>VDFB02270651.1:42492684-42886060 GCA_007258455.2 Sequoia sempervirens
CTCCATGCCAAGCTCACACTTGGATTCCTTAGCATAGAAAGACTCGTCTGCTAAGATACCCAAGACTGTATCCAAATGAGCCAGATGCTCATCCCATGACCTGCTATAAACCAAATGTGAAATAGAAGACTAACACAAATCTCCTCAAGCTGAGCACTTTGAAAACCTGATAGCAAAATTACCGCTTTGAAGGTGGCAGGTGCATTGGTTAACCCGAAGGGCATAGCCAAGAACTCAAAGTGACCGCAATGACACCTAAAAGCGGTTTTCTCAATATCCTGCTCCCTCATCTGGATCTGATGGTACCCTGATCTCAAATCAATCTTCGTAAAGAAGACAGCTCCGTGCAACTCATCTATCAGCTCATCAATGCGTGGAATAGGGTACCTGTTTTTGATTGTTCTTTTGTTGAGCTGCCTGTAATCAATACACATCCGAAGTGATCCGTCCTTCTTCACCAATACAACCGATGAAGCAAAAGGAGACTTGCTAGGTCTGATGTGGCCCATAGCTAACAACTCATTAATGGTCTTCTCTATCTCATCTTTGAGTCGTTTCGGATGTCTGTAGGGAGTGATCATGACGGGCTTTGCGCCCTCCTCCAGCTCAATGATATGCTATGTCCCTCTGTCTGGAGGTCTGCCAGGTGGAATGTCACTAAACACTTTGGAGTGTTTAGTCCTCAGTATCTGAATGTCAAGGTGGTACTCACCCTTCTGCTGCTCCTGCTGGGCTGGCATCAACATGCACTCTGCTGCCCAGTCAACCATATCATGACGAATGAGCCTCTCCATCCGTCTGAATGAAACCATCCTAAGATTACTATCTCGAATAGCCTTGATGACATGTGGTCTCCCATCAACCTTAAATTTCATCTCCATATCACGTAGGTTGAGTGTGAACTCACCCAAATCATGCAACCATGCCATCCCTAACACCACATTTGTATCCCCCATATTAACAACATAGAATTCAGTCTTAAATTCATAATTGTTCAGTCTCATCGGAAGATCAGTAATCTTTCGGTCACATTTGAGAGTATATCCGTCAGCCACCTTGACTCGAATACCCTCGAAAGCCTCTGTCTGGATGCCACGCCTCTCCACTAAACGTGTATCAATAAAATTGTGTGTAGCACCAGTATCCAACAAGGTAATCACCTTCTAACCTGCTAGGAGCCCACGAAGTCGAAATGAACCATCTCTCTGAAGACTAGTCAGATGGGCTTCCTGTAGCTTCCTTCCACCTTCATGTTCACCCTCGTTTTCGGACCTCTCATCCTCTGAAGGCTCGGAATCAGCTTGCTGGTCTGACAGATCAGATTGCTCTTCGCCCTCATAAAACCACTCCATTTGATTATTTTTGACCTTCGGACGAAGTGGGCATATATGTTTTCCATCATAGGGTGCCTTGCACCAGAAACATAACTTTTTCTTACGCAATTCATTCAACGTTTCCCTGTCAAATGGTGGTGCATTCTGTCTCTTAGGATCCGGTTGATCCTTTCTTCTATCAAAAGGCCTATTCCTGTCATTGTTCCTATCAAAAGGCCTATTGGGTCTCGTGTATGGTGTTGACCCTGAATTGAACTTGCTGCGAGGTGCTGCAAGCTCCATGCTTCTCGCCTTCCGCATGGCCTCCTGAAGTGTAGGTGGGTCAAAAGCCTTAACCCAACCTCTCATGGGTTCTGTCAAACCCTCAACGAAGAGTATGATGAGTCTCCGTTCTGAAATCCCTGTGACCATGACTGCCACTCTCTGAAACTCACCAATGTATGAATCCAAACTGCCTGTCTGTCTGAGCTGAGCCAACTCTCTAAAATACAGTTCCGGATCCTTCTTATCAAATCTCTCTATCAGTCTACTGGTGAACTCCTGATAGGTATTGACCGCATGATGGCCTAGCGTATACATGCCATGGTGCCACCAATCATGTGCTACTCCGTCAAGATGTAAAGTAGCAAATTTAATTGCCTCATCCTCCTGCATAGGCCTAAGAGATAAGTAATTGTCCAGTTTCTGGACCCAAGACCTCGCTGATGTCTTTTCAGACCCATCAAAATATGGCAATGTAATCTTGCTAACCGCATACTGCAAATCCCTGTTCACCTGTGGCTGCGGCTGCTGATACTGAGGGGGTCTACGGTCAAATCTGCCTCCTCCTCTGGGTTTATAAACATCTATAAACTCATGAAATGTAAGTGCCTGCCGGATCTCAGGTGCTAGTGACATGTACTCACCGTGAAATCTCGTCAAGTCTGCCACTGACATGCCATTATGTGGCTGAAACTCCTGATGCTGCCCCCGCTCTGCCACAGTCGGTGGAGTCTCTAGGTGAAGTAGGCTGGCCTGGCCTACGCTCACTGATAGATCGGTGACGGCTGCCGAGGTACTGATGCTAATGGCTGATCCACTGGTGTAGCCCCGCTCGTCTGTCCAATCTGTATGTAATGAGGCTGTGTGGGTGTGCACTGTCTAATGGTACCCATCAACTAAGACATCATGTCCATCATATTATCATGCCTCCGTCTAAACTCCTCATCAGTAATATCACCCTCTACATGCGCCTTCCCTGGATCCCTGCGAGTCTCTGAGGAAGTCTCACGTTCTGCCATTAGGGTTGCAACACTGTTTTCACTACCGTCAGAACTGGATCTGTGAATACCAAGTACTCCTGATATGGTCTGACCTTCAGGGATAGGTGGACCTGTCCAATCCTCGTCTTTGCCTGTCCCTACACCTTTAATGTAGTGAATGGTATCTTTGTTCATGAAAAGGCACTAAAAGGCACACTGTATTCTGAAAAAGCACTGAAAAAGCACAGGATGGCAGCAGATCTGTGCTCTGATACCACTGTCAAAACCCTGGTGGTTCTCGATTCAGAAACCCTAACTGAAACTGAGGTTTTTTGCAAGTTTTGTGTTTTTTTGTATTTTTTTGTGTTTTCAGGCAAATCATGTAAAATGCGATTTTGCAAGAAATGCAAATAAATTCCAAATAAATTCTAGAACTCAAAATAAGCCTAGATCTTGATCAATAAAGGTAGGCGCTTCACTATATTTCTTTTCCAGATGGTTTACAAGTGTAAAGAACAACAAATAAATGAAATACAGATTTATTATGATAAAAACCTGACTTCCTTGCAGCCGCCTTGGGAATTGTGCAATAGTACGGCCAACTCCAAATACTCAGTATCCAGACTCGGAAACAGAGGAAGATCTTCTATAACCTTAGGCGCCCCTTCTGCCAAAAGACTGGTGATCAAAACTTGAAGGATTTTCTCTGATGAAAATGTACGGCCCTTGCTGGTACGGCCTGACAGCAGCAGTAATAAATGAAGTACGGCCCTTGGGAAATGTGCCAAATCTCAAAAGAATGATCTCTGAAAAAAAACGTCTCTACTGCCAGATGAAGTTCTCTGTGAATCTCTGCTAAAATCAATAGATAAGCTCAGTCTGTGACCTCTGTATGAAATCACCAAGTGCAAGCTTCAGCTGGTATTGCACAGCCTCAGTCTGCCTGATCTCTGAAGAGTTTCCGTTCTTCAGAAACGATCGTCTGCCAGAAACCCTAGGGTTTGCAAACTCCAATGCTCAGAGCACGAAAGACAAAATTGAATAATAATCAAGATAGTTCGATTTTGCCTTGAGAAGGTATATATTGCCCCTTGAAGAAATTCGACCCAATCTCCCTTTTAATAAATCATTTAAATAAATGATTTAATTTGTATTTTTAACTTAGGAGAAATAATTAATTATTGGCGTCCCTCTTTTAATGAATATAAAATACTCATTAAGTCAACATTTAATAATTTATTATAAAGTATAATAAATACTTTATAATTAAGCCAAATAATTAAATATTTAATATTTCAATAAAGTGACTTTATAATAAAGTCAAAATATTAAATATTTAATAATCCATTAAATACTCCTTATTTCTCCATCTGAACATCAAACTGCTGAACTGGGTCGATTCTGAGCTGAATGGCTGAACCAGGTGCCCTGCCCGAAATAGCAGCTTCCGCCTGACCTAACTTTCTAAAAATAGAAAGTTCCTGAAAATGCTCACTGGAAGATTCTGCGAAGGCCCAACCTGACACAACTGCAAACTGGAGCTACCAAACACTGAGCAACTGCCCCAGATGATCCTCTGCACACTCCTGTCAGCCTACGAGGATCGAAATGATAGGCTAACCTCGTCACCAGCTGTGCTGACTAGTATGGGGACATGACAGGATGGCCTAGTGAGAAGATCCTACAGTTTGATAATGTATGGTTTGTCATGGATATGACACCACTGAGTAAGTCGGAAGCAAAGGAACTCACATGCAAGGATGAACCCATGATGTTGAGAGCTAGTGAAGAGAATGCAACACCTCAAGAGAATGAAGTTATCCTCACATGTTTTCAGCGGGATGAGGATTCACTCCTTACATCATCCAATGAGGAGTACATTAGTCTTCATAATGACCACAAGGAAGAAGGGCACGCTGTCACAGGAGGTGTCAAGTCAACAATGATTGATCAGATTTATGAAGGTGACATTGAAGACAAATCAGACATATTGCATGGAGATTTTTGGTCTCATGAGTCACACCACTTGGAAAGGCAATTGAAGGTGAATGACAGTCATATTACGGTAGCCCTAACTCACTTTGATGACACTCATAAGATTATGGCAAACTTGTGTTGGAAGTCTCTAAGTGGACATGAAGGACTTGAAGGAGGTAGATCTCTTGATAATTTGCACAAACTCCAAGAGGCTTTGGTGGTAGTGAAGTCAAACTACCTACACTTACTTGCGGATAGGGATCATCTCCTCACACTTGATGAGGTTTATGTTGATGCTTTAAGGTGGAAGGAAGATGAAGTGGGGAGCACTATGGATTCCTTGGTGAACACTCAAAAGGTTCTTCAAGAACTGAAAGAGCATGTGGATGAGCTTTGTCGGGAGTTGAGCATGGCACACTCTTCACCACACCCAGCAAAATTTTCAACTTCTATGGCAACAGGAAGAGGGCAAAGAGTGGAGACATGGAGGAAGGACTTGAAGGACTCTATGAAGAAGACAATGTTTGCAGCCATGGGACAAAATTTGGAACGCATAGTTTGCACTTGGGGGCATCTCATGGGCCAGCACTCGCTGATAACCATCCAACATGGAAGGAGAGTTGATTGGGATTGAGAAAGACATTGCACTAGAGCATACAGTAAGGACTGATTTTCTGATGTATGACAGCAGTCCTTTATCTTCACATTATCATGTCATGACAGCCAAGAAGATCGTCCTTAAGGCTCATAGTTCTCATGAAGAAACTCATATTGGACCGACACTTGTTGGTGAGCATGAAGCAATGGGGAAGGAGAAGTTTGAGGTGGTTGAAGACACTAAGGAAAGGTATGATAGCTCTTCTGATTTCCTGAGTTGGAACAGCACTCTTTGGGTTTTGCTTAGTCTTGAGTTGGCAGTTCCTACTAATGAGGATGATAGTAAGAAGTCTTCCACTATTGTTGGCACTCATTTGGGAGACAAACATGGGGTCTTATTTGTGTGTCCAAGACACAAGAGAACCGAGTTAGTACAGCAGGTCATGACAGAGACAGAAGATTCAGGGCATGTGGCATATGAGGAATGAGCCTTGTATGGTGGCCAAGCAAGTGGAGCAATCAAATTTGAGGTGTGAATCAGAATTTTTGGTTTGTTCACATAACTTGCTTTATGAGGAATTGGTGTCACCTCTCTTGGAGGGCCACTTGAAGGCTCATAACATACTCTTCGATGGCATGATGGAGCACACACATAGTGGACCAGCCGCTGATATTATGCCTTCATTGAAGATGGAGAAATCGGTGGTTCAGATTTGGATGAGTCTTTGATCATTCATGAAGAACTTAAGGAGTTCACTTGTGATGAGACACAATTCTGCCATATCGATGACTCTTTGATGGAGCATGGGGCTGCCCCCTTTTCGGGACTTATGGCACTCACCATGGATGCTTCTACTTTTGAGTAGCACACACTTGGAGGAATGGAGCTTCAGCTGATCTATTATGGAGATATTGTCATTGAGTTGCAAATGTTGGTGTCTCAGCCGGATCATGGTGCAGGGTATGAACATGAGCATGACAGTGATGTCCCAGCCCTAGTTCACAAGTCTCCACTTCATGCTTTGATGAGAGACAACTGTTCTACATAGTCATACATGGATTTCATGGGGAGTACTGGGTGGACAGCGGCTACTTGGGTGATTTGGAGAGATATGGGCTATCTCTTTATCATGGGAGATTGGCATGACAATGAGGCTCTATCATCATACGACATTAGGGGTATCATAGGTCTGATTTTCAGACTTAGGGGTACCATCCTAATCTACATCAGCAGCCTGGGATGGGCTGATACGCTTCATCATACACACATGAGGGGTATTTTGCACATCCATGGGAGGTATTTCGGAGTTGGGGAATTCATTGGTGTGGATAGCCATTTGAGATGCATTTGTCTCTTTATATTTGCTGGACGTGATAGTGTGAAGAATTGGGGTCCATGTGTTGACATGTTTGGTGCACTATTTCATGGGGATCATGGCGAGTTGCTTCACAAGTATTGGCTTGTTGGCGTTTACATCAGAGGGGAGCAGCGAAAGACAAGGTACATAAACCATATTGTTCATCATTTGTTGATCGTCTCAACACTAATGGACATGAGCTTGCAAATGCTCGAGGGCAAGCAATTCCGGGAAGGGAGGATTGTCACATCCCCAATCCTGTCTGGGGCCCAATTTCAAATCTTGGCGGGAAATAGTGTTTTTTTAAACACTAAAACAATTATATTTAAATAATAATAAATAATATTAGCCAATAGTGGCATGGTGCGATGGTTAAGTTGTTGTGTTGTTATTCTTGCCATCAAGGTTCAAACCCCATTGGGGTGTAATTGTTGAGAATTTATATTGGGGATGAGGTCCCCCATTTGTGACCTCACCAGTTCATAGCTCCAGATCAAAAAGCATTTACCCCTTTTAAAAATATAATAAAATAATAATTTTTATTAAGGGTTCTAGCCGATCCATTTTGGGAAGGCATCTGATGTTGGTATTTATATTGATTTGTTTGAAGTTGATCATCATAACAAATTTGGACAAATGAACCCTTGGAACCTGGGAGACGAAAAACCTCTACAACTCCAGATCTAGGTGGACGAAACCCTCACCTAGAGTTTGTTTATCCGTCCACCTACTTTCTCCATTACGAATCATTAATTTACCTTCTTGTGATTACAGGCATGGGCGTGGTAGCTGGAAAGCGATCAATTAACGGTTGGTGGCAGAGCCACAGGCTTGCGCCACCCTCATTAGCGATTCCAACAACTCTATCTAGATGGGACGGGATTTCATGAGCTAGCACGACCATTCACCAACCGTGGAGATTCGAGGTACCATATTCATTCTTCGTCGGGCCTAAAACCATTTCTGATCAGAACTTCTGGGAGGTGAGCATTGTCCTGGGAGTTTGGCGCCACTATATAGGGCACCAACTTGATCGCTAAATTTGCTTTAAATTGCAGCGACTGTTTGTTGGCCAGCGACAACATTCTATAATTTCCAGAACTAGGTTTCCAAGCGCTGACAACCTGTTGATCGAGCAAGTATAAATTTTGCTGCTGAGAGAATCAGAATTAAATCAATTTGGTTATGTAATCATTATTGAGTCTGAAAATCAAGGTTAATCCAACTTCCCCTGGCGAGTTTCTGTGTGTTCATTATCTGTGTCGGGGTTCAATCTGGAGATTAGTCATTGTCCGTTGTCATCCTATATTATCTGCTGTGAGCCTGCACCCAGTGCGACTCAATCTGTTTGGGTAACTGTAGGTTATCATATTGGTGTTATCAGCCATTAATACTGTGATGTCTTTGTGTGGTATGTAATCAGACTTGAATGCAAGTACCCTGGGTTGTTATCCACTGTTGCTTGATTCATTGGGATAAATACTTCGATATATACTCCATAAGTGCTAATCCGTCTGGGTGGTTATCATTTTCTGCTGCTGTAAATCAAATCTGAGATTGGCAACTTATTCAGACCTGAGTGTGTGTATTTTTCCTGTATCGATATTTGTGGTTGCTGTGTGAAATTAGTGTTGGCATCTTTCATCTTATGAAAAATACTACTTGAGACCTCACAAATCTTCATCCAAGGAAGAAACCAGTTGGCTGCAAATGGTTGTACAAGGTCAAGTACAAGGCAAATGGTAGGAAAATACAAAGCTTAATTGGTTGCAAAAGCATTCTCACAAAAAAGGGGCATTGACTATGAGGAGACCTTTACTCCTATAGCAAAGATGAGCACCAACGGATTGGTGCTAGCCATGGTAGCTCAATTTAGCTAGGCAGTCCATCAAATGGACATGAAGAGTGTCATCCTCAATGGAGATTTAGAGGAAGTGTACATGTATCAACCAACGAGTTTTCAAGTTACAAGGAAGAAGCATCTTGTATGCCAACTGAAGAAAGCTTTATATGGCCTAAAGCAAGCACCCATTGCATGGTACATCAAAATTGATAGATATTTGGTTGAACAAGGATTCCAACAAAGTCCTTCAAATTTCCAATCTATGGGTTAAAAACTTAAAAGCATTGGTAATGATCTCATTCTACTAATCATATATATAGATGGCATCATTATTAAAAGTAGTGAGGCACATGTTATTGAAGAAATCAAACCTGATATAAATAAAGCTTTTGACATGACTGATCTAGTCATCTTACATTACTGCCTAATTGTGGGAGTTTGGCAAACAGATGACAACATTTTTGTCTCACAATCCAAATATGCCATGAATTTGCTTAACAAATTGCAAAACCCCATCTACACCCATGGAGAAAGGGATAAAGCTTTCAAAACTAAGATAGTTAATGAGTCAACCTATAGACAACTAGTGGGAGGCTTATATATCTTGCAGCCACTAGACCTAATTTGAGCTATCCTATGAGTTTCATTTCCAGATTCAACACAGCATCAAAGATAGAACATTGGACTACAGCAAAGAGGGTGTCGAGATAAGTGAAAGGGACACTTGACTTTGGCATTTTATACAGAAAAATTAAACACACTAGGCTATGTGGATTTATAGATTCAGATTGGGTAGATTCTATGTATGACAAAAAATCTACTTCTGGATATGTTTTCACTTTTCAGCCTTGGCACAAGTGCAATCACATGAACCAATAAGAAGCAACACACAATAGCTCTTTCCTTGACTAAAGCAAAATATCGAAGAGCAATAAAAGAAACGTGTAAGGCAGTTTGGCTCAAAAGAATGCTTTCAGACATGAAGATGCCACAACCTGAGCCTTCCTCCCTATTATGCAACAATCATGGGGTGTTCAAACTTCCTGAGAATCCAGTCTTCCATGAGTGTACCAAACATGTAAAAACACATTGTCACTTCATCAAACAACTTGTAGAAGATGGATTTGTTTTGGTGCAGCATTGTCCAACAGAGAACCAAACTACAGGCATTCTTACCAAGTCTTTAGGTCCTGAAAAAATTATAAAATTTCAAGATAAGCTAGGTGTAGTTAGTAAATTGACCATTAAGGGACAATGTTAAAGTAATTTCTATTTAGCAATGGTCAATTACATATTAAGGATAGGCTTTAATAAAGCCATTTTGGCTTTAGCATATACTCTATGTTTTATTTCCTTTTAGTTTGTTTTTTTTAATCTCACATTCATAATGTGGTTTGTTGTCCTTCTTTGTAATCCCATACAAAAATATGTTTGCTTCTTATTTAATCAATGAATATGTTGGTTATCTTTATCTACTCAATTTCCATGATAGAATTTGTAGAGCATATGATGGAAGTACACACAGAGGTGAAGTCATTTGGAGAAGATGAATGACAAATATATATAGAAGGCTGATGAGAAAAGAAGACATTAGGAGTCTATAGTTGGAGATGAAAGAACAGTGTATCCCAAAAAAGAAAGATTTATATTTAAAACATACAATAACCTAAAAATGAAGTTTAGTCCTTGCAAAATTGTCAAAAGGTTTGATTCCAAACATATATTTGAAATTAGAGTTATTAGAAGGTTTGGTCAATGTTGCAAATTTGTATCAATATCATAAAGGAGAGGCAGGAGAATCAAATACCACAAAAACAAAAAGAGGAGATTAAGGAGATTTTGGACAATAGGATTTGCAAGAGCACTAGAAAATATAGTATGAGCAATATTTGGTGAAGCGGAAAGGAAGACTTGATGAAGATCCTTCTTGGATTCTAAGGCTGAGGTGGACAATCTTGGTTTTCCTCTAGGCACTGGAAAGTGAGGGACTCACTTTTCATGTTACCCTCACTTCTCATATTACCCTAAGGGTCTAATGCAAGAGCATCCTAGGGTGTAAGAACAATCTTGCATCACCCAAAAATATTTTATTTTACTTTGTTTGTTTGTTTATAGGTCTTCAATATCATTCCAATCATCATCCAAGCACTACAAATATATTAAGAAGCTTCGCTCTCATTGAGAGATAACGGAATTTGGAGATTAATAGTGAATTATATCACTATGCACAAGAGGCATTATTGGCCATGTGGAATTAAGAAGTGTTATATATAGGTTCTATCTATATTTTTATAGACAAATTTGTAAGTGTTTTATAATGGAACGATGCTTTATAGGGTTCTTTTATTCCGAAGGATTTTCCCCATGTATATATTGTGTAATGTTTTTGATTAAATAAGCAAGGTCAGGGCCCTGAACCTGAACAAGAACAGCAAAACTCTCTAGTGCAACAACAACCAGACAAGAACAGCAAAACAGAGGAGACAACAAAAAAAGAAACAACACTACATCTCCTCACCAAAACCACAAAGAACGAGCATCAACCTATTCCAACAGAACCAAAACAGATAACCCTATCCAAGTACCAGTATAATCTTAACCAGACCATACTATCATTATCCCAAAGATTATGATAAGGCAGGCAGAGCCTGTCATAAGTTCCCAAAAGGCATATAACCATCAAAACAGAGATTAACAGTATATAAACACAGTTCATATATTGTGTAATGTTTGAATCTATGTACCTTGTAATTCTCATTTTATTTATCTTACAATTATTTGTGATGATCGGTAATCTATGATTCCAATTCTAGCACCATGAACTCCTCAAGTTACTTAACCTCTGATTTCAAGGCAACATTGTCTTCTAGATCTTAAAGGCCTCTTCCTTCAAGTTTTTGGTCACAACATCCAAAAGGTTCATGTCTACGTTTAGTGTTCTTACCCCAAAATTGGTTTCAAATATCTAAACTTTTAAACACATGAAATCATATGAAACAGCAAATAGAACATTAAGAGCAACCATCAACAAAGAGAACACCAATTTTCACATGGAAAACCCTTTCGGGTAAAAAACCACAATAGATCAATAGCTTTCATTAACCACAATTGGACACCAACCCAGATTACAAAAGTGAACCAACTCACTGAGAGCACCAACTACGAGGGGGGGGGTTAATCAGTAGTTTAAACTTTTAAACACATGAAATCATATGAAACAGCAAATAGAACGTTAAGAGCAACCATCAACAAAGAGAACACCAATTTTCACGTGGAAAACCCTTTCGGATAAAAAACCATGGCAGATCAATAGCTTTCATTAACCACAAATGGGCACCAACCCAAATTACAAAAGTGAGCACCAACTCCCCTGAAGCACCAACTTCGAATAGCCAAAGCACCCACTCCAAAGTGAGCACCAACTCACCTAGAATCTTCTCAACATTGCAATTCTGATTTCAAAACCAATTTGTTCAACACATGTCTCAAATCAAGAGCAAATATAACACTTCATTACATAAGGAATACTTCACCATTTTATGAATATCGATGAAGACAAAATATTCAGTTCCAAAACAGATAGAGCTACACTCAGAAATATATAACAGCAGAATCAGATTCACAAGAAACACTTATACCAACTCTTCAATATGAAAGAGAATGCCATACTAAGCAGCACAAATTTCTCCAATACAGCCCAGAACGAAAAAACCATGTCCTACACACGCCTCTATACTCTCTCACTCACATATGAATAATTTGGCTAAGGCATACTAGAATCGTTTCACTCAAACACCAACTACTTCAAACAACTTGTGAAACCTCTAGAAATGCACAATCTCCAAGTTTTTTTGGCATCCACTTTGAATAGATGTATTTGCATATGATCAACATCACTTCTGAATTGAATCAATACAATACCATCCCACTAACATAAAGCAGCACATACACACACCAGTCCTGCTAACAACTCGTACCAAGAATGAATATTATGATGGAATAAAGGCTCACGACTTCATGATCATGTCACAAGATGACTCAAAACCACGCACCATCACACACCCACTCAATACTATATAAAAAATGCATCTCCTCTCAATGATATATTCAACCCATCTTTTACAAAAACATCTCCCTTTAAGAATGTGAATCCAACCTCATGCCACACACACAAACTCCATTAAAAAAATGGCACGACTTTACCCACGGGCTTGTATACACACTTGTGACTATACTCAGAAATAAATGGCACAACATTTATCAGTAACCATCGAACAGATTATTTTAGAAGGATGATTTCTGAAAAATCATACAAAGTATGAGTGGTCTACAACAACAGAATGCTCTCAACAAGGCCAAAATTAATTTCCGCGACTCCCACACAACCACATACCTTGTCATATTTTTTAAAAAATTTGAAGCGATGGCTTATGAAGACAAAATACATCTTCCACACACTTCGTCAAAGGCAATGAATGCGAAAACCGTTTTCAATAAGCAATATGGCAAAGGATAAATGTTTTTGGTCATGGACAAACTTCACGAATCCTAAAAAAGCATTCATGTGCCCACAACAGGAATCTGCATATAATATTCCAGCCGCTTTATACAAGTCGTCGACCAAAAATGGGAGACACAATATGGAGTGATAGCTAAGGCGTTATTAATTAGTTGTCGCAACAATAGAAGGTCGTCAGAGGAATTTTGATTAAACAGGCCGCCACCACAATATTAGCAAGGTGTTACAAAACAAAAGGAAGCCGCACCAGAAAACTCGACCATGACAAGTCAAAGCTGACTTGGAGCTGACTTAACACATTGAAACATCAATTGACACCTCAAATCTGACATGGTGACATGGCACAAAGTCCGCCACTATGCTGACAAAAAGGTTTGCCACATAAAAATTAAACATCACATTTACATTTCATTAGCCTTTGCAATACTCTTTTCAATGCATTGAAGATCTGATGAATAATCAGCAACTACTTTGCAAGCTAGGAGGTACTCTAGACTTCCATTCCAATCCTCTTTTCAATGTAAATAAGCATGGTAAAACTAAGTACCTTTGACATCAATGACAAAATATCAACAAAAACTTTCCATACATGGCAAACTGCAGAACACACTAAAACGTGCAAAAAAACCTTTTTTTGCCTTTAAAAGCACAAATGCCCTCACTTTTCCTCACGCAACATTTGAAGAGAAAATTTTAGCTAATTGGAATGATTTCAAGGCAAATTTGAAGAATTCCAAGGGAAAGTTAATAAATTTTTCCTTTTGTTTTTTTCAAGCATTTAAACTCATTTTAATAGTAAAAATCTAGCATGTATTTTGAAATTTTCTTCCAAAAAATTGGATTGATTCATTACCATTTTTTGTTCATTTATGCTGATTTTTTTAGGAATTCACTATTTTTTATATACAAATTATTTGTCTGATTTTAAACTAATTTTGGGAATAAATGATTATGTTATATTGAATTTATGTTGATTTATATAAATTTTAGGCTAAATTTATGCTGATTTACAGTAAATTATTGAATTTAAGCTAATATTTTTCTATTTAAAAATTAAATATTGTATTTTCCCTTTGTACTCGTAGGTTAACCGTTAGATACAATGGCAAATAGAGAGGCCTCTAGATCAAGCTCAGGCTCCGGCTCAACCCAATCAATGCCGGTTACAGGCACTCGTCCAACACGAGCTAGAGACCCTACTTCAAAATATACCATACAAGGACATACACCCAAGACAATTATTTGCATTAGATATCAAAAGCTACATCATGGAGGCATAAATTGCCTCAAATACAATCTTGTAGGCATTACTCATCATGATGCAAGGCCCTATATCAACACCACAGAATAGATAAAATGTGAGATGAATGCACTCCTTTCATCAATAGAAGAGAAACAAATACAAAGGGAGAAGACAAAGGTAGCCATAGCAGCATCCATATCTAGGGGTCATGGTCCTCATATGCAAGTAGATAAAAATGAAGAAACAGCATTTGAAGGTATAGTGGGTTCCCTTCATGGTCCACACCTACGAAACACATAGGCATCCACTTCATCTACTTCTAGTAGAGTGCCTACACCGGCTACAGGCACACCACATACCATGAGAACAACGATCATTGGAAGGTACGATGTGGAATAGGGAGGTGCATCGACAAGTAGATAAGGCATGTGTCCATTTTTGGTACTTCAAAAACCTTCCTTTCAATGTGGCGAGCAGTCCTTGTTAGGAGAATTTGGTAATTGCATTGACAGTTGTAGGAAAAGGCTACAAGGCACCTTCTCGAAGGTTGTTAAATAAAAATTTATGTTGATTTATAGTAAATTATGTTGAATTTTAATCTAAATTTATGCTAATTAATTTTATGTTTTCACTTTGTACTTGTAGGTTGCTCACAAATACAACCAAAGAGGAAAAGCTAATAGTGGAAGAACGAAAGAAGCAATGGCAAAAATATCGCTGCATTATTATTTTTGATGGGTAGACAAACAAAAAGAAACACACCATTATCAACTTTTTTGTAGCCTCAAATGGTGATATGATATTTTTAGAATCGGTTTATGCCTCTGACAAACTAAAAAATGCAAAAACATCGAGTATAATGTTGGAGGAAGTTATCATGGAGGTGGGTTTAGAGAATGTGGTTCAAATCATAACTAACAATGCAATAGCATATGTGGCAACTGGGAGATTGCTCAATCATTCTTTTGGAGCCCTTATGCAACACATTACCTTGACCATCTTTTGGAGGGCATAGACAAACTTCATTGGATGAGACCGGTTGTAGATGATACAAGGAGCATAACAAAGTTAATCTATAATCACCCTTGGGTTCTTAATTTGATGAGAGATCACACCCAAGGGAAAGAGTTGGTACAATTGAGTGTCACAAGTTTTGCAACGATTTTCCTAACATTGCAAAGTATTATTGTTTTGTTGACTTCTTTGAAACAAATGTTTGTGAGTCAAGCATGGCTAGACTCATCATGTTCAAAGAAGCCTGAACGAGAGAAGGTTGCAAGCATAGTCTTTGACAATATTTTTGCACAAAGAGCTACAGAGATCGTGAAGGTAACCTCAAAACTTTGATTTTAAACTCAAATTGAAAATTTTATTTTTAAATTTAGTCTTTCATTATAAATTTGTAACTTTAATCTTTTTGTATTTGTAAATTGTAGGTGTTGGAGTCCTTGGTTAGTTCTTTGTTTGGTAGATGGTGATCAAAACCCAATGGGGTATATTTATGAGGCCATGGATAGGGCCAAAGAGTCCATCCGAAATTATTACAAGGGGAACAGAAATTATTACAAGGGGGACAGCCTTAGATTTGATCCCATTTGGAAGATCATTGATTGAAGGTGGAACAATCAACTCCACCAACTCATCCATGCAGCAAGGTACTTCTTGAAACCCAATTTTTTCTATACCAATAGCTTCTCAAATCCAAGTGGAGAGGTTATGGAGGTCTTCACAACATGCATTCAAAGGATGACACCCTAGGTTGAGGTGAGAGGCCTAATTATTCAAGAATTGCATAGTTACATGGTAGTGGAATGTTCTTTTCTTTGGAACTAGCTATCGAAGGAAGAACCACTCAATCACTAGGTAATAAAATTTGGAGTCTTTACATCACATGCATCTTACAAGTTACAAATTTCAAATTTACAACTATTGATAATTTGATAAAATATGGTTTGACTTTCGTTTCTAACTCTTCAATATTTTATTTTGTAGATTCTTGGTGGATAGATTGGGGGTGCAAATACCCCGAATTTCCAAAGATTAGCCCTCTGCATTTTGTGCCAACCTTGTAATGCATCCACTTGTGAACGCAATTGGAGTTTGTTTGAGGCCATCCACACGAAAAAGAGTAACAAATTAGCTCAAAACCACCTCATTGACCTTGCCTTTGCGCACTACAACCTTCATCTTTACACGAGAAGGGTAGAGAACAAATCAAAGGAGCTCGTTGATGTAGATGGCATTGGTCCTTATAGTGATTGGACAAGGCATGATGAGCAGCCCTCGTTGTTTACTAAAGATGAGATTGTTGATTTTGAGAGGCAGGCATTGGACGATGTGGATTCAACAAGAGATATAAGATTGGATGACATTGATGAGGTTGAGGAGGAGTCACTACCATCTACCAGAAGGATGGAGGTTGAGCCAGAGCCACAAGCACAACCTTCTATGTCAAGGGAGGAGCCATAGCAAACTCCAAGGATTAGAACCTCAACCTCTCCCCAAGTTTTCACTAGATTAGAGAAGACGAAGATGCAAAATGTTGTATTTTGTAATATGTAATTTATGAATTATGATGATGATTTTCAAAAGCAATCATCCTAAATTCATAATAGTTGTCATCCATCTATTCATACTGTATCAGGATTCCACATGATGCGATTTTGTACTCAATTTGTATTCAAATTAATCAAATTTAATAGAAAACACTTTTGTACTCATTTATGGACTCATTGGATACATCTTGTCATTGAATTTTGCAAAAAAAAATGTTTCTAAAGAAATTTAAGTAATTTTTTAAGTTTCCAAGTTTTTGCCGAGTCAAAAAATTTGGGTCTGCCAAGTTTTTGACAAGTATGAGTCTACCAAGTGACCATTTGTATTTTTTAATCCTACATTCTTTCTTTAGCATCTTGAGCTCTAACTCTAAAAGAATTAAAGCAAGTTTTACGAAATCAACATAATAAGAGCTAATGAGTTTCCAAATTCCACCCGTTCTTGTGCTTCTTTCTCCCACTCACTTTCTAGGAGGGCTAGTGTAAGAAAGTGGGAGATCCTAAAAACAAGATGGAGAAGCAATGAAAGGTGGGATAGAAGATATTTTGAGTTAGGATATCAAGGTAACATCAAAAGGTATGGGTGAAGGGGAACAAAAAGAGAGATTTGTGTAAATAAGGGAAGCGGGAAAAGTAAAAGCAAAAATAAATGATACAATCTCCAGTTCTCTACCTAGTTGACAATGATGAAGAGATATTGTGCTCTTCTTAGAAGCCAACTTAAACATTGGGAATACCTGAACTATATTTTAAGTACTTGTTGCTCATGGAATTTGACTATCCTCTTCTGATCTCTACTACTAACCTCAATTGCTGATTCTGATTTCATGTGCAAAGAAGGAACTACTTCTTTCTTCTAATGATGGTGTGATGAGCTAACTGAATTATGCCCTCTATGTGATCTTTTTGCTTGCAATAACATCTTACTTATGTCTAGGAATAATTTAGTCCTATTCAATGTTAATGCTTTTTGTTCCAAATTTGTTGCAACGAAACCATGAGACAAAACCTCTAAATCTGACTCCAAAAAGTCTCTAGACACCTCTTCAAGAATAAAATCAATCATTTTCTTCTTTGTGAAGAGACTACGATCCCCCCTACCTTTGCTTTTGACCACCCTATTTAGTCCCCAAGTGTGGTTTTAAGCGTAATCTTGTTCAATGCATAGACTTTGTTGCTATGTTGTTAGCCTCTTTCCCTTAAAATATCAAGAAGAAAGGGGAAAGATGATCAGTTCCTTATGTCCATGCAGCATATCATTGGCCAAGAGGCAAAGCCAAAAGGTATATGATGTGAATGATAATTTGTGGCACTGCACAATCAGCTGGGTCAGACAATGAGCTAAAAAGGCTGCAAAAAACAATGTCAAGAACTAAATAGTTGCTCCAACCTAAATGAACTTGGCTTTGTTGGACCTTTTGAAGACAGTCAGTGTCTGTACTTTTGTGTCCACCTTGCTTTCTCACCTTCTTGAATGTAATATTTTTCTGCATTGAATGGATCTGGACAATGGACTGGAAACTTGCAAACTGGGATTCCCACTGACTTTTTACAGTACTTAAAAGTAATTGAAAAAGAAAAACACTTAACTTCAACCAGCAAACATGGTAGGTTCAAACTCAAAGTGATAAGCACCTCCCTTGCAAGATTGCTAATCCCTCAAAAGTTATGTTGGTTCTCTTTTTTTCAAGACTATTATTTCCAAGCAAGTTCCATGAACTATAGAAGCCCAAAAATGGCTTTCTAGGATGAGATAATAATCATAGAAACAGGTACACAAGATTATTTATTATTTATACTATTGGCATAACATATAAAAAGCTATCCCAACACCATACCAAAAATTAGCTACAAGGCAATGACCAACCTCTTCTATGACCAAAAATTATCTTATAACTCACTTTGGATCAATGAACAAATCTATCAAAACTAGTTCTCACTTTAATCAATGCGTCTCCTACAATTCACTATTTGTGTTCCACATAATGCCAAACAAAAAAAAATTATTCAGGACTCTGCCAAAAAGTTTTTTTCCATCTTATAACTGTGGCACTATTGGCTCTCATTGAAATCGACATTGATTTTAGTTTGTTACACATTGTTTCATTGCATTGCAGAGATATAACTCAAAGGAAACTAGCTCAGGTTCATACTCATACACAACAGCAACCTATTTCCTGCAGGATATCTGATTCCAGCATGCCTTTTGACTTTTATGCACTCTGATTCCTCAAGAATTCTGTCTTGCCATTTGGACATGCAAAGAATTCATGGTTTCTCTTCTTTACACATTGCTGCCTTGCATTGAAGAGATATATAACTTTAAGGAAACTAACTCATGTCTCATATTCATACACAATATCAACCTATTTCCTGCAGGATATTTGATCCCAGCATGCCTTGCAACTTTTGTGCATTTCAATTCCTCAAGAATCTTTCTCTTGCTATTTGACATGCATAGAATCCATGGTAATTGCTTACTCCAATAATAAATCAAGATTTATTGTTGACAGTGTCAACTAGAAGAACCACATTACCAAAGATACGAAATTTAGTGGAATCATTTACGTATGTCCTCCAAATATAAACCAAACAAGAAAGTTTCATAGATAAGTTATACCATAAGTAAAACAACGACGGGCAAAGACAAAAAATCCTGAATTATAAGAAACAAAATTAGTGGAGAGTGTTAATGATATTAATCTGTTCAGCGTCGATCTAATACTCCAGCGATCTCCCACAGCGAATAAATTAAATGATAGCTATAAGCTATTTAATTTAGAAGATCTCAAGAGGCGTAATGATGAGGTGTCACTTCAATTTGTTAAAGCAAATAATGATTAAATGTAAAGACACGTCATTTGTGTTAAGGGCCGACTTCCTTCATTGGCGCGTTTAATTAAAAGGAGATATATTTTATATTTGGCCGACTTGTATCAAGTTAAGGGTGGCGTCCCTTCATATTGTATATATAAGAGATCACTCTCTCATTGTAAATCATCAAGTAAGTTCAATATCACATTATTCTAAAGAGAGTGTGAATTTCTTATAGAGCAGATTGCGAATTCAGTCAAGGACAGAAATAGTTTAGTGAAGTGCAGATTATCATTGCATCTGTGTTAGGTGCTGAAGTTTGGCCTTGTGTCTGGCCTCATTGTAAAGAGAATTGTTGCCTCAATTTATATATATAAGTGAGATCTTTGTTGCTGGGTTTTTCTCCCTCAAGAGGAGGGTTTTCCCAGGGTATCTGCTGTGTTGCTGTGTCTGATTTTGAATTAATTTTCTGTGCATTAATCTGATTATAAAATTTACATGGTATCAGAGCGGGTTTGAGAGGATCGTGATCAGATTATTGCTAATCAGCATACCCTATTTGTTCACTTAGTCAAGATGGTGAATGGTTTGAAGATCGAGGATAGACTCGAGGGTGCATCTAACTTCACATCATGGAGGTTTAGGATCATGCTTACCTTGCGTGAAAATGACTTGGGTGAGTTCGTGGAGTCTAGCGTTCCTGAACCTAAGGAGGAAGAAGAGAAGTCACAATGGGAAAAGAAAGATATTAAAGCAATGAAGATATTGGTTGATTCCGTCAAGGATCATATTGTGCCTATCGTCTCCAAGTTGAAGACAGCGAGAGACATGTTCAAAACATTGGAAGAGATGTACGAAATCAACAATACCAGCCGAGCGCTTGCACTGAAGCAACAACTTCATCATGTGAAGATGGCGAAAGGTGAATCAGTGATTGCACACTTTATGAGGATTGCAGATTTGAGAGATTAGCTCTCGACAATAGGGCATATGGTTGATGACAAAGACCTGACTATGCTTGCTCTCAATGGTCTACCTTTGTCTTGGGAATCTTACATTCAGGGAATCAGTGCAAGATCAAAATTGCCTAAATTTGATCGCCTAAGATCTGATTGCATTCAAGAAGAATCAAGGTTGGTGGCAAGAGGAGTTGGTCAAAGTTCAAAGAATGAAGACATTCATGTTCTCGCCTCCCATGCATCAAAGAAGAAAGGAAAAGATGGAAGAAAAGGATTCTTCAAGAGGAATCGGGACAAAGGAAATGATGATGCACCTCCCTTTAAGAAGAAGAGGGATATGTCCAAGATTCAATGTTTTAGGTGTGACAAGTTTGGGCACTTCGCCAAGTATTGTCCATCTAGACCTAAGCAACAGGTCACCGTTGCAGATGTTGATGATGCCTCTCCTCAAAAGGATTCAAGTGAATATTTGTTCTATTCGGCATTATCAAGCAGTGTACCTTCCGACACCAACACTTGGATAATCGACAGTGGTGCTTCACGACACATCACCGGCTTTAAGGAGCACTTATCAAGTTTGGTGGAAAAGGAGTCTTCTGAACAAGTCATCATTGGAGATGATGCTAGCTACTCGTGAAAGGAATTGGGACCTCTACACTTCATTTGGACTCTGGCATCTCACTTCAATTGAGTAATGTTCTTTATGTTCCTGGAATCAAGCGCAATCTTATTTCTATTTCAGCCTTGGAAGATAAAGGATATCAAGTTGCCTTCTCCAAAGGCAAAGTTCTAGTATGGATGGAGAACACTAGCTTCAAGGATGCTCAAGTAATTGGAGTTAGACATGAAAACCTTTACAAGGTCTGCACACGTTCTTTACAAGCTTTGGTTCATGACTCTTCAAGTCTTTGCGATCTTTGGCATCTGAGATTGGCTCACTTACACTTCCGAGCCTTACCTATCATGGAGAAGATGGTGACAGACCTTCCTAAGTTCAACCAGGAGCATGAAGGTACTGCAAGGGCTGCGCATTGGGTAAGAATATAAAAGCCCCTTTTCATAGTAGAGAAAATAGATC
The DNA here is from genome assembly GCA_007258455.2 of Sequoia sempervirens. Taxonomy (NCBI): domain Eukaryota; kingdom Viridiplantae; phylum Streptophyta; class Pinopsida; order Cupressales; family Cupressaceae; genus Sequoia; species Sequoia sempervirens. Next base: position 42,514,203 of record VDFB02270651.1, read on the forward strand.
TAAGTGTATTTTAGACCTTATTCATTCTGATTTATGTGGACCTATGTCTGTTCCTTCTTGAGTGGTTTCTTGTATTATGTTCTTTTCATTGATGATCACTCTAGGAAGACTTGGATTTATTTTTTGAAATCTAAAGAGTCTGAGGAAGTGTTGGATAGGTTTAAAGAGTTTAAAGCCTTGGTAGAAAATCTTTCTGGTGAAAGAATTAAGGTCCTCAGATCTAACAATGGTGGAGAATACACCTCTGGTAGTTTTCGGAATTTTTGTATTGATGCGGGATTAAGAGGGAGTTCTGTGTTCCCTATAATCCTCAACAAAATGGTGTTGCAGAAAGAAAGAACAGAACGATCGTGGAAGCAGCAAAGGCCATGATCCATGATCAAGATTTGCAAACTTTCCTATGGGCAGAAGCTTCTAGGACAGCTGTGTAAGTTCAGAACAGAAGTCCTCATAACATCTTGGAGAATATGACTCCAGAAGAAGCTTTTACAGGGAAGAAGCCTGAAGTTAGTCATTTGAGGATCTTTGGATGTCCTGTCTATATTCATGTTCCCAAGGAAAAGAGAACCAAGTTGGAGCCTTCTAGCAAGAAGGGAATATTTGTGGACTACAGTGAGACATCAAAAGCCTATAGAATTTACATTCCAGGTCAGAAGATGATCGAGATCAGTAGGGATGTCACATTCGAGGAAGATGTTGCATTCAGGAGATCCAGGGGGATTCATATGGAGATTGATAATGAAGAGTCTCCTCAAGATATGGAAGTTGACCATACTCCTGATATTCAGAGGGAGACTTCAAAACCAAAAGAAGATATTGATCCTGTTGAACCCTTGGAACCTACTGATGGGCCTGTTGACATTGTTATTGGGAGAAAGAGACCTCTATGGGCTAGGCGTACTATGCATGAGGCTGAAAGTTTTGCAGCTCCTAGAGGCACATTCAGAGAAAGCAAAAGGTCACATAAGTTCTCCAGTTATGTTGCCTTGATGAGTCAAATTATAGAATCTGAAGCTACCTGTGTTGAGGAAGCATCTAGTCTTCAAGTTTCGAAAGATGCTATGACAGAGGAGTATCAGTCAATTCTTAAGAATGATGTTTGGGATATTGTTCCTAGACCCGAGGGAAAGTTTGTGGTATCTTCTAAATGGCTATTCAAGATTAAGCATGCTGCAGATGGAAGCATAGAGAAGTACAAGGCAAGATTTGTGGCTCATGGGTTTTCTCAGAAAGAGGGAGTTGATTATGATGAAACATTTGCTCCTGTTGCTCGCTATACTTCTGTCAGAACCATCATTGCTATTGCTGCATCTAGAGGATGGAAGATTCACCAGATGGATGTGAAGACAGCCTTTCTCAATGGAGTAATTGAGGAGGAGGTTTATATAGAGCAACCTGATGGATTTGAGGTTCATGAGAAGGAGTCACATGTTTGCAAGCTGAAGAAGGCCTTGTATGGTCTTAAGCAGGCTCCTCGTGCATGGTACGAAAGGATTGATCGGTACTTGTCAAGTTTGGGCTTCTTAAAGAATGATGCTGATTCAAATATCTACTTCAAGGTAATCAATGGTGATGCATTAATTTTGGTTTTATATGTTGACGATCTGATCCTTACTGGAGAAGATCACCTGATTCTTGAGTGTAAGAAGGAGTTGACTTCGAATTTGAGATGAAGGACCTTGGGCTCATGCATTACTTCCTTGGATTAGAAGTCTGGCAGAAACCGGATGAGATGATTCTAAGTCAAGGAAAGTACACCATTGATATACTTAAGAGATTTGGCATGATGGATTGCAAATCCATGTCTACACCTATGGAGACCAATCTACATAAATTGAAGGAGGCTGCAACTAGTTCAGATTTGGTGGATCCTACATTGTACAGACAACTGATTGGATCCTTGATGTATCTAGTTAACACTAGACCGATATTTGCTATGCAGTGAGTGCACTTAGCCAGTTTATGTGTGATCCGAGACAGTATACATCTTGTTGCAGCTAAACATATAGAGATACTTTGCGTGGCTTGGATATGGGTTGAGGTAAACTTCAAATGCAGACTTGAGTTACATGGGTTCACTGATTCTGATTAAAGTTATGTACGATCGGGAGAGCACCTCGTTGTTGCTTTAGTTGGTTCTTATGATTTCTGGTGTAGCGAGGGTCATCACGTAGCATTAGTACTGGCCGAGTACATTGCAGCTTGTATGGCAACTCGAGAAGCAGTATGGCTTCGTAAGCTCCTTGCAGGATTGTTTGGACAGTCAATGGAGCCCACTATCATTCATTGTGATAATCAAAGTTGTGTGAAGCTTTTTGTTAATCCTGTGTTTCATGACAGAACCAAGCATGTTGAGATCAAGTATCACTATATCAGAGATATGGTACTGAGGAAGGCTGTATAGTTGAGGTACATCAGCACTGATGAGCAGACGGTAGATATTCTCACCAAGCCTCTCGCCAGGATAAAGTTTGTGTACTTCTGAGATAAGCTTGGTATGGTGGAGAATCCAGCCTTGACTAAGTAAGAGTCTCAGTATCAGTGAGCCTTGTTTAATGAGTTCTTCTCTGAGAGAGAAGTTTGAGGTGAAATCCCTTGTTTAATGCATTTTCCTCTGAGACAGAGGAATTTGAGGTGCAAGCCCTTGTTAATGCATTTTTCTCTGAGACGAAGGAATTTGAGGTGCAAGCCCTTGATAATGCATTTTCTTCTGAGACGGAGGAATTTGAGGTGAAAGCCCTTGTTTCCACCCTCTGAGCTGAGTCATGGTGGATGTCATGTGTGAGACTCCATGACATGTGTTGTACTTGTGTTTCACCCTCTGAGAGAGTCATGGTGAAAGTCACGTTGAGGTGACAACATCACGCAAGTGATGAACACTTGTACACACCATAGTATGGTTGTAGCCATTATGGTTGATATCGTGTTGAGTCGATATCTAATATCACGTTGAGGTGATATTCTTCTTGTTCACTTATGGTTGTAGCCATAGTGGTAGACATCACGATGAGGTGATTTGTCTTGAGCAGCTGGAAGTATTCTCTCTAGCTGAGAGGGAGTGTTAATGATATTAATCTGTTCAGCGTCGATCTAATACTCCAGCGATCTCCCACAGCGAATAAATTAAATGATAGCTATAAGCTATTTAATTTATAAGATCTCAAGAGGCGTAATGATGAGGTGTCACTTCGATTTGTTAAAGCAAATAATGATTAAATGTAAAGACACGTCATTTGTGTTAAGGGCCGACTTCCTTCATTGGCGCGTTTAATTAAAAGGAGATATATTTTATATTTGGCCGACTTGTATCAAGTTAAGGGTGGCGTCCCTTCATATTGTATATATAAGAGATCACTCTCTCATTGTAAATCATCAAGTAAGTTCAATATCACATTATTCTAAAGAGAGTGCGAATTTCTTATAGAGCAGATTGCGAATTCAGTCAAGGACAGAAATAGTTTAGTGAAGTGCAGATTATCATTGCATCTGTGTTAGGTGCTGAAGTTTGGCCTTGTGTCTGGCCTCATTGTAAAGAGAATTGTTGCCTCAATTTATATATATAAGTGAGATCTTTGTTGCTGGGTTTTTCTCCCTCAAGAGGAGGGTTTTCCCAGGGTATCTGCTGTGTTGCTGTGTCTGATTTTGAATTAATTTTCTGTGCATTAAATCTGATCACTAAATTTAACAGAGAGAAAATTCACAAAAAATATGTTGGGTGCCTTAACACCATTTAGAGAAAATAATACAAGGAATTCATGAATTACAAATCTGGTGAGTAGAAATATACACATACAGTAAGACAATTAAGAACTATTCTCTTATCAAACCATTAGAGAAATTAATAAATCATTCTTTATAGAGTTTTACACGATATTTCAGAATCTGCACTGCTGTCAAATGTACCAATTACAATGCCTCAACACTAAAAAACTTTTTTTATGTCAAAATATTTTCAAATACTAGCTACTATTTATGGAGCATTTATAAAGTCAATAATAAATAATGATTTCCTAATTTTCAGCAACGTGTCCACAGACTATGATATCTCATCTCAGAAATCAGATGGAGTGATTTATGTCAAGATAGTGTACCTGAACTACATCTTCACCCTTTATAACACGCCCAAAGATAGTCAGTTTATCATTTAAATCTGGAATGGGTGCCGTTGTGATGAAAAGCTCAAATCCATCTCCCTGGTCTTCTGGCTTTGATGTTCCCAGCATGAATGCTTCATGCTTTGGACTGATTATGGTTTCAATGCAACCAGATAAACCCATTAGGTAAGAAACACTAAATAGGAAACTATAAATTTAAGAGAATCTAGTTAATGCACAGCCTTGTTTAAACAAGGTTTTGAGAAAACCTGTAGTATTAAGTCTAACTCTTTGCAAAAAAGATAATGGCAGATTTTTTTTGATAGACAAGAATTAGGACATCTCATTAGATAGATAGATAAATAGTACCATATTGACCTAGATAGATAGAATCATATTGTCCTCCACTAGACACTGAACTAAGAACCTTATTGGTGCTATGGTACAAAATAGATAACTCCAGATCCAGTGATTCCTGGAGTTGCAGCCTGATATTGCATTAAGACTGCATACAAAAAGAATAAGATTACTCATACAATAGGACATAAAGGAATAGTGATTAACAATAATATTTAAGTTATGTAGTCCAAGCGTATCTGTCTTAAGGATTATGTCAACATATTTGTGTAAGGGGCAATCCACAAGTAGACTCCTAAGGCATATCTCATACACAACCTCTGTGCTGGTGGGGAGTTGATTTGAGTTATAATACCATCCAAATTGCTACCAAGTGCCAATTTATTAAGAGACTTATTTTTACAGCCTTAACTTGGCAACAAGATACAGGATAACCAGTGTATAGCCCACTGGGTGTTCAAAGTTACATGTGATGCATGCCAACGTGAGTTCAATGAAGAGTCTACATTGTGACAAGAAAACCCCACCAATGGGGGTAGATAGCCTAATAAAATGCTGCTACACCAAGCCACCACCATGTGAATTGGAAAGGACACTCTTTGAAGGGAGCTGATCCCTCCTCTCACCCAGCAATTTAGTAAAAGTTCACAAGATTGACCAGAATGAAAGGTGACAACATAGAACTCCAACCACAGTTTTTCCGTTATGTGCTCTATTTAATCCCTTTGTATGCACACAGAATTGATGTGGTGCCAAACTTGGGTTATCTGATGGATCTTGGACCTCCTAACAATAAAAATGCATATATTATTTCTATGACCACAACCATGGAGCTGCTTATCCTCTTCTGCTCACTTCTGGCCCAATGTCATATATTCTTGAACTTGTCTTGGCCTTTGTTCAGTGCTCCATAGCCCTCTATGCTTTGACCTTCTTGTACACTTTTTTCCCTAGAAATAGGCAAAACTGCCATGAAACAAATACGACCAGATGGCACTTGCCATTTTTATTTTCTGGGGAAAATGAATGATGAGCTAGCAATGAACTCAAGATTGAAGTTGTCTTCCATCCTCGTATGGTCCTCCAACCTCTTGCAGTCCTCAGCTAACTTATCCAAGTTGATTGAGATGGTTTTGTGAATCACAGGATGCACCATAAATCTCTTTGACAACCCTGGCATCATCTCCAAAGATACTAGCCACAATTATGTAATTTGTCTCTAACATGAGATTATGTTTTTCCTCAATCAAAACATGTTAACACAGGTATCAGGGGCTGCCGATAATACACTTTGTTATAAAAAAATTGCTCTTTAGGTTCAAAAGAACCAACTTTAATGAAGCAGAAGCAGGAAAATAATTAATTCACCCAAACCATGTGAGCTTGATTAAAATCCTTCTTGAGGGATGTTTTGCAATGCTATTCCACTCATATTGGCAAAGTTTCATCAAAGAACTCTCAGACCAAAGTCCGAGAATTTAATACATGCCCTCTAAGCAAATTGCAAAAACAATTAAATACAAAAATCCATAAGAGTTGAAGCAAAATGCTTCTGGGGTTTTTCAAATAATATTCTACTGCTCATCTTGATATATGTTCAGTACAACCCGATTTTCCCCAGATAATGAGATATAGAAATAACATGATTTCTCCAGGCCAGCTTAAATAGTTTGGACTTTGGCCTACTACATAGTTTTTATTTTTGTTTTAAATTTATAAATGTTTTAAACTAAAAAAGAAAATTTTCCCTAAATTATTTACGAGCTAAAACTCCTTTCTTCTACCTCTGAAAAGTGATTTCCAATATGCATCCTCCTATTCCTAACAACAAATAATGCTATTTCCTTTGCAATAGTAGGCAAAGACCACCAATATGTAGCATTAACTCTTACTTCCCATCAATGGTATCTCCAAAAGTATAACCAATTTTGGTACTCAAAAATATAATCCTGCACATTTTTATGTTGGTCACTTGGTTGTGAACTTATCCTCATACCCAATGACACAAACCAAGACTTGAACAACTCCTTGAATTTTTTCCCTTTTCTTATTGTAAAGGAGCCCTATTTTTACAAGGTTAGTGTGTACATCTCCCAACATCTACAACCAGATGATTCAAAATTGAAACTTGCACCTCTCATTAACATAAAAAACTGTTTAACTTCTAAATCTTCTTAAGGAAGGATTTTCAATTTGACCTCTACTAATGGCAAACAACCAGGGTTCGCATTTAAAGAATAGGATTCTCTATTGAAATCCTTAAATTTGTTCTTTATAACCACATGCTCATTGCTCAAGTTTGTTATACAGAATATCACCTTCCTCCTTTAATTGAACAAATATAAACCTAGGCAATATGCCCATCAAGATCAGAAACATCAATTCCTTTAAGCAAATCATTTTTTGGATTAACCATGCTTTCTACCACTCCTTTGTCTTCAACTCTATAGGGGTCTTTCACAATGTCTCCAACTTCTAATGAAATGTTTGTACCCAACTCCCAACACCTAGCATTGACTTGTTTATAATCTCTTGCAAACTCCAATATCATCTTTTAGCAACAACACACAATTCACTGGTTAATAGATAAAATGTGACTTCAAACTCTACAGTCAATGACATTTCAATACTGCAACCTTCAACAAGGAATCAACAACATATACTTCAACAATAGTTACACTAACTCATTTGTTCATGACCCCTTCATTGGAGCATGCTCTAACATTTTGACAACTATGACAAAACTTTACATATGAAATCTTTCCAAGTCTCTCACCTATTTACTGAATATTGACCCTTTAGAAATCATCTAAGAAGAACTTCATGAATAAAGATAATCACAAACATGGTGATGGACTTAAGCAAGTAAAAATGGGATACAAAAACATGCAAAGAGCAAGCCAAAGCAAAAAACTTGCAAAGAAAAAGATAAGAAAGTTGGAGAAAAAATTAGGTCTATAGGCAAACACATATGATTTAAGGGATTTGGGGATTAACTTTGGTAGTTGACTTTGTTCCAAGGTGCCAAGAACAAGGCAAATGTAATGTGCCCTTACTAATCTATTTAATTTTGGAAGTGTTTGGGTCTCTTTCCAACTTTGGGTGTGTTTAGGACTTTATCAAACTAGCAACGCTTTCCTCAGTTCCCCACATTCCCATTTCCTACTTCCTTCTCTCCCATAGGCCTTCAAACTTATGCCTCTATTCACTTGGCAATCCAAATCCCCAACCCCTACTTCTCCATTCACCCATTCCTCTTTGGACCTTAGATATTTTTTATGACAACCTACCTTTGCAAAAGTATGAAATATCCCAACCAATATTTGTGCAATTTTCTGATTTTTAATAACACAAAATGATGCCCTAATTTCTGATTTTTAAACTTCTGCTCAAACCCTAGTTTGCTGATATAATTTTCTGAGTATATTCATGCATGAACAGCAGTATACATTCATCCAAATAATAGCCAATCTCATAGCAGAATTGTTTGATCATAAACAATATGAAACCAACATCATAGACTATCCAAACATTCACCAATATGAGCCAAAATTCTGATATCTAAACATCCAGTTTGCTGCTACAACTCAGACTTAACCAATGATGCAATTACACAATGAAATGGGCTCCAAACATGCCCAGCAACATGAAGAAGTTCGCTGATATGAAGAAACCCCAATCCATGCACTGAAATTGACCTCCTATTTATTAAAGTATTTATTGTACTATTAATGGTCATCTTTGTTTTGGTTAGTCGATATTTTACTTTTAGTTAACTTAGTTAGCTTTTAGTAACTTCAGTTTATGCTTTAGTTTGTTTTTGCTTCTTTCCATTATTAGCTTTAGTTTGCTTCAGTTTACGATGCTTTCTTTTTAGAAACATCGTCTTGAAATTTTCTGTATAAGGAGTTTTCCTCTCCTTCTGTAAATACACAATAACGACTGTCGAATATCAATTATCATTTCACGGTATCAGAGCTTAGGCTTGATCTTTTTTGGCGAATTTTTTAGAAATAAAAAATCATTGTTTTTCCTAAGGAATTTTTAGAAATTTCTGAGATGCTTTTTTAGCTGATTTTTTTTTAAATAAAAATCAAGGAAATTTTTGAAGAAATGTTTGTCAGCCGATTTTGTTGAAAATCTAAGGGTTTTTTTTAAGCCGTTCACCTACAAATCGTGCGGTCGTTTCACAAAGAGTTTTTGAAGTGAAAAATCGCATGACCTTTTCAATTCATGGACATTTTTCTAAGCACAATTTTGGCTGCCATTTTTCTGACACATCTATACCTGCGCACATTTTTTGTTTGTGGTCGCATTTTTTCCTAGGGATTCGACGCATTTTTCTATGCTATAATTTTATGGGTGGACATTTTTTGCAAATCGTGAGTTCCCTGTTTCTGGCCGAGACACAACTTCGTGTTTCTTCTGCATTTTTGATGCAATTTTGTTAAAATGGTGGTCTGCTTCTCTTCATTGTGTCGTTTTTTTACCCTCATCCAGCGACCTAGGGTTTTTTGTGACAGGAATTTTGAGAATTTTTCTATATTCATCTAAGCATTTCCTAGAGTATGTGACTTTTTTCTGCAGTTTCATGGCGGCTAGGGTTTGTTGGAGTTTTATGATGGATTTTTTTAGGATATTTTCCTAGGCGTTTTGCCTTTGTTTCTCGGCGATTTTGAATAAAATTCGTGTTCTTCACTGCTCGTGGGCAGATTTGATGCATAGTTTTTTGACTGGCTTTTACTAATAAAAATCATGATTTCATGGCAGCCTGAAGATTTAATTTTTGTGCCAATTTTTTATAGAAATTTTTTGGGAAAAATAAAAAAATTCCTGCAAAGAGTTTTTCAAATTTTTTCCAAAAACATTTACAAGGATAGTTTTTGAAAAAAATTCTATAAAATTTTGCTAAAGTTATTTGAGGATTTTTTTGAGAAATCTTACTTTTTTAGAGTTTTCAAAGGTTTTTCTGAAAATCTAACAATTTTCCAAAGCACAAAAATGAGGTAATTTTGTGATCAGCTAGCACAAACTATGGACAATCAGCTGGCACAACTATAAGATGAGTGATTCTTGGTTTCCTCCCACACCATGCTTCCTCTGGGGTCATCTTATTAAAGTATTTATTGTAATATTAATGGTCATCTTTGCTTTAGTTAGTCGATAGTTTACTTTTAGCTAACTTAGTTAGCTTTTAGTAACTTCAATTTAAGCTTTAATTTGTTTTTGCTTCTTTCCATTATTAGCTTTAGTTTGCTTTAGTTTACGATGGTTTCTTTTTAGAAATATCGTCTTGTAATTTTCTTTATAAGGAGTTTTCCTCTCCTTTTGTAAATACATGATAACAAATATCAAATATCAATTATCATTTCACTATTCTAACCCTAGCTGGGCGAAATTGCTCCAGCTCACAACAATGCAAACAAAATGCAATTATTTGATGAAAAACAACTCCAAAACCCTACCAAAAATGCAAACAAAAGGGGTGTGCTGGCCTGTGGGTCTGATGATAGGTTTTGCGACCCTTAAAAATCTGAAGAATACCTTCCAAGTTGCCCAATTCGCCCTCCAAACTAGATGCCTAATGCTGATGCAGAAATCTCAGTGTGAATCTAGCAAGAATCGCCATTGAAGCCCATCTAAACCTCTGTCATAAAGCCCTTCATTGAAGAAGCTAGGGCCTTGTCTAACTTCTCCTATACTCAAGGGTTTTCGTCCTTAGAATATTTGCCAAAGTGCAGATCAAAAGAGCAGAGATGAATTCATTCATGATGAAATGCCTCCAACATGACCTTGTATTTATATTAATCTCCCTTATGCCTCCCAATCTGGCCAACCCAGTTTGGCCGCCAAGATTGCAATTTAAAAATTGTTTTTAATTTATTTTTTAATCCTCCTTTGGGCGCCAACTTCCTTTTTCCTTTGTTATTTTATTTTTTTACTATTTTCTCATCACCTTATTCCTCCAAGGGGCCACCCAAGCCCAAATAAAATATATAAAATACTTTGTTGCTTCCAAGATTCATGATAAATCAATTAAACCCTTTTCTCAACATTTTCACGCCAAATAAAAATTGTTTGAGCCAAAAAGAATATTTCTCTATTACCCCAAAATGCATTCCCTTACCTCATGTACTAGCCTATGGGAATGAAGAATAGGCTAACCTCAAATCTGATTGCTTGAATTGCCATGTCGGAAATGGGGACATTACAAAGTGTCAAGGTAGTATCCCAACCCAAATCCCAAGATCCCCACCGTATTGCTCCTATTGACGTGCAAATCCCTAAACCCTTGTCATAATGCTCTTGTCAAAATACAAATCCCCAAACCCCCTCCATATTGCATCCTAGCAACCTGAAATCCCATTCCCCAAACCCCTAACAACAAGCCTACACAATATTCTCTATTTGACCTTTGGACATGCATTTCCCTAGATTCCCACCTTCAGACATGCCTTTTCACAAACCCTCATCAGCATTTTTATCAAACCATTACGCTAGTTCAAGCACCTGTTCAGCAATTCAATATGAGGATGAAAACCATTAGGTTTTGGAGATGAATGGACAAAACCCCAATGGTTTCCTAGAGTTTGAAGGGTGAAACCCTTTTGGATTCTTATGGATTGTTTCATATTGAAGGTTGCATGTGTGCTTCAAATTGGAAACTTTTAGAAAATTTGGAATATTTCAATATTTGGGTATCATAATATACTTGTAATTGTTGTGGAAGCAAATTTTGCTAATCATTTGCGGCAGAAATATATACTTAAATAGAACATTAGAATAAAATATTCAATTCTAGCTAGTAATTACATGTGTAAATCTATTATTTGTTGTGGATATTTCAAATATAAACATTTAACATGACTAGCTATTGTGGGTATTTTAGATCTAAGTATTTTATATGACTATTTTAGCTAGGTGTCATTACAACATAAGCGTATAACATTTGTTAGTGATAGGACCCATTGGAAGGAATTCCTTGTCTTCATGCAACCAAGTTTGAAATAGGGCAAATGGACTCTTTGCAGAAACCTAAAAGTTCAACCAATGGCCATATTCATACATCGATGTAACCCTAGAATTCTGAAGGAATAATCATAGGCAAATCTTAGAATCTATTGATTAATAACACAGCCAAAAGCATTGCTAACTTCATTTACCAAAAAATTGTAACAATGTCCAATTACATGTCTAGCGTTATAAGTAATTGAAGCAATTACTTTTGAGAATAACATCATTCAATATTTTATAAGGGCATTGACAATTGTTGATTTTGATTTTGAATCATTGTTGCCCAATAGCGAATGGGCAAGCAAACACCAAAAATTGTGTGTTACTCATTTCAATTCTTGCAGACATGAGAAAAAGGATTGGGAAGAAAGGCTTCAAATAATTTTGTGAACTCATCACACAACACACAAGATAATTTGGAACCTATCACATTCTAATTAATACATGGAAATTCCTTTGTGACCTTCCAAAATCCAATAAAAGCTCTTTGAGAGTAGGAAGAAAAGCTTTTAACAATTTTTTTGACCTACTACACAGCACAAGAGATCACATTAGATCTTGTTCCTTTCCAATTAATGTATGGTTAAGAAACTTGTGCCCTTGGAGATTCCAATGGCAAGCATTTGAGTGGAAAAAAAGCCTATTTGCTAGATGAATAAAGTATAAAAGAAAGAGCTTGGATGAACACTAAGTGAGAGAATAACACATCATGGAGATAGCACAAAGCCAAAATCAAGTTTTCCATAACAGGCATATGAGATATTAAGCATCACTTGGATTGTTCTTTATGGAACATGATGACGAGTTAGAGATGAACAAATGTTTAAGACTATACAGCAAGACAAAATTCTATTGAAAGGGCTAGTGACGTTGGAAAAATGTGGATGGTACATTTCACAGAAATATGGTAAATGACCTTTGATTAAAACTACGGAACAAAGTGATAGTTTTACAATACAAAAGAGAAACGGCAAAAGAGGAGAAAATATGTGATAGTGATTCATGTAACCACAAATTGAAGCAGCAATAACCTAGGGGTTTCAAGTTGGGCAACAAATCAAATTACAAGAAATTAAAATGAAAGCTCAGAATAATATTGACAATAATGACTTCCATGATGAGCACTAAGCTAGAGTCATCCAGAAGCTTGCTCTTGTTAAGCATAAAAACAAGTTCCTAGTCAACAAAAAGCACACCACAATTATTATTAAGCAACAACTCACACTCAAGGAATTATTCATGCAAGAGATGAAGCATATGGCTCTTAAGATCTGGCATAAGTAGAACAATCCATTGTAAAGCGCCTTGACAAATTTGATGTTTAAACTTTGATTTTCTGCCTTAGGTGTTTTGTCAAACACTTTTCTTACAACCTCAAATTTGCTCATAATGTGTTTCAGTTTGCTTGATTTGGTTTTGGTTTGTTGCCAATGATGTTTGAATACTTGGAAATGATTGCAAATATGACAAATCAAGTAACTAATATGAAATGCAGCTCTTTTTGTATTTTTTCAAATGCATATACATGAAATTCTAATGTAAAATGCACACCTACAGCCAAGAGGCATTTTCACAAACACTTGGCATGAAAACTACTTCAAAGAAATGCAACTACATATAATAGACATTTTGACAAATAGATTGCAGCCAAACTCCTTATTCCTCCAATATTAAATTGCAGAAGCGTGAAGAGTTTACAAGCTGATTATAGAATGCAAATCAGACCTATAACATGGATACTTCCACCAACTTTATGATTAAAACTATAATGCATATCAGCTGTGTGTTTAACAACATTACAATTCGATTTTTCCTTGTCAAACAATGTCTGCAATACAATACTTATATGCTGCTTACATCAACCAATGTTTCCTAGATGAGATTACAAATCTAAAATGCAATACGACTGAATTTGAAGAACCTGGTTTATAGTGGCAGCAACCAACAAATTGTTTGATTCTCTTTGCTGTAGCTGTATTTGTGCCTCAAAATGGTGTGCCATCCTTCCTTTAAGCAAATCAACCCTTCATGAATTTTATCTGATTTTATTCTTCCTTCTTTCCCAAAATCGCCTTACTCCTTGGTGCGCCCAGCTTTAGATGAAGATACAGATTTTTCAACCAACCAATAAAGAATTTGAATCACTAAGCAAGCCGTCCCTTTTCCAAGTAAAATCATCCTCTTGAGGACTGAAATTCTTCACTTAAAACTGCCACTCCTTCCCTTGAATTGATTTCTCCTCAATTGCCAAAATTTGGCCAATGGCCACAAAATTTTGCTCCAATGTGAAAGACTGAAAATATCTCACTCCCTTCCAACTAGTGTTGATATTGCACAACCAAAACCGGTACCTTAGAGTCTTCAAACTCTCAAGCAAGATATCAAGCATTCAAGCTCTCCAATACAAGTATGTGAATATGCAACTCAAGATGTCTCAAATGCTCTCCAAAAGCTCTTTTTAAAGAAATTACAATCACCTCCAAGAAGCTTATAGAATAAAATATTATTTTATTGACTTAAGTGACCTTTTGATATAATTTTATTTTAAGTCGCTTTATTAAATTAATTAAATATAAAGTCATCTTATGATATTTATTTTTGAGATAACTTTATAAATAATTAATTTAATAATTTATTCCCTTATTTCTCCTTTTAACCTTCGGGAATAAATAAAGGCTAAAATAATATCCAAGTGGCCATCAAAAAGGGGACATTACAGTCCTCATTTCCCGAAATTGCTTGTCCTCAAGCAATTGCAAACTCGGGTGCTGTAATATCTGCTCAATTCCCCATGTGGCATCCTCTGCTAGCAGATTTCTCCATCTCACCAAATACTCCTTCACCACCCTATTCCTCAATCTCCACTCCCGAGTATCTATAATCTCCTCAGGTACTAAAACCAAATGTCCCTCCTCATCCAGTGGAGGAAGCTCAATAGAAGAAGTAACCTGCTAACCCAGTGCCTTTTTGAGGCATGATACATGAAATACATTATGAATCTTGTTATGGTCCATATGCTACCTCTCCAATCCTCCTAGTAATCCTGTATGGTCCATATTATCTGGGCTTGAGCTTCTCTGCTCTGCTCTTCTTGAGAGAAGACTGTCTATAAGGCTGCAAGCGTAGGTATACCAAATTACCAACCTCAAAACTGCGCTCCACCCTATGTCTATCAGCATATGTCTTTTGCTGATTTTGTGCCACCTACAAGTTATCTTTGAGTGCCCTCAAGATATCCTGACTCTCCTGAATCCAATCCTTGGCTTTGAGGGCCCTGCTCTCACCAAAATCCAACTCCGTAAATGAAGGTGCATCATATCTGTACAAGGCTTGGAAAGGACTCATCCCAATGGACATACGATGTGTGGTATTATAACAATATTCTCCTAAGTGCAACCACCTAATCCATGCTCGTTGATGCCCTGCAATGTAATTGCGCAAGTATCCCTCAATCCATTTGTTCACAATTTTTGTCTGCCCGTCTGTCTGAGGGTCGTAACTTGTGCTCAGAGTCAAATCGGTGCCAGCCAATCTAAACAGCTCCTGCCAGAATGCACTCATGAATCTACTATCCCTGTTGCTGACTATGTTCCTGGGCAGCCCATGCAATCTAAAAACTTCTCTGAAAAATAACTCAGCCACTTGAGGAGCCCTGTACTCTGACGGAATAGCAAAAAAGTGAAAAATAACTCAGCCACTTGAGGAGCCCTGTACTCTGACGGAATAGCAAAAAAGTGTGCATACTTCGTCAGCCAATCCACCACCATAAAGATACTATCTCTCCAATGCACCTTAGGTAGACCTGTGATGAAGTCTATAGATATGCTTTCCCATTTCTGCTCTGGGATAGGCAATGGCTGAAGCAATCCGACTGGATGGGTATGCTCTAACTTGTTCTGCTGACAAGTCACACACTCCCTGACATGTCTCAAAACGTCATCCTTGAGACCCTTCCATGAGAACCTCTCTCTGACGTGTCTGTAAGTTTTAAAATAGCCCTAGTGGCCTGCTAAGGGGGTGTCATGAGAAGCCTACAATATCTTTTCCTTCAATCGAGATTCTAGCACCAAGTAGATCCTATCCTTATAGAAAATTACATCATCCACTAACCAATTCCTGTCATCCTGAATCAACCCCTCCATCAACTCACAAGCAAACTTACTCTTAGAGTATTCTACCAACAAGAGGAATTTCCAATCTACGGAAATCTCAAAAAGTGAGCAAGTTGAAGGTCTCCTGGAAAGGGCATTTGCAACAACATTCTTCTTCCCTTTCACATACTCTATATCAAAATCATATGCATGTATTCTGCTGACCAACTTTTGATGTCTCTCATTCAAGTCCTTCTGCTCCAAGAAATATCTGAGGCTATTGTGGTCGGTCCTCACCACAAATTTTGCTCCAACTAGATACTGCCTAAACTTCGCCAAAGCATGCATAATGGCGAGCATCTCCTTATCATAGATGGAATGTAGCCTCTTTGATCCTCTTAGTTTACTGCTCTTAAAAGCTATGGGGTGTCGGTTTTGCATCAATACTGCTCATATGCCTTCACCCAAGGCATCACACTCAAGAACAAACGGCTGTGTGAAGTCTGGAAGTGCCAAAACAGGACAACTACTCATCACATCCTTGAGCTTATCAAAAGCTTGTTGTGCCTCCTCTAACCAACTAAATGCACCCTTCTTAGTCAAATCTGTCAATGGTGCTCCCAATTGAGAGAATCCCCTCACAAACCGCCTATAATAACTACACAATCCAAAGAAGCCTCGCAACTCTGTGAGAGTCCTAGGTGGTGGCTAGTCAAGTATCGCCTGTATTTTCTCCTAATGGACTTGCACCCCGTCTGCACTGATCACATGCCCCAAATACAATATCTCTCTAAGGCCGAATTCACATTTGGAGGCCTTAGCATATAATGACTGCTCTTCCATGATAGTCAAAATCTCATCCAACTGTCTCAAGTGATCCTCCCATGTTTTACTGTAGATAAGCAAGTCATCAAAGAACACTAGGAGAAACTTACGCAACTACTTGTTGAAGATATGATTCATACATGACTGGAACATGGCAGGTGCGTTTGTTAATCCAATTGGCATCACCAAAAACTCATAATGGCCATAATGACATCTGAATGTGGTCTTATGAATATCCTGCTCTCGAACCCTAATCTAGTGGTACCTCGAACGAAGATCTATCTTCGAGAAATAGACTACACCATTTAACTCGTCCAAGAGCTCATCGATCCTAGGTATTGGATATTTGTTTTTGATGGTTTTCTTATTGAGAGCTCTGTAATCAATACACATCTGCATTGTCCCGTCTTTCTTCTTCACCAGCACTACTGAAAAAGCAAAAGGACTAGAGCTTGGCCTGATATGTCCCATCTAAAGCAATTCCTTGATTGCTTTCTCAATCTCATCCTTAACTTTTTAGGATGTCAGTAGGGGGTAGTAATAACAGGGTTCGCCCCCTCCTCCAACTCAATAGTGTGCTCAAAACCTCTGTCTAGTGGTCTCCCTAGTGGTATCTCTCCAAAAACCTTATCATGCTTCCCTAAAAGTTCCTAAATGTCCACGTGATATGGCTGCCCTAAGTTAGTATCCTCCTTAGTGGTAATCACACACTCTGCTGCCCAAACTATGTCATCGTGACGAATGATGCTTTCCATGCGTCTAGCAGACACAACCTTGGTTGATCCAGTAGACACGCCTCTAAGCACTACTCGTTGTCCATCTGCTGTTCTAAACTTCAACTCCATGGTCTGGAAGTTTTGTGAATATTTCCCTAGTGAATGTAGCCACAAGACTCCAAGTATAGCATGAGTGTCTCCTAAATCCACCAAATAGAAGTCATCTGTGATTGTGTAATTTCCCATAGTGATGGGCAACTGTGGTACTCTCTTGGTGCATAACATTTTGTGACCATCTGCCACCATCACATTGAATCCCTCAAAATCTTCTACTGGTGACTTCTGCTTGACTACTAGTGCTGCATCGATAAAGTTGTGGGTGGCCCCACTATCAATCAACACTGCAATGCGTTGACCCTATGAAACTCCCCTAACTCTAAAGGAGTTAAATTGAGGAGTACTGGATATGGTAGCAATGGTACTGCTCTTACCCTCTCCTTGAGGTTGCTCCTCATCTGAATTGTTGTCATCATTCTCCTAAGAAGGTTCATCTTCACTGCTCTCATCCTCTGACACAATCTCAATAAGATGCGCCTTGCCCTTGTCTAGGCAACGATGTCATGGTTCCCATTGTTCTTTGCAATGATAGAAAATTCCCTTGATTCTACATTCTTGTTTGTATGCCTCATCAGGATCAATCTTCTTGTTCCCCTTTTTTCCAAAATGACTTCTTACCCTTGTTCTTCTGTGGAGTGAAGGGTTTAGGAGTTTTGTTATTAGGTGTGGAAAACTCCATATCTCGGGCTCTAGTGACTGCATCATGTAGGGAATCAGGTTTGAAAGCCTTGATCCAACCACGTAGTGCTTCGGATAGACCCTCAATGAAGAGCATAACCAAGCATTGCTCCGATATGTCTGTCACCATAACTACCAATCTCTGAAATTCAAAAATATAGGTATCTACTAAACCATTCTGCTTCAGTTGTGCTAACTCCCTGAAATGAAGTTCTAGATCCCTCTGATCAAATCTATCTATCAGTTTCTGTGTGAACTCCAAATAGGATGTGATATTGGCGTGACCTAGTGTGACAAGCCCATGGTACCACCATTTATGAGCTTCACCATCCAAATGTAGGGTAGCATAATAGCTTCGGTCTCTGTCATAGGGTTGAGTTGGAAATAGGTATCCAACTTTTGTACCCAAGCTCTGGCTGTGCATTGGCTTGACCCATCAAAGGAAGGGATTCAAAGTCTCCCAACCTTCCACTGCAAATCTTGGTTTTGATGCCCCCTGTTGTTGTTTATAGGCTGATTTTTGAGTTTGATGTTACAAAAGTCTACCAATGACATGGCAGCCTAAAACTCATCTCCCAAGGAATTGTATTCCCTCAAATAGTTTGAAAATCCTTCTTCATGTGCTTGCTACTCCTGATTTGCAGCAGCTAGTCCTCCTAAGAATTGAGGCATGAGAGGCCTTGGTGTCACCCTGCTAGTTGTTCTGGCATTGCTTTGAGTTGTATCATTGTTGTCATGTCCACTATTGTGACCATTCTGCCCATTATTACCATTGTTGTTTCCATTGTTCACAAGTTGTCTGAGGATTTTTGTCAATTCTTGTCTACCTTTTGCCATTTCTTCTATCAACTCTTGCTGCCCTCTAGCAAGGTCACTAAGCATGTGTTGAGTACTACTCTCTTCCATGAGTTCTAATGGACTTAATCCCTTCTTCAATCTGCTGTAAGCAATATCAAATGGGTTGTGATCAGGAATGTCTAAAAAATATTTGTTCATTACCCTCACAGATTAGCAGGAAAACTTGCTCTAATACCACTGTAAAGTGCCTTCACAAATTTGATGTTTAAACTCTGATTTTTTGCCTTGGGTATCTTGTCAAACACTTTTCTTGCAACCTCAAATTTTCTGATAATGTGTTTCAGTTTGCTTGATTTGGTTTTGGTTTGTTGCCAATGATGTTTGAATGCTTGGAAATGATTGCAAATATGACAAATCAAGTAACTAATATGAAATGCAGCTCTTTTTGTATTTTTTTCAAATGCATATACATGAAATTCTAATGTAAAATGCACACCTACAGCCAAGAGGCATTTTCACAAACACTTGGTATGAAAACTACTTCAAAGAAATGCAACTACATATGATAGACATTTTGACAAATAGATTGCAGCCAAACTCTTTATTCC
This sequence comes from Sequoia sempervirens, assembly GCA_007258455.2. Classification (NCBI taxonomy): domain Eukaryota; kingdom Viridiplantae; phylum Streptophyta; class Pinopsida; order Cupressales; family Cupressaceae; genus Sequoia; species Sequoia sempervirens. Next base: position 42,533,501 of record VDFB02270651.1, read on the forward strand.
TCCAATATTATATTGCAGAAGCATGAAGAGTTTACAAGCTGATTATAGAATGCAAATCAGACTTCCACTAACTTTATGATTAAAACTATAATGCATATTGGTTGTGTGTTTAACAACATTACAATTCGATTTTTCCTTGTCAAACAATGTCTGCAATACAATACTTATATGCTGCTTACATCAACCAATGTTTCCTAGATGAGATTACAAATCTAAAATGCAATACAACTGAATTTGAAGAACCTGATTTATAGTGGCAGCAACCAACAAATTGTTTGATTCTCTTTGCTGTAGCTGTATTTGTCCCTCAAAATGGTGCGCCATCCTTCCTTTAAGCAAATCAACCCTTCATGAATTTTATCTAATTTTATTCTTCCTTCTTTCCCAAAATCGCCTTACTCCTTGGTGCGCCCAGCTTTAGATGAAGATACAGATTTTTCAACCAACCAATAAAGAATTTGAATCACTAAGCAAGCCGTCCCTTTTCCAAGTAAAATCATCCTCTTGAGGACTGAAATTCTTCACTTAAAACTGCCACTCCTTCCCTTGAATCGATTTCTCCTCAATTGCCAAAATTTGGCCAATGGCCACAAAATTTTGCTCCAATGTGAAAGACTGAAAATATCTCACTCCCTTCCAGCTAGGGTTGATATTGCACAACCAAAATTGGTACCTTAGAGTCTTCAAACTCTCAGGCAAGATATCAAGCATTCAAGCTCTCCAATACAAGTATGTGAATATGCAACTCAAGATGTCTCAAATGCTCTCCAAAAGCTCCTTTAAAGAAATTACAATCACCTCCAAGAAACTTATAGAATAAAATATTATTTTATTGACTTAAGTGACCTTTTGATATAATTTTATTTTAAGTCACTTTATTAAATTAATTAAATATAAAGTCATCTTCTAATATTTATTTTTGAGATAACTTTATAACTAATTAATTTAACAATTTATTCCCTTATTTCTTCTTTTAGCCTTTGGGAATAAATAAAGGCTAAAATAATATCCAAGTGGCCATCAAGAAGGGGACATAACATCCATCCACTGAGTAGAAATGAAAATATTTTTTTATTATGATACTTAATATGAAAAAACTAGCATCGATATAACTAATAGCTCTCTTACTGCTTCATGCCTCGGAATACTACAGTCTTTATGCTGCTTACAAAATAGAAAAATGTAAATCTGGAAATATCAGTTATCAATGGGTGAACCATGATTGTCATTATGGTTGGAAATCAAGACATAAAATTTCAGGGAAACATCTGCTGACATTAATACATTCATATTTTAGAATAGGAAAAAAAGAGGACTTTATGAACATTAGTGGCTATCACTTAGAAAAACACTAGACTGTTGGCACAAACAGGAGACATATTTACAACTCAGTCAGGACATGCTGCACACTGTCCATAAAGAGTCAAAATTTATTCTTAAGTTCAACTGGTACTTTCACACAATACAAGAGAGTAGAAATTTAGCATATGTTTCTAAATACCATCGAGACAGAATTCTTGCAATACTAACCTAAACTCAAGTTGAGTATGAAGCTGACCGCCAACAGTCCAATCTTCCCTGGTTCCAGCAAATTTTGGGTCGCCACCTTGAATTACAAAGTGTTTAATAACACGATGAAAACACAACCCATTAAAGTAACCACGATGACTGCAATACCAAAAGCATGGTGAGATACTCAGAAAAAGCAACAGTTTACTGCTTTTAAAAATGTACTGATGATGTCCCACTGTCTACTGCTAATTTAGACAAAGAGATCAAGTATTCCAGACAATTTTTTCCATCCATGCCGATATACATTTAAATTTCTAGTTTGATTCATACAAGATAAAAATGATAAAGGCTTTTTGAAGTGTCAAAAACAGAGAAATTACGAAAGGACAGCCTAAAAAACCAATGGTCAATGAGAACTAGCTAAACTTATAAACCATTTGACAACCATGACAGGATACAGTAATTAACCAATAACAGTCTCAATAAAATTTAAGGAAGTTCCATTATTAAGGTCCAATAGTTAGATACATTATTCCACATTAATGTGTTATCTTAAAATTGCATATGCCTAGACCACTGAACTTCCCATATGTTCTCCAATATGTAGGAAAATAAATTAAATATATATACAGAGCACATTTCAATTGCCTGGTCAACTAAATCAACACTACCTTGAAAACCTTCTCCAAAGATCCTTCTAAGTTGCATTGTCAATGCTCTCTCACCTAATATTGCAGTTTACCTCAAAAAAAGTTAGGCTAATAATTTGATAGAGGCACAAAATCATGACATAGAATTGCAAGAAAACGTGATCACTAGTGGCAAAAATAAAAAAGATTCCATTAGGTTGCCAAAGTTTAGTAGATCCATTGTTGCAAAGGGTGGTTAATTATGTTACTACCATTAAGTGGCAAAAACCATAATGTAGGCTATTCAACAATATCGGCCTCTACCACCAAGAAGAAATAATTATCAACCATACAATAACAGCAATAAGCCTCATTTGCATGTTTTCTCAACAAGGCAAGGTTTGGAGGCACCTACTCTAATTTCCACTTATTGCAAATTTCATGACAGTGATAGGCATTGATGCAAGTCTCAAGAAATTGTCTAGAGATGTAAAGGCTCATGCAGCCATTGGCAGTTTCAAATGCAGATCAGCGGACTTCAGGTGACCCTCGACATCTTCTGGATGAACCTGATGGCGACAGTGACTGTCTGATAGGATATATTGAATATGAACATAATTTTGCGGTGGTAATGATTGATCTGCAAGCTTGCACTGGATGTGTTCAATGTGTTCACATAATCATAAAGCTGAAAAAGACCATGAAAAAGAAAATATGAAAGCAAGGTTGGACAAAATATGAATGCAACCACAATGAAGCAACAATATTGTCAAAAAAGCATCACATATCCCTATATTGTTGCCCAATGTCAACATATGATTAATACAAACCTTGGCTACAAAAGGGGTTGCTTTTTAACTAGGAGGATGATGTCAACTTGAAAACATAACAAAAAGTATACATTAGGACCCAAAATTCATGTTTTTCTAAGGATAATTAATGTCCGTAAAAACCAAACCACAAGACAAAGTGCAAATGAGCCAAAACTGCATGCTCCATGAAGGAAGTGAAATTAAAAACATAAAAAAGGTACTCATAGAGGACAAAGCGCGTTCTTTGCCTAAAAGAGGTTTATGAATTATGATTCACTACCAAAACATAAAAAGGTGACATGAGTTGCAAAAGTGTGTTCTTTGTCACTAAATGTCCAAGTCAAGTGATATATAAAACTCAAAAGTATCCATCCTAGTGTATAAGCATGTTTTTCTCTGCGGATTGACAAATTTCAAGCAGAAGAAGTCAGCAAGGGTTTCAAGGATAAATGTTTTCTAGAAGAGTGTTTTGGATATTAAAAATAGAAAGGCTTCTTCCATAAAGGCATTTAGCATTTGCTCCTCACTCATTCTTTCTCTCCAAGCTTCATTGAAGACTCTTCTCAACAAAGATGTAAGCAGATTTTTATATCATTTGTCTTTATCTATGCTAGGTCTTCGACATGTTTCAGTCATCACAAGGGTAGAGTATTGTAGTTGACAAAGCACAGGGAATTTTATCATTTCCTTCATTCTTCATCCAAAGAGCTTCAAGGTCAATGACCTGACTTTCGTCAAAGGAAATCAGGTGGAGGTTGTCATCAACCAAAGGATAACTTGTTAGGGATTCATGAGTTTTTTGAGGATTTATCATGGTCAGAAAGAAGGTGTTCTATGAGAACCACTATGAGGAGCCAACTAACACAAGATTGACTTTTTCCCCTGTGCTATTGTTACACAACTTTATTTAGTCATTATTATCTTTGGGAGATGGCTACTTTTAGATGATCTTTTCGAAGGTCTATTTAGAGCCCGTTTATTTTGACTTTCTTATATTAGATGATGTATTTTGGAATAATTTAGTATTTTAAGCTTGCTCGAATTGCAAGCGAACTATTTTGAGCATAGGAACTACAACTTCTTTTTACTTATTTATCATCAAAAATATTGTAAAAACTTATAAGCTATAGCTAAGTGCTATTGGAACTTAGATTTTTTAATAGGGATTTCATGCCTACTTGTTGAAATTGTAATTCAAGCCCACTTATGTGTTTTTTGTGATATTGTTTGTTTGTGAATTGAATGGGGTTTGATATTTATTGCAAGCTTTGTATTGCAGTAGTTTTTTTATTTGGGCATTGTATACAAATCTCCATGTTCAATTCATAATATCTTGTGTGTTTAATCCAATTCTATGTTTGTGTTTGTACTCAAGCTTTTTAGTCTCTCCTTTTCACTAGAAAGAATGAGAATTTGTTAGCCATTTAGGTTGTTTTCTTTATGATAAAGACCAAAAAATCTCTCACCTTGTGTAGAAGTGCTAATAAGCCATGTGCCTTGCCCAAGAAACAAAAAAGCAGTTTGAATAAAGTTTGTTTGTATTGCATTGTGAAAAACAATTGTTTAGCATTCTAGAGTTATGTTTTTGTTATAAAGGAGATGCCCCTTCTAATTCACAAAAAGGTTTTACCTTACACAATTGTTCTATTTTGTTGCCCTATAAAGGACAAATTAAAATGACAAAAAACATTGGCACCCACCATGGGGCGTGAGAGAATTATGTTGTCAATCTGCAATAGCAAATGTGTTGAATAGATGATGTCAAATGGTCCTTCTACAAGTAACTAGAAATTTTGTTTGAGGGTTATTATTTTTAGTGGATTCTACTACAGATTTGAGCATTATTTTGTCACATCCCTGTCAGTGAGGACCCCTTCCACATGGGCATTACATGGTCAACAAAACAAAACAAAAAATGTATATATAGAAAAAATCAATTGGGATTGTGAAGTTTACATTGACCACCCAACAAAGTTAAGGCACCATTTGCTGAGCCATCTATCCCTCTTATGATCATGAGACAACCCGAAATAAATGGGAATGGCACAGGTATGCGATCGAATGGTCACACAATCATTAAGCCTAGCGTCCATACCCTAGAGCCGTCCAAAAATGTCAAGTTGCGAGGAAAGAGGCATCTGGGAAAATCTTTTAAACCCCTACAACCCCATATCTATTCATTCAAGCTTTGTCTTGGAAGGAGGAAGATCGAAGATGGGGCGTGTCTATTTGGAGGCACAACAGAGGGGATGGTGTGACAGTTGGGCGACATTTTTATAGATAGAAATCCTCCATAAATTTACAATTTCAGGATTTGTTTTGGGAAGAAAATGCAGAGTGAAGGTATGAATACAACACGAGATAGGAAAAACGTGAGAAGGAAGGTCACCAAAGCTAGGAAAAGTTGTTGGGAGGTGTGTGACGGTTAAGCGTGGCAATGCTAGGCACAATTTAGAGTACGATGAGATTGTTGGAGTGGATCTTTCAAATTGTAAGAGATAATCGATGGGAGAAGGGGATGACAGGTAAGTAATGTTGTTTGATAACTATTTCCATCACTCGTTTGCATATTGCTTTCGTTTTACAATATCATTTCAACTTCAAACTATTAGTTTCAGTATGGAGGGGATAAAATGCATGCGCCATTGTTTAGGACTCATCACTCTTACAAAGACTTCATTGGGCTTTGGGATTTGACCTTGATTTATTATGCTAAACTCCTCAGAGGTAACATGCAAATATAGATCAGGCCGGAGGGGTGGAGTAGTTGGTAAAAGGCATTTGATCTGGGTTCGTGATGTCCCGAGTTTGACTCTCCACCTCGGTTTACCCAATGGCGGGCGCTTACGGGCAGTGTTCGTCATCCCTGAGGGACTAGTCTCGCCTCATTCACCCCATTCTAGAGATCGTGTTGGGTCGCGGGGACACCCCCTGGTTATAAAAAAAATGCAAATATAGATCATTATAGTCCTTGTTATGCTCTCTTAGATTCTATAGATGTAATTAATTCCAATACATAGTAAATGTGAACCCATGAGTTGATCCTCATAAGTATCAAGGTCCTCAACCAAGAAACTACATCTCCATTATCCCACTCTCAACATACATGGACCAAGACCATATAAATTTTACATAAGCGACCCACTAGGACCTCTATGGCTAATAATATCTCAACAGCAAATAAATATCATTATCTTTTAGAATATATATATATATATATATAGTGTGTGTGTGTGTGTGCTATGAAATCTTGTTTCATAAATTAGAGCATAAGATCTGTGGATATAGTTCCAAACACCAGTTCTAGTGTTTGGCCATCATATATATAAAAGAGCACTGTATACAATGATGAATCTGATAAAAGGTGACTCTATAAACTAGTTGTGGATGCTATATATTTTGGTGATTCTTCAACAGAAAATACCCTTAGTGGGCAATAAAATATGAGGACACCTTTCTGATTTTAAAGACCTGGCATCTGTATTGTTGTTGTACCTAGTTGCTTACTAGTCGCAAGATGGGGGAATTCAAAAGAGGAGTCATAATTTTGTGATGTTTCTATGTATAATGAACATTGAAATATGTTTATATAGGGTGGATTGGAACACTTATTACTACTATGTGAAATCAATTATTCCTATCCATTGAGATCCTATTTATTCATGAGTGGCAAGTATAAACAAAAATATTATGAAAATATTTGGTTACACCCTAGTACAAACAAAACCAAAAGGTTACAAATGTCATTATTGTTATAGGAAGTGTTCATCCTCATACAATGATTTGATAGATTTAGCTTGGTTCAAGACAAGAATTGTTCATGCTAGAAGCAAGATTATACTATGAATAAGAATCTTCCAAAGAATGTCATAGTATGTTATGATTATGATATTGATATTGTTGAATCATGTTGTACTAGGACATCTCCATAGAGCCATTTGAGGCCTTGCATAATTACTGCATTGAAATCACATTTTGATTACTTATGTCCTATGTTTGAATAAGTTCAAACTTATGTTGACTATGATGTTATTTATATCCTTATGTATGATTTGGTTCTAATAGTGGGTGACAGTCAGCTTGACTTTTATTTGATAAATTGAATATAAGAGGGAATTAGGGTTAGTTGAGGTAAATGTATATACATATTAAACTCCATATCTTATTAGTATTAGCATGAGATGATAGGTAATTATCATATACATTGGCGTTAATAAATGTAGTATTTCATTCATTGAGGGAAACTCTTAATGGTTGTGTACTCCCACATTGGGGTATATGTGATTAAAAAATATTTTCAAGCTGGGAAATTATTTCTAGACATAATTATGTCTGGCAACTAAGAATGTGAAACTAGGCATATGTCCATAAAACTATTATATCTTTCAATCTTATTGTGGCTTTTCATTGTTAGCTGAAAGTTGTAAAGATGTTATAAAGAACGAGTTAACCCCTTACTTAACATGTGTGTGTGAGGAGTTGAATTGGAAATTACTCTAACAATCTAAGTAGGAAGAGTTATACGTTAATGGTCGTAATGCGATCAGGAAAGTCTAAAGATAATTTCTTATTAAGTGATAGGCCTAGCCCCTAGTTTAATGAGATGCACCTATAAGATATTTGGGATGCTCAAACTGGATTAAAAATAAAATGAGTGGAGTTTGATCCAAGACCTCAATACCCTTAAGGAGGAGTGATAGCAAAACCTTGATTATGGGAAACCTGTGTGTAGGTGTCCTCTAAGAGACCTTGTAAGGAGAACTACGTGTGACTTTGATCCGTTTGGAAGTGGGTACGTAGGCAGTCCTTGGGCGAAGGATGTCCATGTAACCTCAAGTCTGTAGGGGGAGGGTTTAGGGGGATAACTCCAAGGGTTGGGGTTGTTTTTAACTTGTTTGACCTTCTCTCTTTAGTAAGCTTCAGTTTGAGGCTGGAATGGGTATCAGATGGGTATGAACGAGTTAAGGAAACCTAATAACTTATATTTAATACATGATGTGCTTTTCAATAATAAATGAAGGAAGTAAGGGATTGAACTGCCTTATAGTCGGTATTTGATTATACATATATGTTGGGTAAAGGCCATCTTGTATTGGTTATGTGCAACTCTTATGTGTTTGTGAAATCCAACTCCATATCTAGAGGTCTCTATGTATAGGCCCGTGGATTTGTTGATTGTAATATATTTATCTAGGTCACTTGCCTAGTATTATGAATCATGTTATGTATGACCATGCCAATGATCGACGTTTGGGCTACTGCTAGGGATTAGTCAGCATTCACCTGGTTCACGTAGGTGAAGGTAGTGGGCTACCCTGGTTATGGTACGGTAACAATTAGCAGGTTGCCATTGGACAATGCCAATGGCGAATGCCTAGGGCTACTATCGTATCTTTTGGATTAGTTTGCATTCACTTGGTTCATGGAGGTGGATTGCTAGGGGCTATCCGAGATTTGATATGGTAACGGTTGCATGGGTAGTTACCCTACCGTGCAGGTAATGGTAACTTGAGCTAACCATTGTATCAAGAGGTTTCACTAGCAATCACCTATAGAACGAGGGTGACGAGTGCCATTTTTTACCCGGGATTGTGAAGAAGATAGCTGACAATATCACTAAGGTCACAAGGTAGCATATGTCGGGAACTACTTCTTCCTGGGTGGATAGATTTGTCGTCAATGGCCTATAGGTGGATGAAGTTGGAATCCACCGAGTTGAATAGATTCACTACTTATGGAAAGCTTAGGATGGAGAATGGACCCCCGGTGTAGTATGGGATGCACTGAATCCCCTTTCTGGTTGTCAAATGGTATACTTGGCCTTGTTGGGTTGAGGACAGACCTCTGATGTAGTATGGGATGCACTAAATCCTCTTCTCAATTGTCTGATGGTGCAGAAGACTAGGAAAAGGATAGGATCCACGGTGTAGTGCGTAATGCACCGATATTTTTTTCTATCTAGGATGCATCATGGGGATGTGTTAGTTAGCCATTATGGATATGGCAGCCAGCCATTGTGTATATGTGATGTGTTGGAGCTAGTCACTGTGTATATGTGATGTGTGTTGGACCTAGTCACTAGATATATGAGATGTATGTTGGAGCTAATCATTATTGTACTTGTGATATGTGTGTGACCCAATTGTGGTTGTACTTGTCATGTACATATCACCTAATAACCCTTGTACTTGTGATGTGTATGAGCTAGTCACCTTGTATTTATGTGATGTATGCTCGAGATAGTCATTGTGTATGTGATCTTGGAATTATGGCATGACATGACCCCTACGTATTCATGCGTGTTTATGGATTGGTAATGTTTGGTATGGACCCAACACTTGATGGCAAAGTTATTATCATTATATATAATTGTCTAAGTGATAACTTACACTTTATAAATAGCCTTGGTTCAAATGTGACATCAGAGATCTCATACAAGAGGAGAGAATGAACTCCCTATAATATTGTGGGGCGAACTATGAAGCCTCTAATTCCCATGAGGGCATACGTAGGCAAAGTCACCATGAACCCTTGAGGTTTAGGTTTGGGTCTAGGAATGACCCTAGCAGTAGGAGCTTAGCACTTTTGAGAGTAAGCATATAAGTGGTGATGTTGAGTTTTTGTCACCTTGGCAAATGTAGGGGGCTTTGAAATCAGCACTTCTAATTTAGATGGAAGATGCTTTGGTTGGTTAAGGTTGTAGTTGTTGCGATTTGGAAAAAAATAATAATAATAATTGTAGTACCCGAGGGGTGGATTTTACACATTGTTGCATCAGTTCAAGACTTTTTTGAGAGTTTTTAATTTATAAATCAGTCATTTTTTAAATGAAGTTAGTTGTCATTTTAAGCATAACATTTTTTTGGTATTTTAGAAACTATTTTTAAACACACAAATTGTTTTAATTGCCTGGCTTTAGTGATCTTTAGCACCCTATTTTAAGGTTTTAAAAAGTTTGTTTTTGGCTGTGTATTTGTTGTGTTCATATGTATTCAAAGGTTGAACTTGGTTTTTGGTATATGATATGTATTAAACTCTAATTTTGATTTATAAGTGATGGAAATTAGTAATATGTTCCACACTTTCAGTAATATGTGCAGTTTTTTAGAATATTTTTTAAAAATATGCATTTTAAAATGTTTGACAAATTTGCCAAGTTTTTCCCAGACTTTTTGCCAAGTCCCAAGTTCTTAAAAATTTTGAGTCTGCTTAGTAATTGCGAGTCTGAGTTTTTCAACTATGGGTTCAGGTATGGTTTCCTGGTATAGCAGGAAACGGACTCCTGTACCACTCATTTCAATAGAAACAGAATATATGGCAGCAAGTTCTACTAGTTGTGAAGCCATCTGCCTCCGCAAGATACTAGCGAAGCTGACATATCAAGCTTTGGACGCTACCATGATTACTGCAAGAATCAAAGTTATATCAAACTCTCCAAAACTATTGTATTTCATGATCAATCCAACCATACTGAGATCGGGTACCACTGTATCAAGACAAGGTTTAGAAGGGAGCTATGGTATTGCAGTACATCCCAACAGAGCAACAAGTTGTTCATATCTTGATTACACATCTTTCAAAAGGAAAACTCGAGATGTTCAAACAACAGCTCGGCGTGATGGAGAATACTTCCTCGGTAAGAGGGAGTGTTAGAATATGTAGTGTAACTCAAATCAGTTTTCTTAAAGTGCAGCAGACAGTCTTCTTAGAGCAAAGCAGTCAGTCTACTTCAGCAGCTGCAGTTAACTACGGCTGAGGTTCAAGTCTAAATTTAGGGCACTAGCTTCAGGATAAGGTTACCTCTCAGTTCTAGTATGAGTGCTGATTTTCTAATAAATTCTAGTTTCAGTTTAGACTTCTTTTGTTTAACTGTGAGCTAAGGCGCAGAGTCCAAGAGAAGTAGAATTTTTTCTTGGAGTGTACTACCTCATCTCTTCATGGAGATCTTTAGAGGTATGAGTTTGACTGTTGATAAATCCTCTGTACACCCTTCCCGAATCTATAAATTGAAAGGGCAGAGATATGAATTGTGATAGAAGTTTTATTTATTTATTTGTAGCAGATTTCAGTTGCAAAATTAATGAAAACCGGAGAATGAGGTTTTCACAGTCATTCATTGAGTTATATTCATTGTTTTCTATAATATGTGAATAGATTCTTGTATCAGATTAAGTTAAAGCTGTTTTGACAGGTTTAGTTCCTGTCGTTATTCCTGTAGGAATTAGATTACAAATGCAGAATCTGTTTACCATGATTTATAAAATTTATCATATGTTAATATTGGTTTCTAAGCTTGGTCAATAAATCTTCTAGTTCTGTTAGTTTGTTGTAACCTTCCTCTTGTTCAAATGTTGCTTCCATTATGGATGTTTGGCACTCATTTTGAATAACGTTTATGTTCTCCCTCTCTAAGCCAAATGCTAAAAAATGGAATTTTGTAACCCTATGATCTTTTGGAATATAAATATATATTTTTCTTTATCAAAATATAAGTATGAGAAATTGGAGAAAATTTATCAGCCCTCCTGTTATTCAGAGTAAACTAACCTATGCTTATGCCTTTTCTGAGACATTGAAGAACATGTCTAAATACTCCTCTAACAGAGGATCTGTAACTCATCCTGTGAACATATATTCGTGTGATATTCGGGGTTGACTGCAAATTCTATTAATATTAGATCTCTATAAAGACTCATGATAGTTTATCTTGATGATAGCTTAGATGATTCAGATTTCTAGGTAACATGTTTATTGATTATATGATTGGTAATAGGATTAATGGTGGGCATTATGCTGAAGACATGTCGGTTGCAATCCCAACTTATTGATGTTTTTTATTGGTGATGAATGTCATGGAACACTCACCTTTGGATGCAATTTGTTGATTGTCTTCATCCACCCTAGATCAATTGTGGTTGCTTCCTAGCAATATATGTTTCATGTGCAGATTACTGATATTGCAAGTTTTATGTGCAGATATTTTCCACCATAAAGGTAGCTACATGAGGAGATCCATAACATCCAAAGGTGGTAAAGGATGTCAACGAAGAAAAACGAAATCACTGCTAAAAACCACACAAAAATCCAAACTAAAACAATGAATATTACAGAGCGTAGCACAGAAAACAGAATCCAGAATTCAAAAAGGGGTAATAATTTTGTACAGGAGTTTTATAGAGAAATCCATTTCTTTGCATATATAGAAAACAAGCATACCTGCGCTCCATAAATCTGGTAACAGTACTTGGAGAGTTTTTAACATAAAGCTGCATTGTAATTAGACCTTTCGTTGTATTTAGGATCTGCATTTTCCAAGAAAATACAAACATAAAGATCAATAAGATGTTCTTAGTTTTTGCAAAGGCATAAGACAGAAAAGTTAGCTTAAACTGGTAGCAAATGCTGAGTTGACAGGAAAACAACAATGATATTCAGTTCAAAATATTTGCAAAACATATAAAAGCTAGGTTAAACTTGTCGTAATATAAATTCAAAGTGAGTTTGCAATTATTCTTCACAACTCAAGACTTGAATCCCAATGGAATCTTTCATCCTTATCTTTGTTAATGTTAACAGTTTTTAGAGGACAGTATAGCTTATAGAAACCATTGAACCAGAAATTTCAAAGGGAATACTGCCCATCTTTGAATGTTGTTTTTCCAGTGAAAAGGACACTTTGAATCAACAATTAGACATTACACTCCACAAATGGCAAAACTTCATCACAGACCGCCCCTTTGCTTCCATCCTTCTAATTATCAAAAACTATCTTCCCATGTTAACTGAAAACAAGTCTAATAATTATTATCTATGAAAAAATTTATTCTATTAATGGCTCAAAGCTCGTGATTCAGACACTTTCTTCCTTGCGGTAGATTCTTCAAGGTGTTCTACAAGCAGAAAAACATATTATATGGTGATTAAAAAGAACAATGAAAAATAATAAAGATGCCCTTTTGCTAATTACGTTAGATTTCCATAAATCTATAAAAGCTTACCCAACAGATCACAAACCCACTATGGTAAAATGGCATTAATCTTGTATAATTTTATTGGTTAATCAAAGAAATAACAATATTTTTCACTTTTTATTTCAACTTTGAAGACCAGATTTTATTACCTTTACAAGGCCTCATATAACAAAATTTTGCAATCTTACGTGTTTATATTTGCTAAAAGAGGATTTAGTTCCTATTATTGAGGCAATGAAGCAGGTTCATGAAGGAAAATATAATGTCCCTTTGATGATCACTCTTTAGTTTTTTATAAGAGACAGTTTAAAGAACTATCAGCACAAACTGCTCAAGATATTGATATAGAATGAAAGACATTTGAGATTCTTCTTATATCTCCGTGAAGTGTTGTTTACAACGCAATTCTTCACTTCCTTTCATCCACCTGACTCTTATGCTCTCACCAATAATATTTTGAATAGGAGTAGTTATCCACTTAAATGCAAACAAGTTGCTCATATGGCTATCTCGCTCTCAATATGAGATGCCCTCTGCAAATACCAATCTTCTAATGTTTCTAAATGTAAGATCACTGCTAAGCATAGTTTCCCAGATCACTTTAGGACAGACTAGGAAGTCAAAAAATAATTTTCCAAAAAGAACTACTTGATGTGATCAATTTAAACACACACTAAGAACATTTCTAAGATTTTTGTTCCTTAGACCTGTCCCCATTGTCAAACACTTGATCTGAGATAACTAAGCACCATAGAGTGATGTCAATGAGTATAACTGAATTTCACATGTGGAATGAGGATTACATGCAGTTCAAACCAATGCTCTTAATTTTTCGTCTCTCTGGAGAATTGAATTATACAATACAAACTCTTAAATAATTGAGTCAGCTGCTTAAAAGAGCTTTAGTTCTTGGTCTTACCACGAGTTACTGATATTTTTAAGCAGCATTAAGCTGCTACAAGATCATTTCTGCATCACAAGCAACACGAAATCTTACTGATAGGTGTGAGTTGCACAACTGATTTCATCTTAAGACAATGCTCAAGAGTCGTGGAGAACATTTAACTCATGTAGGCTCCTTTATATGAAATGAAACACAGAATGAGTAATCTGAGAATAAAACTCTATTTCATATCCTTAATGGTATCTATGGGAGCAAATCACACAAAGCTTCAAGAAGATTGCAGCAAATCCCTGCCTAGTTTGACATGAAAAAGCACAGGCTTTATCAAGCATGCAGAGAAAAGATACAAGAACCAGGCAAAATGATTGACCCATACAAAGTTACAGCATGCCACTGTAAGAAGTATGCAAATAGTTTAAACTGTAAACAATTAAGCAGCACCCAAGCAGATAACTCTAAATTAAATGTCATGCCCACCATATTGAAGACATGTCACACCTCTTCAATGATTCACCCATTCAGAAAAGACATGAAACTCATAAGGAATCTCTCACATAGACTGAAGTGCAAATTTTGATTTAAGTAAATACTAAACAGAAAAAGAAAAAAATAACAAGAAGGAACTTATACTTTAGATAAATCATGAAAAAGCCAATGTCTACAGGATTCTCATAGGTTGCACTGCAAAGAGATTCTAGAACATCAGAAAAACATTTGACCTCACAAGAAGGCGGAAACAAATTGCACAGATGGCATATATTATTGGCTTGGGTATCACATATCCTGATGTTAGACAATGTAAATGTGATAAACTTGCAAAATAGAAGAAAATTAATCATGAATCTAGTGTCTCCAGTCTGTTTCAGTAGAGATGATATGTATAAAAGCATTCACAACTGAAATGAACATCCAAAGAAAAAATTGAAATCTATAAAGATCTAAAACCAACAACTTGGAAAGCGCTGTTTTAATCTATATTGCAGTCTTTGTATGCTGAACTAAAGCATACATTCTGCTAAAGGTTTCCAACTCATAATCACTGAAGACAACACATTCCTAACTCTTAGACAGTCCTACACTTTTACAGAGAATACTATTTACAGAAGAGCACAATATAGGATAAAAATCTTAACAGCTCATGCCAAATCAACACCAACAAGAAAATATTAGCATTAACACAATCAAATTTGAGGTTTGTTTTCTATTAGTTGAAAAACATCACAGTACGGCAAGTACAACCATCATTTTTGTATCTATTTGCTTGCACTTAGCTGGCATGACATGGTGAGAGGCCTTCCCTCACTCAAGATAACTGATGATCTTTGCTCAAGTTGTTTGACTGGTATATAACATCTATATTATTGGCTTGGGTATCACATATCCTGATGTTAGATAATGTCAATGTAATAAAATTAATCACTAATCTAGTGTAATAAAATTCCAAAATAGAAGAAAATTAATCACTAATCTAGTGTCTCCAGTCTGTTTCAGTAGAGATGATATGTATAAGAGCATTCACAACTGAAGTGGACATCCTAAGAAAAAATTGAAATCTATAAAAATCTAAAACAAATCTTGGATATTTTCACATCTCATGACCTCTGCCCCTCGCTTTGTAAACGACATCTCCTGTCTGCAAATCTGTTGAGGAATCCATTTTTCTGCAAAAATGTGCTCAGTTTTTCTGAGATTGTAAAGTGGCATGAGTATGTGCAGAGCAAAGATTTTTTATTATAAAGTTTTTGCTTTATATAAATTTGTGGCTAAGTTGTTTTTTATTAAATTATTTGTTTATTTATTTTTTTTAAATTATATAATTTACACATAAATTTTGGGTTAAGGAGCAGACACGAATTAATCATGTATCTTTTAATCCACTAGGTGGTTTCACCTAAATTTTGTGGACATGTTTAGAACAAGATTCTAAAACACCCCTCAAAATTTTTTGCTTCAACTCTTAAATTTTTCTGTATTTAATTGTTTTTGTACTCCCATCGTGTAGTTCAGGCTTAAAATCTTGCCCAGAGGATGTATATAAAACTCTGGACTTTTCATTCAATAATATTAATTTGATGAAATTTTGCCAATATGAGTTGAACAACATTAGGATTTTTCTACAGCTCTCACAGTTTGTATGAATTAATTGTTTTCAGTTTTACTATTTCAGCTTCATTAGAAGTCGATCTTTTGAACCTGAAGAACAATCTTTTTTGCAACAAGGTGCATTATTGGTGGTCCCCAACCCCCATATAAACATGTTTTGCCTGAGAAGGAGAAGCTTAATCTTATGCCAGAGACAAGTTCCAGATAAATTGTGGTTGATACCTTCAGAGAACATGCCAAGACCAACAAAGTGATTCATGTCGCATACTATGGTTCATAGAAGCATCTTAATCAACCTGGATAAGTGAGCTAAGGACCACAAGGGGCTAGAGAACCATAAGAAGATGGAGGAAAACTTCCAACCTTGAGTTTGTTGCTATCTCTGAGATTGGAGTAATGATCAAGTAGCAATTTTGGCTCAAAAGAAGGTTGTCCAATAATGCCCAAACTGAAAAAGCAGTGAGGCGCAGTTCATCCACTTTGTTTTGTGAATAATTATGTGTGTTCCTTTTTGCATGTGGAGTTTTGTTATGAACAGTTATGTGTGTATATGTTTTCATAATAGTCCAGTGAGTAAATTTCCACTGGAGAAGCATAGTAAGGCTATTCTCACTATTGCTTGTTGCAAATAGTTGACTTTGTCCCTATTAGTGCCTAGAAATTAGAATGTTCAATTGTAAACAAACGGGTGACTCTGTTTACTCATGTGTGTGTATGGACTATAGTGTGTCTCAATTCATGCATTATGGATATTTTTTGATGTATTGTGACTTTGTCCAAATTCATCAGTTGAATTAAGTATGTGGAATTGTCTATGTCCCAATCCACGTGTGAAAACTATTCTCTCTGAGTCTTGGGACTATGACGTAATAAGGGGGGAAAGTTATGACTTATTACATCATAATGTGAAAGCTACAAAACACGTGGTTTATTATAGTTTATTTAAATAAGGGCAAAGGATTAAATTTGGAGGTTGGATGGCTATGTGAATAGATGTGAGGGTTGAGTGGGTTGTAACAATAGTCTATGTTTGAAGTATTTGTTGAATCTGACCTTACCCAACAAAATTGTATAAATAACTCTCATTGATAAATATTATATGCCTTGCTACTTTTCTTGAATGCTGGTTTTGTCAATACAGTTTATTTGTTGAATCGCGTGCCCACCAAAGCTATAAATGGCATCACTCCAAAGGAAACAAGGATAGGGAATAAGCCTTCTATTTCCCATCTTTGTATTTTTGGTTGCACAGCATACACACAGATTCCAAAGGAGAAGTGAAAAAAGTTGGATAACAAACCCTTGAAGTGTATCTTTCTCAGATACAGTGATGATTCAAAAGCCTACATATTCACGGATCCTAACACCAGGAAGTTGTACATCAGCAGATAAAAGTAAGTCCAACTTGTGTTCCACGATATCACCTATTCCAAGCATTGCTCTTGTGATCCTTTTGATGATAAGGATGGTGATGATGGTGGTGGTGATCAGTTGGGTCCTCTAGCACCAACATCTACAAGTCCTACACAATGAATACTCAAGTGGTATACCAGTAACATACATGATGCAAAGTTGGATGGAGTCCCAAACACATCAACTTCAGGGCCAAGAACTCACAACATGGCTCATGGTAGGTGACTTTAGACCTTGTGAGCACAGTTATTCAAAATTTTAAACCTTCAACAAATCAAGAGTACCTAGAGTCAAAGCCTTAGATAGATAATATGGATGTAGAGTATTAGGCATCGATGGAGAATGACACATGGAAACTCGTTGATCTTCCAATAAGAAAGAATTCCATCGGTTGTAAATAATTCTTCAAACAACAACAAGGCAGATGGCAGCATAGACGAGTAGGGAAGACTTCTGACAGGAGATACGCTTAGAAGGAAGGCAACAACTAGAGACTTTTGCTCTCATGACCAAAATAAAGACTATCAAAATGGTCTCTAGTATGGCTGTATAGTTTGGTTGGAAGGTCCATCAAACCGACAGAAAAAGTTCTTTCCTCAACATGGACCTGAAGAAAAAGTCTATATGACTCAACTAGATGGATTGTCACACCTAGTCTCTTAGAGTAGAAGATGCGCAGGCTCGTCAAATCTCTCTATGGTCTCAAGCAAGCTCTTAGGGCCTTTCCATATGAAAATAGATGAACATATTATGTAGCATGGATTTTGTCAAAGTCCACATAATTTGACTCTTTACCTCAAAGAGCAAGGGGGTAGGTAGTGATTCGTATTGTATATGTTGACAACCTAGTGATCACAAGCAATACAAAGATGTTGATTAATGCAACAAAGAATGACCTCAAGACATCGTTTAACACAACTAATCTCGGGCTATTGTAATATTGTCTTGGTTTGGAGGTATGCAAAACAAGACATCACATATTTGCATCTCAGAAGAAAAATTCAAAGAATTTTCTTGAGAAGATCCAAACAATGGAATGTTAGGCCATGACAACACCCATGGAGACAGACTCCAGTTGTCTTGATTTGATACATCTCTTGGGATGTATGGCACTCTCTACTATTAATTGATTGGGACTATCTGGCTTACACAATATCAGCTATGCTATCTTTATCTTTCACAATTCATGCACAAACCAAAGTTATGTCACGGGAACACAACAAAGCAGGTATTAAGGTATTATGGAGCAAGGCCTAGAGTACAAGAAGAATGGATTGTTCTTGATTGGCTACACAGACACAAACCATGTGGGATCTATTGATGTTAGGAATTCACATTTTCTTTTGTTTTCTTTCTAAGATCCAATCCAATTTCATGGGGAAGAAAGAAGCAAAACACAATTGTGCAATCTTCATCAAGTCTTAATATCATGCAACAAGTGACAGTTATCTATGAGCAATATGGTTCTGCCATATGCTAGTAGGATTGGATGTACAACAGAAACAATTAATGATCCAATAGTACGACAATCAAGGAGTTCTAAAACTTGTTCATAATCTAGTATTCCATTACTGCACAAAACACATTGAGGTTCAATGCTACTTCATACGCAAGCATTTAAAGCAATATGATATTAGACCCCAGTTTGTCCCACTCAAGATTGACATGCAGATATCTTCACCAAATCATTTGCACATGCAAAGTTTGGCTCATTCAAAATTAACTCATTTCCACTCTTAAGACTATGATGTATTAATTGATTGATCTAACATATTGATAATTTCTAGCTTCTTTTGTGTAGATTCAAACCAAGGAATTGTTAGGCAAGGTGCACCTTTAGCACAACAAATAGAAGCAGCAGGTTTCGTTAAAGTTCACCTAAATGGCGAAAACAACAAATGCAAAAGAAGGGGAAGAGCAGTTATTTTGCATGTAGCTGAGAAGAGACAAATGGACACACGGGCTTAAATAAGTCAAATAACATAAACAAGTTGAAAGTTCACCAAGCAATGCCAATGCTAAGACAAGTGTTATTGAAAAAAGTTGACAGGATGGCTAGAGAAAAATCATAATGATATGAAGGAATGCTAGAAAGATATGGAAGATGCTGTCATCTTCATTAAGAGAAATCTTGATGATGCCATTGCTGTCAACAACTGTCCCAGAATAAGCAAACCACGTCAACAAAGGAAGAAATGGATGAAGCTACTTCATCTGCTGTCAAAGAAAAGAAGCAGATGGAAGCTGATCTTGAAGCACATACAGGCATATATCAAAAGCTTAATGTTGTAGGTTACTTTCCTGCGGAGCTTTCTCTGTTTTGAGTATACTTTAGCAATATGCTTCGAAAATCTTGTGACAGATCCCAAGATGAGTGTTAATGCACTCTTGTATGATCTCTCATGCATGCACAGATCTTTGAGTGTCCTTTCCTTTGTAATGTTGACATATATTTTTTAATAGCTTTGGCCAGACTATTTACCATTAATATTTTATATAAACAACTTTCATTATTTTAAGGCAGAAGAAATGTCACATAATCATTAGTGCCAAGGAAAGTAACGCATATAAATCTCTTCAAGTCAAAGCTTATAATGGGCATTCATAAAAAAATTCAAAATGAATATTATTTACATAATCTGGTCCAAAACAGACTTACTGCCTGCTGTGGAAGGTTGCTTGTCTCATGCGGAATGTTGATCCTCTCCAGTTCTTCCATGTTTTCAATTTCCTGCCAAAGAGAAAAGCAAAACAGATATGTTAAGATGTATTCATTTTCTTATATCACTAGAATATTTCTCAAATGACTTGATATTTCTGCCAAAGAATTTAAAAAGTGTCCAAATAGAAACTAAACAAAAGCCACCAAGAGGGGCAATGGAAAATCAATAGACACGTGACAATATCAAACACAAACTAGAAGAAAAAACTTGAAAATTTGAAATTGACATTTTGCAAATAGAAAGTTTTTATTTTAAGCTGAGAAATAGAATCTTGCCATTACAATTTTATTGCAAAAAAATCATATTTTCTAGTGTTCCACAAGGATGTGTCCCCCCCCCCCAAAAAAAATAGTGTTTCTAGCAATGGGGATGTCCCCAAGATTGCAAAACTCCAAAGAGATGTCCCTCTACCATGCCCTCACTATCACCACCAGGCAAGAGACATCCCCAAGATGTCTCCTTAGAAAGAGAACATTTCAAGACTATCCCACCTAATGAGAATGTTGAGGTGATGCTGGAACATACTTAGAACCCTCAAGAAACTCAACCACATTCCTGGGACGTCCTAGAACCTGCAGCCATTACCCACATCTGGCACTTTAAACAAGCAAATATTTTTCAAACTTAGGCATTTTTTTTTAAAAATCTGGGCCACTAACCATAATGTCAATAGTCTGATGGACCCCACCCACACCTAAACTCTCAAAAAAAGCTATAAAAACTCCATAGCCCTCATCGTTTAGACTGGTCAAATTCTTCAACTTCACAATTAGTTCTTTGAAGAAAGAAGATTTGGTTAGAAATACTGAAATAGTGAGGGCTTAGTGTCGGAGAGAACATAGTGACAAAATTATGAAAATGGCATGCGCCATGTCACGTTCCCTTCTCAAGCATAAGTCCAATGAAGACCCTTAGCCTATTATTTATTTCCCATAGACTAATACAGGTGGTGCAAGGAAAATAATTTAAAAATTTAAGTTATCAAAAAAGTAACTTCAAGTTATATTCAAGAAGGCAACTTATGTTTTATTGTTAAAAAAATGTTGTTTTTGAAGAGGAACCAAAAGTGATGCTAGGAATGGTGTCCAAATTCAAAAAATAAAAGAGGGAAAAAGGAGAAAAAAAAAATACAACAATATTATTTTTGCTCAAAATCCCTATATAAGGATTCCAGGAATGGAGAGCATTACCAATTCGTATTATCAAATTCATTTCTCTTGAGATTGAACATTATTCATCTTTTCTACCCTAAGATGAAAACCCTTTGGCAAAGAATGGATTAGAGGACGAAAAACCTCATATTCATTTTAATAATTCCATCCAATAATTATCTTTACACTAAACAGTTGCAGAGTTCTTCCAGTTTCAATTATTTTGGTTGTATGGAATTTTTTGGAATATATTTCTGTTTTGTGTGATATTCCAGAATGTGTGTAAAGTTTCCAAATATTTAACTTTGTGAGATGATTATTGTTTCTTAATTTATTGAGTTTCCAATGATGAATCTTTTCATATTAATTTTGGTCATTCCTTGGCTGGCCGCACCTTTCCCTTTTCTCAGTTGTAACCTCATATTGTGGTTAATATTCATATAAGTGCTGAATGTTATCGAATGAAATATATTATTAAAAGTAAGTGGCTGCCATACCTTTTGTTAGTTGAAGTGATTTTAATAAGGCAGGCTTAATCTTTGTTGAAGCCTTGTTTAATATTTATATGATAATTTCATTGCTGCCATACCCTTTCCAATCTAGTGTAGCCTACAAGGATTAATTTGTTTGTTAGTAGCTCATACAAGGTATTTGAACCAAGTTTTAAGGATAATATTCACTGCTGTCTTGGAGTCTAATCACAGCCTTGAAGCTGCTATAAAAAAATATTTCCTCTGACTGCTTATACCTTTATATGAAATAGGGAATGATGCATATACTTATTCTGATTTTAATATCAGATCTTAACAAATGTATTTATGTTGTTTGGAAGACATTACTGTGATGTTTCTGCAATAAATATTGAGTATTTCAGATCATCAATATAATATTTTTTCATTGTAATTTTCTATGCAGTTTATCGACAGAAATACTAGGAGACATGTTGATGATTTTAGTGTTGTAAGTCTAGATGGCAAACCACAATGACATTAGAAGAATATTTTTAATTTGTGAAATTATTGTTTCTAATGATAATCTTTTTGATTCTTCGTCAAGTTCAATATTTGTAATTTGCTCTAGAAGGCTTTCCACCAACACTAGCTTCAATTATTTTCAATTATTAGTTTGTCATCTGGAAGGCTTACCACCAGAATAAGTATTTCATCACTTCTAGATTTTGTAAAGAATACAATACAGAGCTATACGGCTTGCTACCAACAAGCATTTTATTATAATATAATTCTAACCCTTTCCCCATATGCTCTCACCTTGGCCAAATCAAAATCTTGGTGATCAAAAGGTGATATAGTTTCATACATGTTCTCTATGAAAGTGAAAAATCAGAAAATTTTCAATTTGGGACATTACGCGCCATGAAGGTTTGTGTAGCCCCTTTACCCCTAGGGTTGCTCCCCCCAAACCCCTCCCAGCTGACTTCCTCAAAATAAGGTCCTTGGTCCCCCTGTCCCCCAACTCCAAAACTCAACTAAATAACAAAACTGGTTCTTCTATTATAAAAATTAAGTTCTTCTAAAATAAGCTCAACTAAATAACAAAACTGGTTTTGGATATGTTTAAGGAGATGATGAAAACAGTTACATTTTTCCTACAAAATAAAAATTATTCTTAATCCAAGTTGAAGTAGCCACAAAGATAAAATATAATACATCGCAAGGATTTTTTACTATTGTCAACATTGAGAATTAAGTTTTGCTATACAAGATAGAAGTTTGTGTTTCTAATGGTATTTTATCCCAAATTTAAGAGTAGGAACTAAAGCTTATTAATGAATAGAGCGCATTGGCAGAGGAACCTTTTTAACATGATTATAATTTTGTTTCTTGGGCCCCTCTCTATGAAAACATGCATAAGCCTTCCAACATTTCCTTGCTTCTCTCATGGCATCTCTGTTAAATTTTAATGATCAGATTGTATGCACAGAAATTAATTCAAATCAAACACAACAACGCAGCAGATACCCTGGGAAAACCCTCCTCTTGAGGGAGAAAAACCCAGCACCAATATATCTCTTATATATATAAATCTTGAAGAGAACAATTGTACAATTTAGGCCAATGAGAGAGGCCAGAATAAGTATCAATGAATAATAGAATCACAGATTCTATTATATCAATCTGCTATTTCAGAACTGAGAACTTCAACAATGATCCCACTTACATATGATAACTTCACACTGCTCCTTCTAATGGATTCGCACTTGATATAAGACAATGATCAAACTGAACTGAATGAGTGAATGGAACGAACTTAATGAATATATATACAAGAGAGGGAGAGAGAGACGCATCCTTTCATTTAATCTCGAGGTCGGCCTCTAAGAAGAATCATGTCCAAAGGAAGTGGGTCGGCTTCATAAGAACTCGTGCCTTTTCTTTAAAAACAAAACCGTGCCTCTTCATAATGTAGGCTTAACATATAATTAGCACCTTATAAATATATGTGCCTCTTCAAGATAAACATCTCATATAAATTAAATAGCATTAAGCTATTATTTAATTTTATTTCAAATGATGATATCGCTGGAATAATACTCCTGACGCTGCATGATATCATTAACAATCTCCCCACTAAAATTACCTTTCATACATTATGAATAGAACTTTTAAAGCAACACAATAGTTTTTAACTATGATATGAAGAAAAAAATGATAAACCTGAAGCAATTGAATGCAATATTTAGCAATAAAAATAAATAAAAGAAGACAGTAGCCAAGATAAATCCTTAGCTTCCACCCTAAACAATTAGACGCTTAAGGGCTTGGCTAAAACTTTGTAGTGGGTTGAGGGTGGGGATCAAAAACCCACCTCAATCTCACCCAATAGAAGCACCATCAAACACCCAACAACATTACCGCGAAGGCAAAGCACAAGGCCAAAAAGAACAAGATGAACTCACTAGGTTATGACAAAAGACTACCTTGACAGTAGAGGTTGATGTTACCATCAAAAGCACAATTGACAAACATAAACTCAAGCTAGAACTTATTACAAATTTCATTCACTAAAATACCTTCAAGGGTTACATTCAAGGAACCCGCAAACCACTATGATATTTTTACATCATCGAAATAATTGTTTGAATCAAACAACAAACAACACTTTATAATAGAAAAATAAAGACATCAATTTAAATCAAAATAAATGAAACAAACAATTTAAAAGCAAACAAACCCCATGGATACTTAAACGCAAAAAAGGAAAATTACCAATTTAAGCCATTATATCCGCTATTTCAAACAAGAAGACAATAATCTCATATTTTATTACCAAGATTAATCAAGTGCCCCAAAAATTAAATCTTTTCCAAGAAAACAAAATCACATCAGCCTAACAACGGGCGACTCTATGCAAACCAAACAATTTTTGACAATAGTAAAACATCCTATACTCTTAGGGGACCCTACACTCCCCCTTCACTCAAGCCAATTGAGGAAATCACCTCCTCATTCACTAAAGCGAAACAAGGAACCTTCTCCATATACCATATAGCAAAACCCCTACTTTATCTCATATCACCCTTTCCCCTTCTCAAGCAAAGAGAGGAGCCTCCTTCCTCTTTTCCTCCAACAAAACAAAACAAAAAAGTGGAAAAATCTATTTTACTCAAAGAGGAAAACCTCGACTGAAGCTCGTACCTTAACTTTAGGAGAAAAAGAAAAACCCTCTTCTGCCCAAGTATCAAGACAATGTATGATGTGAAGAGGAGATAAAGAAAACCTTCTTATACTCAAGTGCAACAAATAGGAGAACCTAATTCATATATTTTCTCTTTGCTTTGTGAAGAGGAGGTAAAGAAAGCCTTCCTCTACTCAAGTGCAATGAACAAGAGAACCTAGTTCACATATTTTCTCTTTTCTTTGTGAAGAGGAAAATACTTCCACTCTCTACTCCACTCACAACAAAACATCTGAAGCCAACGCATAATTTGACACTTTCATCATCTTTGCCAAACTATCTTAGTCATATTGACAACATAATATCATCTTTAGTCAACATAATATCATTTTCACACAAACTAAAGAATAGTTATTGTCTATTACCAAAACAAAGAAATGAAACCAACCAGCTATTACTTCTTATCATTCCCCATTATCCAAACAATCTGCCTACTCTAGCAATTGCCTCACCTCAAACCCCTTACCATCACTAGGATTTTTCATTTCTAAGACATGCTCACAACTCTAGTTGATGCCCTTCCCTGACAAAGCCAAAGTGAGAGTTGTAGAAAGCATTAGGAACATGCATGATATAATCCACTTGGGCTAGTGCCCATGATGTCACTCTGGCCAATAGCGCCCAAAGCCCATGCCAAATGCTAAACAATCTTCCTCCCTCTCCCAAACCTTTCTACCAAAGAGATAGGCAACTCTTTCAAACCTATTATGTGTGAAAGAGCCACAAAGACGAGGGTGACAAGGTAAAAACAACCACCACCCAAGGAACTTCCTCCCATTCCCATACTTCTTTCTCCTACGAAAGGACCAAGGCCCACAAAGCTTCCCTTCCAATGGTTCACTTATATTCAATGACAACAATTCTTGCTCACCCAAACTAATACCTTCTTCCATCTTCTCACCACCTACCTTCCATGTCTTTTGTTGCACTATCACCATAGACTCAAACACTTGAGTGTGATAAAAGGAGAAGACTGAGTGTGCTAAGGAGTAGTCGCAGCTATGTGATTTACACCCTTCGTCAAAAGAGGAGCATAAAAGCCCACCCTCTTCACTGGTCAAGAACATAAACGCCCAATTGGCTGAGTAGACAAATGTCAAGCATGAACTCAATCTTTTAGAATCAATAGCAATATCGAGGTATTTTCTTGCTAGTCCTTCAAACTACCTATTCACCATATAGCCTTTCGTAGCAACACCCTATCCGCATCTAAATATTATGAGATGCAACATGAATGTTATTAGAAAAAAATAAGACATATATCAACAACATTAAACATCATGGTATAACACGCAATATGAGAATGGACAAACAAGCATGAGAGTTATCCCTATAGATACAAATATTTCAATACACTTGTAATGGAATTTTTGATTACTTACCTACCTTGGCCTCACTTGATGGTCTAATATACTGATTGCTTCAATTTGACACCAATTTACATGGTTCGCAATGTTTTACCAACAGCCCAACCAGCTTAAGAACCTTTGACTTTGGTTTTCCCAATTATCCTTTATCTTTTGTCAACAAGAATGACACACTCGATACATGTTTTGTCATATCCCCCCACATAATGATTAAAAGATTCAAACAATTAATAAATAATATACATCTACCATTCACATTTTATGATGATTATAAAGAATATATATATTTTTACACATAAATATGAATAAACAGGTTGATCCAATATTCTTAATCGATTTGTGTTTAAGATACTAACAAACAGGCCGATTATAATAAACTGATGAGGTACTCGTCAATCACTAGGAGGCACGTGTATTCCACAAAAAGATGTGACTGAGTGAAGAGGGTGCGATTGCTCAGAAATGTAGAAATAAAGGATGTGAGACAGATCTTGGGGACATAACATAGCAGAAGACTAGACGAGTAAAGATCAGAATACTGGAAGGGTCACAGCAATCAAGTGAGACGGTATCACTTAGTCAATGATATTCTAGCATTTCCAAATATTTTGCCTTGATAACTGTTCACCAATATTCTTGGGTAGATAGACGTTATGACTGACTCCTGTAAATCTTCTTGAAGTAGATGATGAATTCCTCTTAGTGACTGACCCGTTTCTAGACAATTGTATCTAATTTTAGAATGGCAAAGCCACTGCACAGTAAGCATAGGCAGGGAATCCTTATTATCTACTATTATTGCAAATATGGTTGTTTTCTGAAGTTCTATATATACTGCTTCTTCCTATGTGCCATTTAGTGGAAAGCTTGAAAAGACTCACATCATGCAGAAATTTACATATTTCTTAACTCATAATTGTATGCACTAGTTAATTATGCTTATATGATTATTGATGCAAGAATTCATTAATGTTATCATGATTATAGTTCTATGGATTGATATTGATTTCTCTTAGTATTATATTGATTATAGGCAATAACTTGTTCATGAAATTAATACTAGACGAATGCAAATATATCTAATTGCTTAAAGATTGTCTTCATGAGTGTTTGCAAACTTATTGGGAGGAAGGGTGTGAGGGAAGTGGTGCCTAAAAACCCCACTTAAGATTCCGCCCCCGGAACCCAAGGCAAGGATGGGCCATGGAGGGGTGGAAGTTCCACTTAAGGTTCCGCCCAATCCGAAGGCATGGGTGGACCATGGAGGGGTGGGGGTCCCACTTAAGAATCCGTCGAGGCCATGGAGGGATGGTAGGCCTAGACCACTTATACGCTCCCCCAACTGTCCCCAATAGGTTAAGTGTCTTCCAAGGTGATGACATGGGTAGAGAATGCAATTAATAAGTCATCGAGAAGAGAAGATTGTGGTACACAATCTCTTGGGCTTGGCAAAGGACTTCAGGGCGGATCCACCCATGCCACTCCTCATATGTCTTCTTAATTGCATGTATGATTATGATTATATTTTGGAAATCTAGATATTATTGCTAACAGATATATGTGAAAATGTTGTTAATTGGTGAATGCAGATTGCAAGCCAAGGACACTTCATTAAAGAAAACATTTACTTGAAAAAGAGGAAACCCTAACCCTAAGCAACAAGCGAAATCTAGGGCAAAGCAAGACAAGGGACATTACATGTTTCCAATCAAGCAGAGTCCTCTTTTCGTAATCATCATTTTTCAAACTACAACTTGCACAAAAGTTTCACACATGATTGATGACATGAATATTTTGATGATTTCTTGGCTGCATGAGAAATGTTGACCAAGATAATATGCAATCAAAATTTGATCACTTCATAAATGCTATCAAGATTGCATCTAATGATTGATTCATATCAAGTTTTGTGGCCATAGATCATAAAGTATTTTCAGTCTCAAGTTGTTTCATGCCTCATAGTGATCTAATATCATGCCATTCATGGTGAATTTAAAGCCCAATGGGTAATGCATAGTTGGTCCATTGTCAAGTCAAATTTGTGTCTTTCATGTTGGGCACATCATTGCATCATTTTCACCTTTGCATATCATGATGATTATTTAATATGTTAATGAATTATTCAATATTTAAAACATAAATGTCTTGAGTTGTGCAATTAAGTGGGCCCATGTCAAGTGAGGTCTAAAGCCTTTTATTACTTTCCATGTCTAGGGTTTATAAGGTAATTATGCAAACTATCTCCACAAAACAATGGAATGCAATCAAAGACATAAAATGTGATGTAAAGGGGTACAATCTTGTGTCCTAGAGAAGGTATGCAACCTCTGCCTCTTCTTTGGCAGATTTGTATGTTTTCAAATGTAAATGGAATGCGCACAAATACTGTGTAAGGACAGCATTACTTTTCATGAAAATTTATTTTCCTTCAGCAAAATCAGTTTTAACATTTTATAGAGGAAATATATTTTTTTCCCTATAATTATTTTCAGCTGCATGCAATCATTTTTATTCTTGTTAGCCTTTGAACCACTAGAAATTCAATGGTGAGCTTTGAATAACATGTGGAGTCAAATATGATATGAAAACTTTGAGTTTCCTGAGAAATTTCTTCAAGTTCTTGTACATACCGATTTTCATTTGCAATTTGGACATAGGAAGAGGATCCTTTAATTCTCTATCATTTTCTCAGGAATACTAGGTGGCTTCTAATTAACTCCACTATAGATCTCTCATCTTTCTTATTGTTTTCTTTCATTTTTACAATTTTTCCCCAGTTGCGCTTTCTAGTTAAAAATAAAATAAAACTTGAAATTACATCATACGAAAGAAGTTACCCCTCTAAAGAGGGGGTTCACATGTTTTATGTGATTTGTCCAATCCATTGCATTATTTAGTTGTGGTTCATTACAAGTCAGTAAAATCAACAAAAGCTCCAACAAGAAAATTATATGCCAACGAATTTTGGTGACTGTGCAGGGATGAGCAATGCCTTAAATATCATTTTCCCAAAAAAAAATCAGATATGATGAAGGCGCTCACTGTACTGAAAAAGGAGAAGCAACCTCAAATCCAAATCCAATCCTAAGGCAAAAACAAGAACAGGAAAAAACAATGTTTATAAGCCTCATCCTCCAAAATCCACAGTATGGCACAACAATTTGGCCCCATTCCATTGGGTAACTGTATTGGATCATTGGCTCTAGCTTAGTAGAATGAATTAATTACCTTTAGGGTCAAGAAAGAACTTCACAATTTTCTCTGGTGACAAGTCTCAACATCCAGACAGACATGTCAATGCTTTTATAATCGCATGTGATTCTTCAAATTCACCGTGATGATGCTTCTGTTATGCTCATGGACTTGTTGCAAACTGGTTCCAAAAACTTAATGATAGCTTCAGAAGATCAGGTTGCATGAAAAACAAGTTTATGATAGGATTCAAATCAGCTTAACATGAGAATGCTTTTTTATTCAAATTCTCAAATTGAAAAATAAGTGAGCAATCATATGTGGGAGTTTGAGCCATCTTCAACAAATTGCTGAAAAAGATTTCTCATGTTACAGAAGGAGAAGCAATGTCAAATTCAAATCCAACTCTAGGAAGAAAAGAAGATCAGGAAATTTGAAAAAT
Organism: Sequoia sempervirens; assembly: GCA_007258455.2. Lineage (NCBI taxonomy): Eukaryota > Viridiplantae > Streptophyta > Pinopsida > Cupressales > Cupressaceae > Sequoia > Sequoia sempervirens. Next base: position 42,563,416 of record VDFB02270651.1, read on the forward strand.
CAATGTCTATAAACCTCATCCTCATAAAATCCATAGCATGGCACAACAAATTGGCACCATTTGATGGGTTAACTATATTGGACCACTGGCTCTAGCTCAGTACAATGAACTAATTACCTTTGGGATAAAGGAAGAACTTCACAATTTTTTCTGGTGACAAGTATCAACATTCAAATAGACATATCAGTTCTTTTATCAATGCATGTAATTCTTGAAATTTGTCGTGAAGATATCTCTGTTATGCTCTTTGTGGAAACTCTTATCGGACTCGTTGCAGAGTGGTTCCAAAAATTTAATGATGGCAGCATAGTAGAAGATCGTGTTGCATGAAGAACAAATTTATGATATGATTCAAATCTGCTTACAATGAGCATGCTTCGTTGATTCAAATCTCTCTAATTTTTATTTTTTTAAAAAGGAACAAACCTATGTGGCAGTTTGTAGCCAGCTTCAACAAACTACTGAAAAAAGTTCCTCATGTTGCTAAGTTGAATCCCAGCAATTAACTCTACTTCATTGTAATTGCTTTGTCCCCTAAAATCAATTTCTATTTGAGGACTGGTACTTGTGAAATGGCACAACAACAAGTGATTGAAATTGACACGATGTAATGTCCCTTTTGGGATATTCCTGAATTTTTGCCTTAAAACAATAATATTTACTCAAAATGATGATAGCTTTGTCAAAGATTAAAAATTTGTAATAATATTTAAGTCATGAATCATAGCACAATTCTCAAAGCCAATCATATCGTGAATTCTTTGGAAATTCTTAAAATCTGCTGAATTAGAGGTTTTCGTCTCCAACTCAACAGTGGCAATATCAAGGGTTTTCTTCCTTAACTTGCCAAAGAGCATGAAAGGGTTTTCGTCCTTCCAACTCTCAGCCCACCTTGGAGGGTTTTCGTCCTCCTTGACCAAGCTTGGGTTTTCATCCCAACTTGATAAGAGCAATAAGGGGTTTCATCCTTATACTCTCATGAACTTGGAAGAAATTTTGTCTGTCCTATTTGCAAGACACTTCCTCAAATTCAAAACTGATTGCTTGATGAATTTGCATTGCTGAATGTTTTTGCTGATTGATATTTCTTGATAGGTTGACAAGTAATTGTTTGAATGCTGTTTGAATTAGTTATCCTTCAAACAAATTGCTTGGTTGCCCTTCTCAGATGAAATACTCTCCCTCTTATATCTTCAAGTTTGAGGGAGTTACACCTCTTCATTATTTCTGCCTTTTTGGAAGGGTCACAACTATTCCTCTTAATTGCTGGCCTCAAACCTTTTTAATTTAATTTTAATTAAATATATTTAATTCCAAGAAAATTTGTTGTCCTTGTTAGAATCAATACCTTTATTAGAATCGCTGTCCTTGCCTAGACTTTAAGTACTGCAATCTTGATTAAATACTTCGATCTGCTTCTTTCTTTGACAGGGCATGACAGATGATATGATCACAACTAGAAAATTAAAAAAAGGAAGTTGGAAAGATTTCACCTAACACTCTTAGTGATGATCAATTCTTGGGATCAACTGCCAAAGATGTAACTAAGGGACAATGGGTGCAAAAAATGAATACTGTTAATTTTCAGACTATGCAAAGCAGATTCTACACTCAAAATATTTAATCCTCAAACTAGGTAGCTTAAACACAAAAACTTCAATCAAGACAATAATCTCTGAATATGCCAACCTACAAACACATATACCGCTGAAAATATACAGCAAATAATGGTATTGAACTCTCAAACCTGCAATTGTCTTCTCAATAAATCTGAAAAGAAATATTCTGCACTGGCTCCAAACTTCAATTTTTTTAAGAGACCATATATGCATCATAATTGAAATTAGAATGTGTGTCCTTTAAATAGACAAGTGAACTAAGAACCTAAGAGAAATTAGACGAGGTGTCAAGTAAAGCTCCAAGTTAATCTTACAACTAACTGGAGCAACACTCAATTTGACTGGTCAGTCAACTAGTCTAACTAAACAATCAACCTAGTATAACAACTACCCACTCCTGATCAAAGTAGTTGAGACAAAGTTACATCACAAATCACTCAAGTCATAGTGGTTAACCGGGTGCTAATCTCAAAGAAGACTACCTACATAATTAGGCATTAATCTTCTCCATAATTGCATCATCTCCATGCTAATCTCTTAATTGCACAGAAACTGAGGTGAACTCCGCCATTACTAGTAACCCATGCTGACAATGCTCTTGACTGCCCCTTCAACCCGCCTACACAGAGACCAAGGCTGTTGGTGAGTACACTTCTCTGCTTAGGAAACTATAGCATACTATTGTGTTGCAGAAGGAAGAACACCTTCAAAGCAAAAAAAGTAAAATTCTTAATGCTCCTCCTTTGCAAGGAAGCTGTTCTTCACCAGACCAAGACACTATCACAGCATCTTGAACCTCCCCTCTGCTAGGGGCATTGTCATCATGCTGACCATCTGTGAACCTGAAGAAATATAACCCTAAATTATTCCTCCCTTCAGTGCTCTAAAAATCTTCAAGGTGTAAATCCCTTGTAGAAGGAAAACTTTGTCAGCAACCTGCCAATCCCCTTTCTCATTCATGTCAACTTCATGGGTCAAATTCTCCTCACACCACATCATGAATTGATCAGGACTCCTTGCAATAATAAACTGATCTATATGGATGGCCAAGATAAGTGGATTAAATCTATCAAATAAAGAATTAAAATATACAATAAACTTGGAAAAGCCCAACTTAAGTAAAAACTTAATGATCCTGAAATACCAAACTCATGGTGCATGCTTCAACCCACACAAGGCCTTCTTCAATTTGAATTCATGGGTAACTCACCCATGCACCTCAAAACCTATAACAACTAAAGCAAGAACTTCAACAAGATCAACTCCCTCTTTTAGAAAGAATCCTCTAAAAATTTGTTTTGAGTGAGCATCAAAGTTGGAGGTTTAGCCTATCATCGAGTCTTCGTAGGCTAATAATGGTGATTAGAGGGCCCTGTTTTGGAAATATCTAGTATGTCAGTTGGCAGTTTGCAGTGTTTGGCATTTCCAGATCCTGGGCTTATTCAGAGGCGATGTTATTCAGGGGTTTCTGGCTTCATTTGTATACACTTACTATTTATAGTAAGTCATTTGGATGATAGAGGCCAACCTTACTATTTATAGTAAGGCACCTTGGTGAGCAGTGAGTTCAGAGGGCTACCTCCTGGCGCAAACGGAATTGATTTATGAGGTTTATTATTGGAGTTATGAAGTTTTAATTATTATTAAAGTAATGCTTTAATAATAATTAATAATTATAAAGTGCACATCATTAAATGTTTTTTTTTATTGACTTTATTATGAAAGGGATATTTAATGATTATAAAGTCAAATTATTAAAAGTGCATTTAAGTCTTAATGGGCGCCCACTTTAAGAGGTATATTATAAAGTCAACAAAAGCAAATAAATTATAACATTTTAAATGATTAAAAGGCCTCTTGGAAATCGTGCCATTTACATTCAACTTGGCTTTGTGCTTTAGCATTTTGGAGGTGGAAACTAGGGTTTTCAGCTGCAAGCGAACTTGGAGGGCGTAGCTTCTCTTTGATTCGAGCATTCTCAGGGTGTGAAAGATCACCTAAGGTTGGCTAATGAGGTAACTGCAATATGATGTAATCAGAAAACTTAATCTCCTTTTAGTCTGATTATTCCTGAGTATTAGTTTATGGTTGACATGATCATTGTAAGTTTTAAAGGCACTGTTACCAATCTGAATATTAGTTTCAGAATTGTTAAAGCCTGATTGAAGTTCTGGATTGTCATATATGAGTGAATCAGTCAGTATTTAATACTCAGTGATCATTGTATAAGCTGCTGCTCAAGTCTGGGTTGTTCAACCTAGTAATCAGATTGGTCACTGTTTAGAAAATTAGTGAGTTATCTTGTTGGGCGATCTGATATACTGCTCCTACCTGTGCATGGGATTATTCTGGGAGCTGCGTGGACATTAGGGAAGTGTTGGCTGTGTGAAGGAGGCGTATACATCCAATCTGGGCATAGGTGTCTGTCTTAAGAAGATATTATCACCATCTGGAAACTGCTGTGCATTCACTCCAGGCTGTGGCATCTAGATAACCAGTTTTGGGAACTAATCTTCATTACCTCTTATTCTCAGATATGGCATTGTATCAGTCACATGGTTCACTGTAACTGTATGAGCAATATTGCTGTTTTGTAAGTCTGATATAAGTTCTGGGCTGTCCATCGTTGGGTGATCAGTTATTACTCATACTCAGAAATCTATTGGTTAAATGCTGTTCAAGTATAAGGGCATATCAAATGTCGCAAGCATATATATGATTGAAGTTAATAAATCAATCTCTGAGTTGTTTATTAAGGGAGTACAGTTCTGATTTGTATTTCTGAACAGTCTTAAAGCGTGTGATCAGTCCATAGTAATGTTCTGAGCAAAATGCCTTAACTGCACACATGTTTATGTCACTGAGATCTTATTTAACTGTCCTTTATATATAGCTGTTCATTACAATACAAGAAATCAGTGATACACTCAGTTAGCTAATGATTGTGTGCGGAGGTCACATTATTTATCATGATTCATGTTCAGAAAATGTTATCATACATAACCGGATCGTTTGTACTTAATTGACAAATGAAATATGTCAACTTAAGCATTTTGGAACAATTATTGTCCAATTTGGCAAGGGATATTCCAGTGAAATCAGAGCAAACTAAAAAATCAGGCAAAATCAGAAAATTAAATATCCTATCAGGGGTGGGAAATTTCAAAATTGGAGTAAGTCTCATCAAGGTCAACTCCCTTTTTCTGAAAAAATCCTTCAACAATAAATTTGTCCTGGTAATCTTCAATACTCCTGCCAACTACATGCATGGAATCAATCCCTAATTCCACAGTAGGTTTATAAACTATCTCCACAAAGTTGGATGGATACTCCCATCATGGCTTCCCATCATACCTACTCAACTAAATCAGCAAGTAGCTTGTAATAGCCACCCCTCTTGAATCCCTCTTGCCAAAACCCAACCAAGTTCAGTGCTAATTTTCTAACAATCAACTGTTGACTGTCAAACTCACTAATACACTATAAATCTATGTATCCTGGGGACACGTCCCCGGCAGGAAACAATTCGGAGATGCAAGGATGCAAGTGAATGTCCCCGTGCCATCCCCAAAATTCACCAAAAATCAGAAATATCCCCGGTACACCCAACAGAAAATTGGAAATTGCCAAGGGATGTTTAGATGTCCCCCGATCGTCCCAGGGACAGCTAGCCGTCCCCTATGGCCCAACCCCTTTCCATATTGTTGTGACCATTTCACACATCGCCCCATTGCAAATGGGGACCCCCTGTTTTCGCTTTTTGCCTCGATGTTGCAGTTGCATGTCACTTGTCTTTTTACAATGAGGTCATCATTTTGAGGGTTCCAATTCAGTCAGTCTACCGAGAGTCATCTGAGCCAAGTCAAATCAGCGCGTAAACGTCACCGTTGTGCTTAGAGGGCCCGGGAGACGAAGATCGACTGTCGTTTCAGTCAAATCCGACACTTCCAAATTTTTAGGGTTTCTCACCCCGGGCCCCCTATTTTTTAGGACCTACTTTTTTGGCACTTTTGGGCAATTCTGGGATCCCTATTTTTTAGGGTCTATTTTTGGAAAGTTGCTATTTTTGGAAAAAATTTATTTTTGGAAAGTTTCTATTTTTAGAAGGGTCCCGAGTTCTGAAAACGCACTCAGAAGTTCAAAAAACTCAATAGATCTCTCAGAAAATCGAAATGAAAATTTTGAAATTTTTTCGAAAAATCTGGAAAATTCGTTCAAAAATGGTGAGAAATTCTGGAAAATTACAGAGAAATCTGGTAAAGAGCACTAAAATGGTTGAAAATTTGACGAACCAGTCAAGAAATCCAAGCAATTCATGGAAAAATCTGAGAAACTCATCGGAAATCTGAGATAATGACTGAACATTCATGGAGAATCTGGAAATTCATGAGAAATCTGGGCAAAACTGAACATCTATTCATGGAGAAAACTGAGATATTCGCCTAAGTATGGAAGACTTTCAGCTCACAGTCAAGGGTGAAGCTTCAGCCAAGCAATCAATGGCACAAAAATCTGAGCAATGGCCAACAAAGTAATGAAGTCCGCCCTTGGAAATGTCTAAGTCAAATGAGCCAATGGCCAGACCATCAGCCAAGTCCGCCCTTGAAAGAAGTCTGATGGCAAGCAAATGCAGCAAGAGGCAATGTCAAGGAACTTCCAAAGTCCGCCAAGGATGTCCGAGGAGGAAGGAAAGTCCGCCCAGCACTCAAGATGCTTATCCTAGGATCTTCCAAAGACCGCCTTGCATATCCTTGCATATCCTAGGATCTTCCAAAGTCCGCTAAGGATGATGCCAAAGTCTCTTGAAGTCCGCCTTGCACATGCCAAGAGGTTGGAAAGTCCGCCTAGGCACATGAGAAGCAAAAAAATCAAAAATTTCACTAAGTCTTGGTGCCTAACAATGAAAATTTCGAAATTTTGCCTAAGTATAAAAGCCTAAAAAGATGGAAAATCAAAATTTCTGCCAAATATTATGACATTTCCAAGGGACAAAGTATTAAGGCAAATGCTAAGAGCTTTAAAAGTCCGCCATTCACAAGAAGGAGGTGCCAAAAGGTTCTGAAATCCGCCCAGCAGCAAAGGTGCATATCCTAAGGTCATTCAAAGTCCGCCCAGCTCATCCTTGACCCCTCTAAAGTCCGCCCAGCATAAGAGGCATGTCCAAAAGGCTTGGAAGGTCCGCCTAGGCATGTAGAAGAGGGAAAAGTTAAAAATTTTGCTAAGTGTTTATGCCCAGCAAGGAGGAAATTTCGAAATTCAACTAAGTATGAAAGCTTAAAGGGGATGAAAAACTGATTTTTAGCTAAGTGTTGTGATATTTCCAAAGGGATAAAATGCTAAAGTGTTAAGGAAATCCGCCCTAGAAAAGAGGGACATCCAAGAGGGACGTCCAAAAGAGTCCTGAAGTCCGCCATACATACTGGAAGACATATCCTTGACAGCTCTAAAGTCCGCCATCCTTGTCCTTGACCCCTTGAAAGTCCGCCATGCACAAAGGGATGTCCAAAAGAGTCTTAAAGTCCGCCCTTGACATCCTTGACCCTTCCAAAGTCCGCTTAGGCATGTAAAATGAAGGGAAATCAAAATTTTTGCTAAGTGTTGGTACCCAGCAAAGTGAATTTCGAAAATCTGCTAAGTATGAAGGGTGGAGGATCCTTTCCAAAAGAGGCAAAATGTTGAGACAAATGCTAGAAGCTAAGAAATTCGCTCTAGAAAAGAGGGATATCCCATGGTGCTCGTCCTAAAGACTTACAAAGTCCGCCATAAGCTTGGAAAGAGTTAGCAGGGTACTAAAGACATCCATGATCTTCGTCCAAAATGTCAAGGAAGTCCGCCTAAGACGATAAGATTTTTGGCTAAGTGTCAATGCCAAGTCCAAGAAAAAGTTCGAAATACTTGCCTAGGTGAAGAGGCTAGGGGATGAGAAATGAAGACGTTGGCCAAGTATTGTGACACTTTCGAGAAGACAAATGCCAAGTTTGAAAGGACATGTGCTAAAGAAGAGTAGGATGTGGCAAGAAATAAAACGAAGTATGCCTAGCACAAAAGAGGAAGAGGAATTAAATTTGCCTAAGTGTGGAAAATGTTGAGAAATTGACAACTTTGGCCGAAGAAAAATGCCCAAGGCAAAGAGAAAGGTAAGATCGCCTTTAGCCAGAAGGAAAGAGAATTTGTTAAGTGTCAAAGAAATTCGCCCGATGAAGACATCCGGACGAGGATTTTGCCTATAAAAATTCGACTGAGCGAGGAAATATTTGACTTTGGCAGAGCAAAATAAGCTTAAAATCTCGCCTCGGCAAAGCAAAATAAGGATCTGGCAATGAAATTTTCGACGGAATGGCTTAAATTTTGGTTTGGCTAGACGAAATTGAGGATAAAATTGGAAGATACACTCTTAGCCAAGAAAAATGAAAGGAAAATCGAAATAGCCATGGGTCGAAGACGAACGGGTTGGAATAAATTAAAATATTTTAATATTTTATTTTCAATGCCTTGGACAAAATGAAGTTTGCCAGAGATGTTTTGGAGGAAAATAATTTGTGCCGGCCAGAGATAAAATCCGAAGGGAAAAATTAAATTCACCATGGCTTCAGGAGAGAGAGTGGTAAAAATTCAGGAGAGAGAAAATCTGAATTTGTTTATTTTATTTCTTGCAGGTGGATGACGACGCGAGGCGAGTCTTCAAAGAAGAAGCAAAGGCATGGAATGGAGGCAAGTCTGCTTCAAGCCAGATAGAGTGAAGGAAAAGATGGCACAAGCACGAGAAAGTCTGACTTTGCCCAAGCTCAGCATGTCCAAACCTTTTCCGACTTTGCTTGGAGAAGGTATGTCCAGACATCCATAAGATCCGCCAAGTACAATGGCAAACATGATGCAAAGTCCGACCTAGACCAAGAAAAGAAATGTCAAAGTGTTGAGAAGGTTCGCCAAGCATAAAGAAAAGATGGCAAAACCACTAGCAAATCCGACTTTGCTCAACTGAGAAATGGCACAAGCATGATAAAGTTCGACTTCTCCCTAGAAATGTTTGTCCAAAGTGGCTTGAAGTCTGACTTAGGCCGAGAGAGAAAACGTCCAAGCTCATATGAAGTCCGCCCAAGGAGAGGACGAGAAAATTGGCTAGAAGAATTCACTAAGTGTTGGACGGAAAACAGGAAGGATGAAGAGGAAAATAAAGAAGAAATGAATAAAATCCTTAGCACAAGCCAGATTCAGAATTGAAGGCAAATCCACAGGCAAAGTTCGTTCGAGCATGGTGTTGAATGATCCAGATGATGTTACAAAATGAACCTGAATAGCCAAAATTTGGCTAAGTCTAGGAAATACTTCACAGAGGAAATTCCAATTTCCTCCATTGTGGCGAAAGCACAAAGGCATTCTTCTCCAAATTCTAGACACTTGAAAGGAATCCAAGATCAAAGTTAGGAAGGAACAAGCACAACGGACAGAGTCATCGGCAGGGAAAATATTCTAAGGCAAGCACGTGGAAGGAAAAACGAAGCAACCAAGGAAGACATCCAGCACGCTGAGGTGGCGCCTCGTCATCTTCCAACCAATCAAATTGTTCCAAATCAACATATAACAACTTTCTATTTTATTGTTGATTTATATTTAGCAAAAGGACAAGTGTCCTCAAATGAAATTTTCTCATTGGTCGAAAGTGACAAACCCTAATTAGGGTTTTATTTTGTAATCTCGGCCGTTGATTTGAAATCAATCTTGGCCATTGAATTGTAATTGGGGAGCCTATAAATTGAGCTCGCCCCCTCATTTGTAAAGTGTGGAGACAGAATATGTATATTGTCGCATTGAGACTATTTTGAATGATAAAAGCTCTTGAGCATGATTTGCCTTGAATAACTTCTTATTGTTGAATAGTAAGCGAGGTTGCATATTATCTTCCGCCATAGATTAGAATTAAAGTTAGATTAAGTAGAATTTGCTTTGAAAGTTGTTAATTGAATGAGAGATTGATCGCATTGACTCAATGGTGAAGTGTAGCTCATACTTTTTTCGAATGGATGATTTGCATTCGATTTGTAAAGTTAGCCTGAGCTCTTAATCGTGGAAGCTTAACTTCAGCCTCATTCGAGGTTTGAACATTATTCTCACAAACCCCTTGAAGATTGCACCCACTTTGCGTATGTTGTCCTGCAGGAGGCGAAACAAAGTGTGGTTTATTCCTCTTCACCGAGTCCTTACTGTCTCTTGAGTTCTTAGGCTTAGACTAGATTCTTTGAACCCTTGTCTTTTGCCATTTTTTTGAGACCCACAATTGAAAGTCCTAATTGAAATCCTTTAACGACAAATTCCCTAAGTCCTAAACTTGTGAAGATTGTTCTCACGTAAGTCCCCTTGTTCATTACCAGCAAATCACAACGGCCATTGAGCTTATCCACACGTCGAGACCCGACTAAAGAAACCTTGGAATCGCCATATGATCTTTTTGCAATCTTAGCATACGCGGTGGTTTTTCAAGAGAGGATAGAGTGTCTTTGGACATTTTTATTCTGATGTTTGGTGGATGATAAAACACTCATCAACACATATGTTTTTTTTCAAAAACACAAAAAAATAATAAAAAATAAAGGGGTGTGGGGGCTGCTGATTAGGGACAGCTGCATATTTCTATATTTGTCATTTTTGTCATTTTGTAGTTGAAACTTGCAGCCTTTGGGCAATTTGACGTGATTTTTATAAAATATATATGTACATTGTCAATGGATGCAATTAAATTTTGTTAAAACTTCATTTGTTTGTTGCAAATAAAGGGGTGTGGGGGCTGCTGATTAGGGACAGCTGCATATTTCTATATTTTTCATTTTTGTCATTTTGTAGTTGAAACTTGCAGCCTTTGGGCAATTTGACATAATTTTTATAAAATATATATGTACATTGTCAATGAATGCAATTAAATTTTGTTAAAACTTCATTTGTTTGTTGCTCTCTCCGAAATGAAAATAATAAATATCAATTGAACTCTAATATTATGTGTTAAGGCTCTATGATGTATATGATGATTGCCTTATCAATGCTATCATATGAATATTTGAATTTTTCTATATTTTTTAAATTTTCCCTATTTTTTTAATAGTTGTCCCCTACCATCCCTAAAAATGGCCTCCCTCCCGTCCCCATCCCTAAAACACGTCCCCCTGTCCCCTATCGTCCCCATCCCAGAAACTTAGGGTAACACAGCCATAAATTAATCAAGCAACAAAACTGAAAAAAGAATCTCCATACAAGGCATCACCTATCTCAAGTACACACCTCAAGGCATGTGGAAAAAGATAGCCTAATCCTATAACTAGACAAGTGGCATCATTGCCCAACTCCACCTTTGCCTTTATGCCATTCTCTCAATCTTGAAGTTTGTTAGTTGTTGTCTTAGTAATCAAGATTTCTGGATAAAACTGTGTGCAATTTTTCTTCATCAATGTTTCGGATCATACTCCATGATCCATCATCAGGATGATTAGCAAATAGAGAGAGACATGAAGAATAGATAGCAGACTTGGATAGATGATGGATCATGGAGTATGATCCGAAACGTTGATGAAGAAAAATTGCACACAGTTTTATCCAGAAATCTTGATTACTAATGATCATGGACTGTGGAAACAGAATGTTATTAGTTGTTGTCTTGTTAAAGGTCATGTGTTTGGATGCTCCACTATCCACATACCACCATAAACTAAAAACAATGCTATTGGACAGGTGTGACACCATGAAGAAAGTTGTCTCGAGTCTAGTTGCTAAATCATCTATTCCAGTTGAAGTTTTTGCACTCCCTACAAACTCCAGTTGTTGTTGCTTGGCTTTTGTCCTCTCAAGATACTACGATGCATATTGGTCCATGTTCTAGCACTTGAAACGTTCACATGACTCTTAACTCTTTCTTTCCCTAGTCCAAAGAATTTGATTCTTCCTCCTCCTCTCTCAATCCTTCCCAAGTCCTTCATTCCTACTGCATTTCCTCATCTTCCTAATGGGAACTAGTTTCTAATCATCTCCTACTTTGTCTAAACTAGTCTCCAATCTAGTCTCCTCTTGAATGAAATCATCACAAAGCTTCTCAAAAGCGAGAAGCTTCTCACAAGCGCAAACACCTTGAATAAACAACTCCCAATATGGCAAGAACCCATTTATAGCCATGGGCACCAACTCATCACCCTGCACTTACCCTAATAGCAACAAGTTGGTCCCCAAGCTCACTAATCTTCATAAGGAAACAAGCCACTATGTCTGTATTGCTCAAGCATGTGACACTGAACTTTCTTTTAGCAACATCTTGTGAGAACTCACATTCTAATACACAGTGATCAAGGCATTGTCAATCTCTCTCGCTGTCTTCTTCTTTACAATATGAGGGGCCAAATCATCTTTCACCAATTCTAGGATGATGTTCTTTGCCCTAGCCGAGTCTTTGTCATGTTTGGCCAATTAAACAAGGTCGGTAGGAGTTGTAGCCTTCAGCTCCACAAAACTCCAATGATCCACCTCCTCCTATAGCATCTACAACTTAGACTTCCAATGTGAAAATTTGGAAGCACCCTCTAGATGTTCACACTCTCCGAAACCAAGACCAGTCATACCTATAGCTCCTAAAACATGCTAAAACCAAACAGGTCAGCCAGGAATAACTTGTATCAACAACTTGTAACAAATGTTGATCAACACTCCAATCACTAGAGCATTTAGGACATCCCACTCTACAACCTCTCACAAGTCCCTGTGCTTCTCATGGGCACAGATTGGCTGCAGCCATTGTAGCTTGGGCAACACACCTGCTGAAACTCTTAAATGACTCCCTCTCACTGGCAACAGCCCTTTCCATCCACGGAAACCTTGGATCATTTCAAATTCTCTACTCTAATACAATGTTAACTTTCAGACCATGGTAAGCAAATTTTGCACTTAAAAAATTTAATCTCAAGACAAGGTAACTTAAACACAAAAATCTTCAATCAAAACAAAAATCTTCAAATGTGCTAAAGCTTTGAACACATACCGCTGAAAATATGAACATTGAATACACAGAATTGAACTCTCAAACCTACAACTGTCTTTTCATCAAATCTGAAAAGAAAAAAACTGCACTAGATTCAAACTTGAATTTTTTTGAACAGCGACTCTATATGCACAATAATCAAAACTAGAATGTGTATTCTTTAAATAGACAAGTGCACTAAGAATCTAACTAAGAGAGATCAGCTGAGGTGTCAAGTAAAGCTCCAACTTAAGTTTACAACTCACTACAGTAAAATTTAGTTTGACTGATCAATCAACTTCTTTAACTAATCAATCAACCTAGTATAACAACACACACCTCCTAATCAATGTAGTTGAGACTGAGTTAATCCACAAATCATTTGAGTATCAAGTAGTTAACTGGGCAGCACCAGTCTCAAATAAGACTACCTACATAACTGAGCATTACTCTCCTACATAACTGTGTCTTCTCCATGCTGATCTCTCAGCTGTAACAGTGTAAAGAAACCAAGGTGAATTCTGCTATCAATGCTGTGTCACGTTAATGCTGCTCTTGACCACACCTTCAACCCACCTGCACACTGGCCAAGGCTACTGCTGGGTACACTTCTCTGCCGAGAGGAAACTGCAGTGTACTCCTGTGCTGCTTAAGGAAGACACCTTCAGAGCAACACAGGTAAAACTCTAACAATTCACAAAGGCACCTGACAGTTGATGGATGAAGATAAGGCCAAAGGAAAGAATAGAACAAATTATGGAGTTGGCACATGAAAGATAAGTGGTGAAGAATGGCATAGATGACTTAAAGTTCCACTAACAACAAATCAGTCACAATATTTGAAAAGCCAAGCCATGGAGAAAGCACACCAAAATAGTAGCAACCTGACAAATTCAAGCGCAAACTCTGCCCATTCAAATAGCTCAAGATAAAGTGCACATTTATCTTGGCTGAACCACTATAAAACTCCACTCATGAATTGGGTAAGTGGTTTTAAAACATGCCTAAAGTTGAAACAGGGAAATGTCACTTAAGTGGAGAATAATACAAAGGCAACACCAATCTAAAATTCCAACTACGGTGGCAATGGTGTGAAAAAACTGTGACAAAGGACAAATTAAAGAAAATGGCAATGCCATTAGAAAATGTTGACCAGATTTTTAAGTGGCAAACTCCTGTTGAAACAGTGCCAAAATATCATGTAAAAACATCAAAGTCAATCGCCATTTTTAAGTGGCTTTGCCAGGGTGAAAACACGACAGCAAAGTGCCAAATAATGAGGAAAATCAACCAGAATACCAAGCACAAGGACAATAAAAAATCAGTTTTTTAAAAGTGATCACACCTAGACAAAATTGCTATTATCAGGCATCAAGACCAATCAAAATCACAGCAAATAGAACCAACATGTTAGTGAATTGTGCATGGAAAGGAATACAAATAAAGCACTTCATTCAGGGTTCCGCCAGTCCAAAGAGTGACTGAGAGAAAGTCACATTTTTTTAATGGTTATGTCACTAAAAAATCACAATTTAAGTGGCAGTAGTAGCAGAAAAGCACCAGTAGGTAAGTGAACAAAGCAAAAGGAGATCGCACATTTTAAAGCCAATCAAAGCCAAACCCTAACACCTAAGTTAAGGAAAAAAAACGCAAAAGCAACAAACCTTAGCCATTCATGAAGCAGAAAGCAAAGTGAAAGCAGAAAAGAGGTCTATTTTGGATTTTTTGGGGGATTTTCGATGGTTGAGATAGAATTGCTTTAAAGTTATTGATGCTTTAAACACAATATTTTATTATTATCTTCAACCCTAGAAGCTGCTGCTAGAAGCTTATAAATAAGTGTTTCAAACTCATTGTCTGATATGATCAAATGCTAGACTTATGTTGTAGAGATTATCATCCAAAATTTTAAGAAAAATCATTATGTTTGTGTGTAGTAAAGAATGTTAGTGGAAGTCACATTTTTGCTGCAGAATACACTATTGAATGATTATTAAATCTATCTTTGTAATTTCCTAAACTAAATTGAAAGTAGATCATGAAATTGTGTGATGTTCTTTTGTTTAATCATTTCCTATTGGTGTAGATTTACTGGTCTCTAATTTAACCAGTAGTTGGCATTCGTTGGTGTTATTCTGCTATTACTTTATTTGTAGCTAAATAACAGTCTCTGATTTAACCAGTCGAAAGCTGTGTTTATTCGTGTTTTTGTGATTAGTCCTCCTTAAGTCTGAAAATCTTGCCGCAATCTTAGCTGTTGACAGTTTGGTGCTCCATCCAGGACAAAAACATAATCAAGCAGTAACTTACATTTAATGCAAAACCTCAAGGGACATTTTGTACAGTGTATATATTTGTAAATTTTGTTAGTTTTAGGTTTGATTAGCTCAAGGAGCTTCCTCTTATTATTTGAAGAACAGTTATACCATACACCTTTCATTTTATGTTGTCACTAAAGGGACAAATTAAATACTAACACTATTTACTCGCTGGGATAACCTTAACGTACCACATAAGCATGCACAAAATATTCATGAACACATGATGCATAGAATAGGATTTGCATTTATTCATTAATTCAACAGTAAGTACAAAAGTATAATGTCAACATCAGAATAGCATTGTTGTCCCGATTACAATAAACCCAAGTACATATAGTCGCTAGCAGTGGTTGAGAAACCAACCGTCGCGACGCTTCATTATAACTAATCAACTAGTCGGGAACTTAATCTTCCCAAACCAACATGTAACAAAAGTATATGAAATATTTGCTATCTGACTATAGTTTTATTTAATTGCAACTGACTATGACCGACTACAACCGACAATGACTGACTACAACCGACTATGACTGACTACGGCCGACTACATCATCCCCCCCACAAAATTAGTCATCTTCCACATGACGAAAAACAAAAATGGGGGTACAGAAAGGGAAATTAAGAAGAGGGAGGGTGAGAAGGCACCCCTAGATGTATAGATGATGTAGGGGTCGTCGCCTACTACTATTGTTGCTAGGGGTGTTGAAGCTTCTGGTTTGCTGCCAACTGCCTCTCACGTGCAAGCTCCACCATCTAGACCACCTCAGCAAGTTTGGCCTTCACCTTCTCAAGCTCCTATCCCTTGCTATCCAACTCCTTGTCCTTCTCCTATAGGTGACCATCCTTCTCGACTAAGAGTCGTTGCACATTGGCCATCTATGTATCCTTCTCTGCCAATAACCTATCCTTCTCCTCTGACTAGCTATCTCTCTTGGCCTTGGTAGTCTTGATCGTCTCTACTCCTAGCCACCCATGCAACATAAGACACTAAAAGAATTCACCTTTGCATTCTGGCTGCATAAATGCCAAGATCCTCTTGGCCTCATGTACCACTAAGGGATCATGTCACGTGTCCAACTGTTGTCCAATTTCATCGACTTCGTACATAACTCTCACCATCTCGTGTAGTTCACTCAAGTACCTCTGGATTGTACTGTGAGGATCATAGGCATCTAGCTCACTGATCTCAATGTACACTCTGTTTTCATCCCTGGACTCCTCTCCTAACTCTTTTGGACATCATTCCGACTATGCTAGTTGTGAGGGTAGTGTACGTGCTGGCCGTGAAGCTAGGAGAACTAATTGTGATACTAATGGTTTTAGCTGTACTGTGATAGCTAGCTACCCTAGGACTTGGCAATTCAAATGATTCTAATGGGGGTTTGTGGGCAATGCCCCTAGCGGAGTCAAGGGGCAGTGCCCCTTGCATGGGTTTGGGGGCAACACCCCCAACAGGGTCAAGGGGCATCCCCCCAGGGGGGTCAAGGGGCCAATTTAAGACTTCCGAGACCACACAGAATTGCATCGTGTACATCATTTTCACGAATTTTCAAGAGGTTCCAAATATTGCTAACCAAGCCAAAAAATAAAGATTTCGACATGTTTAACCATATGCTCCAATGCCTCCTTTGCACGACTTCCTTCTGCCGTACTATGCAAATGTTGGACTTATTTCTCCACCATACAGTACTTCTAATTTTCTCTTGTAGTCGTACACTTTCAAGCTCTTTCTCCTTCGTGTCGTTCAATATTTATTTCACTGCATACAATTCTCTTTTCCTTTCTTCTTCGTACGGATCCTCCTTCAACAGTCCGTACACTCTTTGATTTTTGTATGATTCTCCTCTTTAGTTGACGTACGAGTTTCACCTTTGATATCGTGTGAGTTTTTTGTGTTTGAACCGAGCGCCTGACTCACACCTTCCTACGGTTTCCCAATCCGTGTTCTCCAACCCCGTACGATGTACGGCCCACCTACAATGATCAACTATGAATTCTTCCGTACGGAATCAAGTCGTATGGATTTTATGATTTCTCTTTGTTGTACAAATTGGTTTTGTTGCCCGGCACCCTACCTCAGCTGTCATACAGTGTCTTGGTGTAAGATGAAATGAATAGTTTGCAATGCTTTGTTTTCAAAATATTATTGTACGACTTCACAATATTGTCGCACACATCTCTTCCAACCTTGCCATGATGCAATCTCACTTTCAGCTCTTACGGATTTTTCCACCTACCCCCTCCATACGATGTACGGGTTCCTTATCAGCTCGTACGATTCCTTTGTCGCCACACTACCATACGGGATTGCCAATAGGTGGTTCCCTGAATTTTTTTCTTTGCCTTTGCTATGTAGTGTCGTATGACTTGAAATTGGCTCTTTTCCTGTGCTTGCTTTTATGTGTCCTTTGGTTTTCTCCTCATGCACTTTCCTCTTTTCGCTATACTAGGTTGCCTTGTAACAATGATAGCATAAATTCATGCTTTAATTCCTCCCTTTGTCGAGTTTTACAATCCGCTCTAAGTCGTACGACCTTTTCAACATTTTCCCTTACTTTCATATTTTTTGATTTAATAATATTTCTCACTTTGATTTTTGCCTTCATTACTTTCGCCTTTTTCAATTTTTCTCTTTATTTTAATTTTTTCTTCATCTCTTTTATTTTTTTCCAACTTTTGATTTTCTTGTTCTTTTTTTTCAATTTTTTCATTTTTTGAAATTTTTAACTCTCCCTTTTCATTTTTTCCACTATTTTTCAATTTTTGACTTTGACACAATTTTGTCACCTTGTACTTTGACTATTTTGTCACGTTCAAACTTGTGAGTTGGCGTATCATCTGATTTTGCTACTCCTTTGTACTCTTCATACTCGGTCGAAATTGTCTGGTTGGACGTGCTCTTCTCTTCTTCCTGGATTTCTCCAATCGGAAGTGTTTGGCTAGACATGCCCTTCTCCTCTTCTCAGATTTCTCTGATCTGTAGCATGTTACACTCTCGATGGAACACCTCATAATCCTCTATTTGCCAATGAAATAGGCCATAGTTTAAGTACGCCCTCATCGTTCAGCTCCATAGCCTTCCTTCCTTCATCCATATTTGACTCTCCCCTGTGGGATTCTAATCCAAAGGATGCCAATTCTTCACTGACAGCTTGGTTCTTCAAGTCGATGACATACTTCCTCCTGGTTGCTCTTGATCAACAGTGTATTCCGCTTCCAACTATGATTTGCCTTGGCAACAATAAGCCATCATCTCCCCAGCAGTGCGTCATACACCTTCTCCAATAGGAGGACGACAAAGTTCAACAAGAACTGTTGCGTACCAATCAATACTTTTTGCGCCATTAGTGTAGTGAGAGGTTTCATGCCATGTTGATCAATGTCCACTAGGTGAAATGTGGGGGGCCAAAGAGTTGGCTTCCCCAGGCACTTCCAGGTTTCCTCTGGTAGTACATTCACTTCAGAGCCTCCGTCGGCAATGGTGTTGGAGAGTTTCCTCCCCATGATCTCCATCTATACGATGGCAAGCTTCCTCCCGACGTTCACTACGAGTAGCATGGAGTCTAAGGCCTCTCTTGTCGGCGGTTGTGTCGTACGCTCAGTTGAACCCTCCTAACGGTTTATGCTGTCTTCAATAGCATTCGTGAGTGCTACTCTCAATTGGGCATCGTCTGCAGAAGGTTTGTTACCTTGATAGGCATGGTTGTGTGGAAAACCTGCCGTATGATGTTCTTCTCATACTCCAATTGCAACGGCGTACTAGTCACCTTGGTGGTTCTTCGTTCCTTGGCCATCGCCTCTTCCACTTGAGCTCTAGCCTCTCTAAGTCTTTCCTTCTCTTTACGAGGGTCTGGGTAGGTAGCTTTCTTCATCTGTGCTCTTGTGATCACCATGACCTCCTCATCGGCTACCACCAGCATATTTATGCCTTTCTACTTCAGGCAGTTGGTGTCTTCATGATCGCCAAGTCCACACCACTTACAGAGTCGTCCTCCCATACCATGATTGTTCTAGCATTGCCTGGCGAAGTGACCCCATCCCTTGCACTTTCGGCACTATATCATGGGTCTTCCCTTGTTGTCGTACTGAATCTTGCTTCTTGGTGTATTGTTATTGCTTCTTCGATTGTTGCAATAACCACCAAGGGATGCATTGTTACTTGGAGGCTTTGGTGGTGTGGTCAAAGGGGTTGATTGTTCCCCTTGTGCAAAGAATACTTGCGAACTCCTCACCTTTAGATTGTACGAGCACTCCTTGATGGAGTGTCCCTTAACTTGGTAAATGTCACAAAACAATTTCTGGCAGTTCGCCTTGGTATGACCTTCTGTTTGCACTCGGTACACCATAATTCTTGGACTCCTTTGAACTCTCCTTGTCAGCCTTTAGCTCCTTCATCATCCTCATCATATCCCATCGGAGAGCTTGTACACTCTTTGACTCATCTTCGTTGCTCTCCTTCGTACTATCATCGTCATCAATTTTTTTCTTCCCTCAAGAGGATGTCTTGTTCTCACTCTCGATGTCCATCGCACAGTTATAGGCTTCTACGTACAACGATGGAGGTACCACCTTCATTTTCTTTCATAGGGAGTGAAGTAGTCTTCCAATGAACCACCTTTTCTTTAGGCCGTCTGCTGGTTGTGTCTCCAGCTTCATCGACAACTCCTTAAGTCTATGGTTGTAGGCTCATACGTTCTCATTCTTTCCTTGCTTTGTGTTATATATTTATGCCACAATTTCATTGTCGTCCCTGAGGAGTTTAAATTCCTCTTCAAATGCTCTTTTGAGTACTCACCATGAGACTATGTGTTGCATCCAATTTCATGTACCAATCTATGGCAATGCCTCTAAGCGTCGTTGGGAACGCTCGTAGCCAGTAAACCACGTTGTCCTTCCCATTCACAATCCATATTGTCTTGCACGTTTTACAGTGACATACAGGATACTCTGAACCATTCCCCATAAACTTCGATAGCTTCTGCCTTTCGAATGCTAACAGAGTCACCATGCTTCTTCCGCAATACCCTCCTTATACGTTGGACCTGACTGAACTGTTTCTCCCCTGACGTTCCAATGCCTCACATGCACTCTCGGCCACGTACGGATCAGCAACATGTCCCCTCTCAGCATCCTCTACACCTTGAGTCTCCTGGGATTCGTACCAATACTCCCTCTGCCCGGAGGTCTTTGGCTTGGATCCTCCAATCCTTGGTCCCTCATCGTCCGATGTGGACAACTCTCGAATGTGGCTTATATTGTTTTCAAGTTCTTTTAATAGTTCATTTTCATCATTTTTTAGTTTTTCTCTGTCTACTGCCGATGGTGTCCTAAAAGTTCATTCGTCACTTACCTCAGCAAGGTTTTGGTGTAATTTTGCAATGGATTGGTTATTTCATTAATGTTCATTCGTTTCTTCAACAATTTGTTTTAGTCTTCTCCGTCGGGTTTCTTGTTCCTTTAATCTGAGTGATCATCGTACCCTTTCCCCCAATGTTTCTTGCTCGCTAGGTACTCGGCTTTTGTCCTTATTGGGTTGTACGGGCATTAATTGTTGGTCGTACAATCATTGATTGTTGAGAGTATGCCTTCAACTAGTATCGTGTTCCTCCTCCCACTTGCTCCTTTCCTTGTACCGTTGTAGTATTTGCTATCTTCAGCATTCTTGGTCACTCTCCGCCTGAAGAACTTACAGTATGATGTAATGACATGCCAACAACCTTGGCAATCGGTCAAGGAGATGGTCAATCTTTGGGTTGATGTGCAGTCTATCCCAAATGACCGATTGAGGGATCTCTCGCCTGAGCCTCCCTCCGTACATGATCCCTCAACGAGATATCCCATAGGTTGACAAGGTCATGTGTTAATTCATCTTCTTGTTCCTTGTTTGCTTGTATCAGTTCTTCCATCAGCCGACCCATCACGATGTCATTCTAACGTTGGGTGGTTTTCCCAAGTTCACTTAGGCAATGGCGCCAAATGTTTACTCACTGGGATAACCTTAACGTACTATGAGAGTAAACAGATGAAACTTATAGAACATAAGCATGCACAGAATATTCATGAACGCATGATGCATAGAATAGGATTTGCATTTATTCATTAATTCAACAGCAAGTACAAAAGTATAATGTCAACATCAGAATACCATTGGTGGTGGTTGAGATCGCAACACTTCGTTATAACTAATCAACTAGTCGGGGACTTAATCTTCCTGAACCAACATGTAACAAAAGTATATGAAATATTTGGTATTTGACTATAGTTTTATTTAATTGCAACTGACTATTACCGACTATGACCGACTACGATTGACTATGGCCGACTACAGCCGACTACAAACACAACAAAAGAAGGCTTGAATAAGGTATCAGATAGTTTCCTATTCCCTAAGTTTCTTTCAATTTTGCTATAATCATTTAAGGATCCAATCCCAAAGAACTATTTAAGGAACAAGAAACTGAACATAAAGAGAAGCAATCATGTTTTGTCGATAATGTTACCCCTCACCTCTCTAGATGTTGGTCTATGGAAAATTCTTTGATAGAAAAGAAGAGAGTTTCTACGTTTTCTTTAGCTTCCTATGCAGATATTTAAGAATTACTATGCTGGCTAAGTTGCCCCGAGGTTCTCTTTGTGATTTTGATGTCCTACGACTTGCAAAAGCAATGCAAGAGAACTTTCAAAATCTGGAAGCACACAAGCAACAACATACTGATCCACAAGATGCTTGTTGCATCAAAGATGAAAATGAAGTGACCTACTTTTCAACCTTCCCTGTGTCAATTGAAGATTTTTTTGGAAATTTTGATTGCAAAGGGACCAAACTTGTAGCTACTAGAAATCATTATCTTCCAAGAGTTAAAACATGTTTAGGGAAAGGATGGTGCAAAAATAGAGCAAAAATGTGAATTTATTGTCCAAGACCTGCACAAAATTGAATAATATTTCAATTAAATGTTGGAGAAAGAGGAAAGTATCGATGATTTTGTTTCAAGGTTTTTGCTATTTTTCTTTCAAATCTGTCCTCCCCAAATCAAATGACACAAAAGGTGTTGAATATAAAGAGTTATCCTTCTTGGCAGCACAAAAGAAGATTGCTAAGTGTTTTGTGTCTTTTTCCATCAGCGGAATAGAACACTTATGAAAGAGAAATGTATGATGTTTTATATTTTGAAAAAGATCATGTTACTTTGCCAAAAGTAGATGCAATTGTTGATGGGTTCATTGCCACCCGGCCCACACCTATTCCTAAACCAATGCAGAGCATGGAGGAAATGATTTTTCAACAAGATGGTAACATCACTATTCAACCTGTACATAATTTTTTCAAGAAAGGAATAATTTTGTTCGTCAAGTTGATTCCAATGAGTTTCTTTGCAACAAGCACTTGATGGTGTTGTGTCCTCTGTTTTCCTTCCCCAAAGTCACTCTTCATTGTTCTATTTTTCTCAACTCTGCATGAAACCAACATAGAGGTGCAACAACTCTCCAAATCCCTCCTCTTAAAAAGAAATTTGCCACTTAAAACCCTATCAGGTGCCTATTTCCTCTAACCTTCCCACTTAAATGACTAAATGAACACATCTAGTTGCCCTTTTAGGTCATCTTTGACACACACATTTCAGTCATATATGCCATTTAAAAACTGTTTTTGGCTTCCCCAAGGGCCTTCATGATATCCCTGTTGAGACTCGAAACCCTCAAGCTAAAGTAGCTCAAGTGCCTATGTCAATTAGACCATCTATTGTTCAATCCTTCATCACTAATGAGATTCCTTCTCCCTTTAGACAGGTTTACATCATCTCCCACATACATATATATGTCTCGGCAAACAATCGATACAACCTTGAGAAAGTCTTCATATTAGATAGCTTGACAGACAAACATGATGAAACCAACATAAAGGGTCTAAACCTTAAAAGTTTCATCCGGGTGCAGTAACTCTCCAACTCCCTCCTCTTACCTTGTCGAATTAACATTCAGTCTCAAACTCTAGCAGTGACATTGCCCCTACCCTCCTGACACTGTCTTGTGTGTTGTGAACCTTTTCCAAGGGCCTCATAAATCACAACTTTCTCTCTTTCTTACTCATACAAGGCCTTACACAATATCTAAAGAACAAGCTCCCCTTCTTCTAGTGCCTTTAATGCTACTCCAACCATTTCTTTGGAAAATAAGGTGGTGGGTGACCGGGACCCAACTCCCAATGCCAATCATCCCCCAACACCATTGCTTTATTGAAAGGGTCGTGTACAAACCTCAAAAAGCAGAGAATCCTCTCTGCACATAGCTCTGGCAAATATCAACAACTCCTTGCAAGGGTTGTTGCCTGCAAAGGAAGCCACAACAAAGCAAAAGAAAATGAGTCACTTCAGCAACTTGCCTCTCTTATAATCTTCTACATTCCAAAGCAAAAGCACAACCAAGTCTTGATGCAAGTTTACCTCATGGGACAGATCACTGAACCTGATGAAGCAAAGCATTATCAGACATCACAGGCAAGCTTAGGCTGTATTAGAAATACTCATAGACAAAATAAAAAGACATTTGTTGAAAGAGGTGATGCAGTGTAACTAGCAACAAAACACAAGCTTGTTTTGCTTCAAAAGCAATGGGGTTACTTTACATTCCAAACTAGCCTAGGTGTCTTAGCACCACCACCCTCCAGCACAATAAGGAACAACTATTGGGGGTTGGATCCACCAAGAGTATGACCCCCAAGTGGCAGAACAATGGGAAGCAGTGCAGAAAGAGGCAACGTTGTCACCCAAGGGCCAACATGAAGATGCGTTGCTCTTCTTTACATACTATCAAATCAACAATTTCTATTACTAGCTTATGATGGACACCACTTATGTTAACAATATATAGTTTCCATAGATGGTGCTATCATATTACCATTGTCTATGTAACCACTATATAGTACATTTCCTTGTTAGTTGTGTTTCGGATGTAATTTTCTCTTGAAATGCATTTCTTGGTGATTTCTTCCCTCCTTGTCAATGAGGGTTCTTGTAATCTCTAATTTTATTAATTATTCTCCTTCATCAAAAGACAGAATTGTGATGACAGAAAAGCACATTCAGCTCTTAATTGAGTTCAACTAATGGTGAAACTATTGGGGTGAGGATTAACCTTCCAAATTGCTCATGATCTACTCTCCAAACTACTCCCAAGTGTTGCAACCAAGGATCAATTTTTCCTTTTTTTCCATTTCAACACTCTCAAATTCATTTTTCTTCAGTAGCTTCAATAAATCTGGTGAGCGCACAATGCGATTAGCCCTCAGCAGCCAAAAAATTGTATCAAATCCTAACAAAAGTGTGATAACAAAAAAGTGTCTTCAGCTCTTGATTTTGTTCAGCTAATGGTGAAACTATTAGAAAAGCTCCTCAATGCAAGAGGCATGCTCTTAATGCAATATACAAGAGTGAGGTCAACCTTCCCAATCATTTGTGGTCTACTGTCCCAGCTACTCCCAAGCCTTGCAACCAAGGATCATTATTTTCTTTTTCATTTCAAAACTTTGAAATTCACTTTTCTTCAATAGCATCACTAAATCTAGTGAGTGCACAATGCAATTAACCCTCAACAGCTGAAAAATGTATCAAATGTTAACAAAAGGATTCTTATTGATTTCTACATGCAAAACATGTTTTTGGGGATTGATAATGGAGGAAATAAAAACAATGAACGATAATTGGAAATTTGAAACCATTTCTAGTATGGGAATTCAACTTGCACTTAGACTTGGGGTAATAGGTGAAATAAGTGTTACATAACTCACTCAAACTTCGAAAGTCCCAAGGCGAGCAGCTCAAAAGAAGGCTCGAGGATTCCTGACCCAATTCGGCAAGTTCTAACGGATAGACTCGATTGGCATTTGCAAAGATGAAAACAAACCAAAAAACACAAATTAAAAAATATGAAACCTAAGCACTTAAATGAACTCCTACACTCCAAAAGCACACTCATTTCATTTGCAAGCACAAGGAGAAGAAAAAATGTATTGGAGCCAAAATCACATCTAATAGAAGAAAAAACAAGCACACAAGTTGAGCAACATTGATTGAATGCCATTTGGCCATGTTTGTAGCAGACCTTGGTGCATCTAAGGATCCTCCAAAGCATTTAGGAGAACCTGTTATAGATTTGGAGCATCCCACAATTGATCTCAAACAAGTTTGAAGAGATAATTTTGTATTTTGAATCTTTTCTTCTTTTTTTGTTTTTTTTAATTTCATTTGTCTTCTACATTTTTTTAAGATTCATAGAACAAAGAAGAAACCCTAACTATCGTTAATCTTTTTTAGATATCTTCGTAATTTTTTTCTATTTTATGGCTGCATACCCTAATTTCATCCCTTGGGCAATGAAAGGGGAGATAACTTTTGTGAATTGCAAAGCAAAAATGATTCAAAAAGGCATTAACTAATTAAAATATCACCCTGCACAAATACCATGCTAAGATGCTAAAGTGTGCTCAAAAGCACCCCCTGAAGTTTTGAAGTACAAATCCAATTAAAGACCTTTAAGCAACAAAAGAAACGAAAAAAAGACAAAGAGAAGAGATGGCAGTCATTCTTGGAGACTCTTCTTCTTCAATTCCTCCATTTCCTAGATCTTTGAGTGGTAGTGCTAGTCGCAATGTTGGGCCTAAAGTTCATGGATCTAAATTAAAGTCATATATTATACCACACACTACTACAGGTTCCCAACCATCACTTGAGAGTATGGGTTGGAAAAAGGACAAACATGATGCAACAAGGAATGCAATCGAACACTTTTGGTTTTATTGTACCATTTCATTTCACGTAACCAAGTGATTAATTATCGTTTTTGTTTTAAAGTATATCATTTGATTCTTTCTCTCTTGAATTTTTGAATTTAGGGGTTTGTACTTGTAGAGTTTGAATTTTAAACTCTATGTTTCATATTGTTTATTTTATTTGTTTTAGATCTCCTTATTGTCAAAATATGGTGGATGTCATTACTATTCATGAGGTGGAGTTCAAAGCCCCTAATGCTAAGAAGATAAAGGGCTTCATTTTGACCCAAAAGATGGTTGATATGAATGGCATAATTAATGAATAACGTGAGACATCAAAAAAGGGTCACACCATCATGATCAATGGTTGGACAGATAAAAGAAACGGAACACATTGTTAAATTTTCTTGTTTCTTCCTCAAGTGATTGTAATTTCTTAAACTCTTTGATTTAGTGATTAAGATTTTTAATACTTTACTAATTAATGCTAGCATTACAAATTTCATTGTTTCTTTCTTAGGTGGCACAATTTTCCTAAAATGCATTGATCCTTCTAGGAACACAAAAAATGTTGAATTCTTTTGTGAGGTTTTGGAGGAAGTCTTGGCTGAAATGGGTGAGGAAAATGTTGTACAAATAGTTACAGATAATGCAAAAAATTATGTTGTTGCAAGTAGAGTTCTCATGGATAGGCACCCATCCTTAGTCTAGACTCCTTGAGTTGCTCATTTCCTTGACCTTGTATTAGAAGATCATGACAAAATCTTGTGGATCTAATCAGTGTGAAGCATGGGAAAAGTATTTGCAAATACATATACAACTATGCTTGGATCCTCAACCTAATGAGGAAATATATAGACAAGAAAGAATTGGCTCATCCTAAAATAACCCATACTGCAACAAACTTTATCACGTTGCAATCTTTGTTTCAATCAAAGGCCACTTTGAAGCGTATGTTTGTTAGTGAGGAGTGATCTACATCATCATATGCTAAGACCAACGCAGGGGTTAATGTGGTTGATTGGATTTTTTATGAGCATAGCTTTTGGCTTCCAACAAAGCAGATCATAGAAATTAGTTCATATTCGATATTTCCATTATGCTTTTGTTCATGTTTGCATTCTATTTATTTATTTTTGTTCCCATTTATATTAATGTTTCATAATAACTGCAATTCAAAGAACCTTTAGTTGTTCTCCTTTGAGTTGTTGGTGGAAAGAAACTCACAATAGGTTGTATATATGAGGGCATAGATGGGGTCACAGGGACCATTAGGTCCATTTATGTTGGCATTAAGAATAAGTATCTTACCATATGAGACATCATTGGTTGATGATGGCACCTTCAACTTCACAATCCCTTACATGCAGTTTCCTATTTCCTAAATCCAGCAGTACAATTTTGTCCAAATTTCAAAGGCCAATGAGGAGGTACTAAGTGGGCTCTACACAGTCATAGACTGGATGGTCCCTAATCTTCAACTCAAAGTGAAAATAATATCTGAGATTGGGATGTATAGACTTGCACAAGGGGACCTCTTTGCACAAGACATATGCAAGACAACACAAACAACATTACAGCTAAGTAAGTCTATTAAGAGCATAATTTAAGTTTCAAGATTACAATTTCCATTTTTTCACATTAACATTGAAGCTCAAAGTTGGACAATGAGATTGAGTTTTTTTTCATTTCAGATTCATGGTGAGAAATCTTTGGTGCTAAGGTATCAAATCTTCAAAGGATTGCAATTTGTATCTTGATCCAACATGCAATGCTTCAATATGCAAGCACAATTTGAGTATGTTTGAGCACATTCACTCCAAGAAGCATAACAAGTTGTTAATGCAAAGGTTGAATGATCTTGTTTATGTTAATTACAACCTTCACCTCTGTCACAAACTAATCTCCTATCACTTTAGAGGGGGTTGATCTACAATTACATTGGATCACCAACATTGAGGATCACGTCTTCAATGAGGAAAATCATGCATGGGTTGATCAAGTGGATCTAGAGTAGAGGAAGTAGCCATGGCAAAGGAGGATAGACCACGAGCAAACCCCTTAAATGTTGATGCCATTGGTACACAAGAAAATATCATTGCAACAATATTGAGGACTTATATTTTTAGCTTTGATATTTGTTTTGAAGCATGGATTTCACAATCCATGAGTTTTTTATACACTTACAATATATATATATATATATATATGTTATTTCCTTCAACTAAAATCTACTTTTATACTCATGCGATCAACGTATACTTTTGTATGTGGTCAAAGTACCTTCTATTTGATTAGTTCATTGTGTCTTTAAAGTTTATTTAATGAAGGGTGAATGAAACAAGTTTTAGATCCTTAAAAATCTATATATTTTATGATTTTTTCAATTCCTCGAGTTTATGCCAAGTCCAAATCCAGGTCAATGTGATATGTTATTTCCTTCAACTAAAATCTACTTTTATACTCATGTAATCAATGTATACTTTTGTATGTGGTCAAAGTAGCTTCTATTTGATTAGTTCATTGTGTCTTTAAAGTTTATTTAATGAAGGGTGAATGAAACAAGTTTTAGATCCTTAAAAATCTATATATTTTATGATTTTTTCAATTCCTTGAGTTTATGCCAAATCTTGTAACTATGGGCGAATAACACCATTTCACACAAGAAGCCAAGAATGTGTCTTCCCCAATATAGAGAGCAGTTCTTTACCATCACCGATGCATGGCAACAATGCTAATACCTTGGAAAACGAATGACTTGCGCAAACAAAAGGTTCTTTGCTTTAAGGAAGGGGGCTTTAAAGAAGCAAACAAGGTCATTTGTCCGTCATGTACCAAGTCCAAAAAATACTCCCCATACTGAAAAGAACTTATAATACTTTCCTAAGGCAATGGGAGTTTCAAACAACACTTCCTACACAAAAAAAAAAATGTCAAGGAAGCAATGCTTTTAACACCAAAAGTGACAGCTTTAGCTGCAGAAGTGGCAGAGCAAGCAGAATTCACAATTAACTGTTTTTTCAACCACATTTTTTTCACTAATTGGTTAGGCCATTCCAAGCACAAGGATAGAAGTTGTTTTCAAGGAATCGCACAAGTCGTTGTTAGTGGTGCTTTGTATGGCAGAAACCTACTCAAGGATGGCCTTTACTAGATAAAAAAGGTATCCCAAATTCAAGACCTCCAAAAAAGGGATCATCCAAGGCTCAAGCTAGCTCCTCCACTGCTAACACTGAAATGTCCATGGCAGAAGAGTCTCAAATAACTGCAAGTTGGACATGTGGAGAAAGCCAACCATTCTATCCATAGGACACCTTTCCTGCCCTTGCTTTTCAAAAGATGTTGTATTGTATCTCAAAAGAAAAAAGAAAATAAAACTTTATAGATGCAATAGTTTGAAGACTGTGAAGACTAGAACATATAAATAGTATAATAACAAAATTAAGCTCCTCCTGTTCTATCAAAAGGCAACTATATAAAGAGATTAGAGAAAGCTATCTTTGAACACTTGTGCAATGTGTACATATATTGATTTCAAATTATCTCTAGATTATATTGATTTCAATGTCTCTATATTATATTGATATGTTTTTGTTTTATATTAAAACATATCTATTTTTTTCCAAAAGTTTTATTTTGCAAGCATACTCCAAAACACTCAGCCTTACGATTTTTAGGAATAAAAATTGAAGGCCCAGAAATAATATTTTCTGTGAGTATACTAGAAAATGGAAAACTTAAATTTATAAAAAGGTCAAATCTTTGGATTATTTGTGATACAAAAAGAGAGGATAACATTAAAAAAAAATCTAAATATAATTTTTCTTTGATAAAAACAATTTTTGCCTTTTTCTCCGTTATTCATCACTTGCATATTAGTTCCACCAACAAAAAAATTAAAAAGATAAGTATAATACTATTTCAAATAGGGAAAAAAAACCTCCACAAATGTCAGGGGACACCCAAATGTTAAGTAAAAATTTTGTAGGCATTTCCTAGGCCTTTCTTAACAGTTCTAGTAGGGAAACATTTCTTAGCATAAAAATGAAGGGGAGCCATGGAATAGGAAGGACAAGCCTAGAGGAATCTGACATTAGGATTAATTTTTTGTTGGGTAAGATAGAGAACAATACTAAGAAAGGCTTAGCTATTGAAATTTTTGCTAGGTAGAAATAAGTTTCACAGCATTCAAGTGATGTCTGAACTATTAAGTAATAGAATCAACCATTGTAGTTAACATTATTCCTCTAGATCAAAGACTTTTTGTTGACACTTCTCCCACTTATCATTTTAGCATTTGGCATGCTAAATTGCAAAAGTTTATTCACAAAGCAAATACTAGTTTTTTAAAGAATACTAAACATGAAGATGTGTAATGTCCCCATTTACGATGTCCTCCTTTGGGCTAGTGTGGTCCTAACTCACTATTTTTAGTAAGTACTATATTTAGTAACTGGTCCGGGTGGTAGTGCAATGTAGGGTTTCCTGTTTGGGCAATATGTTGGAGTTCTCCGACGAGCTTTAATGTTTTGGCCAGTTTGTTATTTGGTGAGGACTTATTATTTTTAGCCGTTGCTATTTATAGTGAGCCTATTTCGAGAAACTGGTCTCAAACTCTTAGTGTCCTCAACAGTGTTATTTCTATGGTGGCATTGGAGAGCCTAAGGTTGGATTATGTAATATTTGCTTTTAATCAATCACTTAAGTTATTGTAATAAAATAATTTTATAACTTAAGTGAGGGGGTAGGTGGTCATCGAAAAGTACCTTGGTGCCTAATGAGATAACTTAACGTTGTTTTAGAAGGCTGAATAAGGTAAAATAGTTTCCTTTTGAGCACGACGCCCCTTTGAGGAATATTTGATTATGTTTTAAAGTATAAAGCAAATATATTAAAAAAAATTGGAGGGAAAAAGATTCAAATTTGAGGTTGCCCTAATTTCTCCTTCCACTTCTATTTAATCTGTTTTTTGGCTCTCATTTGGTTATGATGGATTTGACAACTTAAGGAGACTCTGCTGGATTGTTTCCAGTTTATCATTTGCAGCTAGTTGAGGACAGAAACCCTCATCTTTAGCACTGGTTTCAGTGGTGAGAGATCCACCCTAGCTGGTTTGTGGAGGAGATCATACAAGTCTTCTACTTGGACGATATTGGCAATTTTGTGGGTCTGCAACGGAGACAAAATTGGAGCGTTGGAACCAAGACATTCTGCAGAGTTGGTCAAGGGGTTTAGAGAAATGGGCTGGTAATCAGGACATGAGTATTAGCCTCTGTTTAAAGCAGCGTTTCAATCTGTGAAGGTCACGTGGGCTTGTGAAGGGACTCGTGAGCATAACATGGGAAGTCGCAGGTCTTTATGAACCTTATTTGCATCCTTTCTGCTTTTGGCACCGAGGTTAAGGGGCTGCCATAATTTCTGGGCAATAATTTCTGAGTTTGGATGACTTTCATAGTGGCTGGGCACAAACAGAAGCTATCGATTATCTGCTGATGGAAATCTGAGTTTAGTTGGTGCTATAAAGAGTGATGTATGGAGTCATTTATGCTATTTGTGGACATCTACAGACCTGACCTTGCATTCAAAGAAGCTGCTGTGAGTTTCAGACCCCTGTGTGAGGTTCCAGGAAGGTACAGGAGCTAGCCATGAGCATTTTCAGAAGTGCTTAACTAGTATCTCAGTTACTGTTACACCTTTTCAGACCTTACTGGTAGTTCCAGGTTGGAATTTTGGCCTTTGCATTTGCTGTTCATGCTTCATATAAAACTGAAATTGGTTAATATGTAATATGTGCCCAGCTGTAAGCAAACTGGGCTGTTTTCAGACTTTAGGAATTGAATATAATGCTGTCTTAGCAGTCTGGTATAGAACTGAAAGTCATTTCCTATCACTGTTACAAATTGGACTATTACAGAGTGAAAGTTATGTACTGAGTTTGCAATGTTAATTGCTCACTTATGAACTCGGTAGTTGCACACTGTCATTCTTTGTATGAGAAAACTGAGGTCTGTAACTTGCAACAGTATTTATGCATGTCAGTGTGGTGTGAAAGAATGAAGTTCTAAGTCTAATTTTCAAGTTTGTTCCATATCACTTTGAATACTGTTATACTGTTCACATGGCAACAAACTCTATTTGTCAAAATGAAACATTTGACAAACTAAATTAACCGCAAAAAAATATCTTGCAAAAGGGGTTGGCCATTACAAGATGTCTTTCAGAGATTGTGTATGCAGATAGCTAAAATATTAAACAAAGCATTCTATTAAAAGTTTGACATTTCTTAATATTCAAAAAACAGCAAATTACAATGATGATTGATGAGACTTGCATTTAGACTTGTTATGCAAGAATTGTAATGTCTATTGTCAATTCATTTTATGCCACTGCATTTTAATTAGTAATTTATATAGAGAAGTTGGCATATATGTTTAGCTTCTCTCATAAGAATAGATGCAAACCAAGAAAAGAACTGAATCAAAGACTTATGCTAATTGTATCTCTCTATTTATGGAATCTATCCATATAATTACAGAAAAAGTAGACATAGATAGAGGCCCCATGTTACTTTGTAAATCCTGATAGAGTAAGCTAGACTGCTATATGCAAGTAGTGTAGAAAACAATCAGCAATGGATGATAGCAAAAAACAGAGTCAACCAAAGTAATTTGTGTTCTCCCATTAAAGAAAAGTACAGGAAAATACCTCTGAATTATTAGATCCAGAAGACAATCCATTTGTTGTCCTGAAAACATGATATAAAACAAATGTTATTGCAAATCTTCTGACAATTTCTCCTTTCTATGCAGAAACTATATTAGATTTCAGACAGCAAAAAAAAAAACATTTCAATCAGTCCATTTTAGAAAATTCATCACAAAAGGTCTAGAAAAGACAACTTTTAAGAATTCCATCAACTTGTTCATAAATTGGAAAACCTAAAACGTTGAAAATGGTGTAAGTTAACCCGACAATACCCGAAGAACCACAAAATTTTCCAGAACTGCACTAATCCAATATTAGATAACTCATATTGCAGTCTTTCTCAACAATTTTCCTTGGAAAGAGAGTGAAAAGGTGGCATTTTCTTCAGAAAGAGTAGTGTTTAAGAAAGAAAGCTGACTATCAATCACCAGAATCAGGCATACATGACGAAAATCTGTGGGTCACTTTGGTCCAATGTTGATGTGAGACTATATATATTTCGGGTGGTTTTCATTTGGTATTTCTACTGAAAGATGCGAGTATTGCTCAGCAAACATCCACCAAATAAAATGGATCAAACCAAAATTCTGATACAAAATCTCCACATAAAGTATTCAAACTAAGACTTAAAGTTTACAAGGAAGAGAAGAAATTCATTCAAGCAGAAGAAAATTAATTGGGACTAAACAAGATAATCAATGAAAGCAAAAGAGAATGAAATGGTGAAAATCTGTGTGACACTTTGGTTCAATGGGTGTGAGCCTCTATATATTTTGGGTGGTTTTCTTATGGTATTACTAGTGAAAGACATGAGTATTGCTCAGCAAACATCCACTGAATAAGATGGATCAAACCAAAATTCTGATACAAAACCTCCACATTAAGAATTCAAACCAAGACTTGCAGTTTGCAAGGAAGAGTAGAAATTCAATCAAGCATAAGAAATTATTTCTTGAGGCTAAACAAGATAATCAGGGAAAGAAAAAGTAAATGAAATGGAACTTGTCTAAACATCTTTTCCTTATTTTTGTCCCTCTATCTCTTCCTTGTTACTAAAATAGCAATTAGATTAGTAAATCTGCCTCTTCTAAACATCACTGAATAGTTGATGATCTAAAAAGGTGTTTCCAAAGAAAAGAACCTCCACATAAAGCATTCACACAAAGAATTGCAATTTGCAAGTAAGAGTACAGTTTCTCCTGAGCGTAAGAAACTATCAGCTGGATTAAACAAGATAATCAGGGAACAAGAAAAGATATGAAATGAAACTTGTTGATCCTACTGTCCTTAATTTTGCCCCTATTTCACTTCTTATTAAAATATGATGCAACCAAGGCCCTAAAGATGACACCCTATTTTGAATTCTCCCTTAGAAGAATCTCTCTCAGGGACTGTTAGGCAAACTAAACCAAGCATAACAAATTGATGAAGCAGAAGCTCACTCTAGCAAATCGATGACTTGTTGCATGGAACAAGCAGAAGTACTGTAGGATCAGACCTAGTAGGTTTTCATCACTCTGAACTAGCCCTGGTGATACAGGGAAACAGTATAAAATTCTACCAAGTAAAAGAAAAGGAATTGGAACTATTCTCAATAAAAAAATAAACTGGGCCCTGAGAGCAACAAGTGTCGCCTAAAGGAGGGAATAGGTGTGTAGGGCCCTATGAGATTATCTTAGAGTAAAGGTTCTAATCCTGAAGCTGAATGATGAGACTACTACTGGAAGATTACTTGTTTGGAAGATATGAGTTGATTTATTAGAGAAGATCATATGCAAAAATGAGAAGAGATAATTACAAAATAGCAATTGATATTATAAATTCATCTCCTAAATTTTATTGGATAGTTGACAATCTACAAAGGTTTTACCAAAAGAGAAATCAAATGATAAACCCTACACAAATGAATGCTAATTTCTAAAAATAAATACAATAATGTTGAACAGAGTTTCTGGCCTTCGATCCAAACTACATGTAACTGCTTTCTTGAAAACCAACCAATAAAGGAAAAGCAAATCTAGGTTAATGCTTTGGCCAAAGGGTTACAATGAAGTCCCATTCTCCAGTCAGCAGGATAGAAACTAAACCTTGAGAGCAGACCCTGATTTGTCATAAAATCAGAAGTTTTATGAAATTATTAAATGATTTTTAAATTTTTTAGTTGAAAATTTTGAAAACATGCCAGCTTCTGGTCCATCATAGGTAACTCTCCTAACCTTCCATCCAGAACTTTGAAGTTAAACAATGTTCTTAACTATTGGCAAAATATTGAGCAGATTTCAAAATAATCTCCAAATAAGTAAGAAGAAGAAATAATTCATCATAACAGGATGTGCATTAAACTTGACCTGACAAATGGTTTGTGAGAAGTTATCAAACTGAACTTCTTGGATTGTGACCCACAGCAAAGTGTATGCAATGAAAGTCTTCCATTAGATGCAGAATATTCTTTAAGTCTGAGCATATCACTAAAGCACATTAAAAATAAATAAAAAAGCCTTCAAACACAATGGAAATTTAGAAAGAGAATCCAAATCAGCTGATCCTAGCCAACAGAAAGCCAACATGGAGAAGTGAGGACTCAATTTAATAAAAAGGACAAATAACAGACATATTATTACAAATGTGGTGGGTTATAAATTTTTGAGAGATTTCTTCATTAAGTGAAAGATTACTTAGATGAAGAAATTGTTAAAAAACAGGAACATTTAGGGAGGAATGGTTGGGAAAGAAACCTCTAGATGAAGTGGACTGTGTATGAATACTTCCATGTACGCAGATGGACTGTTGCAGAAATTAACTTACGAATCTAGTGCTGTCTTTGGAATTTAAGGAAAGAAGGTAACAAGAATGCATGGAGCAACAACCCCAGATCCAATAAACTAGAGTAAGCCAACCACAACTGTCTACCCAAAGGAAGACTGAATTTACATAATCTCATTATGCAGGGTTATCTTGCACAGAATCAAGGGTAAAGATGGAGATCTCTCCTAGTTAAACTCCATTGCAGAAGAGGAGGAATATAGAAGGATGAAGTATTTTCGAGGAAGATTATGATACTAGTATACATAGCTTTGATGAATAGAATGAGAGTGTTCAGTGTTGCTGTTTTTAAGTAGTCAGTGCCGTTAAAGACAGTAGACCTGAATTGATTTTGGAATAATTGGCCTTCTATAGATACATGTAGGTTATTAGTGAGGTCAAGAGATGGTAAGGAATTAAAGATTTCTATATTGATAATTTCCTAGCAAAATCAAATAATATATGCCATGGAATTCATTAGCTCAGTTTAAGACACGCTAAAACACGACCTGTGCGACAAAGACAAAATAGACCAAGTTCAAGTTGAGAAACACCCATTATTATGTTAAAACAGGTAAAAGAAAAGAAGTTCTCAAATCCCAATTATACCATTTAAAACTTTAACGTTTGATTGAAAACAATATATACAAGAGCTTCACAGAGAAATTCCATATATCTTTGATCAAAGAACTACAGCTATAACCTTTGTTAAGATAGGAGTTTAGTTTGGGAAAGGCTAAAAAGATGTGTTACTAAAAGATAACAATTGTGGGGAAAAAATCTGCTTAATTGATGAATATCTCCTAAGTCTTCTCATGTTTGCACGACCTTGTTGTTGAACACAATCCGTAGAAAAGAATCTTACGGGCTGTGGCAGTACCCAGTTTCCAGGTGGTCGAGTTTCGAAAGAGTGACAAAATAGAGAAAGCGGCGAATGGTTGATATTTGTGACCCAAAAATCCAGGGTCCGAATAAATCAATACGAGGTCAGGAAGCTCCACCGATAGCTCGACGGGCGAGCTATATATTTCACGCCCTAGAATAAAGCTATATGCATAAGTCAACGGCATTAAAGCTTCATGTGCAACAGTAGAACCTTATCTATCAAAAGAATAGTTCAAGACAAGAAAAACAGAACAATTAGCACACGTTCAAGAAACTTCGCCCTGCATAGTCTTAGAAAGGGTTTCTTGAAACCATAAACCAGAAAACAGAAATGATTCGAAGCACTTACGGTTTAGCCCGGTGCCTGTAGATTGCCACTAGAGAAAGCATTAAGAAGACGATGATTAAATTGCAAGCTATAATTGTAGAAACACTGATACGTGTCGGTCCCTTCTTCTTTTTGCTCTGCTGCAACAACGTCTGCGGCTTGATTCTCCCCATTTTCTCAATCAAATAGAGATCAACCTTATCACAAAATCACGAATTAGCCAACAGATTTACAAACTACGGCTTCACATATATGATAATCATATTACTAAAGAAACATAGACATCAGATACGGTTAGGTCAATTTGCAATACATGAGATTGGGCCGTTTACAGATAACTTTTACTGAAATTTTCCCTCACTGAAATGTAAAAAGATCCTACTTAACCAGCGCATTGATCCGGGAAACGAAAAATAATAACAATGGTTACAGAGTATTTACTTTGAGCTGGAGAGCTGGCAATGGATCTGAGGAGAGAAATAAAACAATACATGCGCCCAATTCCACCCTGTAGAAAACACTCACGTTTTCAAAAAAAATTCTCTACGTTAACCAGAATTCTATATTTCCAATTTCGTCTGTCCCTGACCTCCCAATTACCAAATTACTGCATTGCTCTTCCCATGATGGAGCCCAGTTTTATGGCATACGGCACAAAACTAAAAGTATGGTGGCAAAGGATTATCGGCATTCCATGAGATTAAGACAATATATATCATTAGAAAAGAAAAGTGTCATGCCTTCTTTTCTTGTTTTACACCTACTTTGATGTGTCCCAAATTTAATATTGTAATGTTTAATTAGTTATATTTTACATATAAGCTGAATTAAAATTTGAAATTTAGAGATTCGTCCACAAAAGAAATAGAGACAAGCCTAGGATTTTGGATGAAAATTATTTTTGCCAAATATCTAATGATAAATCTCAGGAGCTACAAACTTGTTACATCTATTTGTGATCTTTAGAGTATTAATTTCAGTAGGAACCATACATTATTCCTTCCCTCCACAGGAATGCATGGATGGAAACAGTAAGCTCTCTGCACATATATTCATTGTGGAGTGCGATCTTGCTTGAGCACTAAAAGTAAAGGATGAATTAGTATTTATAAAGAATCCTTATGGCAAGCAAAGGAATATGGTCATCACCAACCTATCCTAGTAATTCTTGATAGTTTTATATTCTTTTTGTTGTGAACACATGTTTGAAAGATATGTGGGATTGGTTGAAAGTTAAAATTGAAAGGAAACTAAATAAATGGAATAAACAATATCTATCATTCGCAGAAAGAATTCAAGTTTGTCAGAAAATACTTTTATCCTATAATCTCTATTACTACTCTGTTTGGTTGTTTAGAAGCTATCAAATAAATGAAATTCACAAGAAAATCAAACAATTTCTATGGTTTGATGGTAAAGGAAATAAGAAGAAACATATAGTAAATTGGGAATGGTGTTGTATAGATAAATCTAAAGGAGGGGATAGGATTGAAAGATTTACAAAAGCAAGGAATATTACTTGCCTTCAAATGGATCCTTAAAGCCTTAAAAGGAAATGAACCATGGAAAATACTAGTAAGGAATAATATATAGTTAGTTGTACCAAGATAAGCTAAAACTTGGAAGCTTCTTCCTCTCTGTGACTTATTATTTGGCAAATTTCTTGTTTCCCCTACTGGATGCTAATGTATTCAAAAGTTTATGGAAAGCTTGGGAGCAAGTTAGAAGGTTGGTGATTGATAGTGATAAAATTGGAAAATAGCAAGAACAAATTATGCCCAACCAAATCTATCTGGTGAAATTTAACTCATAAAGGAAAATATCTTGCTTTACTTCAAGGTTACTTTGCAAAAACATGGTATAAGAAAGGAGTGAAATGTTTCAATGACATAATTTGTAGTAATAAGTTGAAAGAATGGGCATTCATCAGTACAGAATTTGATTTGATTACATCTCAATGGAGGACATACTCTATAATGAGGGAAGCTTGCAAATTGTACCAATTTTTTGTACTATATGATTTCAACAATGTTATTTTTGATAAATTCAAATGGATAGATGGAACAAAGTTACATAAAGTGAATACAAAACTAATTTATAAATCCTTAAATAAAACACGGATATAATCAGGCACCTAAACAAGAAATGGAATCTAGAAACTTCAAATAAACAATGGTCTAAGATTTTTATGTTTCTTTGCTCAAGTATATTAGAACCAAAAAATCCTTGTTTCAAATGGCTATTTATTTTACAAAATTACCTTACTTCATATCATCCTCTAATATGGAATTGTGCACTATCAAAAAACTATTTCTCATATTTTTTTGAATGTTTTTATGCTAAAGAGGTATGGAACATATTATGTGTTGACCTGAGGGGGTTGGGTGTTAGAGTCACTCAATGACTCAAGCCTCCAAGATCACCTTCAAAACCAAAAACAACCTTCTACAAAGGAGAAAAACAAGAGCATAAATTTACAATAATGGATGCAATATTACAAGATTGAATATATGCAAATGTACACGAGATGCCTTGCTTATAAAGGCAAGGTGAGAGATAGGATTAAACAAGATCATGACAAGTGTCCTAATCCTATAACATGAGACAACTAACAACCTAACTACTTAGGAATCAAGCACTACAAGATAGATAAGATAAGTTCTAAAAAAGCCAACTAAGACTTCTAGAAGGAATCTTATATCCTATGTAAACTTAACATGTGAATATGTCCCCTAATTCCCTAGTGAGTGAATTAACTAGGTATAAGAAATTTATTCACACTAACATTGGGGAGATTTGGGAATGGTTAAATGGCAAGAGGTTCTGTGTGGTTTTATATAAGGTTTAGGTAATTCATTTAATATGTTTTGGCTTTTATTATCTATTGAAATCTTATGGTTCTTATGGAAAGCAAGGAATGAGGAATGGTTCTAAGGCAAAAGGAGAATGCTTATTGATTTTGATAGAAGACTCATATTTTATAACATTTCTATGCAGGTTACAATTACGATGGAAATATCAAAGGAGAAGTTTGTCAAGTTGCTAAAGACTAGTAAGATGGAAGTTAACAAAGAAGAAATCAACTATGCAATGCATTGGCCATTTAATAAATCAGATAACATTCCTTTCTTAAAGGGGTACAACAACAAAAAAAGTACAACAAAAAGTATACAACTGATACTCTATAGAGGGATTTAGGCTTTGAGGGAGGTCCAAGATTCTATGTTAACCAAGGAGAAGACCTCACAGTGGAGGTGGGAAGATCAAATGAAGACATGTCAGCAATTGACCCTCAATCAGAATGGAATGGACGAGGGCAATGAAATCATTAATTTTTTAAATCCGATATAAAGCAACAATATAGAGATGTAAATTTTTAAAATAATGACTATCATATATACTAGCCTTCTTTAAGATATTGTATAGTTAGGTCTAATGCTCTATATATAGAAAATGTAAGATAGACAATGATATTTTTTTGAAACCCTACATGATAACTATAGATCCTGATGTGTTTAAAAAAAATGGTGTAACTCTAAAATATTGATAAACTATATGCAATACAAAAAAATATTGAAATTTAGTATAAAGGCAATTTATGTATACTATTTTTTTAATTTTTTAATTACTTTAAAAAAAAAAAATGTTACTTGTCAATGTGTATTTCAAACATTTTGAATAGTTTGAACATTGAAGATTTGGTATGCAAAAACAAGTCTTATGTCATTAGTTAATTTATTAATTATTTTAGAGGTATTATCTAAATATTTGACAATTGAATCTCGTTCACATAATATTAGTACTTATATAAATAAATACTATATTTTGATTTACCATTTAGACATATTGAATCTTTATTGAGAGTGTTTTTTCATATTTTTTATGACTAATGAGGTTTGATTATTATTAATGAATTTAAAATGATTTCGCTCTATCTATAGTTGGCCACTAAAGGTGCTTCTCAATATCATCAAGTTCCAAACATAGGTGAAAGTGCGGGCAGTTAAGGGAAAAAAATCCACCACCAAAGAGATTCAAACTTGTATTATTTTCAAATAATGAAATACAAAAATATTATATAATTATCCCTCTAACTAACACTAGCATAGCAACATAACAATACTTGCAAAAAACATTAAATCCATTATCACATACCTCCAATGAATAGGAAATAAAAAACAAGAGCCATAAATGGTTTCTAAAACAAGTAGAGAATAAAGTGGGCATGAAATTAGGTGTTCAAATCTATATACAAAAATTCAATGTCCCATAATCATGGTCAAGCAACTTGAAATAAAATTTAACTCCCCTTACATGTTTTATTAGTCATAAATTTTGTCATAATTTTCATATTCACCACTTTCCCAATCCCAGGTGCTCCATGAGGATAATAAATGCTTGTCATAACACCTATCTTGGAAAGATCCTCTATAACTCTCAAATTAATATTTTCTAAGTAACCTCCCTATTCAATGCTTTCTTACAACATATTTCAAGTATCTTGGAGAATAAAACTAAATAAATAATGTTCCCATCCTCACATGGACATCCTTTTTAGCCCACTTTGTGATGTTTGGAGATCATACATTATTTATTATCTACATAAATAATTATAATTAATCCTAACATACTCCCATTTGACATTTATATTATAAACACATAATAAAAAAACTACAATGAAAGAATCAAGTACTAGAAGAGACAATGCACATAGCCTCTCTACACCAATAAAACTTATTTGTGCTCACACTTAGTGAGTGAATCTGCAACATTATCCAAAGTGTCAACCTTCTATATTGTGACTATCAATATCAACTATTTCATTGACAAAGTGATACTAAACATAAATATGCTAGTTCAAGCATGCTACATCCAATTCTTCACCAAATAAATAACACTCTAACTATCACATCCAATCTTGACATGTCTATGCCTAAAGTCAATATATGAATATAATATTTGTAACCACACTATCTCCTTATAGTCATGTGTTGCAAACATTAACTATATTGGTGGATAATATTATGGATTGCCTCTTACTCACCCCGCTAAGTGCACGTACTAGTTGACCTCCTACTATATGAATACTTAGCCTAATCTAAATCAATAAATCCATGCATGTCCAACATCTTACACACATCATTAATAACATGACAAAAAATACATTAATCAATTTTTCCTTGCAAATATATAAAATACTCTTTTCACATAGTCTTAATGTTGTCTATCAATGTTAAACATAAATTTGTTAACTCCCATTGCATGGGAAATATCTAGTCTTGTAAAAACCACTAAATTGTTAGAATTGTGAAAAAACAAGACGTAAGATCAAACAACAAACGAAAAACCTTCCACGCAAGAGAGTTGCAAATAATGATTTATTATATTCTCAACAAGAAAGAAGATACAAAATGAATATCTTGCTAAGAATTACAATGAAGGAGAGTGTTTTATAAGAGAAAATCATAAATGATAAAAGGATTAGATCATGAAAAGTGTCATCATCCTATGTGATGAGATAGAATGATCTAATAATAGTTCACTCTAGTTAACAAAAAATACTCCTAAGTTTAGTTTAAGTGCATGAAGTGAATTTAGCTTAATAAATAATTAAATATTAATTAATTATTAGCTAGTGCATGATTACTCTAACACACAGGCCCTTAAGTGAAAACTTAGGGAGTAGCTAGAAACCCTAAAAAGTGAATGTATAAAAAGCAAAGAATGCATGATGGGTCCTAACAAAGAAGACCTGATGAGGTACCCATGTACAAACATTCTAATCTCTCACAATTAGAGAAAAGGAGAAAACCTCATGCGAAAAAATCCTCTCCAAAAGAGAGAAAGGTGAATGAAGGACTATGAAGCCTCCAAAACAATGTCCCAAAAAGAATAGGAACATGAAGAACATTGTTGAATCATGGAGAAGTTGTAGACAACTGTTAAATGAAGATTTGATATAATGATGTAATGAAGAGCCTCCTCTAAAATAGATGATGATCATGATCAAAAATTTGCATGAGTACCCCCAATGACACTACTTGAATAAGATAGAAACAAAGGAAAACATTTGGTATTCAAAGATATAAATGGCACATGAATCTGCATGAGTGACCCCAACGACACTACTCAACATGCAAGATGCAAGTCAAGAATATAGGTACCAATAGCCCGAAGAACATTAATCAAGTGAAAATAGAAGATTACCTCCAGAAATATGAATGCAAGAGTGTTCATATGGTAAGTTCTCCATCTCATCGAAATGCATGGATAACCAGCTGTTGCATCTGCCTAGTACATAAGAATAAGAACTAGATACATAAATCACTGCAATGTGAAACCAATGAAGCATTAGCACCAACAATAGAACCCCCCCCCATAATGCAAAAAGGGAGAGCCAAGACAAGTCCATTGAAACTGTGTGTCACCAAGAAGTGCATGTAGGAGAACAAAGAACATCTGAACGTGCATATTAAAGTACCTACAACTAAAAAAGGGTGTGCAAACAAGGAATACACGTATGAGGCAAGAATCACTAGGATTCAATGTTATCATGGAAGGGACACTTGAAAATGGTGTGATGAAAAAAAAGTGTTATACAACCCCTCAAGGCACTTTATAACATAGTATGAATAAAAAAAGCACAATAGGATGTGCGAAATCTCTAAAAAACATACACCAAAATGACACTTTATCTCAATACGTCTACAAAAGAGAAATTACATGCAAAAGATGTTTATAATGCCAAAATAGTACAAAATATTGGAAATACATGTATAATAGCCTAAAGCAAGTCATCCAACATAAAAACAAAAAAAATTCTAGGAGCTAAATATCTAATTAATTCACCAAAATGTGAAAACGCAAAAATTGAATAAAATGTACTTGGATAAAAATCTAAAAAAAGTGGATGGATAGTTTTGAAGATCTTCATTAAAATTGTGAAAAATAAAGAATTTGGTCAAAATTTGTGATCTTGGGAGTGAAAATAACACTTATGACCTTGACATGTGATAAAATGCACCAACAAAAAAAATTGAGAAAAATATTAGCACCATTGGATAGTTCTCAAAACTAGATTTCCGATGATATCTCATTTTCTTGGTTTCGATAACCGAGTGAAAAGTTATGCCCCTTGGAAAAAAGTTACCCAATTAGGGCATCAAAGGCAAAAAAAAGATCCCCCTAGGGGTTGGGCACTCCTCACCCATATGACCATCTGCTAGGGCTAAGGTTATTAAGCTAATTTCATTTCATGCACTTAAGCTAAACTTAGGAGTGTTTTATTTTGTATTAAATAGAGTGAGCTATTATTAGATCATTGTGTCTCATCATATAGGATGAAAACACTTTTCATGATCTAATCCTTTTATCATTTAGGTTTTATCTTATAAAGCACTCTCCTTCATTGTAACTCTT
The DNA here is from genome assembly GCA_007258455.2 of Sequoia sempervirens. NCBI lineage: Eukaryota > Viridiplantae > Streptophyta > Pinopsida > Cupressales > Cupressaceae > Sequoia > Sequoia sempervirens. The sequence continues at coordinate 42,607,253 of VDFB02270651.1, forward strand.
AGCAAGCTTTTCATTTTATAACTTCTTTCTTGTTAAGGATATAGCAAATCATTTTTTGCAGCTCTCTTGCATGGAAGGTGTTTTTATTTGCTATTCAATCTTGCATCTTGTGTTTATTCACAATTTTAACATGGTATCATAGCGTGGATTTAGCAAACCCCTTCTCAATTTTTGAGGGTTTTCTTCAACTAGGGTCACAAGGGCTTCAAATCAGGAATCTTCGTATTTTTTTCATAGATTTTGGAGTTGGGAAAATATTTGGTGCTTTTTGGTGTATAAGGGACCTCACCATTGCATTCACTAGGCTAAATTGATGAATTTTGACTATAAATTTGCATTGTTTCACCATTGGGGGCTTCTAAGGTTAAAAAAAATGTACGACCCATCCATATGAATTTTGCAAAAATAAAAAAACATAGAGCATGTGTGCTCAGGCATGTCACCTGTGGAGTAGTACCCCCACGCCCTTGCCAAGGAATGGCCCGCAAACCATGGTAGCAACTGGGCTGCTAACTACTAGCAACTGCAGAGCATGCTAGACTACCTATTGTACCAACATAAAGAACATGATACCTATTATGAAAATCATCATCTAATTTAGGACATTGATCAAAATATAACTTATATTAACAAGTAAATGATTAATTACTAACTTATATTCATGTATAGCAAACTACTATAAAATTATGTTAGTATACTTCCTCTAGATAAGCCAAACTTTTTTCCAACCTAGTCTCTATTAATCTCCATGCCTAGTATGTATTTTGTAGCCTCTAAATCCTTCATATCATTGGAGGCACCAAAAATATTGATGTTTAAGATCCCTAATCATAACCTTGTTCTTTCCAATGAACAATATGTCATCAACATACAAGACAATCATTAATAATTGATCATTAATTAATTTCAAATAAACACAATGATCAAAATCACTCCTTAAAAATTAAAGTTCCAATACAAAAGCATCAAATTTTTTATACCACATTCAAGGTGACTACTTCAAACCATACAAAGACCACTTTAACCTACAAACCAAGTTTTCCTTTCCTTTCACTATAAAACCATTAGGTTACTTCATATATGATGAGCCCAATTAATAGCTAGTTTTATCTTGTTTAGTTCATATCTTTTAGGCATTTTAAGCTACTTATTTCATATAAATTCCTAAAATTATATACTCTTTTATATCCTTCATGCAATTTAAACCAACTTTTGATGGATGGAAATATGATAATGATATGTTGGTAATTGCATGGTTAATTATGTGAATGTGTATGGAATGCAGTATGAATCTATGTTTAATTTATGGTTATTAGTAGTGTGTATATGTTAGATGAACTAACTCCTTGCAACCCAAAAGTTAGAGCAAGTATACTGTAACCCACAACAACCAGGAAGCTCAACCCGCAGGCAAAGGATCACAAGTAGCAAGAGAGAGTCCAAATTTATGAACACACAACAATTCCAAAATAAATGAAGGTGATCACTGAAGAGGTGAGTCACTAAGACAATAAATAAACACAGTTGAGGAAGAAGGGGTCAATATCGTTGGACTCACGTGACAGTTTGACTATGTCTCTATTAAAACCATTTGAGCAAGAATCTTGTTTCTACTTCTCTTTTGTTGTTCTTTTTAATTAAAGTTTATGTCGCAAAGACTTGTTAACCTCCTATTCATTAGGAGAGTGGACACTAGCATCTAGTTTTCTATTTTAGTTTATATTTTGAATCCTTATGCAAATAAATCTCCCCCCATGCCTATATCTGGGGATTGATGGTCGAGGAGTAAATCTAGTTGGAAATATAGTTAGAATTATAGTTGAAGTGTATTCTCAGTTTTCATGCTTTAGCAAGACAATTGTTAAGTTTAGTGTTGCAATGAATATGAATTTTTGAATGAGAAATCTATTGGAGATTCTTGTTATGTCATGAGTGTTCATTTTTTAATGCAATAAAGTTGTTTCCAGTCTACTGCTATGATTAGTTGATTTATTAGCTCATATTTGGTTTATCTCATGGGAACAACAGCTTGAGCAAGGGTCACTCAAGGTACTGTCCACCCACTTCAATTTTTGTTGTTATAATAGATGTTTTATGTTGCATCAATTTTAGAATAGATTCATGGTTGTATGCATGTTGTAACATTACTTTGAGTCAAGCCTTAGGGTAGTTAATTAGTTGAGCTGTGAAGAGTCAATAGTTAGTGGTATAGTTTATTGTAGAGCTCAGTTTAGCAGTTAACTAGTTACAATACTAAGCTGAGAGTACCCATAGTATAGGTGCCAAATTAAGCTATTTCTTCTATTTTGCAGTTTAAGCTTTATTCCCTTTTCAAGTATATCCCATTTTCATGCACATGTGTAAACCACCTATACTTGATGATATATGTAGTATAACATCTTTGGATGCACATATAGTGTTGACATCATCAAAATTTTATGTAGCCTTGGTTGATAATTAAATGGAGCCTTGTGAGGGTTTAGTGGACTATTTAGCTAAGAACTACCTCTGAATTTCGTGTCTAACACTAAGTTGACTGAGCATTAATTGGGCCTTACATTTTTGGTGTCGTTGCCGAGGATGGTGCTACATTTAAGATTCTTCTATGTTATTTCAAAGATTTCATAGTTTAATGTTTTGTTTCCAACATTAGGATAATTAGGTTTTAATCCAACAATACTATAATTTTTTACTAACATTGTATAGGAGTTGTTGACATAAGAAGTCACAACTATTGTATGTGGAGGCAACAAGATGCTTTGGGAATATTTCTCCCCTCAATACACAAAGCTACAAAGGATATTGGTGATCAAGGTGAACAAAGCGAGGGTATTTCTAAAGAAAAGCTTTCCCTAGCACCAACATCCACTACAAATATAGAAGATATCTTCCAAACCATGGTTGATGTAGCGATGGATGACCTACTATAGCATGTAACCTTTGAATTCCTCATTACCAACCAGGAGAGAGCAACTACCTCGAAGAATATACTTCCTTCAACATTGTTTGTCTTCTATGGGTTGCTCACTGAGGACCTAGATACCTTTTTGTTTGAGTTTGATGTGCTTTGTAGAAGTTATGATTACACAACAAATTCACATAGGTTGAAACTATTTCAAGCAACACTAAAGGATGTTGCTCTGAGATGGTTCATGGGTCTAGGAAGAGGTGTTTTTCCTAATTAGAATTACATTAAGACAAAGTTATTGGAGAAGTATCAGGACTATTTTAGAGGAATTGAAAGAAAGAGAGATGGCATCTTTAGGATGTCACAAAAGGAGGATGAATCTTTAGAAGACTACATGGAAAAGTTCCAATTTTTCCTTAAGCAATCTCACCAAAATATACTCTTTGATGATTCTTTATAGTTGGTATTCTTGAGGGGGATTAATGAGGATTGTATGGACACACTTAACCTCGTTGGGGTAGGAGATATTTCTCAAGCACCATTTGAGGAGATTTGTAAGGCATGCAGGAATTATTCAAGGTCTTTCACAAAGAAGGTTAGAGGATATATGGCATCCTCCATCAGCAAATCATCCAATGGAGTATCTAGAGTTGAATTGTGTAATCTTCTATCTAACATGAAGGAGGATATTATTATCCATTTGGCTACACAATTGGATACTCTGCATATAAAGAAAAAGTAAGACGAACTAGAGGCAACCCTTTACAACATACTAGCCACATTGTAGATAGAAGAAAGCTATTTGCAAATGCAAAAGAGTGGAAAGTATTTCAAAGGACAGACAAGGAAAACTAGACTTTCATGCACTAGAAGATGAAGATGGAAAAGTGTTCTATATTTCTCAAAGGAAACCATGGTAGCCAAGACAAGGTATGCCTTTAGACCCTTTGAATTACAACATGTCATTTCATAGTAGTAATTCAAATTTCTCTAGTTGGAACCCTCAGCCTTGGGAAAATCCACAAAACCAATGACAAAATCCTCTACCAAATTGGAACCAACAACAACAAAACACATGGCCAAAACAAAAATTTGAAGGAACTAACTATAGTTCTCAATGGCCACCTCAACAGAACCAATGGCAGACCCAGTGGCAAAGAGGCCAACAATGGAAAAATCAAAACATGAACTACTAGTAGCCACAACAACCCTTGCATCCACAACAACAAGCTATTATTCCAAATCCAACAAATTCATTACTATAGCCAGCTAGAGCACCTCAATTGCTAGCCCAACCTACACCTAACCCAAATAAAAAGCCTGTTCAATAGGCCTATACCAACAAAGCTATTCAATACCCTACTTATGGGTTAGAGGTGAGTGATGTCCACCTCAAATCAGGGAAAAAATTGGTTGAGCCCTCACCCCCTCAAATCATTGAGTTGGTTGATGAGGAACCCCTAGCAGAGACTCGAACAATCCACCTAGGGAGCCTATGTCAAATCAGGTTAACCAAACCAATTCAAGTCTAGAGCCTCCATTTCTTGGGAGATTAGCTAGTCAAAGGCATCAAGCATAAGTTGAAACTAATCTGCTAGGTCAACTTAAATATGTTTGCATCAAAATCCCCCTCATTCAAGCCATCGAGGAGGTACCTATTTACACTAAGACAGTGAGAGAACTGAGCCTAAAGAAGCCAGGAAGAAAATGAAAGGACCCTTAAATTGTACATTTCTTAGGAAAACTTGTAGACATTATGTTGGAAAAAATAACTATCCCTAAGTATGTAGACCCTGGGATTCCTATAGTAGATGTCAAGATAAATAGCACTCTCATTAAAAACACCTTGATTGACTTGGGAGCAACTATTAAAAAGTAATGACTAAAGAGACAATGCAACCATTACAATCAATAGAGCTCATACCTACTCCCATGTCCTATATTTGGCAAATAGGTCAATAGTTAAACCTAAGGGCATCATTGAGGACTTGGTCATAACATTAGATTCATGGGGGTGCCCTTTAGATTTCATGGTATTACAACCTAAAGCTAATCTTGCAAGTTATCCCCTCATCCTAGGAAGACCATGGCTAGAAAAAAAAAATGCATTTATAGGTTGCAGGTCTAGGAATATGATTATCTCTAATGGAAATGTGACTAAGAAATTAGTCATCTATCCACTAGCTCAGCCACATGCAGATCTAGACTAAACCATTTGGCATACCCTAGATGAAGAAGACTAGTATTCCTTGCAAACCCTTATGACTATATAACACAACACCTTGTTAAACAACTAAGATGAGGATGACTTAATAGAAAATATCATACATAATAACTACAATAGGGGTCCACAGCAACATGACTGCCTGACATTTTTGCAAGATCGTTTGTAGAATGTTACCCCTGCTAGTTCATCTGAGTCAATCTCCCAAATTTTTCATACTTTTCTACCACAACAATGTGTCCCATACATAACAGGACTTGACCTCTCATTAGTTCAAACAATATCCAAGACTTTGGAAATTATGCTAGGTAAAATGTTGAATGTTACCAATGAATTAATTGTTGCACAACAAACCCCCCTGACCACTGTTTTGAAGGCACACATAACAACCTTTGCATGGGGTTACCATGACATGAAGGGGATTGACCCAACCTTGTGTATGCATGATATATACATCAATGATGGTTTTAAACCCATAAGGTAACCACAAAGAAGGATGAACCCTACACTTAAAGATATAGTTAAAACATAATTACAAAAATTACTTGATGCACACTTCATCTATCTTATTTCTAATAGTCAATGGGTGTCACCTTTGGTCATTGTACCAAATAAAGGAGAAAAGTGGAGTGTGTGTGTGGATTATATAGAATTGAATGCTGCCACTAGGCAGGACCTCTTTCCACTACCATTTATTGACCAAGTACTTAATTCACTAGTAGGGAAAAAGTACTTCTGTTTTCTAGATGGATTCAATGGCTATAACTAGATTTAGATAGCTCTAAAGGACCAGGATAAGACAACTTTCACATGCCCTTGGGGCACATATGCTTATTCTACCCTACCATTTGGGCTATGTAATGCTCCAACCACTTTCCAAAGGGCAGTATTGAGTATCTTCTCAGATTTTGCACATGATTCTATGGAAGTCTACATGGATAATTTCACAACTTATGGGGATACACATGATGAAGTACTTGGTAACTTGGAGAAGTTCAAAAAAATGTGTCAAGAAAATAATTTATCACTGAGTCATGAAAAATGTTTCATGATGGTGACAAAAGGAATTGTACTATGATATTTTGTGTCAAAAGATGGAATTCAAGTGGATCCCAATAAAATTGAAGTAATATCAACACTCCCTATGCCTCAAAGACAAAAATATATTAGAAGTTTTCTAGTACATGTTGGGTACTATAGAAGATTCATTCAGGACTTTAGCAAACTTGCAACCCCACTATTTGTTTTACTCACAAAAGATGCAAAATTTGAGTGGATAGTTGTTTGTCAACACTCTTCTGAGGCACTCAAGGTAGTATTAACCAAAGCACCTATCTTGAGAGGGCCAAATTGGACCTTACCTTGCCACACCTATACAAATACTTTTGATTTTTCTATAGGGGTAGTGCTTGGACAGAAGGAAGGCAATAAAGAGTATGCCATATATTATATCAGCAAGAATCTACAAGGGGCAGAACTCGATTATACAATGATAGAGAAAGAGATGTTGGCAATTGTTTATGTAATAAATAAGTTCAAACATTACATCACGAGATATCTTGTGTTCATACACACTGGTCACACACCAATCAGATATTCAATGAATAAACTAGTGGTTGGTGGCAATAGTTAAAACAAATGTAGTGGCATATTTTCTATCTAGGCTAACTCAATCAGTAGAAGATGTTGTTGATGATTCCTTCCTAGATGAGCATGTATTTTCTCTATCTTTGCATACACCTTGATTTATTGATATTACCAACTATCTAGTAGTAGGACAAACACCAACTCATTTCTCACCTAGAGAAAAGAGACAATTGGTTTACAAAAGTTTTCCCTACTCATGGATAGTTGGTTACTTATTCTACACATACCCAAATAATATGATGAGAAGATGTATTAGAGAAGACGAAGTCTATGATATCCTTAGATCATGCCATGATTAACCTTGTGGGGGACACTTTGCAACAAAAAGGACAACACTAAAGATTCTTAATGTTGGTTATTATTGGCCAACTCTTCATAAGGATGTAGTAAAGTATGCTAGGAGCTATGATAGGTGTCAGAGAATGGGAAGGCCAACAAAGAGAGATGAAATGCCATTGCAACCATAATTGGCAATTGCACCATTTGATAAATGGGGGTTAGATTTCATTGGCCCCATCTCACCAACATCAAACAATACTTGGAGTATATGTTGGTATGCACAAATTATCTTACAAAGTGGGTAGAAGTTAAGAATTTGTAGTTTGCAAGAGATGGGAATGTGGAAAAATTTCTATATGACATATTCACAAGGTATGGAGTGCCAAGGGAAATTGTCGTAGACCAAGGTCCCCAATTTACATCAAAGCTTATCACTAAATTGGTTAAAGAGTACAAGATTAGACACAAAAAGTCCACACCCTACCATCCTCAAGCCAATGGGTAGGTAGAAGTGACAAATAGAGAAAATGAGAACCTCCTGACTAAGATAGTATAAATTCATAAGAAGGATTGGGTAGCTAGATTGCTAGAAGTAGTTTGGGCCTATAAAACAACTTGGATAACTACAACAAGGTTTACACCATATGAGTTGGTGTATGGAAATAAAGTAGTTCTTCCTATAGAATTTGAGTACAAAACATTGAGGAAAAAGGTAACACTGGGCATGGACTTGACATCAACACAAAAGGAGAGATTACATATCCTAAATGCACTTGATAAAATTAGAATGAAAGCTATTCACCATAGTAAAGTTGTCCAAAATCAAAGAACTAAATGGCATATGATCAATTTATCAAAACAAAAGAATTTAGTGTGGGAGATCGGGCTTTGTTTTATGACTCTAGATATAAGGACTACAAGGGAAAGTTACAAGCAAGTTGGCTTGGACCAGATGAGATACAACAAGTATTCACAAATGGGGTAGTCCAATTACAAACAATTGATGTAGTTAGATTCTCATTACTGGTTAATGGACATGGGCTTAAACTTTACAAGAATCCAATACAAAAGGAAGAATTCCTTCTTTCATTAAATGAGAAGTATGGACCTCAAAATGACGATGAATATGACTTGGAGAAAGGACCTGATCATGAAGTTTTAGCATCAAATAGTACAAGTTCCACAATTTAATTATTTGGTGAGCTACACAACTCACCCATTGATATTTCACAAAAATAATCTCACACACAAACTTCACATGCACACACTACACAGGTGACAACAATAACACATTCATTTTTATTTCTCGATATTCAAAGCAACAGGGACCTGTAACTTCACACCTAAAAGTGACAAACTTCAGAAAGGGACCTATTACTGAAGGAACCTATAGAAATTACATGTTAGTTATTTCAAAATTCCCCGTTGAATTAATTGCATCTTTATACTTTCCACTACCATTTTTTGTACATGTAGCCTATCCATCACCTCACACCTAGAATTCATATTACCTTTCTCAATTTACATGAACTATATAGCTCATTTCATATCCCATCACTTGTACATCCCGCAACCTTTCTCAACCATCATTTACCACATGCCATGGAGTCATATCATTCATTGCCAATTGCAATTATGAATGATCACATCATACTTAGCTGCGGGAAGTTCTCATCAACTTCACATGAGCTAACTTTCAGTTCATTGCAATTTTATAGGTACTCCTATTAATTTTCCATAATTATCATAGATTATATTTGCTTTTATACATGTTTACATATTAAATATTGCATGCTTTGTATCAATTCTTGATATTTCCCCTACATATCATCACACCCTCTGTCAAGAAACGTAGAATTAAGTGTGAACACTTAATACCTTTAGTTGGGGGAGAGGTACTTTTTATCTTCTTGATTTTCAAAATCAAAACCATCCTACAACCTTTCACAATTTTGTTTTCCCCATTTTCAAATAACATAAGCCTAGAGGGGAAGAGAAGGGTAAGAACCAACTGCATTAGGAAGATACAATATACTAGAAGTGGTATAGTGAGAATAATAAGCAGAGACAAAACTAGAACAAAACATAATTGAGAAGGATTAGAGCATAATTGAAGGATTGAATATACTGCAAAGAATAGAGCATCACCATGTGTGGTGATATTATTTGAAGGAAACCAACAACACATACCCAACTATTGGAAGGAAGACTGGTGTTACCTATTTTTTAACATGTTGGTTGGTTGGACTACTTGTTGAAACTCACAAAGTTCAACGAAGTTATGACACAGCAATTTGTTGCTACTTTACATAATGATGAGGTGACTATAAGAGGTTTTAAGGTGGATGCTTCATAGTCCGCCATTGCTAAGGTATCAAGACTACCATGAGAAGGGGAAAATTTTCCAGTCAAGGAAGATGCCATAGCTGCTAGGCACAAATTCAAAGAACATGGAGAAAACCTAGACAATTCTTCCCAAGGTACAAAAAGATTATCCTTACCCTGGGTATGGGCCTCAGTAGCTTCTTATGTAGTCAAGTATTTAACTTGTGATGGTAGGTATTCACTGTTATACACAGTCCATTTTAAACTTTTAAGCCATCTTCACCATGATAGGCATGTAAATGTTCCCAATTTTCTTTACAATTTTCTAAAAACAATTTGTTATAAGTATAAAAGGAAGAGGAACAACACAACATTATCACATTACTGCTTAGTCACCTTGTTGATAAAAATAAGTTTAAGGATTCAGTTTCCACATGTTTCATGGGAGAGTTTATTAAATTGCAGTCATATCAATAGCATTCTTGAGGAACTTGTTCTATAAAATGTTGAATCACATCTTGTATCAAGAAGGGAAATGCCTACTGGCTCCCCTACTACTTCACCTACACACAACAAAGGAGAATAAGAGGAGCAGAGCCTGCAAGACTCACAACTTGCAGCCTCTAAGCAACCCACGACAGGACACACCCAAGAAACCCCTACCTCTAGCAAAACACCAAGAACTAGGAAAAGGAAAGGTGACTCTTCTTATGCACCTACAAGGAGGCAAAAGAAATCCACATAGCCTAGGCGTTTACACCACCTAAAGAAGAAAGGAGTTATGAGAGGATTAATTAACAAATAGGAAAAGGAAGATATTGACAATGGAGATAGATTCAAAATTAAAGGGGATGCCCCAGGAATTGTACATACGCCAATTAAATAAGCATGGTATTTCACAAGCACCTTTGAATCTGATTCAGAGGATGCATTTGTTGCAAGAAAGATGAGGAAAATAACCCCACAATGTCCTGATATTGAGGGTTGTGAACATACCATGGGAGATGATGATCAATTCTTAGGAAAGGATGATGAATTGTATATGGATGAAAGAAATGTTTGAAAAGAATTGCAAGAAGTACTTGAGACGATAAAACAACTGGAAGAATTGGTAAAGACATATCAGCAAAGGATAGTGAAAGGGACATAAAAATCAATGAATTAGAGGAGAAACTGCGTATATTTGGGCATGGGTCTAAATTATACATCCTTACACAACTTGTCATTGATAAGTAGGTAATAAGGAAATTATACCTGAAGGAAGACCTCCTCAAGTTAGAACTCCAATTGGTCCCACTATAATGTCCTTAGGGTATGAGTTGTGGAAAAGAACCAAGGAATTCTCTTAGAAAAGGAAAGAGTGGGAGAAGGAAAAAGAAGACAAGATGGTTGACCATATGAGGGCCCTTGAAAAATAGGAAACAAAAGTGAAAAGATTGATAGTAAGGATTGAGGAAATAGCAGATAAAGCTACACAGATATTGAAAGGCAAACCTCTTACTAGGGTGTATACATTATTTTTACAAGAAAAGTACTTATGTTTCCAGTTTAGTCAGTTAATCAATCATTTACCAATTGCTATGAATAGAAATTTTATTTTTTTAAATGCTTTTGTTGATTCTACACTAGATATGCAAGATCAACTTTGTGAGTTTTACTTGCATAATATTTCTTTGCAAGATGTGATAGAATGGAACCCGTTAATGTTTGTAGGAGATTTGCAAGTTAGAGCATTAAACTCTTATTTTAGAAATAAACAACAAAGGGGTGAGATAATTCAAGACTATGTTGAAAGAGAACAATATATTGCTTTAAATATCCATAAGGAGTCAAAAGATCCCAGTGCAATTGTAGAAGAATGGACAAATCTCCTAGATTATAAGGGTACAGGAAAAAGGTTATGAAAATTAGAGAAAATGACTATGCCAGAATGCAACAACTAGCTACAAGACTCATTCACCATTCCTTCAAGTTTGTATAAGAAAGATGGACAAAATTAACTCCTGAATTACAAAAGAAGGAACCACACTCCTTATATAACTTTGTAGCCATGCTTGAAATATCTCGCAAATACATTGAAATTTCCAAAGACAAGGGAATCACATGGTTATCTTTGACCTTTCATCCACCCATGCTCCTTTATCCAGTGCCACATTGGGAAGGGGAGAAGAATGTAGAACGAGAAGAGGCAAAAAATGTCAAATGGGCAAGGCTTTCATGTTATGGGGGCTAATACTTGAAACAAATAAGAGGAGTGGATGTAGTTGTAGCTTTTAGGGAGATTAACTTATAGTACAACCTCCACCCTTGAAAGATTGCTTGAGGACAAGGAATTTCTCTAGTTGAGGGGAATGATGAGCCCAACTAATATCTATTTTTCTCTTGTTTAGTTCATATCTTTTAGACATTTTAAGTTGCTTATTTCATATACATTCCTAAACATATACTCTCTTATATCCTTTATGCAACTTAAACCATATTTTAATGGATGAAAATATGATTATGATATGTTTGTAATTGCATAGTTAATTATGTGAATGTGTATGGAATGCAGTATGAATCTATGTTTAAATTGTTACTAGTAGTGTGTATATGTTAGAGGAACTAACTCCTTGCAACCCAAAAGTTAGAGTGAGTATATTGTAACCCACAACAACTGGGAAGCTCATCTTGTAGCCAAAGGATCACGAGTAGTAGGGGAGAATCCAAATTGATGAACAAACAATAGTTCTAGAATAAATGAAGGTGATCGTTGAAGAGGTCGAATTATGAGTCACCGTGACAATAAATAAATACAATAGAGGAAGAAGGGGTCAACATCATTGGGCTCATGTGACAGCTTCACTATGTCTTTGTCAAAACCATTTGAGAAAGAGTCCTATTTATACTTCTCTTTTTTTGTTCTTTTTAATTAAAGTTTATGTTGCAAAGGATCGTTCACCTCCTATTCATGAGGAGAGTGGACACTAGCATTTAGTTTTTTGTTTTAGTTTCTATTTTGAATCCTTATGCAAATAAATCTCCTCCCATGCCTATATATGGGAATCGATGGTCGAGGAGTAAATCTAGTTGGAAATATAGTTATAATTACAATTGAAGTGTATTCTCAATTTTTATGCTTTAGCAAGACAATTGTTAAGTTTATTGTAACTACAATTAATATGAATTTTTGAATGAGAAATATATTGGAAATTCTTTAACATTACTTTGAGTCAAGCCTCAGGGTAGTTAATTAGTTGAGTTGTGAAGAGTCAATAGTTAGTGGTATAGTTTATTGCAGAGCTCAGTTTAGCAGTTAACTATCTATATAGTACTAAACTAAGAGTACCCGTAGTATAGGTGCTAGAATAAGCTATTTACTTTGTTTTGCAGTTTAAGCTTTATCCCCTTTTCAATTATTTCCCATTTTCATGCACATGTGTAGACCACCTATACTTGATGATATATGTAGTGTAGAATCTTTGGATGCACATATAGTGCTAGCATCATCAATATTTTACGTAGCCCTAGTTGATCATTAAATGGAGCCTTACGAGGGTTTAGTGGATTGTTCAACTAGGAAGCACCTCTGAATTGTGTGTCTAACACCAAGTTGACCGAGCATTAGTTGGGCCTTACAATATAAATTTCTTCTTCAAGATGCCCATGCAAAAAAGTAGTTTTAACACTCATTTTATCTACTTCAAAATCATAAGTATCAACAATATAAAATGATAATCTAGTAGAAGTAAGTCTAGCAATGGGATAAAATAATTCACCACTAATCTAGTCTTGTACCTCTCCAACTATCCATTTGCTCCAAATTTATTTTTAAATAACCACTCTCATCCAATGGATTTCCTTCCCTTGAGAAAATCCATTAGATCCCAAGTATCACATCTATCCAAGGCCATCATCTCCTCTTGTATAGACTCCCCAATACAAAATCCCCGTTAAACAAAGAGTGTCCTTCATAGATTCAAATTAGTAATTAGTAGAAGATAATCAAATATGCAATGGAAATATAGAGGGCTATACCTATCAAATAGTTGTCTTGTGGACCTTCTAAAGGGTGTAGTGAGAGGCTCCTATTCTTCTTCTTCTTAAGTCTCTAAATGTAAAGCTTCTTCTTCCTCTACAACCTTCGATCCACCTTATTTTTCTTCCACTTGTGCATTTTCCTACTATATTTTATTTCAAAAGGCATAGTCTTCTTCTCTTTCTCTTTTGGATGTCTAGGATCAAACTTAACTTTAAGTTCCCTAAAAACTACATCCTTATAATTGACCATTTCTAAGGTTAAAGGATTCAAAAGTTTACAACCCTTAACATTATCATCATATCCAATGAAATGACATTTGTCAACTTTAAAATATAACTTAAACCTTTTTAGGCATGTGAACAAAAGCCTCATAGCCAAAAACTCTAATATATGAAATAGAGGATAGAGGATTTCTTATCTATCCTCACTTCATATTGCATCTTATCAATCAAAGTAGAACAAGGATATCTATTAATCAAATAACAAGTAGTAATTGTAACCTCAACCCAAAATACATATGCAACTAAGCATTACTCAATATATTTTTGAATTTTTTCATTCTCTCTATGGTGTCTTTATGTTGTGTCGTATATAGAGATGTAGATCATATTTCACAATATGTACATGTAAACAAAAATCATCAAATTATTTAGAGTAACTTTCACCTCCATCATCTTACCTTTATAATTTTATTTTCTAATTCATCTATTTTTTTACAAGAAACTTAAATTCTTTAAACTTTCAAAAAGCCTCAAAATTATGCTTAAAAAACCCCATATAACAAGATTAGTCATTAATAAAGGAAACATAACAACAATAATCTTCAATAGAAGTTACATCCATGGGACAAAACACATCACTGTGAATAACTACCAATATTCTCTTTACCCCAGTACTATGAGAATTAAACATTACTCTATTTTTCAAACATGTAGTGCTCACAAAAATTAAAATCCATAAAATAACCAGATATACCATCAACCATATTTTTATCAACTAGGGACTTAAGCTCTCTTTAACCAATGTGGATAACTTGTAGTGCCACAATGTATATGAATTGAAATTATTAGTTATATAGGTAGAGTTATAATATGTAGATACATCTAGCTTAAAAAGGTTTTGCATTGAGTGCCTTTAGTTAGCACCAAATTCCCTCTAGCCAACCTACAACCTCTTTTATTGAAAATGACATGTAATCCAACATAATTCCTCTTAAAAACCCAAAGTAAATTTTGTGCAAGACCTAGAATATGCATCACATATGATATTTTACTCTCCCATCACAAACATAAGTTTTACCTTCCCTTTGCTAACAATATTATTTCACAAAAAAAAAGAAAAAAAAGCATTTGTTTATTTTGTAGGTTTTCTAAATTACTTTACAATAGATAATAATAAATTACAACAATCTAGCTACATTGTACTCATCTACATTTGAGGATCAATCTAGACTCATTGCTAGGTATATTAGATTTTAGTCCAAAAGAACTATTGAGATTATGTGGTGAGTGTATGAACTTTATGGAAACACGTTTACATTTTTTAGCTTATCGATACTAGGGAGGTTTTTGGTACAAACTACATGGAGACCCAATGCATATTTCTCACTACACATATTTAGAAGATTCCCTTCTACTTATGACCGAATTCACATTATACTTGACCTCGAGCTTTATACCACCTCGTGGCCACCACCGACCATTCCAAAGGATATAATTAAATATATAAACAACATTCATCTTCATTGGAAAGTAGGTAGGACAATCATATAGATTTGATTAAAGAGCTCGTGCTCATGGTTTGGTGGTAGACAAAAGTTTATATAGTACCTGTTATCACCTGAAATTGCACCCTATTGAACTTGATGTTCAACACCTCAGTGTAACATGGGAAGACCTCTAAAGATGTGGGTTTCCTGTAAACAGAGGTCAACCTCCGGAGAAGGTCGGCTTCCTATGGTGTCACCTAACTACTGATTTTGTAAAGGGAAAGAGTAGAAGGAGAAAAACATTAAAACTAATGAAAACACTATCTCGATGGTGATGCACCAAATTTACTATGAAAACATATAACACAGTTTACACAAACGATTTCAATCGATGACAAAAGCTTTGTCATACACAACTCAATCAAATATGTTTTCTGCATAAATATTTCATGAAAAGGTTTATATGGCTATACCTCTAGAAGGGAGAAATAACTTCACAACTAGAGAATACTGCATTATAACACATCTCACAACCTGCAAAATACATATTGCTCTATGGAAAGGTGCTGAAATAAGACATAACCACAAGGAATCATACAATTTCACAAGCAGTTTCATCAATTATACGAATGCACACAATTTTAATAGAGAGATTGAAAAGGTAAAGCGCTTATACTCATTAATTTCAATGGTGAAACACTGATATACATGCCTATCATGAGTTTAAAAACATAGCCTCTCTTTTGCAAAGAACTCCACAAGTTACAAAAGCAAAAAAGCACCAGGTAAGAACTATTACAAAAAGAGGCAAAAATGCCATATATACGAAAGTCCCAGCCCCTAGGGCTTACAAAAATATCTGCCTTCAGAAAAATTTGCCCCTAGATCTTTTAATGAAGTTAATTTTGCATTCGATTGCATCCCTGTGTCCATGTCGGTGAAGAGTTGTTCCCAGGAGAAGCCTTCAGATCTTTCTATAATACTTGCATTTACTTCTGGCCTCCATGTCCATATTCGAACCTCCTTGAAGGGTCGCTTTGAATGCTCTAAAGCATTATCATTAATGTCGATCCCCCTCTGCCAGTAGCAATCCCAGTTGTCACTGTGACTCACGGTTCTTCTATTTACCGATGACACCTCTTGGATATCAAACTGATTCATCATTTTATTCTCAGAGCAGATCCACGTTGCCTATGTTCCGCTAATCTTCTTTTCCGGGGTGGTCAATCAGTCAAATTGTCAATGGTTTGTCTTTAGCTCCCTCTGATTGGTTGAACTTGTGCCACATAGATTCCCAGGCGGCCAGAGGTTCTTCATCATAATGAATCGCATGTCGGTAAGACACTAGCTATGTCTCACAGATGCGAATACACCTCGTAGCAGCTATCGGCAAGACTCCCCATCGTCGGTAAGACTTTATGCTGAAGGCAAGATGTCACGGTGAACTCATCTCATTGTCGGCAAGACACCATACTCTCGGCAAGACCTCATAGCAAAGGCACAAATTTTGCCGAGACCTTATCCTTTTGGGAAGACATCTCCCTAATCTCAACCTTACGCTGAGAGTTCCATTCTTTTGGTGAGACTCCGCTTAGTCGGCTAGACCTTTTGCCGAACTTAAATCTTTCGGCGAGACTTCTATCTGGGACCACCACTCCATGTCGGCAAGACTTCAGCATGTCGGGGAGACTTCTAAAAACCCACGATGATTTAAAATGTCTGGCCGACCAAGACATTTCAAAAAATGAAAAGAACCCCTTCTAGTCAGCGAGACATCTGGAAGGTCTTGGCGACTCTCTCCTTAGAGGATTTTCATGCCGAACTTGACTAAGGTAGGCTTTCCAACTGAGTTCCTTGTGACTGATTTAGCCCGTAGGTGAAAATTGGGCAACAATACCATCCTTTGAGAATTTTATAATTCACACATAGTTGTCCCCATGTACCTTTGGAGATAGGTGATTGGGTAAAACTATGGTTTAATAGTATGATAGAATTTCGTGTTTGTATTTGGTTTATGGAGTCCCTCATTTTTTACCTAGATGTGTCAATTCGAGGTTGTAAACTAATGAAAGGTATAGTGGTTGTTTGCTCAAGGGATGAAGGTGGTAAGTCAAGTGGGAATGTATGCATATACAAGTCTAAACAAACCAATAAATATTAAAACACACTTACTTAAATTGTATTAAAATAGAAAGACCTACTTTAAACTCTTATCTACTCTAGAAATCTTAACTCAATTCTGCTAATACATGCTTTATCTCATAACATCATTAACAGTGATAAAAAACATAATTAATTACTAAAATCACACTAATGTAATGTAGGCGACAGGAGCTGTGCATTCGGGCGACAAGACCTCTGTGTCCTGGCGACAGGATACAATAAGCCTAACAAATTATTTGCAACGTTTCTAAAACATATTATATACCATTGTCATGCTTCTATCCCGCAACCTGTGTCCATACCAAACATTAGTAATACTTAAATCGCTTCACTCTTTAGGAATATAATTGAAACTCATTCATTACCACGTGCATACTATGTTATTAATATTAATGAAGTTGCATACAAATCAAATAACTGCTAATACACATAACAAACACAAATAATACCTCACACAACAGTAAATAAGATAAATCCAAGCTATGGTAGGGAGCAGGTCCTTTCCCCCAACCGATTGAATGGAGTGGAAACACTAAGATACTCGCAGCTTAGTCTTTCAACAATACTATGTATTAATTGAAACTTGCAGAATAGAAATTAGGATGTTCTCATGCTCGCAGAAGAGCATATATAAAAGTCTTAATACAAATAAAGTGCTTAGAATATCATGTCCATGGATCATACGTGGATAACAAAACGTTTACCGATATTGAAAAATAGTAATATGGCCTACGGTCTACTATTTTTCAAAAGCTATTAACCGATATCAATCATAGTCACTAACTTATTAGCTAAGACTATACTAGGAGACAACCACCGAATAAAAACTAGTAAATCATATGGAAATTATTGTCTTCATGCTTCGCCCCTTTTTAACCTGTTCCACACAAGCACCGCGATTAGTGCTTATAAACGGTTGATTACCTAAGAGTTTGCATATCATTTATATTATATCGATTCACTTTGATTCTAACAAATATTATGGCAATAAAGGAACAATAGGCCAAAGGGGTAAACTATTGTGGACACAAAACCAGACAAATCATGATAATAATTAAGACAACTATTGACCTCATCATCCCCCGTAGCTGAAGACATTGCATGTCCTCATGCAATATACATTGACTTAAGATGATTTGGTTGTCCACTGTTACACTGTAGTCAAGATCTCTTTACCCCACTAGTCTTTTAGACTTTGGATAGTCTATTGGTGCTCAACCTTGGAGATGTAATCAGTGGAAACCCTTTGTTCCATTTCAGTTTTTAATTCATTGACCTTTTCTTGGTGGTGCTCCATAGTCATGCATTTCTCAACAATTTGGTCCTCCCACGACTCCTTCAACTTGTCAATTATGTTCCTATGCTCTATCAAGGTTATGTATCTCGGTATAACTGGTGAGAATTGTGTGGATAATTATTCTATCTGACCCCTCAAATGTTTAATCTCCTCAGTTTGCTGCTAATTGGTATCTAAAGCTTGTTGCAATTGTGGCTGAAGAGTCAGTATTTGGGCTTCCAATCTTTGGACCCTGGCCTGCAGATCTCTAAATTCTTCAACAAAGTATTCCTCATCCTGGGAAATGTTATAGTAGTGTTCCTCTGGATTCTGAATTTCCACATTTGGTTGTTCTTGTGAAGGGGTTGTAGAAGTGTTAGATTCTTGATTACCTGTATCTGTCTCTTGACTTTGATCATCAGAGCTTATAGATAGTTCTGACATATATTCCTCATCTTTTTCTTCGGAGGAGGTATGAGATATTGCATTTCTTCCTATTTTCTTTTGGCGATTCTAGCATTGTAGTTCTCGACTCACCCTATCTTTCCCTACTTTCTTTGTGGCCAGGATTTCAACATCTGGTTCAAGAGTTTCTTGGTTCACTATGCAAACAACAGAAGCCAATTGTTGCAAGCCAGAGGTCGCTTCTTCATACTTTCATTTGAACCTAGTGTTGTAAGGAGTTACAACTGGAGGAGTACTAACTTCACTGACAGTTTTATCCCTCCTAGTGCGAGGATGTGACCTGCGACTTGTTCATTTTGTGCCATGGGAATGCTCAGATTCTTGGCTAGGGTTTTCATTATCAGAGTCACTTGTATTATGGGGGTTTTTAGAAGTTGTTGACTCAATTTGTGGGGTTAAAGAGGGATTTGACCCTATTTATTTTGTAAATTCATCCCAAATACCCGAGGGTACAAAACTTGCTGAACCCTTTAGAACAATTAATTTAATCAGACTGTGGTGAGCTAGAGAATTATTGCGACCTTTTTGGACTTCTAAACTCATCTTTTTAATGGAATTGAAAAGGTAGTATGGAAGATTAACCAACTCATTATGGCGTAAATGATAGAGCAACCAAAAATGGTGGGTGAAAACATAAGCATACCTTCCTTCACCCGTGATATCCTGGATAACTACCTTAGCAACTTTGGCCCAATGTGTAGGAAGGGAGGTTTGTATAGTGCCCTATTTAGTAGTCGACCGCAATGTCTCATCCTGTCGCAGGAACCTCTGGATTTGGAGATGAAGCTCAACATGCTTGTTTGTGGCTGCAGGAAAATATTCATCCCCTATTTTGGGTAACCCTACTACCTCTACTATGACCTAAGGCATGACTGGCAAGGAAAGCCGTTAGACTACTATGGAGCTATTAGCAGTATTAAATGTCATGGAAAACTCGAGAGCCACCCCATCATGATACCCACAAAGCTTCTCAAAAAACACAAGCCATCTTGCAATTTCAAAGACACCATATACTGCTGCATTGGCTTTAACATTTTTCATATCCTCTGGTTCCTGGCATTTGTGAATACCTCCCATGGCAAAAGAATTAGCAAGAAAACTTGGCAGGATGTGTTGACAATAATGAACTTTAAAAATGAGTTTACAGTTTAAACTGGTTGCTTTGTTGGGATAATCAATACATGGAATGGCGATAGGGTATGACATGACCAGGGGTAATCATGTGACACAACACTCCCCCTAGCTGAATGTATGAAGTCGTCTGTGGTTTGCCATAATAATTGCTAAAAACAAAAGAAAACCAATATAAAATAAACAACATGCAAACCTCAATCGGATATCATTAAAGCAAGTCGGTGAGAGTCGATGAGGAAACGACGACGGATGATGAGGGCACCAACACAATCGGTTGATCCAACCAGTGATCAACACCAAGGTAGTCATCGGGATGACAATAGAGGGGACAAAACCCAGTGGAGAGAAGAAGGCATGTGGCTGGAGAATGGGAGATTGTGCATAGATTTGAACGCAATGAGAAGGCGACAAGGATAGGTTGTACGAACGAGAGGGAATGATTGGAAGTTGAGCGGTGGTGGAACCAATGCCAGGGTGGCATGGGAATGAGGGAGGCCGACATGGCCAAGGAGAACGACACCGAAGTTTGGAGAGAAACCGGCGAAGAGAGAAACCGGGTCTAGTGAGGGATGGAGAAAGAGGGGTAAAAATGGAAGGATGGGAAGGCCGCGTGGCGGGTGTTAAGGTGTGGAGGGAGGGAAGGCTATGGGGCAGGGTGGGGATTATGTGGTGGATGGTAAGGGGTTTAGGGGGTTTATGGGGTAGGTGGTAGGATTTGGTGGTGGGGCCGACTATGGGGTAGGGGAAGGGTGTAGTGGTGGTGGGTTGGCCCGATATTTTATTTTATATTTGGTCTTTTTGTCTTTTTGTCTTTTTTTCCTTTTTTTTCTCTTTTTTTAGTCAAATCATTCTTGGAGGAGCCCAAAAGGAACAACAGTGAGTTCCTTAGCTACTTCCAAAAATAAGGCTTCCTTGAAAAGAGGCTTTTTGTAGAGCTTCAGTCTATGACCATTGAGGAGGAGACGTCTGCGTTCGAAGTGCACAGTATAGAGGCAGACAAAGCCATTATCATATACTGTCTCAATCTCGTAAGGTCCAAGCCATTGCATGTGAAACTTACCTTTGAAGTCCTGAAAGTGTGAATCATATAAAAGCGCCCAATTGCCAGGATGAAAGGATCGGTGTCGAATGTGACGGTCATGCCATAAAGCACGTTGTTTCTAGACAACCTCGGCATGAAAGAGTGCTTCTTCATGCATTTAATCTAAGGAGTGTAGTTGATCAATGCGTTCTTTTTGGGCATCAGAAAGACTCATTCCCAATTGAAGTGCAGTGTAGAGGGTCTTGATCTCAAACTCAATAGGAAGAACTGCTTTCTTACCATAGAAAATCTCATAGGGGGTTAGACCAGTGGTGGTATTCCACATTGTACGATAGGCCCACACAACTTCAGGAAGTCATGTAGCCCAATCACGCTTATGAAGAGCAGCTGTCTTGGTGAGGATGTTCTCAATTTCCCTATTGGTGACTTCCACTTGCCCATTGGCTTGAGGATGATAAGGCGTGGACTTGCGATGGCGAATTTCATACTCTCGAACCAAGGCCAAAATGAGTTCTGATGTGAATTGTGGTCCCTGATCTGTCGTTATTTCTCGCGGCACCCCAAACCTTGTGAAGATCTCGAAATACAAGAAGTCTGCTACCTTTGTATCTTGGGCATGCTTCAAAGCTACCACTTCGACCCACTTGGTGACATAATCCGTACATACACAGATGTATTCCTTGTTTCTTGATGGCAGGCTGATTGGGCAAACAAAATCCAGGCCCCACTTCTCAAATGGCTCTATGGACAACTGTGGGTGTAAGGGAATCTCATCAGAGCATGTAGGGCGGCCCATATGCTGACACTTGTCACAATGATGAACATAGCACTTACAATCCCTATGGATCATAGGCCAATAGTATCTTGCAATGAGGATCTTTTGAGTAGTCCTTTGAGCAAAAAAATGTCCTCCTAATGGTTCTATATGGCATGCACGAAGTATATCAAAGACATCATCTTCGGGTACACATCGCCGCATGATATTGTGAATGTCGGTGCGAAAAATAAATCCATTGATCCATGTGTACTGCCCACTGAGTCCAACCAGCTTCGACGTTCCCTTGGAGAAAAGTGTGGTGGAAACTTGCATGCGACTAAGTAATTTGCAATATCAACGAACCATGGACTCTTTGCTGATATGGAAAAGAGGTGTTCATCTAGAAATGCATCATCAACTAGAGTGGGTTCATTGTCCGACTGCTACAACCTAGATAAAAAGTCTGCAACCACATTTTCTCGACCAGGCTTATCAAGTATAGTTACATCAAATTCTTAAAGTAAGAGCAACCATCTAATAACTCTACCAGTGATAATAGGTTTATTCATTAAAATTGAATTGTTGAATGATCTGTATGAACA
Organism: Sequoia sempervirens; assembly: GCA_007258455.2. Classification (NCBI taxonomy): domain Eukaryota; kingdom Viridiplantae; phylum Streptophyta; class Pinopsida; order Cupressales; family Cupressaceae; genus Sequoia; species Sequoia sempervirens. The sequence continues at coordinate 42,629,804 of VDFB02270651.1, forward strand.
AACACCTTGTAGCTAGTAATATAATGACAAAATTTGTTAATTGCATCAAGAATGGCTAAAAACTCCTTTTTAGTTACTGTATAATTTACCTCGGCCCCCGTGAAGTTCTTACTGATCTAGTAAATAGAGTAGAAAAGGTTGTCTTCCTTCTGTCCAAGCACGACTCCCATAGAGGAATCTGAGGCATCAGTATGGATATGAAAAGGCAATTCCCAATTTGGCCCTTGAAGTACTGGCGTTGTTACAAGTTTGGTTTTAATAGCTTCAAAGGCTTCTTGACATTTCGTTGTCCAGGTGAAAGCTACATCCTTAGCTAACAAGGAAAATAAAGGGGATGCAAGTTTACTGAAATTTTGGATAAACCTTCAGTAATACCCTGCATGGCCAAGGAAAGTATGTACATCCTTTTGACTAGTTGGCGTAGGTAGGTCTTTAATAATTTGGATCTTCTTGGGGTCCACTTGGATACCTTTAGAGGAGATGAAATGACCAAGCACTATTCCTTCCTTCATGAGCATGTGACACTTTTCATGGCTTAATGACAAATTAGTATCTATACATCGTTTAAGCACTTTTTCTAAATTTATTTTAGCCTCCTCATAAGTATTACCATGTACAGTGAAATCATCCATATAAACTTCAACACAATCATTTACAAGGTCAGCAAAAATACTTAACACTACCCTCTGAAAGGTAGCGGGGGCATTGCACAACTCGAAAGGCAAGACATTATATGCAAAGGTGCCCCATGGACATGTGAAAGCAGTCTTCTCCTGATCCTCGGTGCTATGCGAATTTGATTATATCCGCTAAATCCATCCAGGAAGGAGAAAAATTACTTACCTGCAAGAGTATCCAACACTTGATCAACAAAGGGTAATGGGAAATGATCTCTTTTTGTAGCTTTATTGAGAGCTATGTAATCAACACAAATTCTCCACTTACCATTCTTCTTGGGAAGCACAACCAGAGGAGACACCCATTAACTATCTGAAATAGGATATATAAACCCAAAATTTAACAATTTTTGTAATTCTTCTTTAACTATTTCACGCAAGGCGGGATTAAGTCTACGTTGTGGTTGCCTAATTGGACAACTACCTTCCTCAATATAAATATGGTGCATGTAGGTGTCTGGATGGATGCCATGCATATCTTGGTATTCCCAAGCAAATGCATCTTTATTAGTTCTAAGCATGGCAATAAGTTCTTGTATCTATTCATGGCTTAAATGTCGATTGATATTGAGTGTGCGACTAGGTAAGATTTCCATGGCTTCTGATGAGGCAGGTGAATCAATGGCTAGAACTTGTGAATCAGGATTCCCTGAAGACAAAAATGGACTGTATAGGAAATGGTGAGGTAGTAGTTGATGTAATGTGATGAAGTGTTGAACAGACAACGAGTTGCCTACTACTAATGGACAGTTCTCGAAAGGACAACGTGTATTTACACCTGAAGGAAGAAACAATTTTCTAGGAGTTGGTTTGACTCGTACCTATTTTGGAGCAGGTTAAGGAGAATATTATCCTTTGTGGGTTCTACAATATCCTTTTCTTGCTCAATTGTCAGAATGGGTAACGACTCATCTAGGTCACTATCGACCCAAACTGCACTTTCTATTTCTAGTAAGGGTTGTGCAAGTGGATACAAATTTAACTGTTTTGCTTGCTCCCCATTAGAAATAGCCATATTACCTAATTGAAAATTGATAAATGCATTTGCAGCAGCTAACCATGGTCATCCCAAGATCAAGGGGTACCCCCCAACTTTATTTTGGGCTACAAAATCATAAAGTCAGATGGATATTCCCACAAATCAATAAAAATAATTACATCCTCAATCATACCTTCTATTTTGACTAAAGAACGATATGCCATTTGGAGAACTGTGGGAGTGGGTCTAAGTTCTTCAAGTGATAATTTTTCCTTTGTTTCATTTGTCATGAAATTAATTGCAATACCCAAATCAACGAGTGTATTAGGAATAGTAACCTTACCAATGCTTACCTTGATGACAGGGCTCCCTAGATCTAAATATTTAGGAATAGCTAAATTTATGAGCATAAGGTCTTCCAATTGTCTGATGAATTGTACGGTCTTTGGGTCCTACTTCTTTTGCTTCCAAGTGAATAGCTCTCGCACTATCTTGGTGTACACTGGAATTCCTTTTATGGCCTACAATAAAGGAATTTTGATATTAACATTATGAAGCTCATTAAAAAGATCAAATTTAGGTTGCAGAACATCCTTTTGTATTGGCTCTTATTGAAATCTATCAGGAAACGGGGGTTCTTTGACAGGCTCATCTTCATGTTCATCATTAATTTCTGTGATAGTAGGTCCTTGAAGGGCTTTTCCCAACCTCAACTGAACTCCTTCCACCTCTACATTATTGATAGGATAAGTAGGATAACTTTCCACCTCATTATTATATATAGGTTGTGTTGCCTTATTGTTGGGATTTGGATTCGGTTGGGTTGGCATTGATGTGGGCTTTGGCGGTTGAGGTGGATTGGCTTATTGGTTCGAAGATGGTGGTATAGGTGGGAGACATTGTTGTGGCTATTGATATGGGTTGAGAATTGGAGGAGATGGAGGTTGTGGTTGTGATGGGTACTGTTGTTGATATGGTGGGGGTTGTGGCATTTTTGGCCCCCATGCCTGTTGCCACGGTTGCAAAGCATACTGATATTGTGGCATCCATTGAAGGTTAGTGGGAGGTTGTTTCCAACCTCTACACCATCCATCCTGATTGGAAAAGGAATTGGTTTGGATAGGTCCTAGGGTGAAATAATCATTTAACATTCCAAGATGCATTGATCGAGGTGGAAAAGGTCGCCTAGGGGCCATATAGTAGACAAGTTCTTCGGAATATCCCATATTGGTCATATCTACGGGAAGAGGTCTTAGGGTAGAGCTCTTACTAGCTTCCTATAGGGATGAGATATTTGTCCTATTATAAGGGAAATATTCACTGCCATGTTTCTTCCTACATATAGGACATAATACTGCTAGGACCTTTTCTGCTTCCTCTTGCTTTCTACAGGTATACAATGTATCTATTTGTTTACCCATGTGACTCAATAAATCAATTTTAAGGTCTTCGAGTAAATTACCTATCTCACGCTTGGTGATACTTGTTGAAGTTCCCATAGAATGCAACTTGCCTAGATAGTTCCTTCCCGAGGACTGCGACCTGGAATAGTTCTTATAAATATCACAAATATCATCAAATTTCATCTTAGAAATATTCCCTTTACCTATTAAATTTAATGCTTCCATGACATCATCTATTATGCCTCTAAGAAACAACATTTTAACAGTATCATCATTCAACCCTTGTTGATGAGATCGTTGAAGATTGAACATAAAGCGTTCAAGATAATCTTCCATGGACTTGTCTTCCTTTTGTGTCATACGAAAGAGTTCGTTCCAGTTTTCCTTGGTTTTACAGTATTCTTGGTACTTGTCCAAGAACAAATCCCTCATGACATTGCATGTCCTAATGTTCCTGAGGTTCATAAACCAACACAGGGCTACATCCTTCAATGTGGCTGGGAACAGTTTGAGCTTCTACACATCATTCTGATAATAATAACTGTTGCACAACACATCAAATGCAAACAAAAACATGTTAGGATCCTCAGTAGAAAGGCCATGAAAAATAGGTAAAGCTGAATGAGGCATATTCTTCATAGGGGTATCTCACTTAGGATATGTGATAGGAAACTCAAAAGTAATCGGATTATTATTGGCCAATGGCCTATTACCGTTGTTGTTGTTGTTGTGGTTGTTGTTGTTATTATTGGGATCCATGATGACTAATGCCCAAGGAGTAAAATAGGTTCTAAATGGCTCATGGGTTTCTTATGAGAATGTACTAGCTTTAGCCCCATAATAATCTTGGAAAAAAATTCAACCTTTTTGCGTAATATCTTAGAAGAGATTGGATGAGTATTTGCTGGTGTCTGAACAATAGTGGTCTCAATAGCACACTTCTCAAGATCAGGTTTGGGCAATTCTAATGATTGCAACTTAGTTTTAAATTTCTCCTGAGTTGAGCTACTTCCTTCTACAGATGGTTTTGACTTGTTTTGCATTTCTTTGGTTTGTGTTTCCTCAATGGATGTTTTTGATTTGTTTTTAAGCTCTTCAGATTGTGAACTACTCTTTCCTTTTCTAATGAATCTTCCTCTACTATCCCTACTACGATTCATGCACCTAAATGACTTACAACAACACAAATCACGAGTACTCACCTAAAAAGGTCGACAATTGTACATGTTTTCTTCAAGACGTATTGGTCCTAACTTAACTTACTACAACTTCACGCCTTTAATACCTTTCCCTGAAAATGGTGCCAAAATGATTGGGTAAAACTGTGGTTTAAGATTACGATAGAATTTCTTGTTTGTATTTGGTTTATGGAGTCCCTCAGTTTTTACCTAGATGTGTCAATCCAGGGTCATAAACTAGTGAAAGGTATAGTGGTTGTTTCCTCAAGGGATGAAGGTGGTAAGTCAAGTGGGAATGTATGCATATACAAGTCCAAACAAACCAATAAAGATTAAAACACACTTCCTTAAATTGCATTAAAATAGAAATACCTACTTTAAACTCTTATCTAATCTAGCAATCTTAACTCAATTCTGCTAATACATGCTTTATCTCATAACATCATTAACAGTGATAAAAACCATAATTAATTACTAAAATCACACTAATGTAATGCAAGCGACAGGAGCTGTGAATTCGGGCGACAAGACCTTTGTGTCCTGGCGACAGGATACAATAAGCCTAACAAATTATTTGCAATGTTTCTAAAATAGATTATATACCATTGTCATGCTTCTATCCTGCGACCTGTGTCCATACCAAACATTAGTAATACTTAAATCACTTCACTCTTTAGGAATATAATTGAAACTCATTCATTACCACACACATACTATGTTATTAATATTAATGAAGTTGCATATAAATCAAATAATTGCTAATACACAAAACAAATGCAAATAATACCTCACACAATAGTAAATAATATAACTCTAAGCAATGGCAAGGAGCGGGCCCTTCCCCCAACCGATTAAATGGAGTGGAAACGCAAAGATACTTGTAACTTAGTCTTTCAACAATACTATGTATTAATTCAAACTTGCAGAACATAAATTAGGATGTTCTCATGCTCGCAGAAGAGCATATATAAAAGTCTTAATACAAAATAGAGTGCTTAGAATATCATGTCCATCGATCATACGTGGATAACAAAACGTTTACCGATATTGAAAAATAGTAATATGGCCTACGACCTACCATTTTTCAAAAGCTATTAACCGATATCAATCCTACTCACTAACTTATTAGCTAAGACTATACTACGAGACAACCACCGAATGAAAACCAGTAAATCACATGGAAATTATTGTCTTCATGCTTCGCCCCTTTTTAACTTGTTCCACACAACCACCACGATTAGTGCTTATAAACGGTTGATTACCTAAGAGTTTGCATATCATTTATATTATATCTATTCACTTTGATTCTAACAAATATTATGGCAATAAAGGAATAATAGGCCAAAAGGGTAAATTATTGTGGACACAAAACCAGACAAATCATGATAATAATTAAGACAACTATTGACCACATCAACAGGTCTAACTATATGAGCCTATTGTAATAGATTGTAATGCATTTCATGATTAACCAAACAATATATATCTATTTTGTTTTATTAAGTTATGATTTTTATTTGCATGTTTGGATGCATAGTCGAATAATCCTTTATTAAACCCTTTAGACATGATTAAACATTAGATGGTATCAGATCATTTTTGCATCCTATAAAGGCTAATGTTTTATTTTCTACAAATAGATCACCAAAATTGAAGTAGTATACGAGAATATTTTAAATAGATTATTGACTTTGAGGTAGTTTGTAAGCATGGTTGTGGATAGATTGCCAACATTGAGGTAGTATGCATCATATGTAAGGATAATATGTGTCCACTAAGAGGACAAGGTGTTGCTAATGTCACTAGAAAGATGAATAATTGTTTGAAATGATGAGGGAAATAAATATTTGATTGGATGCTACAGAAGAAGATAGAAAAATTGGTCATAATCCAGGAAATGATGAAAGTGATAGTTAAGAATTAAAAGAAGAGAAAATGTACTAGGTATCAAAAATATGGAAGATCAAGGGGATGAATAAACATGTCAAGTAAAAATGTTAAAATATATCTCCAATTGGTAAGAAGCCTAGATTTTATATTGCTAACCATTCTTGTAATTTGAATTATGGGGAATTGATTGGTTGGATAAATGAATTAGAAAAATGTTTTTAGTATGAACAAATTGTAGATCCCGAAAGGGTTAGATTTTCTAATATTAAATTGAAAGGACTTGCTAATTTTTAGTAGAAATAAATACATTTGGAAAGAAATAGAAAATATAAATAAATATAGAAAAGTGGGATAGGATGGTGATAAAATTGAAGAATCAATTATATTGAGTTGGAATTATTGAGAAATTATAAAATTTGAAAGAAAAGGAGAATAATATGAAATAATATATTAAATAATGTTATAAGATGGTCACGAGAACTAGACATAGTGAAGAAAATAAGGAGAAGGTTGTAATATACATCAATAGATTGAGAAGGAACATTCGAAAGTTAAGCATGGTAAGATTACAAATAGTAGAAGAGCATATCAATTTACATTAAAGGTAAAAGAGAACCTAAAAAATTTGAGATAAGACAAAATAAATTGAGAGGAAGATTAGGGAGAATCATAAGGGGAATATTTTACAAAGTGACAAAAATCATATATAGAAGATGTTGAATCTAGACAGAGTAGTAGTGCATATTGTAGTGATAGAGAAGGAAATAACACAACAAATGAGAAAGAATCCAATAGTTCCTACCATATTTATATATGTAATGGTTGTCAAATAGGTAAAGAAAGATATGGTAGAGTTGATGAAATATATTTTAGAGAGCTTGCTTAGATCTGTGAGATGAGGAAATGTTAGCAAGGGTTGATTCCGCTTGACTCATGATGAATTGAAACATAACTTCATCAAATAAACCTACATCTACAAACAAGATCATTCAAATTGGAAATTTAAACTAAGCATTTTACTAAAATTGAAAGCTACAAACTAAGAAAATAGTTAAATTCCTAATCTAACCCATTTGAAACTTATCCTGTTTTGAAATTGGTGTCATGTTGATGTGAAACGACAACCCTTTCCCAATCACATGATCAATGAGCCTGTTTCAGTCAATTCTATGGAAGAGAATTGATGAAACCATTGTGATTGATGTATGACAACCTAGTTTATGTTAAAAATGAACATGAAGCAAGCTAAGTTACCATGATTTTATGCTAAAAATGATCTAATTATGCTATTGCTAAGCTAATCTAAGCTAAAGCTATGCTAAAAGATGGAAACCCTAATTTATAAACAAGCTAAGATGGATGCATGGAAGCCATTAATGGATGCTCTAAGCTATGATATAATTAAAATTAATTAAGATAAGCTAAAAAGTGAGTGAAATATGAGTGTGAGTGCATATGAATTCAATAGCATGACTTTTCTCTAAAAGATGGATCCATTTGTCTCTAAATAGTGACCTATTTATAGGAGAGCAAATGAGGAATGAAGGGTGGGGATTAGAAATATTAATCAATGGTCCAAGATGAAAGAGATGAGAGCCATGGATCATGGATTCTCATCGATGAATGAGAATGCATGATAGAATTTTAATCAAGGGTTCACACTTGCCTTAAACAAACACACTTTTGACCTGCTCACATAGGTCAAAGGTGACTCGTTCAAAAGGTTGAAGGTTAAAAATTGCTTAATAAGCCAAGTGAAAATATATCTTTTTCAAATGATGAAGGAATAGGAATATTCTTTTGGATATTCTCATGGGTGAGGAAAAAGGTATTTTACAAATTAAAACAAAGTTTTAATTATGCAAAAAGGGGATAAGGAATATTGCTATGGGAATATTCCCCCTTTTAGAGGAAAGCTAGTTTAATTGCTAATTAAACAAGATTTAATCATGCAATTAGGGGATTAGAAGAATTAAAGTGTTTATTCTTTAAATTCAATGATTTAATGAATAGGGGAGGGATAAAATGATATTTAATTAAATAACTTAGGGTTATTTAATTAAATAAGATGACTTAGGGAATTAAATTAAATATTTTGATGTATTTAATTTAATGAGATGAAATGTTAGCGTGAATGGGGGTGAATTAACCTAATGAAATTAATTAGGCTAATAAATGAAAACAACACAATTAATTAAATAGCTAGGCTATTTCAATTAATTAAGAGAAAAGAAGATGTATTAAAGAGGAAATGATGTTAGCAAACCTGTTTCAAGTGTATGATATTGATTAGGACATTTTTCAGTGTCTACATTTTGCCCCTCTTTGAAGCGAAGTACCTGCTGCTTCGGTTCAAAGAATAATGCTTTTCAGATTAAAACTGTTGCTCAAATAAATAAATAAAATTATGGGTTTTTAGATATCCCAATAGAAGGATAAAGTTGACTCCCTACCCGCTCGAGAAATCGGGCATAAATTTTGACTTTTGGGTTGATTTCTCAATAAAGGTTAGAAGCTGCCCCAAGGGTCTAGAAAGGCTCCGAGATGCAAGAATTATGCCAAAAACACAAAAAATGATGCAAAATTAGGTCTAGATTGGCAAAATTGGTGAAAATGATAATAAACCCTATCTTCAATGGTTAAATTAGAGCACAAAATGCTAATTTTCTAGCTTAAATAAGCCAAGAAGGGTCACTTTCAATTCATTTGTACATTCACACTTAAGAGATTCTTGCTATTTTGAGCTCCGACCCTTCGACGAAATGGCACGCCGAGAGCTTCCCAGGCACATCTCCAATCAAGTTCGAGAGTTCCAATGGCTTCTAAGCACAAGACCATTGGTATGTAACTCCAAACTTGATTTGAAATTTGACTTTTTGAGCATTTATGACGCTTTGAAATTTAATCTTTGGTGGTGTCGCTATATAGCGACACCCAAATTGAAATTGGAAATGCTCAGATGAATTATAGCGATGCATATTTATATGGCGATGCTATTCACGATTTAAATATAGAGTTTCCATTTTTAAATGGTGACGCATGCTTGTTTAGCGACACTTTAGCTGATTTGGAAATTAGGGTTAGGGTTTGCCAAAGGTTAAATCACGACGCCAATTTATTTGGGGACACATGTTTCGACTTGTACTTTTAAATGCTTTGGGTGTCGCAATTTGAAATTTGAATATAGTGACACTATTGCAAATAGTGACACTATTATGATTTTGGAGCTATAAATTTCAAACTGAGTCAAATTTCCTTGATTTCCTGATGTCGTGCACTTTGTGGATGTAGGAGGCTATTCCACCACTGATGTCGCGGGAGCAAAGGCCCACCGTTTTGGAGAGATTAGATGATTTATCAAAGTTACGCCAAGAGCACCTGGGAGAGATTGACCTCTGGTATGTCACATATGCGCCTATGATTCAAACACACTAAGCGATGACTTCTCTATGCGAGAGATGGCACAGTGAGACCTCATCTTTTCACCTTCTGATAGGAAAGGCAACAGTGACTCTGGAGGATGTTTGGCAGATTCTTCATTTGATGATTCATGGAGATTATGTGATTTATGACACTAATGTTGGGTTTGATGCCTGCCTTGAGGTTATGGAGATGGATCAGATCGCTTTGGTTACATCACAGATTGACCTCGAGTCATACAAAGGCCATGTGTCGACCTTTAGATTGATCATCACAACCATCATTTCGGGTTTGGTGGTTCCTGATTGACGTAGCAGAGGATTTATCCCAGGATGGGGCTTGGCGTGGCATCACATGCTGTACAGGAGGACACTTTTTGTGTGGGGGCCTGTGATGCTAGCCTCCCTGTATCATGATTTGCATGATTTTGTCTACTGTGATGGGAGAGCCATTGGTGTAGGGGTGACTGCTACATATTTGGGCGTGGCAACACATTGCCATGCTCCCACCTATTGTTTAGATGGCAGACGTGGAACTAGATGATCCTGTCATTTGGAGAACCAGAGGTGTCATTACCTTGAGGCACACTGGACAGATTGGGCTCTCGTACTGGCGACGAGTGATTGATGATATGACAATTTTTCACTAGCGCCCGTGGCTACAGATGCCACCATGGTTCGATGATATCCAACAGTTGCATTTTCTAGACAAACCCAATATATGCAAGGTCGAGAGCACCATATTATTGAGAGATATCTACTAGATAGGGTAGCCCGACAGTTCAAAGAGTTTAGGACAAACCTGATGATGTGTACAGGATGATTTTTGCGAGATCGGCTAGAGAGGTTCCCACATGGGGATTGGCCATCCCAGCCCCATAGGTAGTAGAGAGCTTCAAATAGTTGGTGGCTCAGCCTTGCACATATGATTAGGGACAAGCGGTAGCTCAGACTATGCTTGCATATGATGCTTGGTTTGTCCCTCCCCAATAATTGACAACAAGTGTTCCTCCCAGGGGGAGACCCAGAGGCAGAGGAGCTAGGAGAGGTGGGGGACAAGGTGGCCAAGATGGACAGGATGGTTAGGTTATGGGGGCCACACTAATTATACAACCCCCATAGGTACAACCTTAGGTACATCCTCAAGTAGGACCATTACCACCACCAGATGCTCAGGATGTGCAGATACAATAGTTGTAGTAGTAGGTGCAGACATTTACTGGTGAGCAGGATCAGGCCCAATAGTAGGTTTTGGGTCTTACTGCTGAGTGAGACCAGGCACGACAGTAGGTGGTTGCACTCATAGCTGAGAGAGATTAGGTGTTACAATGAGTACAAGATGTGACAGGAGAGAGAGACCAAGAGGTTGCTCAGTGTCAGCAGATTGAGGCTATGATGGTGGCCACTCGTGGCCAAACAATTTTAGCGCAGTTGTACAGAGAGGCTATTACAGAGGCTGCATATTACTGACAACATTATCATCATGATGTACCAACGACATTGAGGCAGCCAATTTTTTCACAACACAGTGATACACGGCTACAAGCAGAGGATCAACCTGAGAGGCAGGCTGGAGAAGGTAGCAACCATCAGGGCTAGGTTTTGGTGTACAAACACTTTTATTTTTCCCCATTCTTTATCAAAGATATTCATTCATGGACTCCTTTTTGATAGCCTCATGGATATTATACTTTTGATTGATGTTCATACATTGATCCAAATTTTGTACCATGACACTCATTTTTTGATATATATATGATATGGATGCTTATAGTTGATGATGCATGGATGTATTTTATTTATACCTATGTGATATGCGATGATATGGATGGATGCAATGTTATTTTCTTTTTCATTATCTTTTCACGATATGATATGGATGGATGATTATGATATGTAAATGTTATGGATGAAAATGATGTGGATGCATTTCTTTTTGTGTATATTTTATATGTATTTTATGATGACGATGTATGCATGTGGATGTATGGATGCAAATGCCAACAATTTAAGATGCTTAGAATAACAAATCTATATTATTCATCATAAATTGAATGGTTATGCAAAATGTATGATGCAATATGCAATGATTATGTTGATGGATGTTTTATGATTATGCTATGATTATGAGATGCATGTATGCTCATGGTTTGTGGATGCAAGGTGGATGCATTGAGGATGTTTTTGTTGATTGTCATGATACCATGTTAGCGCAGAGAGAAGATAGAAGAATAAAGAATGAATGATCATTGATTTTGGTGACTACTTCAAAAGATCCAACAAGTCCTTGATCCATCGAGACTTTATTAGGAATGGTGATGAGACAATGCAAAATGTAGGATGAAATGCAGGATGATTTTCTCACACTTCGGGATTGGGATTTTCCATCATTCCTTATTGTTTGATATAACACATAGACATGATGCATCAAGGTATTGATAACCAGGATGATGTTGTATCTAGCGTAATGGACTTTGACTTGACAAACAAATAGGATAGTTCATGCTCACATCTTGACATACGGAAACCTTGTTGGAATGCAAGTTAGATGTTTAGAACATATTGGACCAAAGCATATGCAATAGTCAACAACATACCCTAAACAACCTTCCTACACACAACTAAGCAAGTATGCACCAAGATTATTTTACAAGAGTACCCATAAACACAACAAAAAAAAGATAATGATCAATGCCCCATTCCTTTCTCTCTAAATCGTTTTTAGATAGACATCATAAATAGGTCCTTGGAATGGGTCATTAAGATAAATCATAAGAAAAGATCAAAGACAAACAATCAGTGTTATCTATAGCTCTTGCCTAGTTTAAGTTTTAGCCAAAGTGATTTCTGATATTGATGTCCATTGCAGGAAGGATACATCCTAGGACATGTTGATCAGAGGGTTGTTTGATGTTAGGAAGATGATACTAAGATGAGTCATTGCTATAAACTTCACTGACTCATTTACCTATGATCTAAACTTTAGATTTTGACTTTTAGGTTCACACTTTACAACTTGTTACACTTGTTTTCTATTTGTTTTGTGAAAGGTTTGAAGGGGACGATCGATTTATTATGGGTGAAAGTGTACTATGGATGAAAGTGAGATGGAATGGATGGTTTTGGATTTTCCTGGAATTTTTCTATGTTTTTGGTATTTTGAAATGTTTTGAGGATGTTTTTGGTCTTTTTGAAAGTTTATGCAAATGTTTAGGATTTTTTGGATTTTTGAGGTTGTTTAGTGTTTTACAAGATATTTTGAGGCTTTTTAGGTCTTTTGAATGTTTTATAATGTTTTTGGATTTTCAATTTTCAAATATTTTTGTGTTTTCTGAATATTTGGATGTTTTTGAGTTTTTCGAATATTTGGATGTTTAGGTTTTTTTTTAAGATTTTACCAATGTTTAGGGGTTTTCTAATAATTTCCAAGTTTTGACCAAGAACCTAATGTAAGAGACCTATCCTAGGGGCCTCGAGAGTTGATCAAAGATAAGCCTTGCGTATGTTATACACACAGAGACCATGTAGTTCGACTGACTCAACCTATTTACAAGATGGAGATATGAATAGGTGAAAGATGCCAGTTTATTATGACAAACTCCTAAAGGAATGACCTAGGGTGTCTCGAGGGCACATCATTTTACAAATTTTTTTGGGATTTTATGATAAGAGTGACCTGAAGATATATAGGAACCTGATTGTGATCCATAATGAAATGCCCCTAGTGTGATATGTTTAGACTACTTCGATAAAGGCAGGACAAACTAACCTTTGGGATATGCCAAATAGTGCTAAAGGGGTCATGATACCTCACAATGCTAAGCCATGATAAGGATGTGGATGATGGTTAAATGGTGATGCAAAGAATGATAGGACAAAAGAGCCAAAGAATAGATGGAGGTGCTCTATTTATGCAAGGAGCCTATTAGTTAGGTTTTCACCAAGGTACTTGCCCAAAGTGCCCCCAGTGTGATATGTTTAGACTACTTCGATAAAAGCAAGACAAACTTAACTTTGGGATATGCCAAGTAGTGCTAAAGGGGTCATGATACCTCACAATGCCAAGCCATGATAAGGACATGGATGATGGATAAATGGTGATGCAAAGAATGATAGGACAAAAGAGCCAAAGAATAGATGGAGATGCTTTATTTATGCAAGGTACTTATTTGCTAGGTTTTCACCAAGGTACTTTCCCAAAGCGCCACTGAAGTGGTTTTCACTAGAGGACCATTATTTTTATTTACTTTTTTCAATCCTTTTTTTCTATTTTTTTTGGATTTTGATCATTTTTTAATTTTTTGTATTTTCTGATTTATACCCTTTAAGACTAGTTATAATTTTTTTTGAGATGCAAGCTGTTAGTTGGCTCTTGCAAGGGTTCACCTTCAGGTGTTGATAGTTGATATGCTCTTGATCTGTAACTTGTTGTGATGACAAAGGGACACAACCAGTTAGGTTCAAACTTTCCTTTGATGTCTTGATCTAGAAGGTTCTTCTGATTCTGCTTTAACACTAGATCTCCTACCTGGAATGACCGACATTTGATTATCTTGTTATAGCTTTGTTTTAGTCAGTTTTGATATACTTGCAAGTGATTAAGGGCATCAAGACGACGTTCATCTAGGAATTCCAGCTCATTGAATCGAGATACTCTGTATTCTTCCTTAGTTATCAGGTTCTATAGTGATACTTGAAATGATGGTAGCTCAACCTCAATAGGAAAGATGGCTTTTGATCCATAGACCAAGGATAAAGGGGTTGCACCTATAAGCATGCAGATACTGGTTCGATAAACCCAGAGAGTGAGATTTAGTTGCAGATGCCAGTAACAACTAGTTTCATTCACTATTTTCTTCAGGATTTTTGGGATAGTTTTGTTTGTAGCCTCAACTTGACCATTGCCTTGGGGATAGTATGGGGTAGAGAATCAGTGTTGGATATTATATTTTTGGTACAACTCTTTTACATCCTAATTTTTAAAAGGGGTTCCATTATCTGAAATGAGAGTTTGTGGAATAGCATAATGGAAAATTAGGTAATTCGAGATAAATTTGGCTATCTACTTCCCTGTTATGTAGGTCATAGGAATGTATTCAACCCACTTAGTAAAGTACTTAGTGGCGGTTATGAAAAACTTGTGGCCATTGGATGAAGTTGGAGTGATTTTTTCTATGAGGTCAAGTCCCCACTACGAAAAAGGTCATGGTATGATCATCAGTTGCAACTCTTGAGCTGGAGCATGAATTAGATCCCCATGTTGTTGATGCTGGATGCATTTCCGCACATAGTAATGGGCTTCTTTTTCCATGGTTGGCCAATAGTACCCTATCCTCAACAGTTTCCTAGCTAATGTCATACTGCTAGAATGGGACCCACATATGCCATCATGTACTTCTTTAAGAAGTTAAGGATTCCTCTTGGTTAAGACATTGTAGTAATGTCTCTTCAATGCTTCGATAGTAAAGGGTATCACCTAGGATCATAAATTGATATGCCTTTTTAACAAAGGTCCTTTTAAGGTTCGGGGTGATATCCGATGAAAGGGTTCCTCTGCTTAGGTAGGTAAATATGTCACGGTACCATGGGGATCCAGGACCAATAATGACACATGGGAATTTAGATTTAGGGATTTCCAAAGTTGGTACGAGAAGTTTTTATACCAAGAATTCACATTTGAGGATGTTCTTCGACATGTCTAGTAGTGATCCGATTGTTTCCATGGCATCTACTGCTCTAGTATTAATGCGAGGAATTTGCTCAAAAGTTATGTCTATAAAAATGTCTTTGAGATTCTCCACCATCTTCTTGTAAGGAGTGAGCTTATCATCCTTAGTTTGATAATCGTCATTGACTTGGTTGATAACCAACTGTGAGTCTCCATAGACTTTCATCTCTTGAATCTTCCAGTGAACTGCTATCCTTAGACTTGTGATTAGGGCTTTGTACTCAACAATGTTGTTGGTATAGGGAAATGACAATATGTATGATTTTGGGTTACAATCACCTTGAGGGGTGATAAAAATAATTTATGCTCCTGATCCATGTTGGGTGAACAATCCATCAAAGTACATTTCCACTAAGCTGTGAAGTTGATAAGGAATACTAATTCATCAGGGAACTCAAATATTAAAGGGTTCTTAGCATAGATAGGTGCTTCTGCTAGTTGGTCTATGATTACTTGTCCTTTGATTACCTTGCACTCCACATACTCTATGTCAAATTATATTAAGATCATCATCCATTTAGCCATTTATCTGGTGAGGGTTGCTTTGGATAACAAATATTTTAATGGATCAATCTTTGCAATGAGCTTGATTTGATGTGACAACATGTAGTGCCTGAAATTCTATGAAGCAAAAACTACTATTAGGCATGCCTTCTCAATGGGTGAATAGTTCATCTCATAGCCTACCAAGATTTTGCTGATGTAGTAGATGAATCTTTCCTTTCTGTTCTCATCATGTCGTGCTAAAAGAGCTCCTAGTGCTACTGGTGTTGTTGAGATATACAAGATCAGTGGCTTGTTTGATATTGGTGGCATGAGCACTGAAGGTGTTAGTAAATAATATTTGATTTGCTGGAAAGATTTATCACACTTGTCATCCCAATTGTAGGTTATCGATGTGAAAAGGGGTGGATCTTGTCTGACAGTTGCGCTATGAATCTTCTGATGGATTGCAATCTTCCTTGTAACCTTCTCATTTGCTTTAATTTTTGTGGTGGTTCCATGTCTAGGATGGATTTTACCTTTGTTGGATCAATTTATATCCCTCTTTGTGAAACAATGATCCCCCAAATTTTCCCTGATGTGACCCCAAAGACACACTTCTTTTGGATTTAGCCTTACTTTGTATTCTTCAAGCCTATCAAAGATGGTTCCTAAGACTTGTATGTGCTCACTTCTCTTCCTTGATTTGCGAAAATATCGTCCACATAATCTTCAACTGTTTTGTGGATCATGTCGTGAAAGATGAGGGTCATTTCTCTTTGATAGGCTGCTCTTGCATTCTTTAACCCAAATGGCATCACATTCTAGCAATAGGTTTCCCATGGACAAGTGAATGCAGTTTATGTTGATCTTCCTTGGTGATTATGATTTAATTGTAGCCTGAAAAACCATCCATGAGTGACAACATTTCATGCCCAGTTGTTAAGTCCACAATGAGATTGATGTTAGGAAGAGGGAAATCATCCTTCAAACATGCCTTGTTTAGATCTCTGAAATCAGTGCATATTTTGATGGCCCCAGTAGGTTTTGAGACTAGTATCAGGTTTGAAACCCACTCAGGATAATCTATTGGTCGAATGAATGAAACGTCAAGAAGCTTTTGTAATTCTAGTTTGACCAAGAGTGCTATCTGAGGATGCATCTTTCTTAACTTTTGCTTAACAGGCTTGGCTTTAGGATAACTTGCTAAGTGATGCACAACTACTTCTAGATCAAGGCCTAACATATATGTGTATGACAATGCAAAGTTAGCTCTTCAATCTTTAAGGAATGCTGCAAGATTCTTCTATTCTTCATCTAACAAGGATTCAACATAAAAAGTGATCTTAGGTGCTTCCTTTGTTCCCACATTGAATGGAGTGGCTTTTTCTTCTAGTATTGTTGACTTCTTTGGATGCATTGCACTAAGGGGGAGATTGAATCCCTCATCCTTGGGAACCTCAGAGAGATTTTCACCATTGGATGCGTCCTTTATTTTGACTATTTTAGGATAAGAGAGTTCCACTAGGTGGTTTTCACTCAAGGATTTTGATGTTAGTTTCATTTTGATTATTTTGCGACTGAAGGATTCAAATGTCTCCCCATAGTATGCCCCTGTGTTGAGCTTTATGTCAAAGCCTGCTTTGTGATCTGCCCACGATAAGTTGTCATGGAGTCCCATGAATTTTGAGATTTCTTCATTGTTTTCGAATAAATCTAGAATCGGTGGTCCTTATTGGTCCATGTTAATAAGTTGTGGGTATACTAGGCATATTTTAGTTGGTTGGTTGCTTGAGACAAAGGATGTTATGGATATCATAAAGAGGGTGTTATTCTCAAATAGATCAACAACATCAAGGGGAAAGTCATCTGAGGTTGTATCACGCGATATAGGTGACCAAGAGGAAGCCTCAACTCATTTAGAAGAAATATGTATTTTCCAATAAGTGTGACCTTGCTAGTAGTACAACCTAAGCTAAGATTTGGTATTTGTTTCTCAGAAACGATGGGTTCTAGTAAACCATTGTCATTTTTTCCTAGCTTTTCATTCTTGTTATATCCCCAATTCTGCATGAGTTGTAGGCCTTTGTTATCATCTTCCATGGGAAGAGTAGGAATAGGTTGTTCATCTTGATAGAGAAGTTTAGAGATCTCTTCTTCATTGATATCTTCTTGGTTCAAATCTCCCCATTTGGCAAAGGTGTTAGCTACCATCTTGATTGTTTCGGGTTCTTTGGTGCTAGATGTGGGTTTCCCATGAGATTGAGGAGAAATAGGTAACTCTCCTGAGACAAAGGTGTCTTTCAATAGTTTGTAGTTTCCACAACCATAATCCTGGATCACTGCTTTGATGTCAAGTATACTTTGCACAATGGGTATTTTTTTTGCTGAAGTAGAGGCTATGGATGATGGGTCAACAAATGAGCTTGGTGGTGTAGGTCCTTCATCATTTTTGGCTATTTGGGGGATCTTATAGAACTTGGTCTCAAGACTTTTGCAGTAGTAAAAAGGCTCTAGGTCTCCATGGATAGTAATTTCTCTGCCTTCAAAAGGAAACTTCACACACTAATGATAGGTCGAGGCTACAAATTTTAGAGCATGGATCCATGGTCGGCCAAGTAAGATGTTATAGGGAAGATCAAGTTAAGGAATTGGCATGTAGTTTTAGCAATAAGAGGTCCTACTTGGATGGGAAGTGCAATGATTGCTTGTGATACCCATTCTTGATCATCATATGCTCTGATGGTGGTACTCTTTGTCTTCTCAATAGTATCTTCTGAATAGCCCAAATTTTTGATCAACTACAAGATACAAATGTTCAAACCAGCACCTCCATCTACCAAGACTCTTTTGACCTTGTTTTTATGAATGATAACCTCAAGATGTAAAGTACAGTTATGAGATGGTTGTGATGGTAGGTCTTGCTTAAAAAAGGTAATAAGATGGTTTGCGATATGCCCTACCATAGCTTGAAACTGATTGGTATCAATGTTCTCGGGAATAGATGACTCAGACAAGGCTTTTTCCAATATTTCTCTATGTGCAGGGGATAACCTTAAGAGTTTTAGGATTGATATTTGTGTGGGGGTCTGCTTAAGCTGATCTAGAAGATTATACTTGCTAGGATTAGATGTGGGAAAATTAGGCTGTGTCTTAGATTGAGATGGGACTCCTTGAATGGTTATTTTTCCACATCGTGTTGTGGCTCCACATTTTGTACTAGCTCCTTTGATGGTAACAACAGTGATAATGCTATAGTAGGAGGCAACTACATTGGAATAGGTATGCTGAACATTGGTGAAATCCTTAGCTTTATCATTGTCATTTGCTTTGTTATGATTTGGCATGGGGTTCTTGTATATCTTAAAATCCTAATTCCTAGCTGGTACCTCACCAGATATGGTATCATTTTCTATGAGGTCCTAGATGATGTTCTTAAGTTTCATGTAGTTTGTTGTTTTATGGCATTTGATTTTATGAAAGTCACAAAGGTCATGTTCATTGTACCACGATGGTTTCTCTTGTGGTTCTTGGTAGTTTTCAAAGCTGGGAAGTGTTATTAGATTAGACTTTACCAATTTCTTCATGATTGTTTCGATGGGTTTTGATAACTGTGTGTACTTGCATTTGGGATAGTTGTTCCTATTTGTGTTTCACCTTTGTTGCATGTCATTGCTATTGATCTAATTTTTCTGAGGAGGTGTTGTTTGTTGCACAGTCAGTTGGATATTAGCGACTTGATTATTATTAGGTCTAGGAGCACTTAGGACTACCTTAGCATCTACTACACCGTCATTTGTTACATTTTTTTCTTTGCCCAGACATGAGGTTTCTCATTTGAACTAGTTGAAGGACGGTTGTATTTGTAAGCTTTATTATTTCCTTGTGATATTAGAGATCTTTTGATGTTAAGGGATCTAGGGACAAGCTCGTCGTATGATGTAATGCACTGCATTTTCAAGTGGAATGAAAAATTTGGATCTAGATTGGCTATGATGATTCCTACTTGTTGTTCGTTAGGAAGAGGTCACTCGCTTTTACTAGCTCTTTGTCTCCATCGTTGTAAGAAATTAGTGAAAGTTTCTCCTTAATTTTGTCTAAGAGTGTATAATTCTTCTAGACTAACGTCCATGTTAAGATTGAAGGAGTAGTGATCGATGAATTTATCAGTGATTTCTTGAATTTTTTTGATACCAGGAGGTAGATGAGAAACCAATCCATAACATGACCTATTAAACTTCTAGGGAAGAGGCACATTAGATATGAATCATTGTAAGCCACTTCCATGCACATGACATTAAATTATTTGATATGGTCCATAGGACTTCCTCTCCCTTTATATTTGTCAAATTTGGGGATTTCAAAACCAGGAGGGAATGGTATCATTGCTATGTTTCAGTCAAATGGATAAGGACACAAGTTCTGTGTATGAGGTTTCTTTGCCTTGCCCATGCAAAAGTCTTGCATTTCCTGTGAGAGTACTTTCAATTGTTATGCTAGATCGTCTTGCAGGTTGGGTGGAGGAACATATGGTGGGATGACAGATGAGTGGTATGGGGGGTATGATGGTGTGAAATTTTGTGAAAGTGATGGATATATTCCTGATGCATTTGGATTGATGATGTTCAAATGAGGATGATAGGAACCTTGTTCTTGTTGTTGGACATATTGTTGAGCTAGTAGGGCTTGTTGTTGGGCCTGCTATTGTTGGTGTGCTAATAAAGCTACTTGTTGTGCTTGATGTTTGTGTTGTTGTGTTGCTTGTTGTGCTGCTAAGGCTGCTTGATGTTGTTGTCACTCTTGTTGTGCTTGATGTTGTTGTTGGGCTAAGGCTGATTGTTGAGCTTGACGTTGTTGTTGGGCTAAGGTTGCGTTTTGAGCTTGATGTTGTTGTTGGGCTAAGGCTATTTTTTGAGCTTTATGTTGTTGTTGGGCTAAGGTTTCTTACTGTTGTTGTTGTTGTTGGACGACTTGTTGATAGGCTTGTTGTGCTTGCAATGTGGGATCAGGTGGTTGTTGAGACATCGGTGGAAGATTATGGATATTGATATTTTGAGTGGGTAATGGATTGTTGATGAGAGGTGAAGGGTTCCCTTGATTTAACATCTCTTGTAAGATGGTAGAACTAGGTGGAGGAATGTATGTTTGAGGTCCTGATTGGTTTGTCACAATAAAGGGAACTGTGGGAAAAGATGAGGATGATGTCATTAAATTTTACAATGGAAATGACACACTAGGACCTTGAGTCCATTGATTGAAGAGATCTCCTTGTTCTATGTTTTGAGGATTACCTTGGGCCAAAGATGTAAACAAGGGATTTGTGATCAAGGTACTTCCTAAATTGATAAAACTTGTAATCAAGGGATTGTTTTGAGGTGGATTGATGATGGATGATGTGGATGTGTTTTCTGAAACCAATGGTATAGATGAACCCATTGGAGGATTAGGTAAGGCTATCCATATTTGCTTCAAGGGTTGAATCTATGGTATGGTATTGGTATTCCCTTGCATGTTGTTTTGAGATATTGGATCCACACTGCTTTGTGTAATGGTAGGAACACTTATGGTACTCATGGATGCAAATGAAGAAGGATTCCCTCGATATGTTGAAGTTGTGGCTAAGTAATGAAGATCAAGAGGTGTGTATATTTGTTTAGGATCTTCAAGAACATGAGGAGCACCAAAGCTAGGTGGCCAAGTGGTTGTGTTAGATGGAGGATTAGTTTCAAGTGTTCCCACAAGTCTATTGTTTTCAAATGAAAGATCATGTCAAAAGTCTTTAGCAAGGCTTCTTGCAAGACTAGGAATGTAAGTTTGATTTAGCCCTAGTGATGGAGTTGTGAAACCCTATTTTAAATTATGAGTTCAAAGGGGTTGTTTGTGAAATCTTCTATCTCATACGGTCCTGATGGTGATGAAGGTTGTTGTGTTGGTATAACTTGACTCCTTGGATCAAACTCTAAAGGATTTAGATCACTTGAGGTAAATGTCACTTTGGTTTTCTCCATGATTCTCGTGTTGTGATCTAGTCTTTACCATAAATTTTGTCACCTATGGGAGAGTTTTGTTGTGATTTGTGATGTCTGAAATCTCTAGTTGACTCAAATCTAGGTAAAAGAGACACTCTAAGTCTTTTGGGAGCAATTGTGATGGTGGGGGATGTAAAGATGGATGATGTGGAGAGTGATATTTGCAATCATTTTAAAACAACACTTTTGACTTAGTCTCGATAATTTGATGTTAGGATAAAGGATGTTTATGAACTTGTAAATCTTTAGGCTAGACTCATGACCTTCAAGATGAACTAGTCGAAAAATGATAACTAACTTAACTAAATGCATGGAAAAGGATACATTTCTCATAAAAAGTGGCTAAGTTAGAAGTTGGTTTGATTTGATTTGATGTTTAAGTCACAAAGTGTTGGTGTACTCAAATTTTTGCAAAGATAGGTGAAGTGAAAAATGAAATTTGATGAAGGGGTGAGTGAGATGTTTGAACCAATGTTGATCTAAAGTGAACCTTTGTTTTGACAAGATCAAGGTAGTGAGAATGATGCTAAACCTCTAAAATGTTCAAATCCTAAAGAACCAATACCGAGTTAGATAAGAGGATGGATGGGGATGTTTAGACTGGTTCGGATCCTCCTAGTTCAAGCATAAAAGTTTCTTAACAAGCGGTAATGGTTTTGATAGAGTATTGAAGCCCACTTCCTCCTGAATTATGCAGTACGATATCTATGTTTGCAATGACGAAATGGAGATCTTCCCCTATGGGTTTTGATTGTGTGATGGATCATTTAGAGGAGTTTGGTATCATGTAAAAAGATCAGGATTTTGACTCCAAAAGAATGCATATAATTCTAGACTATACCTTGAAGCGTGTCTATAAAATTTTGCTACCAATCTGTCTCTAATTCTGTGAAGTGCTAAAAGGTGTTTCTTGAGAGCTTTTGGAGTGATATGCATAAGTCTAAAATGACGACTTGTAGACCTTACCTTAGGGATCTTGATTTTACATGAGATCATGTGAAAATAGTTTAAGTTTATGGAAGAAAAGGAAGATATTTATTGCCACATAGGTGGTGGTAATATGGGCCTTCCAACTGAATATTAGCTTGTTCCTATTCTTTGTCTAAAATGGTTGTTGCATTTATCCACTGTGTATTTGTTTCCTTGGTTTGAAAAGTGAAGCTTCTCAAACTGCTAATGAGATCAGTTTGTTCACCGTTAATGAGTTCAAAATTTGGCTGAATTATAGCACCTAGAAGATCAGGTTGTTGAACGAGAGCGATTAGTCTCCAAATAGTCATGTGTGGTTCATTTTTCAGTTTATCTTGCTTAAGTGAATGGATTTTACCCCAAACACTTGTCTTGATTATGTTTCCAAACTAGATGTTTATGTCAAAAACATC
Organism: Sequoia sempervirens; assembly: GCA_007258455.2. Classification (NCBI taxonomy): domain Eukaryota; kingdom Viridiplantae; phylum Streptophyta; class Pinopsida; order Cupressales; family Cupressaceae; genus Sequoia; species Sequoia sempervirens. Next base: position 42,652,972 of record VDFB02270651.1, read on the forward strand.
ATAACTTTCACAATGTCCATTTCCGTGAAAATCATGAGGTTAAAGCCATAATTGCCTATGTTGTCTTTGGTAAATATGGATTTGAGATTAATGTCAAGATATTTAGAAATCTCTAAGGATAAATCCTTAGGACAAGTAGTAATATCAAGGCTAACTCAAGAGGTCGAATATTTTGGGCCAAAGTGTTTGAAATTTTGAGGATGATAGTTAATGTTTATTTTTGTATCATTTTGAAACCAAGCAAAGTGTTAAACTGACTCATTATCAGTACAACCCTTGATTAGAAATGGCTATATTTGTTGAATCCCCACTAGGATTTGTCCAAACACTAGACAATGCAAACAGTTAAAGATTTGGTGACACTGGCTCCCCTCCACGACACACACTTCTCGGGACCACCAAATCTCAAAATCCTTAAAATTCAATGATTAAAAGGATTTTTTTTGTTTCTACAATTGAATAGTAAAAATGTGGGGCAACTTCAGAACGACCGTTCCTAACATCAAAAAATATTAAGAATTTTTGGCTTCAACACAAGGGTTCGTAATAAGGGCTTCTAGTTTAGAGGGTGCAATGATAAACTCTATCAAGAGGTCTCCCAACTCTTAGAACAAGGGATTTACACATCATAAAGATACTGGGGGAGCTATCATGTACCGCTTCCCATTAATCACGATTTTCTCCACAACCACAAATTTATATTGTGGTTTGGAAGGGCTTGGCATTAGCTCGTTACCACTTGGGTTGTTCCCTTGGGGTGAGTACTTTTTCCCACTAAGGCATGCCATCTAAAGGTGAACAATAATGAGGAAGTACATCTATAGTTAGATCATCTTTGAACAAAGAGAGAACACATGCTATGCCCTTTTCTCACACTCACAAGGGGGTTCAGTTTTAATCCAAATTGAAAGATGAAGGTGATTTTGCAAAGTGTTAGGGAATGTTTATGTTTCTCAAGGTCGCTAAATGGTGCGAGAGAATTGCATACACATCCACTAACAATGTTGAAAATCACAAAACATAGCAAACAGTTGTAAATTTTAACCCTTCAAAGCAATGATGAGTTTGTTTTAAGCACAAATTGAAAAATGAAGTTGCCTTGTTTAATTTTAAGCAAAAAGTAAAATGATGATGTGAAGGTTCAATTTTATCCAATTTTGAGCATTCATTTTAAACCCAATTGAAATTTAGTGCATTTCCTAAAGCAGAAAGTAGAAACCATTAAGTTGGGTTATAATTGCCCCAAAACATCAAACGCTTGTTACAATCATAGAATTTTTAGATACAAAAGACTTTCTTCACTTTAGCTCCATATCTTTGAACCTACAAAACCCTATTGGTCTAACAACCAAAACACAGTCAAACATGCATCAGTGGTCAGATAAATCAAAGAAATTAAATCACATGTCAGAAAAATAAGCATAAAATTTCTTACCCTGGCTGAGTGTCGCTGAACATGGTAGCATCATAGTTTGAAGTATGAGAGTCACTCTGCAACAAAGACAATTAGCACAATAGTGTCACAATTTTGTCTAGCTTTGCTTATCATAGTGGCGTCACGGTTTGAATTTTTTTGGTGTCGCTTTGGTGAAGTTTAGCATTGCTGTTTGCACTTTTTGATACCTCCAGATTAAATAAGCATCGCCAAATTTAAATCAGCGCTGGTGCATTGATTCAGCATCGAGATTTCAAATTGTAGTGGCGCCGCTATATGGCAATGCTCTTTAAATAGTGTCATTGTTTGTAGTTTGAGTGTTACTGTAAACTACAAAACAACAAACAAATGAAATTCGAGCCAAAAAACTGTTAAGTTAACAGTCTGCCCTCCTTCTAGCGCCAAAATGTGAGATGAGGAAATGTCAATGAGGGTTGATTACACTTGAATCATGATGAATCGAAGCATAACTTCACCAAATAAACCTACATCTACAAATAAGATGATTCAAATTGGAAATTTAAACTAAGTATTTTATTGAAATTGAAAGCTAAAAACTAAGAAAATAGTTAAATTCCTAATCTAACCCATTTGAAACTTATCCTGTTTTGGAATTGGTGTCATGCTGATGTGAAATGACAACCCTTTCCCAATCTTGTGATCAGTGAGCCCGTTTCAGTCAATTCTATGGAAGAGAATCGATGAAACCATTGTGATTGATGTATGACAACCTAGTTTATGCTAAAAATGAACATGATGCAAGCTAAGTTACCATGATTTTATGCTTAAAATGATCTAATTATGCTATTACTAAGATAATCTAAGCTAAAGCTATGCTAAAAAATGGAAACCCTAATTTATAAACAATCAAAGATGGATGCATGGAAGCCATTAATGGATGCTCTAAGCTATGATGCAATTAAAATTAACTAAGATAAGCTAAAAAGTGAGTTAAATATGAGTGTGAGTGCATATGAATTCAACAACATGACTTTGCTCTAAAAGATGGATCTATTTGTCTCCAAATAGTGACCTATTTATAGGAGAGCAAATGAGGAATGAAGGGTGGGGATTAAAAAGATTAATCAATAGTCCAAGATGAAGGAGATGAGAGGCATGGATTCTCATCAACGAATGAGAATGCATGATAGGATTTTAATCAAGGGTTCACACTTGCATTAAAAAAACACACTTTTGACTTGCTCACACAAGTCAAAGGTGACTTGTTCAAAAGGTTGAAGGTTAAAACTTGCTTAAGAAGCCAAGTGAAACTATCCCTTTTTCAAATAATGAAGGAATAAGAATATCCTTTTGGAATATTCTCATGGGTGAGGAAAAAGGCATTTTACAAATTAAAACAAAGTTTTAATTGTGCAAAAAGGGGATAAGGAATATTCCTATGGGAATATTCCCCTTTTTAGAGGAAAGCTAGTTTAATTTCTAATTAAACAAGATTTAATTATGCAATTAGGGAATTAGAAGAATTAAAGTGTTTATTCATTAGATTAAATGATTTAATGAATGGGGGAGGGATGAAATGATATTTAATTAAATAAGATGACTTAGGGAATTAAATTAAATATTTTGATGTATTTAATTTAATGAGATGAAATGTTAGCGTGAAGGGGGATGAATTAACGTGATTAAATTAATTAGGTTAATAGATGAAAATGACACAACTGATGGTTTCCCTTGTGAATTTTACAAGGCCCTTTGGGACTGTGTTGGGAAAAATTTGCATCATGTTTACTTAGAAGCTTTTCATGCTAATTCTCTAGGTAACTTAATAAACAAAGGCAATATAAAATTCATACCTAAATTTGGGGATCCAAAGGACATTTTCAATTGGATGCCTATCACACTTCTTAATGTCTCCTACAAAATTATTGCCAAGGCTTCAACTTTTAAGATTCACCATCTTTTCCCTCAGATTGTGCGCTCGGAGCAAACAAGATTCATCAAATAGAGGTTCATTCTAGATAATATCTTTGTTGTTTGGGAAGGCATGGAATGGGCCAGGCGTTCAAAACAAAAAGCCATTTTTGTTAAAATTATTTTTTCCAAAGCCTATGACTACATTGAATGGCCTTTTATTCTTGCTATGTTGCAAGCTTTGGGTTTTGGGCCTAATTTCATTTAGGTTGTTTGTATGCTTTTTGCGGATGCCTCTGCTTGTATCACCATCAATGGCCATCAATCTTTTGCCTTTGGAATCTTTCATTCCATTCGACAAGGGTGCCCGCTTAGCCCCTCTCTGTATGTGCTTATGGCTAAAGGATTTGGCTACCTTTTGGCCAACGTGGTTTCTCAACAGTGTGTCAAGGGTATTTCATTGCTTAACTCTCAGGCTCAACTGGTTAATGGCCATTTTGTTGATGACTCTTTCCTCACTCTTCTGGAGGAAGAAGAAAATACTAAAGCAACCTTGGATTTCCTTAATACTTTTTGTCTTACTTCTAGATCTGCCATTCAGTGGCACACAACTTTGTGCTATAGATAGTCTATTTTTCCCACTCCTCCTTGGTTTCAACAGTATAATTGGAAGTGGATTAGGCCAGGAGAAATTTTTCAGTTCTTGGGCATTCCCTTTGCTTTCCAGGCATCTCCGACTAAGTTATGGAAAATTCTCCTTTCCAGGGTCGAGCAAAACCTTACTGGATTACTAAGCCCCTCTCTCTCGCGAGGAAATTCCAGGTGTGCTTTAAGGTGCTTGCGGCTACCCATGTCTACTATTCCTCCTGTTGGGTCCTGTCAAAAGCTGCCTATGGCAAGCTTGAAAAACTGCTCAAAGATTTTCTTTGGGCCTCTGTTGATTCCCACAAAGGGGTTCATCATGTTTTTTGGGAATTTTGCTACCTTCCCAGAGATTCTGGAGGAATTGGGTTTCTCTCCACTCAACGACAAGGGACTGCCTTATGTGTCAAATGGATAATTTATGCCCTTACTAGTGATGAGGCTTGGAAAATTCTTCAGACATTGTATCCAATCTGGCTTTCCTGCGCAGAGACCTGCCTGGAAGGGGATTGGTTTTCAGACCGTTTTGGTCATGGAGGAACCAGTCCAAATTGTGGGGGCTTTTGTGGCTAAAAGCATTTGGAGAGCCTGGGAGGCAGTTAGGCCCTAGCTTTGCTGGGCTAGCTCTGATGGGCTTTCACTCAACTAGTAGAATGTTTGGTTGTCACCCCTTTTTGCTAGGAATGGTCAGTCATTGGCTAAATTTCCTTGGCTTAAGGTGCTCAGATTCTAGAAAAAGGGTATCTAGACCTTGCAACATATTTTTCATAGACCCACAATGTGTATCATGCAATGGGAAGAACTTCATGCCCTGTACAGGCTTCATAACCAAGATCGGGCTACCTTTGATGGTCTGGTGAATGCTATTCCTGCAGAGATTCTTCATAAGGTTGGAATTCGTGGGACCAAACCTTGGTGGAAGGATTGGAAGTGGTATCCAAACACCCCTTTCAAGAATTATAAGCCTCAGCTTGGTTACAAGTGGCTTTCACCACACTTTCCTATGATTCAAAGTTTGAACCAGAGGTGGCTTCTTCAATCTCCCGCTCATGTTTGGCATAAAAGATTTGCTGCCACTTGGTCTAAAAGTGTTGAGCCAAAACTTTCCCACTTCACTTAGTGTATTCTTTTCCAAGGCTTTCCTATGGGTTCTTAGCTTGTTCACCTGGGGGTCCAGCACCCTCGCTTCCCTTTTTGCGGGCAAGTTGAGAATTTTAAGCACCTTTTCTGGATTTGTCCCAGAGCTTAGTAGTTTTGGACTTGGATTCATGACTTCTTTTGGCCCTTTAGGCTGGATCCTTTCTCCTGGCATATGGTTTTGCTGGGAGATTGACCTAGATTTCCTGCTAAGTTATACCCAGCTTTGGCACACATTCAGGGTGGAAATCCTTTTCAATATCTGGAAAGACAGAAATTCCTTTATATTTTCTCATTCTCAAATGGATATTAATGTTTCTTTATATGCTAAAACTATTATTTGTTCTAATGTGCTCTTATAGATTCAGGTGCAAGCTAACAAAGTTGCACTTGAGGTCGCTCACCTACAAGTGTTGCTGGACCACTAAGGCAATGCCCCGTGTATTGTTGCTCGGGTGCCTGCTTCACCCACCTCTTCTCGTGACCGGTTTCCTTCTCGGGGCTGACAGCGGAGTGGTTCTGCGCATCCCTACTGTCAACCTCCTCTTCGGTGGGATTCTCATCCTCCTTGGCGGACCTACTCTCCTTTGCCATAGGCTAGCTAGGGGTGGCCCTCTGGCGGCGCTTTGAGGAGCGGAGGTGGCGGTTTCAGGTGGCCCTCTGATGACACTCCTACTTTTGGATTTGGTTGGCCAGACTCTGGTAAATGCTTTTCGCATCTGGTGCTTGCAATCTCGCCGCAGCGCGAGGATAAAGATAAAGAGAAGGAAAAAGATGCTGATGATGGTTGGGGTCCTCCTCTTGATGTCACTGATCCTGCTGATGTATGGGGGAAGAATTTGGATGATAGAGACCCTCCTGGCTCTACTGGCACTGCTTTGGCCGCTTAATGGCACTTTTTATATGTTTTGTTATCATGGAATTCTGGGTTCGGCCCATGTGATTGGTTAATTTTTTGGTTTTCTAGGCGCTGCCCATGTGACTCTTGGGGTGTGCGTTCTTACCACCCACTTTTTTTTGTGAATATGTAACTTTATCTTTATATTAATATAGATAGCTGCCTATTCATCAAAAAATGACACAATTAATTAAATAGCTAGGCTATTTCAATTAATTAAGCGAAAAGAAGATGGATTAAAAAGGAAATGATGTTAGGAAACTTGTTTCAAGTGTATGATATCGATTAGGACATTTTTCAGTGTCTACAGGATCTAGAGAAAAAAAACATAGAGCATTTAAGTGTTCCCAAACTCAAGGAAGTTTCAATAGAAAATCACATATACATATGAAGAGTCAAAAGGGTCACAAAGTCTAGTAATTGAACTAAAGAGAAGTGAATCACTAATAATGAAGAGAGTTTTGTTGAAACCAAATGGTATGAAGAAAGAAATAATGCAAAGGAATAATTTGTTTAGGATAGTATGTAAGAGTGAGAATAATTGTTGTAAAGCTATAATTTATATTGGAAGCACAAATAATCTAGTATCATGGTTGACAAACTAAAATTGAAGAGGTTAGAATACCTTGGACCTTATATAATCCCATGGTTGAAGAAAGAACATAAAGTGTTGGTAAGGGAGAAATAATTGATAAAATTTAAGATAAGTACATATCATGGCAGAGTTTTGTGTGATATTATGTCAATGGATGTAAGACATTTATTGGTGGGTAGACCATGGTAGTATTATAGAAGAGTTGTGCACAATGGGAGATGAAATACTTACACTGTGATGAAGGATGATAGGAAATCTACTTTAGTACCATTGAAGGAAAGATAAAAGTAAGTTTGTAGTAGCACAAAAAATTGTTTGGTGGATAGAAATAAATTTATAGATGTTATGAAACATGAGAATATGTAGCACCATAATTGAAAGAGAAGCATTAAAACCAAAAAAAATAGAGTTACTAAATACAAGGAGATCATATCTAATAATATGCCAAATGGATTACATCCAATAAGGATTATCAATCATCATGTGAACCTAATTATGTAAGCAAGTTTATAAAACAAGTTGGTGCATATAATAACACCAACAAAAATAGAAAACTAAAATAGTAAGTGCAAGAGTTATTAAAGAAATACTTCATTAGAGAACATTAAAGTCCATGTGTGGTACCTGTAGTGCTAGCACAAAAGAAAAGAGGTAATGGTGAATGCTCATCAATTTTAGAGAAATAAATAAGATCACATTCAAGTTAAATTTATTGAGATTTATGGATTATATAATAAATTGTTTAAACGATGCAAAGTATTTCACTAAGATTAATTTAAAGACAAGTGATCTTCATATCAAAATTAGAGAGGGAGATGAATGAAAGACTACATTTAAGACAAATGAAGGTTTGTATGATTGGTTGGTTGTACCCTTTGGGTTGAATAATGCACCTAGAAATTTTGTTGGAAATATGTGCCTGAAACAATATAGGCTGAAACCTCCATTGGCACCAAGTCGGTATGACATCTATTATGTCTGGCTGACTAGCAATTTGAAACATCATGGTTTGAACAGGTCGATGTGACCTTTTTTCTGTCTTTCCGAATGCTTTCACTATGGAGCTATCGCTATGACAAGGAGTGTTTGGTATGACCTTTAGCGCTCGGGAGACCTCTGGTCGACAGGCCATTCAATCGTGAATCGGGGAGACTAATGGCAACCACGAGCTTCAGGATAGCTTATAGCGGCTCAGTGAGAAGTCCCAACGAAGTGTTAGAGTCTCGCCGATAGTATGTTACATGTTGGTCTTCAGCGTAGCTTATAGTCTATCGGTAAGAAATCTTACCAATGTGCAAAGGTCTCACCAATAGATGTTCAAATGTTGTTCATCGGTGTAACACAAAGGCTTTTGGAGAAACGTCTTAGCGACTGAAGGATGTCTTGCTGATAGCCGATGGCTATCGGGGTAACCCAAATGGTTCAGGAAGAAGTCCCAGCGAAGAATGTAAGTCTTGCTGATGATAAGGGATCTTCGGTATAACTCTTGGTGACAGAATACTTCGGGGTAAGTCCTAGATCTCGGTGTGATGTCTTAGCGAAAGTAACATGTCTCGCCGACAGTGCTTTGTGTTGAAGCCTTCGGAGTAAGTCTTGGAGTTCAGTATGTTCTCTCGACAAAAGATGTAAGTCTTGCCGACTATTCTTTGGAGCTCGATATGACTTGTGACTTTGGTAAAACCTTTGGTGACTCGCTATGATCTCCTGGAGAAAGTGATAGGTCTAGGCGACTGCTTGGTGATTCGGTGTGACACATGAAGCTCGATGGAACGTCTTGGCGATATCAGTTACTCTTGGTGAGATCGATATGAAGGTTATGTGGCATCGATGAGACATTGTTAGTGTCTCACTGAGATGCCAATATAGTGCGAATTCTATTGACAGTTTGACCGTCCTATGTGGAGTCTCGTGGACTAATAGGAGGAGCCGAATTGGAACCATTGGCTGACAGTTCATTGTGATATTTCTGTGAGGAAGCTCAATGGACATGGAACAATAGGGATATACTCTGTGATTGCAGATTGTGATCAGTTGGTTGGTTCGAAGGTTGATTTGACAGATTGTTGTTGATCAGTAAATGTATTCTAATCTATAAAGGCTATAACTTGAAATTTTTTGTTCGAAGAGTGTTCATGGTGAATGCTGCTATAAACAGACACCAAAAAGATAAGTCTGTCATTTGTATGTAATCTTTATTACTGTAATACAAAGTGATTTCTCTTGGTGTGGTGGGTTTTTCTCCCATAAGGGTTTTCCCACGTATATCTGGTGTTCATGTGTGATTGTCAAATACTCTGTTTCTGTTATCTGTTTCATAGTGCATCTTAATTGGACTGTAATAGTAAATTTTAAAGTGTATCTGCATTTTCCCTGAGGTATTGACGTTAGGAGAATTGTTTTCCGCATCTAATTTTCCTTACAAATTTGCGAGGTGATGAATGAAGTGTTGAAGCAATATATGGGCTTAAGATTATGATTTTTTACTTAGATGATATTTTAATTTTTAATAAGACTAAAAAGGAGAACCTAGAGCATATCATATTGGTGTTTCAAATACTAAGAGAAGAAAAAAAATGTTAATTAATATAAAGAAATGTATTCTCATGAAGTCAAAATTATATATTTTGGATTTGTAATTTTAGTAGAAGGTTTGAAGATGGATCCAAGAAGGTAAGAGTAATTGTGGAATGGTCTGAACTAGTAAATGTTATAGAGGTAAGGTCTTTCAAAAGCTCAATAGAAATTTTAATGGTATGTGTGCATTAATAATTAAGACTAGGAGGGGAGAAAAGGAGGAATTTAAGTGGACATTTGGAGCAAATAGAAGCTTTGAGTTACTAAAATAAGGCGAGAAAACACTTTTAGAAGCATTAACATATTTTTATAAAGTATTACAGGTTGACTATAATATAGGTAGAAGTGCAATAGTAATAGTATTGAGTCAAGAAAGTGGACCAATAACTTATTTTAGAAAAAAAAATAATGATTCAACAAGGAGATTCTCAATGTATGATCAAGAATGTTATAATTATTGACACCGAAAAATGACTAACATATTCCATCATTGCATCTCATCATTATTATTTTGACTTTAATTAAATAAATTTATTATTTAATTAAATTAACATCATTTCCCCTCCATCTTTAATAATTAAATAATTTAAAGTATTTAATTTTTTAAAATTCAAAATTTCCCTCCATTCCTACTATTAATTAAATAGTTTTGAATTATTTAATTAATTCATTATTTCATCATTTTCCTCTATATTAATTATTCCTCTCTTGCATATTAATTAAATAATTTATAATTATTTAATTAACTAATTTTCAATTAATCTTTTTTAATTCTCAATAATTAAATAATTATTTTTAATTATTTAATTAAACTAATTATTCTTTCATAATTATTTTATTTATTTTCCCATATGCACATGAATTAAATAATTTATTTATTTATTTCTTCCATTAATTCCTCGTGTATTTTCCACCTCACTAGTTAACTCACACTCACTTCTAGTCCAATCCTCAAGCAAATAAGTCTTCTATTCCATCTATTCATTTTGACTCACAATCACTCTCACTTCTTTGGTCAATCAATTCACTTCACTACCTCATACACCCAGTCCACTCAGATCATGCAATCAATTGACTCCTCATTCCTCTCAAGCATTCTAATCCATCGATTTGCTCATCCTTTCATTTAATGTCAATCATTGATTGATATAACACAATCTATAAAATAACCCTTCATCCATCTCATTTGCTAACCAAAAATCTCTCGAAAAATTTACATATTACTGCTATCACTATCATTATGTAAGTCCTTGGTGCTAAAATTTGAGAGCAACCATAACACCCTTCTTCAAGGTGCAATTGGAGAGTAATGGAGCTAAGAAAGCTCATTGTGTAAGGCTACTATTGCAAGTTTTCTTTATTTTTTTATGCAATTTCCTTATGCTTCATTGATGTGATTTGAATTGATTGTGATTTGAGTTTATTATTGTTGTTCATTTTCATAATCAATTTTTAGGTCATAAATTCTAGCATGCCCAATGGGACATCCACATCCCTAATATTTAACGATTTTTTGTGAAATTTTTATGTTTTAAGCAGTTTTAGGTTCAAATGGCATAACTGATCGACACATCTGATCAACCATTCAATGCAATCTATTCACCATTTGGCACATCTAATTCTGCAACCAACATTGAAATTGTAGGATTTCAGTGCATTTGTTTGGGATTTTAGCACATTTGATTTGAGTTTCAATGTAAATGATTTAAGAAATGATGTATTTGATTAGCAGAGTAGTTGTGTTGCACAGATCAAGGTTTTATTAGATCATTCTTAATTTTCTCTTTATTCACTATTTTTGTTTTCCTATTAATCTATAATTGTGATCTACAAGCGTCTAACCCTAGAGCATTCCATTCATTTTCCTGTCAATATTTTTGATATCTATTTTTTGGAAAAAAATTGTTTTCTCATAGTTCAACACAATTGATTTGGATTTCGGTGTAATTGATCTAGCTTTCAGTGCAATTGATCAAGGAAACGACACAATTGATATGGAAAACTACACAATTATTTAGGAACACTACACAATCAATTAGGAAATCTACATAATTGATCAAGTAAATGACACATTTGCTTCAGGGATTTTTTTAGTGGCGAATCTTCACCAATTAGTGAATAATTGAAATTAGGACCTCTAGAAATGGTGAATAGTACAAACTAAAAAGGAGACCAAATCACTAGGTTTTTACAAAAAAATAATTTCATCTTGATTAATTCACCTATGCATTATTTTTTAGATTAATAAATCGAATTGATTTGCCATGTAAACGATGCATCATTGGAACTGATTCGCTAATAGTTTATACTATAATTACAAATATTTATTATATTCGCCAGTAATATTATATTCCTACCATTAATTTTGGGGAAATATCACCACTAATAATAAATTACCATTTAATTTTAGGGATATTTTAGCCTTGAATAGGGATTTTATTTATTTCCATCGATTATCTTTTTAATCGGATGGCTGCAGGTTGATTCCGCGACCTATATGCACGTGCCTTTTAAAAGGCTCATTGAGGCCCGAAATTTGTTTTGGGCCACACGATTAGATTTAATCATGTGGCCCAAAAAAAATTTTGGGCCTCAATAATCCTTTTAAAAGGCACACGCATATAGGTCACAAAATCAACCTACAACCATTCGATTAAAGAGCTAATCAATGGTAACAATTTCACTTTTTATTTAGTCTTATTTCTAAAGTGAGATTTAAAAAAAAAATTAATCTGTGTGTGCTCCAATTCATTTTTGATAGTGAATAGGAGCATGTTGGGGCCACTGTCCTCGGACCCTGCGAGGGGGCGTTTCCCCCTCGAACCCCATAAGGGGGCTTTGCCCCCTTAACCCCTGCAAGTGGTGCTGCCCCTTGACTTTGCTGGTGGTTGCTGCCCCCGAGCCCCTACTTCAATATTACAAAATAAAAATAAAAATGGGGGAACTGTGCCGACCAACTATGCAAATTTTTAAAGGAGAGATTCTCCATTTTAATTAATCTTTTTAGTGATTATTCGCTAAGATTCACCACTGTGATTATTATTTTTACCAATTATTCATTAAGATTCACTAGGATTTTACAATTTTTTTAATAATGTGCATATATTTTCCAGGAGAATTAATAATTTTTTCAAAAAAAAAGGAAAGATTCGCCAGGAAAATTATAGCACTTGGCCAAGATTCGTCAAGATTTTATAAGTTTTTTTTGGGGGGTTCTTTAAAGTTATCACCGATCTACTTGAGAATTTAGTGTAATTGATCATTATATTATTGAGGTAAATATTGATTTTCTAAGAAAATTATGTCTATTTTATGCATCCGATTATGATTTTTACACATTTGATTTAGTTTGTTGCATATTTTGATCCACTATTTTGTGCAATTGATTTATATTATCCATCGTCTAACAATTTTTTTTTGTGATTGTGGGTATTGAATTGACTTGTGCATCTTGGATTTCATTTGGAGAAGACAAAAACCTAAAATAATTTACATATTTGATGCAAGGTTTTATGTTTTGGTTTTTAGATTAGCTCACACTTCAATTTCTTATGGGAAAAAAACTTTGTTTGTTGTGTTTAGTGGAATCATTGGTGTGTAGCCTCTCCCCTTGTGCCTAGAGTGAGCCTAGGGATAAAAAACACCTTTGAAGCCATATTTTTGTTCTCTTTACTCAAGGAATGCTAGTCACATATGGTTTCCCCTTATACCTTGTGTGAGATTGGGGATAAAAAATACTAGCATCTTCCTTCTTTTTAATTTTAGTAGGAGGCCTACTTGGGGATTTCATCACCCCAAGGGTGACCTCAATCACATTTTTTGTCGAGGTATACAAAGAGGGGAGAATGAAATTTATACTCCAAGGTGTGGCCAACGTCATTTGAGCCAAGCCACAAGACCTTCAATTCGTCGAGAATTATTAGGTGAGGAGAGTGGGGGATACCTCCCAATCTTGAGCATTACAAATGGGTTCATTGTTCACAGACACCACTAAAACACCTTGTTATTAGAATCATATGACCATCAGTCATTGATCTAGTGGGGTGCAAGGTATAATATCATGAATGAAGCTACCCAACATGTATCATCCTAAAGAGAGATAAAATTATTTTCAAGGTACAAAAATCCTTCAAGAAAAGAAGGAAGGTGAAACCTTGTGTCAATAGAGACCTAGCTATCCCATTTTGAGACTGGAGTGTGCTTAAGCACAATCCTATGATATTTTATTGATTGGGCCTCCACTAGTGAGACACAACTTTATTGAATAATATAGGTTGTTATTGTGTTTGGCAAGTCTTCATTGTGCAAGACCAATGAAACCATTTGGCCGTATACCCTAGAATATTATCAATAAATCATTGTGTCTTATTATATGACCATTTTATTACCAAAATTACCCTTATAATTAGACCAGACAAAATTCAATAGAATAGCACAACTGATATGTAAAAATTCACAATTGATTATCCTTTAGTGTAAATTTTTATCCTTTTGTGTAATTGATCTTACAAAACAAATTCTAAAAACATAGTTTTTACCAAAAACTTCACAATTGATTCGCATTGTAGTGTAATTAATTTTGCATGCTATGCAATTGATTGTGCTTGTTATGCATTTGATCAATCCTACTACATAATTGATCCTAAAAATAATGTAATTGATTCTATTTTAAACTAGATTGTGATCACTTTTATATAGAATGTTATAATTGAAGCTCTATTTGCCACATTTGATTCATCCTGACACAATTGATTTATCTTTTAGCATGACTAATCCAAACTATTATTTATTTGCCTACTATCATCAAATCCTAAAATCTCACAAATATACCTACACACAGACATACCTAAGACATACTAGCATACACAGACAAGACCTAAGACTTATCAATACACCACATTCAATTTTCATCCTCCATATCTTTCATCTCACCATCATAGATTTAAACTTAGGTCAAGTCTATACTCATCCATAATCATCAATTTGTCATTCATCTATCTAAATTTGATCCATATGTTTGTCTAGATCTTACATCCCTTTTATCTCTAATTTTTCCTTTTGCTTGGAATTTTGCATTCTCCAAGTAGAGGGTCAAGTTAGCCTATCAATGGGATAGATTATCTTAGGAGCTTTAGCCACTTCTAAGTTGGTATATTCCACTCCCCCATCCATTAGTTTGAAATCATTAGTCTAGTTCAAATTCAACACCCAAATCCAATCTTGATTGCCATTATCTAAAATCTAGATACACTTCTAATCCTTTTTGTTTCATTATCCAAAAATATAAAAATCCTTTTCAAGTCAAAAGGTCTTAAAATATTTCATATGATAATCAAAACTAGGTCTCATGTAAAGAAAAGAATGCAATATCAACAAGACCTTAACATTGTTACCACAAACATGAGTCATAATCGAAGTGAAATCTCCTTAAAATTATCCATGATAATTGGGTTTGATACCTCACCCCCACTTAGTCTTAAGAATAGTCCTAACATAGGTGGGGCAGATAGAGACTTAACACCTGAAGAGTTGGTAAAAGCACAATAGGATGGTAATGCCACGAAACTTGTGGACTGACTTCTTGTGGCCAATTGTGATCAATATTTCCTATTGCTAGTGTAGACACCTAAATTTGACTAACATATTTATTTCGAAACATCATCAATTTCTGTCATCAAGACTCATCAATTCAACTTTTAGATTTAATTAAATATTTTTATTATTTAATTAAATTAACATTATTTCCCCTTCATCTTGGATAATTAAATAATTATTAATTATATAATTATCTAAAATGCAAATTTTCCCTCTATTTCTACTTTGATTAAATAATTTCAAATTATTTAATTAAATCATATATCTCATCATTTTTTATATTAATTAAATAATTTTAATTATTTAATTAATTTATCTTCAAATTAATCTTTTCCTAAATCATAATAATTGAATAATTATTTATAATTATTTAATTAAACTAATTATTCTTCTCAACATTATCCTCTTCTAAAATAAATAATTTATTTTATTTTATTTATTTTCCCCTAGGCACATAAAATAATTAATTAATTAATTAAATTATTTATTAATTACTCATGCATTTCCACCTCACTAGTCAACTCCAACTCACTTCGAGTTCACTCTCCAATCAATTCAATCTTCTATCTAATCTATTTTATTTCACTAATAATTACTCACACTTATCTCTTCAATCAATTCTCTTAATTGATTCATATGGGCAGTTAGCTCAAATCATGCAATCAATTAACTCCTCATCAATTCCTCTCAAACATTCTCATCTATAATTGACGTTTTTAGTCTCACATTCGATCTCAACTGTTGATCAGTATTACCTAAAATCTATAAATACAACCACATATCATACATTATGTCTCTCTCATTACAAGGGATATGTATGCATATCATTTTAAATATTTTGTGCTAAAAATTTGAGATCAACCACACACACCCTTCTTTAAGGTGAAATGAAGAAAAATGGAGTTCAAAAAGGTCATCATGCAGGTTTGCTTTGGTGTATTCATTTGATTTACTTATGCTTCATTGGTGATTTTGGAATTGATTGTGTTTAGTTATTTGTATTTGCTTTTCTTTATTTCACAGTATTTTTCATGATCTACATTTTGGCACACCTGGTGGGACTCACGTCTCATTTATTTTAACATTTTTTATGAGTTTTATGTGTTTTAAGAGGTTACAATCTCAAACGGCATAATTGATTGGTCATTTGATGCATATGATTTGACAAACGACACATCTGATCATGTACAAAACAAAGAAATTTTATGATTCGACGTATATGATTAGGCTTTTGATTCATTTGATTGCCTTTCAATGTTTTTGATTCTCCATTTGATGCATTTGATATTTACTAGAGTATTTGATCTTTTTTTTCACTGTTTGCAAGTTCAATTTACCAAAATTATGCATTTGACACCAAAATTGTACAATTGAAGCTATAAATTGCACAATTAAAGCTAGAAATTGCATAATTGATGCTAGAAAATGTGTAGTTGATTTTGATGCAATATTACACATTTGAAGCTAGAATTACGCATTGGATGCCAGAACGGTGCAATTGATTGGGGAAACAACACAATTGATTGGGAAAACGGTGCAATTGATTGGGAAAATGACACAATTGATCGGGTATGTGATTTAGGATCTTTTTGTTTTCTAATCTTTTTTTCTTTGGTTTCATGCATCTAATTTCTTTCTTTCATGCATTTGACTCAAGTTGTTGTACAATTGATCCATTATATTGTGCAATTGATTTGTGTATTTATCTTTGGTTTTATTGGTTATGAATTTGAGTTGTGCAGTTATGGATTTCATTGGGAAAATACAATATAAAATTGAAACTAGTAACAAGTTTGTTGCAAGGTTTTATTGTCTTCATTTATATTAGCTTAGCTCAAACTTCAATATTTGAAGGGAAATAATTTATTTATTGTATTTGGTGGAGTCATTGATGTGTATGCTCTCCCCTTGTGCCTAGTGCGATCTTGGGGACCAAAAAAATATTTAAGTCCACATATTTGTTATTTTTTACTCAAAGAGTGTTATTTTCATATGCTCTCTCCTTGCACCTAGTGCGAGCCTGGGGATAAAAAATAATAGCATCTTTTTTTTAATTTAGTAGGAGGAATGCTTGGGGATTTCATCACCCCAAGGGCCATCTCAACCACATTTTTTGGTGGGGTATAGAAAAGGGGGAGAACAAAATTACCCCAAGGTGTGGCTAGCATCATTTGAGCCAAGCCTCAAGACCCTCGGTCCATTGAGACTTGTTAGGTGAGGAGAGCGGGGGATACCCCCCAATCTCGAGCACTATAGATGGGCTCACTGTTCACAAAAACCACTAAAAACCTTTTTATAAGTTGCCTAAGATCATTGATCATTGATCTATTAGGGTGTAATATATAATATCATGCATGAAGTTACCCAACATGTATCGTCCTAGGGTGAGATAAAATTCTTTTGAGGTTGTAAAAAACCTTTAAGGGAAGGAGGAAGGTGTGTAGGCTTGTGCTATTAGAGGCATGGCTATCCCCCTTTGAGAGTGGAGTGTGCATCAACACAATCCTACAATGTTTTATCGCTTGGGCCTCCACTAATGAGACACACCATGATTGAATAACATAGGTTGTATATCATGCTTGGAATGTCTTTCTTGTACAAGACTAGTGACACCATTTGGACTATTACCTTGGAAATATCAACTATTTTGTATTTTTGATTGATTCAATCTTTTCTTGTCAAAAGTTTCAAAAATTGCTAATTTTGTCCAAAAATCCATAGAATAGTGCAATTGACCTATCAAAAATCACAATGGGTTATCCTTTGTAACAACTGTTTATCCTTCTATGCAATTAGCTATAAGTATAGAACTTGTGTAAGGGGGAAATTGAGAAGTGCAATAAGATAAATGAAATGAACTGAAACTAATATAATTCAAAACAATGATCATGATTCATTCCCATTACCCACGAAATGAAACGACGAAGAACAAATTCAAATGATGTAATCAAAAGAGAAAAACATAAAATGAATTTAAGAAACATAGCGTTACCATCTCGTGTCTAAGTATATTCGCAAAGAAGTTGGATTGTTGTTGTATCAATGTGAAGCCTCCATTTGTGCGTGCAAAAGATTCAAAGTCGTGCATGTGTTGATCAAAGATGTGTGTAAAGCTTTGTCAAAATATCGACTACAATTTTAGCATTACTTTGTTGTGTAAAATATGTTGATTCTCTGATTGTTTTTGAGAAGAAATAAGGTTGTTATATAGATTTTTTGTTTCAAAAAGAACACTCAAGACTGTGTAGTAGAATATCCCGATCAATGGTTCAAAACCGTTAAGAGGAATTAGATGGGAAGAATTAGTGGATTTTGATTACGTAATCGGTGTGATTGAAGAAATCATGTTCAGTGTTCAGTGGAATTGAGGGAATAGATGGAATAATCTGTGGGATTGAAGAAATAGATTTGAGCCTTCAGTGGGATTGAAGAACTGATGAATTAGTCAGGAATAGAGTGAGTAATCGGGGGATCGTAATTCACTCAATCATGAAAGTGGGTGAGGATAATTAATTAATTGAATTAATTAATTAATCTTTTTGAGTTGAACGTGCAAATCATGTTTTACTTTTGCAAACAAAGTTGTATTTGTTTGTTTTGCTCTTTTGATGATGTTTTTGAATAATTTATTTAATTGTTCAAGTTTGGGGGAAAATGATTAATTAAACTATTAAGTGGTAATAATTTAATTAACTTAGGGGAATAGGGTTAATTAGTGACATAATTAAATAATTGATGTTATTTAATTAATTAGGAAGAATAAAGTTAGATTAGGACTTTATTAAATAAATGAAATTTATTTAATTAGTCAAAAATGATGAAAAAGAGAATTAATTAAATAATATAATATTATTCAATTAATAGAGGAAATTAGGGTTTTTCCTAATGTAAATGATGATTTGAGGATGAATTAATTAAATAATGTTAAATCACTTAAGTAATAGATGAATATGATAAATGATAATAATTAAATAATAATGTACTATTTAATCAGAAGACTGAGAGTTAGTTAAATAGTGTTGTTTGCCAGTTAGGACACTTTTAGGTGTCTACATTTTGCCTCTCTTTGATACAATATGATTTTGAGCATTGTGTCAAAGAAAAATAAAAAATTCCTATTGAAAAATTACTGTAATATGCCCCAAAGTTGCCCCAGTATGCCCCAAATGGGATAGCATGCATGGTGCCCCCTCGAGAAATTTGGTGAAAATTCTGGATAATGAACCAAATTTTTTGATATGCTGATGTGATGCATTTAAGTGCAAGGACTGACAGAAGAAATAGTGACAAGAAGAAAATGTTAATAAGAAGTGAAGAATAGTTGATGTTGTTAGTCATTGATGAGTTTTCTTTTGCTTTCATGGAGGCTCCGTATCTTTAACAATCCTTATTAATGTAGAAAATAGAAACGATGCACCAGGGTATTAATAACCAAGGTGGCTTTGTATCCATTGCATGGATTTTAACTCGACATAAAAAGAATATTCTTGCTCATACCATACATACATAAACCTTGTTAGGATATGTGGGTGGGAAGCTTTAAAATATTTCAGACCAGTTACACAAAGAGGTATGGAGTACCTAACATGCAACTACTGCACGAATTTCCCCAAAACGACTTCCACACATAGAACAAAGCAAGTATTCGCCGTGGTAGTATCACAAAAATATCCAGCCAATAAAGTAAATAGAAATTACGCTCAATTTCCCCCATTCCTTCCACTCTAAATCCTTATGGATATACTTGAGAGATCCTGGGAATGAGTCAATAATGTAAATAAAAAAGATAAGATCATAAAAAGATAAAGCAATGCTGTTGTATCACTTGACATATCTGTTTTGGGGCTATTATTTGGTGTTGATGATGTCTATTGTAGGAACAAATCCTTTAAGACATATCTCATGATGTTGTTGGTGAATTGTCAATAGATAGGTAGTTAATACTTTGGCTTTTTTTTAGTTTGTTTGCGATCAAATCTTTGTGATTGTTTGCTTGAAAGTTCTAGCTTTTGATGTTGTTTTGTTTGTTTGTATATTTTGTCAAAGGGCGAGGCTGATGATTTTTTTTATTATGGATGATGTTTTATTACAGATAGGCGATGACAGAGATAGTATTTTTGAGATTTTTGATGTTATTTGATGTCGTTTTTGGTGTTTTCAAGATATTTGAATATTTTTGTTTTGTCATTTTTGAGTAATAAATGCTTAAAAAATATTTTTAGGCAAAAGTGGTAGGTTTGTGATTTTCACACTTTTGAATCATTCTTGCCACTTTTGAAGTTTTTGATTATGCTTCTTTTTTCTTTTTTCACTCATTTTCGATTAAAATGTTCGCTTCTGTTTCTTGTCTAAGATGTTCGCTTTTGATATTCTTTTTTTCTTTTGTTTTTCGCCTTTGTTTAAAATCTTCACTTTTGACTTTTTTCAAGTTAAATGGCCATCATTGTGACAAATGTCCGCTCTTGAGAAACTTTCTCAATTTTTTCATATGTATCGCTTTTGTATTTCTTTACCGCTCTTGACAAAAATAGGTTTGCTTTTGATTGTTTTAACTGCTTTTGTCAAAAAAAGTTTGCTTTTGCTGGTTTTTGGAAGTTTGAGCTAGTTTATTCGTAATCTTAGGTTCGTTTCATGTTTTTGGTAGCAAATTCTTCTCATCATGTGTTGAATGTTTTCAGGCGATTCTAAAACCGCTTTAATCGAGAGAGCGATGACTATGTTAGCTATTTGACCTGATTACTGGTTTCCAGGAGCTTTACTCATAGTTTGCTTGTTTTGAGAAGAACTTGTTTTTGACTTTTTTCTTTTTTTTTGAATGTTTTTGAGATTTTGAATTTTTGACTATTGAAAAAAATCATGATAGACACCTAAGGGGATTGACCTAAGGCCTCGAGGGCTGATAATCCTTTCCTACGTTGTATATGCAGAGACTACGTAGTTCAACTAGTGTTGACTCAAAGCATAACATGTTTTTGGGATTTTTATGTTTTTGACTTTGTTTGTTTTCTAGATGTTTTTGATTTTGATAGTTTTCAACCACGATGGGATGTACAAAGATCCAATCTATTACTAGTTTTAGGAAGTGGCCCCCAATTTGAGACAAGATTATCCTCAATAGGGTAAGTATAATGTTTTGAAGGTTACCTTGGTAGTGAATTAGTGGTACACCTTGTTGTTGGGACAAATTATTTTGAAGGTTACCTTGGTAGTGCGTTGATGGTACACCTTGTTGTTGAGATGAATTGTTTTGAAGGTTACCCGGTAGTGCATTGATGGTACACCTTGTTGTTGGGATGATTTTTTTTGAAGGTTACCTTGGTAGTGCATTGACAGTATGCCTTGTTGTTGGGATAATGCCTAGATCACATCGTGAGTTAGAAGACATAGATCAAGATTTATTCTAAAGCAAGATGTAAGTATTTTCCCCTAATGTATAGAAATGTAGGTGATGGATTATCTTGTGATAAGATAACATGTTTGGATAGAGTATGCCCTTTTGAACAATGTCTCATGGCTCATATAATGTTGAATAGGATAGGGTTAGTGATAGTGGCCCATACCAAGATGTTTTCCATAAGTGTGAAGTTTACACCAAACCTTTTCCAAGATCAAGATAAGTTGGAGTTGGATGAAAATGGGTTGGATTAATGGTTCATGGATTTATTATGGATAAGATGAGATGCTTATACCTAAAATGACACACATAGATGTTCAATTCTATAGATGATACCTGTTTACCAGGTTTTCATCATGGTACTTGTCCAAAGCACGACCATAGTGGTTTTCACTAGAGGATGATTTTTCTCTTGACTATTTTCTTGATTTTTTAATTTTTTTTCTTCTCTTTTTTCTCTTCTTTTTTTTGAATGTTTATGCTCATGTTGAACCACTTGGTGGTACTGATGTAGATGATTCTAGTGCTAATATATATGTGTTTTCTGTCATGATGTGCCAGTGATATCTCGCTTGAAGGAGTTTTTTTGCTAAGATATAGGTGCTTGAATGTAACACTTGATAATTTTTGTCTTCTTTGTTGATACCTGAGTTAACCTTACCTTGATGTGCACATCATGATAGGGTGCCCTTAGAGTCTTTATGATAAAGAGTCACTACCAATACATGGTCAATGTGAGATTTGGGTATTATGGATGGAAAAATGCGTTGAGGGATATGAGATTTAGATGGATTGGTCGATATTTTGGAATCTTTGACTCTCCAAACTTGGGATGATGAGCAATGGTGGGTGGATATGGAGATTTGATTGGGACTAACTTCTTGATATACCTTGTAGGTCACTCTTGAAGCTTTCTTTTGCATCTTTGGACATTTTTGATGGATGAAATTCCCTTTTTGATTTTTCCCCATTGTTTCTTTGACTGATGGAGTTTGATAGGGATGATTTTCTTGCTTTTGCTTTGGTATCCATTTGTATTTTCTTTGTCCATTTTGTTGTATTGATTCTTGTGCTTCAATGACTTGTTCCTTTCTTTGATATTAAATTTTCTCTTGTTGGTCCCAATGAGATGGTTGAAATATATGTGGATGACGATTAATGATATGGCTAGTTGTAGCATTGGTGGCAATTTCATCATAAGGACTCTTCATGCTCTCTATGTTGGTGTTTGCATTAGATAAAGTTGCTCCTGATGTTATAAAGGTAACACTAATATGTTTAGATTCCTTTATTATTGAATAACCAAGACCTTGATGCTTAGGATTGCCAATAATATGCACTGGTTTTAGGACACCCTGTTCATGTAGGCCTAATCCTCTACCTTGATAATGCATCTGTTAAATTTTTTTATTTGCAATAGGATATAATTTACCTTGGAACCAAGGTGTTAATCCTTCTCTGCTCTATTGTGGATCTTCAAAGGTGATAGCTTCTTAATTGGTAGGATATCTTGCTCTGACAGATCCAAGTTTATAAGTGATAGGATCCTCCATATGTGGGATAAATTCCTAATTGATATCTTTGGCTTGATCCTGTGAAATATCAAATTTTAATGCTTGTTCTTGATCAATTTCTAATATGTCTATAAATTTTTCTATGCTTTTATCATGTGTAAAGATGTTAAGAGTAGGTGACTCTTGTTCCATGGTAATGACATCAAGAGTATGCGACTCTTGTCTTGGATGAAGATCATCTACATGTCCATTAGGAGTAGGCATCTCATGGGAATATGTATGTGCGCTTGGTATATGGATTTGTTCTTCTTTTGGAAAACCTTGGATGTCTTGGAAGATATCCACTAAGTCATTATAATATTTTGATGGTGGGGTTTCTTGATCTTGAATTTGTGTGGTATTATCTTCTATATGCTTTGGTTCATGTTCTTGACATGAATTGATTTCAAAGAAGGGATTTCTTGTAAAGGATCCTTAGATTTCCTCAAAATGTGGACATATGGGTGATAGCTCTTGGATTAGATTTTCTGTATTGGATATATGTGTTGGATTAAGAGTCTCTTGATCATCAATATGTACTACCATAAGGTTGGATGATGCCAATATATCTTGGACTATATCATTGATAGAATTTGGTGACTGATTTTGATCATGCTTGGAATTAAATTCTTGATGTATTTCCTCTTGCTCATTGGATGATGTAGAGTCATTGTTAATGTGACCATTGGTAGATGGCTCTTGATCATTGTTTTCAGCTTTTGAGATATTGTTAATGTTTTCAACCATGAGATCAAATAATAAGATTTCTTGAATTGGATCATTGTTAGACTTTGGTGATTGATTTTGATCATGATTTGGGAAAGATTCTTGATGTATGTCCTCTTGCTCACTATGAGAGATAAAGACATCTTCAATCAGCGGTAGATAGATCTTGATCATTGTTTTCAACTTTTAAGGTTGAGATATTGTCAATGTTGTCATTGGTATTCGAATCTTGAACGTTGTCCTCAATAACTATTTTTTTTATCAATAAGGTCTTGGATGAGATTTTTGAGTGAAACAAATTTTGATGTATCACGACCTTTCACTCTATGGTATTGACAATAGGCCTTGTCATCGTACCATGGGAATTTGATGATAGGTTCACCACTTTGTGAGGGTTTTGGAAGTGTGATAAGATTAGCATTGACTAATTGGTTTAACACCCCCTCGATTTGCTCCCCTAAAGGAGTGTATTTACATTTAGTAGTGTGGTTGGATTACAAGGCTTGTTGTGTACCTTAGTATTGTCCTTGAGGTGTTCATTGGTACTGATTTTGTGATCCCCCTTGTTGTTGATGTTTTTGATGTTGGACATAGTGTTGTTGAGTTTGGGGTGTACTCTGATAGTTCATTTGTGGTACACTGTGTTGTTGTGAAGGTTTTTGAAGGTTACTTTAGTAGTTCGTTTGTGGTACACCTTGTTAATGGGACGAATTTTGTTGAAACAAACTTTGTGGAAATAGACTTTGTTGCTAATATGAATCAATGATTTGATGCTGTTGGAAATGTTGTTGATGTGGATATTGAGATGTTTGAGGGTGTTTGTTTTTGTTGTTGTTGGGGGTTTTTAATGAAGGAAGATACCATATTGATTTTGCATAATATTAGGATCCTGATTTTGTTGTTGTAACCCTTGTTGATATTGTGCATTGTATGAAGGGTCATAATATGGAGGCTGTTGGTATGAGGTGTCTTGATGTTGAACATGTTGTTGACAATATGAATTTGTGTTTTGATGAGTGTCATGATGTTTTCAATATTGTGACTCACTCTTTTGATGGTGTCCAAAGTGCTATTGATAAAGTTTGTTAACTTCTTTTTCAAGTGCATTTAGGGAAATTTGATGTAGATTTTGATCTTGATGGTGCTTTTGAAACCCTTGATGTTGTTGCCCTAGTTGATGTTGTGACTCTTGATAAGAGTGAATTGGGTAATAGATTGATGTTGACATGTGAAAGATAACCTTTTCGACAAACGGTGTTGGTGTTTCGCTATGGTTTTCGTGATACTCAAGACTCGAATATTTTGAGTGATGTTTTGGAAATAATGCTAACTTTTGGGATTCAAAAATGTTGAAAACTTGGATTGATATTTCACTTCCTTTTCTAGAGGATATGTTGTGGAAAATCTACTTGAACTAGCCTTGAGGTTCACGCAAATGTTGATAACTTAGAATTTTGAGTGAAGGAATAATCCAAAGTTGTTGTTTTGATTTTAAATCTTAAAGCTAGATTGAAGTGTTTTGATTTCGTAAATGGATGATGAACTGATGTGGATTTATGACATGGTTTGGAAGTCTAATTGTTTCATTCTCAGAAGGATTTGTAACTAGTTTTGGATTAGTTTTTTTGACTTTCACCAAAAAGTAGAGTAAAAGTGGCAATTTTAGAGCAAAAGAGGAAATTTCTATCAAAAGCGGCCAGATTTTGATCAACTGTAGCCAACTCAGAAGAGCAACTACGACTAGTTTTCTCAAAATTGTCCTTTGTGTGTAATTTTTCTGATAGGTGAATTTGTGTAGGAAAAAGTGACCTTCTTGGTCAAAAGAAACAAGTTTTCAGTCAACTGCAGCCAAGAAAATATGTCAACTGCGGCAAGATTATTGTCAAATATGGCTAGTTTATGGCAACTAAGTTCAGATTTTGCAAAAGTGGCATGTTTTTACTAGTGAATGTCATAAGGCAGAGAGAAAAAGCAAGCTATTTTAGGTTGAATGTGACCAGTTTTAAGTCAAGTGTGCAGAAACAAGAATAATAGAGGTATTCTATGCAGATTTGTTTTCCAATTTCTATGTTGGCAGCAACTTGGATAAATTTGTAGTTTTTGAATGACTTTGTTTGATCTGTTTTGAGATTTGGAAAGTGATATCATGCAACACAACAATTAAAACTATTTTACCCTAAATGTCTACAACTTTAAGAATTTTTCTTTCCACAAAAGCTCAAAGTTTGTGGAAGTCAAAATGCTAAAGTCATAGTTTCTAACATTTACTTTGTCCTTAATGTGACTTGAAATGTGAGCCTAAATAACTAGAAACCTTTAGGGATATTGTTTTAAGATATCCATAAGGAGTGCAAATATAGGGATCTTTTCAAAGAGTTCGCACTAAGTGAAAAGGGTTTGAAGTTTGATAACCATGTTTAATGCTTGTTTTGATGTGTTCATTTTAATTCAAGCACAATGTTTGATGTTTCAAAGTAACCGAAAGATTTGGCAATTTCATGAGGAAAATTTACACCCTAGGGATAGACACATTCTTTTAGGTGGGCTTACCTCATACCTCGAAGGGATGATTTTACATGCAATGAATGGAGATTGTTTTAAGCTCAACCATAAGTTGGACTTGGTAAGTAACTTCTCAGAATCAAAGTTTTGATGCACCACTTCAAAGAATTTTTTGGCTAAAAAAGGGTGGCTTCTACAACATTGGTTCTTAATCAATGTTTTGGGATAATTTGGTGTCTATACATTTGGTGATTCACTCATTTAAGAGGCCTTCCAGCCCCCTTTTAAAAAAAAAGGGTTTTTACGCATCTCAAGGATACTGAGGGAGACTTTTGTCAGTATAGAACATCCACACTAGGTGGTTGATGACTTTCGTCACACCCACTATTATTTGTATAACAGACCAAAAAAAAGTACTCCTTGGGTCGTTCCCTCTCACAAATCAAGAGGCAGGCCCTCTAAAGGTAATGCTTTGAAATGAAAATAATGTGCAAAACTCAAGATGCTTTTTGTCACCCAAGATCACCAAAAAAGTGCGAGGGGAGAGAATAGACGCCTATTTTTCCAAACACAAAATACACAATGTACAATTCATTTCAATGTTCTTTTTATTCCTTGAGAGCGATGCTATGCAACCAAATAAAGTGTGAAAAAGACTAGAAAATCATTTTTTTATGTTGCACCAAAATTGAAGTGTTTGAGATATCAAGCAATGTAGATAGCAATGTGCAAGTCAAGAATTGTTTTGTCCAATTTTAATCACCAATTGAAGTGTTTCTAAAGCCTTGTCTTAATTGGTCAACAAAAGAAAATCACTCGTTTTGTCAACATATTGAAAGCGTTTGGTCGAAAGCAAATAAACATTTTTTTTAGAGCACTAAAACAAAGTGTTTTATTCTAATCTAGAAAACTTCTCAAAATGTTCTTTTTTAGAGCACCAAATTGAACTTGTGTGAATTTGTGGGGTTCATTTTATGCACCAAATTAAAAATTCCCTAAGCTAGAAAGCTTCTGAAAATTCTTTTTAAGCACTAATTGAGATTTCCTAAGCTAAAAAGCTTTTGAAAGGTTCTTTTTAAGCACCAATTGAAAGCATATGATTTGTGGTATTCATTTTATGCAACAAATTAAAAAAAGTTTCCTATATGAAAGCTTTTAAAAAATAAAATTTAAAACTTCGACTGTTCACCTTCCATTTAATAAAGTGTTAGTAAATTCTTAGATAAACCCATGCCATGCTTTTGCAAATCCTGTAATAAACAACGCTAACACCACTCAACATCCAAACCAGGCGACCGTTAGTGTTAGAAATCGAAAAGTGACTTGCAGATTTTTAAATGAAAATTGACAGAGCAAAAGCAAAATTTTCAAGCAAAAGAGGCCCTGTCAGAAGCAATTGCGGCTGGAAAAAGAAAAGTGACCTTTGTTTCTTGAACAAAAGCTGCTGAAAAATGTGATTGCACCTCTGTAATTTTAGAAAAAAGCAGCTAAAATGACAAAAGCAACTAGGACAAAGTTGATTGCAGTTGAAACAACAAAATGACCACATGAATTTTCTATAGCTTATGCATGAAACTTTTTCAAGTGCATCTCTGGAACTTGCAACTGCTCAAATAACTCACAAATTGTTAAAGTTAAGGACCTAGGGTCTCACTGAGCGTGTCAAAATGTGTAAAGGGGAAATCATGAAGTGCAATAAGATAAATGAAATGAATTGAAACTAATCTAATTCAAAACAAAGATCATGATTCATGCCCATTACTCATGAAATGAAACTATGAAGAGAAAATTCAAATGATACAATCAAAAGAGAAAAACGTAAAATGAATTTAAGAAACGTAGTGTTACCATCCCGTGTCGAAGTATATTTGCAAAGATGTTGGATCATTGTTGTATCAATGCGAAGCCTCCATTTGTGTGTGCAAAAGCTTCAAAGTCCTGCATGTGTTGATCAAAGATGTGTGTAAAGCTTTGTCAAAAATATAGATTACGATTTCAACATTACTTCATTGTGTAAAATATGTTGATTCTCCGATCATTTTTGAGAAGAAATGAGGTTGTTATATAGATTTTGTGTTTCGAAATGAATGCTCAAGATCACGTAGTAGAATATCCTGATCAATGGTTCAAAAAGGTTGAGAGGAATTAGATGGGAAGAATTAGTGGATTTTGATTACATAATCAGTGTGATTAAAGAAATCATGTTGAGTGTTTAGTGGAATTATGGGAATAGATGGAATAATCTATGGGATTGAAGAAATAGATTTGAGCCTTCAGTGGGATTGAAGAACTGATGAATTAGTTAGGAATAGAGTGAGCAATTGGGGGATCGTAATTCACTCAATCATGAAAGTGGGTGAGGATAATTAATTAATCTTTTTGAGTTGAACGTGAAAATCATGTTTTACTTTTGGAAACAAAGTTGTATTTGTTTGTTTTTCTCTTTTGATGATGTCTTTAAATAATTTATTTAATTATAAGTTTAGGGGAAATGATTAATTAAAATATTAAGTGGTAGTAATCTAATTAACTTAGGGGAATAGGGTTAATTAGCGACATAATTAAATAATTGATGTTATTTAATTAATTAGGAAGAATAAATTTAGATTAGGACTTTATTAAATAAATGAAATTTATGTAATTAGTCAAAAATGATGAAAAAGTGAATTAATTAAATAATCTAATATTATTTATTTATTTATTGGAAAATTGCTATCAGAGAGGATAACACTTTTTCTATTAATTTAAAGCATCAAATTACATGTTTCAAATACTTACTTCAACCCCAAATTACATAAGGTATTACGTATCCAAAGATTCAACTTTCTTAGATCTTAATGTCATTGAATGCTTATTTTTTGTTGAAGGTGTTTTCTTCTTCTTCACCTCTGTCCATCCTTGATCAAAATCAGGGGGAACATTGCTATTTTCCATAGATTGACCAGCCAAAATAATGCCACTTGTGTCTGATGAAGTTGCATTTGCTATCATGGAGTCTTCACCACCTCTAGAGAGAATTGTAGAATCTGTAGCCTTTGTCAAAATACAATCCTTAGGAGGGGAAGGGAGGAGGGAATGCTTTCCTTCAGAGAAGCTAAAGGAGGTACAAATTCCTTGGATGGATTGGGGGGATGATATAGTGCTCAGATTCAACCCTAATCCACCATGACAGTTTGAAGTTCCTCACACCATGAAGCTTTTGACATTGAGAGGAGAAGTGTTCCATCAAAAAACATTTCCTGCATCTAAAAGCAATTTTTTCATAATCAATCGGTTGCCTCCTACATCTATTTCCCACCTTCAAAAAAATCTCCGCAGGAAGATCATTAGCAAAATCCATTTCTACGTAGATCCGAGCGCAATTTGAGTTTTGATAATTGATGGTTTCCTCAGAAGAGTAATGATACCTTCCAAGGATATTTCCAATAGCCCTCAAGCAGTCTAATTCCCAGAATTGAATAGGAAGATAAGGAAGTCTTACCCATAAAAAGGAAGTAGTGAAGATTTCTGTTCATGGATTGAAATCAGGAAACCATGGTTTCATGCAAAGAAAATCTCCTTGGTAGAACCAGGGGCTATTCTCCAACACCAACACTTTGTCTTCCTCTGAATTAAACTCTAAAACGAAAGACCCTTTTGCACAGGGGTAAATACAGATTTTTTCTTCCATGAATTCCTTCCAATTGTTTGAAACCCAAGAGTGCAAGTTGCGTAAACTCGACCAAATCTTTGAGAACTAGAAAATCAATGCATGATCAGATAAAAACCCCTCCCTGTTCGCATCTAGGCTATCCAAATAGACTCCCGGTGTTGATGATGAAATACAAACAAGGAAATGCAGACAGAGTTTGTCAGGGGTGCCATTTTTAAGTGGTGATGACACAATGTGGATTTGAATGGGGACCCCCGTCGCCAAACATGTCGCACGAGACATGCCCTAAACCTTGCAAGCCTAGGTTGCTCATGCACTCATTTTGGAAATGTGAGGCCCTAATAGGGTTGGCGAAGGTCAAATCCTGAGCCCTTTTTTTTGAGGAAAACGTCTAATTTTTGACATATTTTCCATTCAAATGGCCTTCATGGATTGCAAGTTTGGATTGTCCCTCTGTTGTGCGCAGCATTGAGGAACTAACCTTGCCGCTAACACTAGAGGGCAACCCCATGTTGACGTCTCACATTCCATCTTGGGATATTTCAAATGACTCTGAGCTAGTGGAGAATTCTACATATCACGACATGGAGGGCGCAAAGATTTTTGTAGAGCCGATTCGATTCAAGAAGGTGTTGTAATATTATTCAATTAATAGAGGAAATTAGGGTTTTTCTTGATGTAAATGATGATTTGAGGATGAATTAATTAAATAATGTTAAATCACTTAATTAATAGATGAATATGAGAAATGATAATATTTAAATAATAATGTATTATTTAATTAGGAGAGTGAGAGTTAGTTAAATATGTTGTTTGCCAGTCAGGACAATTTTAGGTGTCTACAAAACTCAAAAAATATTTTTTCCTGAAATTGCACAATTGAAACCACTATTGCACAATTGAACCTTCAAAATGCACAATTGATCCTTGAAACTATGTAATTGATCCTTAGAACTACACAATTGACTCTGTCAAAAATCAGCATGTAATCCAACACTAAGCAATTTTCATAGAATTGCATAATTGACTCTTTATGTTTCACAAATTGGCCCATCCTACAAAGTAACTGATATATTAATGGACACTTTGATGCTAACTATTACCAAACCTACTGTCATAAATCCTTAAAATTTAGAAATAAAACTTTTGCACAAATAGACCTAAAATTTACCAACATACATAGATAGACCAAAGACTTAAATATCCAAACTTTCAATCATTTATCCTATTTCCTTTTTATCCTTTCATCACATTTATAAAAAACTCAAAGAAATAGGTTCTTGGACCTACACCAAAAAAATCACTCATCCAAAACCAACAACCCATTATCTACCAAGATAGATCCATAGGTTATTAAGATAGATTAGACCCATTTATCTCTAGTTTTTCCTTTTTCCTTAAAATTTTTCCTTCTCCAAGTAAAGCGACAAATTAGCCTATTAGTGTTATAGATTATCTTGAGAGATTATCTACTTCTAGGTTGATATATTTCACACCCTTATCCACTAATTTGAACTCACTAGTCTAGTTCAAATTCAACATATCAAATCAAATCTTGATTATCATCTAGGATCTAGATATAATTTGAACCTTTATTGGTCTCACTATCCCACATATCAAACTCATTAAAGTCAAAAGATCTAAAATCTATCGTATGCTAGTAGAAATGAGGTCTCATACCAAGAGAATGATGCAACATCAACGAAACCCTAATATGGGTCTCATAAGCATAGATTATTTCCAAGAAACTCAAGGAGAGTCATCATAATTACTTGCATAAAGAGGGTTTCAAACACCACCATCTAGTCCAAAGACTACACCCAATGTAATTAACGACATAAAACCCAAAGAATTGGCAAAAGCACAAAAAGATGTTAACACCATGAAACATGTGGATACTATTATCACATAAAATAATGACTAATAATTCCTATCATTAGCACAAAAAGGTGTCAAGTTACTATCCAAATTTGACACCACACTCATTCAAGATATCACAAATACCACCTCATCACAAAGCTTGGGAGGAACAAGTTCAAACACTATCCCATAACCACCTAACAAAAATTTTCCACATTAAACTAATTCCTTCATGAAACCACCTGATAACACTCATACTCAAGAACATACCACCCCATTCATACAACCTTCTAATACCATAACCCAAAAAATCTCCACAATCATCCTGCAATCTATCATACCAACAAATTCAACTCACATATGTATACCTCTGGTAAACACTCAACTTCCACAGTCATATACTTTACAAATAACCAAACCAGATACCAAAATAATAATCCACATAATAACACCATCATCATGAATAATAATCAAGCACCTCTACATGCGTGATACCTTTCATAAGCACCTCTATCCAACACTCCCCAATATCATAACATCATCCCACCTAATCATAACTCCATCTTGCAACCTCAAAATATCATAAAACCTCCATATACATCATACATTTCACAAGCACCTCCATCCAATCCTCTTCCAAATCAAAACAACATCTCACAAAATTATAAACCCATCTCGCAACCCCAAAAGATCATATCACCTCAACAACTATTCACGTCATCAATATCATTTACCACATCAAATATATCCACACACTTATATTGCACCAAATCAAAACATAATCCCAAATAATCAAAATATCTTCCCATATAATCCACATCAAAACTTCATGACACCTCCACAACAATTCACTTCACCAAACACATTCACCGCATCAAATGTATTTACTAACACTTACTCTCCACAACATAATGCATACATCCCACAAAAAAATTAAAAAATGAACTCTTCCTAAGTTCACTCATCTACTCATCACATTTCCACATACAATCCTAGTAATACATCCAATTTCAAACATTCAACCGACTTGGTTCAATAGATTCACAATTTTCAACAACAAATATCAAGTATTCACATGGGATCCAAAAGGACAATACCAATGCCACCCTTCCATCACAATTTTGAAATTACGAAACTTGAAAAATACAAGGTAAGGGGAGATCCCTATGAACATATCAGAGAATCTCCGTAGCTTGCTTAGAGGTGTCTTACAATGACACTTACCTTATGTGCCTCTTCCCACGAAGCTTAGGGGGACAAGCTATGGAGTGGTTTTCTTGTCTTCAACACAACATTATGACATTTCAAGAATTGGCAGAGAAATTCATCTCATATTTCTCATATAACATTGAACATGAATTCTCCATGATAGATCTATGCATTACCAAACAAAATAATGGAGAAAATTTTGCCTCCTTGCAACGGTGGAGGAACTTAGGCAACAAATTTCCATGTCATATACTAGAAAAAAACTAGTCTAGATGTTCATTCAAAATTTGAATACCAAGATAGGATTCCACTTATGGTTCTAATGTTCTAATAATTTCAATGAAACCATAGAGAAGGGACTTACTATCAAAAAATCCCTCATAGCTAAAAAACTTGTGAAAATATATAAAGAGAACAAAGATAACACAAGTTCCTCTAATGACAAACCTTATTTCTGAAATAAAATAAAAATTTGGTCAACGACAATGTGGTTGATTCCATGATGGCCCAAAATGCTCAACCCATATTAGCTTACGAACACCACCTAATGCTCAAACATTGACGAATATTCATAATAAATCATAGAGAGGACCTCCTAGGAAAAATAATATACCACGATGGAAATATACTCCTTTGGGAGGGCTTATCAAATCAACACTTCAAAAATTAGTCTAGTCAAACTTAGTAATACTCTCAAAAATTAGACAATCCAAACCTCAAGTCAAACCCACCTGGTGGAAAGACACAAAATTCCATGAATATTATAGAGAAAAGGACATAAGACCCTTGATTTTTTAAATTAAAAATCCTATTCATAATTTTATTGACCAAGGTGACATTATTGTTGAAGATCATCACGATAATTCATCTCAAAATAATAACATCAATAATATCCATAGCTTACATAATGAGAAATTAGGAATATATCAAGATACATTTCCCAAGCATAATCAAAACCATCTATCTCTGCCTACCAATGGCTCATCTCAAAATAATTGCATTAGTCCTAGTCATAAAATATCCACCTCATTTGAATACATAACATGTGATCTCAGAAGCTTTCTTACAAGAAGCCCCCATCTCTCCTTCCTTTCATTCATCCTTGAAACCTTTGCAACATCAATCCATACCATTCCCATCAAACAACTCATCCAATAATAACGCCTTTTAGGATTTTCCCCAAGGGCTATCCATGATAGATAATCCACTATTTGATACAAGTCCAATCTATGATAGATAAATCTCGGATCAAACACCATCATGCCCACTCTAGAGAGTCCTATTCAAAATAAATTACCTCCATGCCAACATACTGAGGCTACCCAAGAGCCCCTTAATTTATACCCCATTATTAGAATCAAATCTATGTCAAGAATACAATCTAAAGAATAACTAAAATGAATCAAGATCAAGTTACCCAAATCCTCCAATCTCATCCTATCATTGATCAAGATCCTATCTTTCTAGAACTCCATAATGATCCAATCATCCCTTTCCATTCCATCCATGACCCCAAAACTAAATTTGACCCCATCCATATTCCAATAACCTCCACTTTCGCAGACAAGACACTTGCTTCCCCTAGACACATAGAAGATCTTCCCATTGTTCGTCGAGAACACAAGTCTTTCTCTCTAGACATATTTGAAAATTATAGAGCTATAACTGAGTTCATGGGATTCCATGATGTTATTCCAAAAAATGACTATTAAGAGGGTTTTTATATCAACTTTGAGGCAACAACATATTTTGAGAAACAAGCTAAGTTTATTAGTCCTCAAAATCATGTCAATGATATTGATCATTAAGCTACTATGGATCCAATCAACATCCCACAAAATGACGAAGAAAAAAGCATGAAGAGAGAGAAAACACCAATATCCTATCAAATTAGATCACTTACTTTTTTCAAAGCAATCCTTCTTATTGATGAGAAGATAACCACCATTGATGATTCCCAACAACATAAAGAAGAGGTAGCATCTTGTTTCCAAAACAACACATATCCTATTGAAAATAGAATCTGT
This sequence comes from Sequoia sempervirens, assembly GCA_007258455.2. Classification (NCBI taxonomy): domain Eukaryota; kingdom Viridiplantae; phylum Streptophyta; class Pinopsida; order Cupressales; family Cupressaceae; genus Sequoia; species Sequoia sempervirens. The sequence goes on from VDFB02270651.1 coordinate 42,687,643, forward strand.
CAAATCATGCAGCATAAAGAAAAGGATTAGGCCTACATGAACAAAGTATCTTGGAGCTAATATAGTTTTTTGACAATCCTAAATATCAAGGACTTGGTTATTCATCGATCAAGAAATCTAATTATGTTAGTGGCACCTCCATGATACCATGGTTAACTTCATCTAATGCAAACATCAAAATAGGGGCTATGAATAGTCTTTACAATAAGGTTATTTTTGTTGGAGAATGCCAAGATCAAAGAGCATGAGACAACTTCCACAAGTGAATAAAATATACGCAATAGTATGTCTATCAAATAATATGAAGAGTGTATGATACAATGATTAAGCCTTGCTTATATAGGCAAGGATGAGGAGGTATGAAGGTAGGATTGAACTACTGAATAACCCTCCAAATATGGAACACTTGTGAGCTCACTTGAAAAGTGTGTGAACAAGTGTCAATAGGTGTCTCAATTCATGAGGACACATGTCGCAATGCTATGAAGTGAGACAAAAGCAAAAGAAACCTAAGTAAACTTAAGCTAGGTGTGAATAGGTCAATCCTAGAAAGGTGATTAACTAACTAGGTATGATAATGATTTTATTTAAATTTTCACCCTCCCTTAAGTACAACTTAGTGAGTAATGCATGCACTAATGATGGGTCCCAACTACGAGGCCATGTTAGGTACTCATGTACACATCTCTCATAAAATGGAGTAAAGGATAAAAATCTAGTGGGAAATAAAAACCTCTCTAAAAGAGAATGATGCAAATGCAATGAAATGTAAAGGTGAAGAAGACAAGTGATAGATGGAGAACTCACGATGACCCCCTAAGGGATAATTTTAGTACAAAGTATAATTAATGTTCTCCCCATAGGAGAGAAAAGAGAGGTCATGTGACCCCCCCCCAAAAATGTGAAGTAATGAACTCCATGTGAGGAAATGCTTCCTCCCAAAACCAATGGTAGAAGAGAAACCATGTGAAATCCCCTTAGAATGATGCATGTAGTGTTGGTAGATGGTTGAAACTAGACGATGAAGATGATCTATGAATGTTGAACAACATTTATCCCTTTGGGAAGAAATAACACCATAAATATGTGCAATATGAATTCCCATTCCAAATAGGAATATGCAAGAAGTAAGGTGAATGCATTTAAATGATGCACATGATCCAAAGATTGAAATTATGCCAATGATTCTCAAATATCTCTAAGCCAATGTTGATGTGTGACAAATCCTGATAAGATGGATCAGGTACCATAGGTGATTTTGGAACAGGGACCATGAATTTATGGTGATATCTGGGCCGATGTGAATTTGATATTGTTGCAGATGATGATAACTCATGAATGTCTGCATAATTTTCATGATAGAAGCCGATGTAGGAAAGACAAGAGCAATATCCAAATATGGCAATGGTGATGCAACTTCATCGAAGCTAACATAGAATAGAAGATGGATATCCTTAATAGTGTCATTTAAGTTTGAAATTCAAGATTATACAAATAAAGATGTGATGTATGGTAGATATGCATCCCAATGTGGTGGATGTGGAAAAATAATATAACAATATTTTGATGCAAAGAATCTATGGAACTCATAGATGAGTCAACACTAGATTCAAATAGAGCAACATGTGATATGGGAGATGAGATATCAATGAAAGTCATTGAACTACATTGTTCATCCCCAAATGATTGTGTCTCACAAGATGTTTGAGTGAGACTAGATGATGTTTTTGCATATGTTGGAACTAGAGGATCAGGTAAGACAATACCATGACTAAGAAAAAATTTCTCTAGTTCCCCAGTTTGATGAAATAGATATTCTTCAATTATATGCCTTTTCTTTCCATAATATCCACATTCGATTTTCCATTTATTAGGAGGATTACAAATAATACTCAAATGGAAGGGATTTAGTGTGAGTCATGATCACTTGAACCAAAACACCAAAAATCATAAACACGTAGATTTCTCCCTTGATTCAGAGAGCCCCACCAAGAATGATTAGTGCTGATTGTAGGCCCCCAGAACAATGTGCAAGAAATTTTTACAAGTTATGAAGATTGGATGCCAAAATCTTTTATTTATAACTCACAAAGATATTTATAATTTGATGAAAAAAAAAACCCATATCTTAAAATAATAAGCAAAAATGAATTCCTTGCGAAATTTTGATAGACGTACAAAAAAGTTTGTAAAATTTCGATAATTAGGGTGAAAGTTATGCCCTGTCAAAATTTGCTTACAAAGTTTACTTCAGATGTTAAAATTTACAATTAAACAATCACAAATTGAAAATGTCTCGATGCTATTTTTTCAACACTGGAACTAACTTTCCATGACTATTTACAATTGAAAATTTGATCTCCCGCCTTTAAGTTATGCAAAAATGAAAAAAATCCCTTTTTGCACGCTATGGTAAAAAATGTCTCTACTCCCCTTTACAGATTTTAATAAAATTTGACATTGAACATGACTATTGATGACAAATATTGGATGGTTAGAAAAGTGTGACTGAGCTAACTAATTACAACAGTTAAAATTTACATAAAGGGACGCGTTAAATGCTAATTTTAACTATGTATTCAAAAGAAAGATCGAGTTTTTGGGGGTATGCACGGGGTTGCGTGGAGAGCATAAAGGCTTAGTCAAAGACCAACATCAAAGATGATTATATAAAATAATAAGATTATCATTTATAGGTTGCCAATGAACTGCTTGCAAGTGGAAAGTACTAGGTGAAGGATATGACGCCTGTTGAAACATGGAGAATTGACTGAAAAAATTCTTTAGAGGAAGGATTCGATGGTGTTGATTTTATGAATAGATCACCACACTTCTTGTTGTTGTCAGGCCAATGTAATGTTAGATAATCCTAAAACTCGCCAATGGAAATGCAAATTTGTAAGAGCTTTATGGAAATGGCATCTTAAGTCGATGAAGGTTGGGCTTGAGGAGTCTCAAGAGTATCACTCTTTGTTCTTCATTAGGATGCCCATTAAAGGAATGGAGTTGATACCTTGAAGATTTGATGTAGTTGTGCAGATGAAGGGTTGAAGCACCATAAAATTACCAACTACTATTGGAATATGCATGGTACAAATCACTAAATACAAGCTGCATAAGGTCTGTGGGAGGCCGCAAATAGGTGTGCAAGGACAGTGTTGAGGATGCCATGGGCTAAAGAGAGTTGGAGAGAGGTATGAAGACTATGGTAAGGGAATTGTTTATTGAATGAAATCCCAATTCTTGTGCAGGAGCAATGAGTCCATAAAATCAATCCAGTGGCCTGTCACAATGGATCGTGCCTTTTTTTTGGCCATGCACTTGTCCACAGGAATCAAATAGAAGAAAATGAACAATGGCGTGGACTTTATTCTATTAAGGGTGACCTTCAACAATGATCCTCAAACACAAGACCATAACACAGAGAAATATAACCTTCAACTAGGCTAAAATGACCATGAAATTGTCTGCAAATAGGCCAAATAGGCCACAATATGTTTGCAAGAATTCCTGCAAGATTACAAAGAAGCAAAAAAAAAAAGAAGCCAAAATATCACAAAGAGAAATATCTACCCTAACGAGCAAATGAGTAGAGGGTAGATTTTCCTTCCGCTAAAAAAATATTTTTACTTTTCAAAAATAGGTATAGAGGTCAAAAAAGTGCAAAAAATGAAAATTACCAAAATTGACAAAATGAAGGGTATTTTTTTTTCTCTCGAGACTTTTGAACATGCTGGCGTTGTCTGTTTGGCTTTATGATGCTTCGTTGATAGGGATTTGTGTGGGAGTCACCTCAATATAGGAAGGAACATGCTCTCATAGCTCTAATACCATGTTGGAGAATTCCAAGATCAAAGAGCATGAAATAACTTCCACAATTGAATCAAATATGCATATAGTATTTCTATCAAATGAATATGAAGAGTGTATGATACAATTATCAAGCCTTTCTTCTATTGGCAAGGATGAGGAGGTAGGAAGGTAGGACCGAACTACTGACTAACCCTCCAAAGATGAAATGCTTTCAAGCTCACTCAACAAGTGTGTGAGAAAATATAAATAGGTGTCTCGAGTCATGAGTACACATGTCTGAATGCTATGAAGTGAGACAAAAGCAAAATAAACCTAAGTAAACTTAAGCTAGGTGTGAATAGGTCAATCCTAGAAAGTTGATTAGCTAACTAGGTATTATAATGACTCTATTTACACTAACAGTTTCCAACAATCCTCTCATCCACATCATAAACCATAATTCCCAAATCCTTCAATCCACTAATTGGGACCAACAAAATAAAAATCCTTACAAAGAAAAAGGTCAAAGTCAAGTTTTTAAAGCTAATAAATCCAAAAGTAAAATCTACACATAAAGTCAAAATGGATCATGTAAGGCATCCAATCTAAATCCAAATCCAATATTTAATAAAACTATGGAGTCACCTCAAAAAAGTCCTTCCATCAATAAAAAGTGTCCACTTCCTTCAAAATAGTCTTCAATACCAACACACAATTTGTATAAAATAATTGGTCCCAAACACACTCAAAATATAACATCCAAACTCCACCGTCCATAATCCCAAGTTTGGAAAATAAAAAATCCTACATCCAAACTACCAAATAATTCATCTACATCTTACATTCCCCATCAAAACTGAACATCCTGCCTAAAATCCAAAAATCCCAAATCCCACATTTACTATGTCCTAGCAACAACACTATATCATAAGGACTCTAATGGTACTCTATCACAATGTGTATATTTAGATAAAGCCAACTCTAGTATCAACAAGGATCACAATGACATCCATGGGCTATATACAAGTGCTCTTATCTTGACAAAGAAACTCCTCAAGGTAGGACATTATTGGCACATTATGACAACAACATCTATATCAACACCACCAAGTGTTCCCAAATAGTTGATCTTTCAAAAACTAAAACAAAAAGTAAAGAAAAATAATGCATCCAATAGTGAAAACCATTCTTATCTTGGGATTTTTTGATAGGATAGAGCAATTAAAACTACCAATTATAAATGCAGATAACTAAAATTATAGAGAAACAAATTCACATAGACAAAAAAATTAACGTGGCTCACCCAATGTGGGCTACGTCCACAAACAACCATCCACTTTATTCAATATCCAACAAAAACTCGAAGAAATATATTACATTAACTAACATCAATATCCACTATTGTGTGCACACTCATATTCAACCTACAAACTATAATCCACATAACTCTTCACCTATTGTTGTGTGTTCATCAAACACAAAACCACACGTGTTGTTTTATGTGGATCCAACTTCTCATGTGTGATTGTCCACCTCCAATCCACAACTAAAAAATATTTAGTTTGGATAGTTACAAAATCGGTTTTAACTTGGGGGAAATGTGGTTGCCAAAGTAGCCAAAATATTAACACTAGAGCATGATTAGGCTCCACAGGCCAACCAGTCAACACCTCTCTCAACTCCAAATCTTGGGAATCTCTTAATAAAAAATGGGGAAGATTTTCACCCAACCTAACAATCTCTTCCTAATCACAAATACAAACATATTAGAGCAACACTCAACAAAGTAAATCAAAACCAAAATCAAGTCCATATATGAAACATAGAACAACACATTATCTTGTATAATTTACAAACAAATCTACGAATCCTACCTCAACTGGCTTCCAAAAGTGGTAGAGATGCTTTGTATTGAATATTATTCAATGAGACTCCTCTCCAATCTTTCTCTATTTAAAGATCCAAACTCTTAAGTTTGTACTCTTTTACCCACACTAAGGAAAAATGAATCAAAAAATCCCATACACATTTTCAAGAGGGATATAAATAATAGATGGCATGTCACTCATCCTCTCAAATAGGGAGGTGACACATGATATCCTACTCCTTCTCATCCTATATCACAACTCTCAAAGAGTCACATGAATCCTTATATGCTCACATGTGTAAGACCTAGGGATGTGAAAGCGACATAATACAATTCCCCAAGGAAAACTTAGTAAGGGGTGATTGGATCATATTCAAAGAAATAAGCTAAATTTTTTCACATATTTTAAAGGGAATTGAAGGGGTAAAATCTTGAGTAAATTCTAAAATTTTATGTCTCAACATGTATCCATTCTATAGGTATTCACCCTAAGACTTATTTTCACTTGATTATTGAAGAAAAGATACTTTATGACCTTTAGAAACATTTTATGATCAAATATGAGATTGGTCACAAGGATGACTCACAACTCAAGTTTCCCACAAATATAACCTCACAAAGTAACAAAAATTAAATTTAAGTAACAGTTCTACATTAACAAAATATTTTAACAAATTAAACACCTAGACCCCTCATGGGTTAAAGTCAAGGTATCACTAGGAAATCACAACACAAATTTCTATAAGGCCTCCAAAGTTTTCCATTGGCCATGAAAATCATTTGAACACTTGCAAGTAAGTATTAGTATATCTCACAAAAATAGCCAAGGAAATTATAATAATATTTTTACAAAACATCATAAGTTATAGGCAATCCATAATGTAGATAATTATCTCTATTCAACAATATATTTAAATTCAACTAATTAAATCACACTCACAATTTTTATAAAAAGAGGGCAAAAATTTATTAATAAAAAAAGTACATCAACACATTTAGTAATAGAGACAAGACGCCTCAAGGGCCTAGAAGGCTAATAAAACAGAAGCTAAAATACCATAATTGAACCACACCTACCTAGGGGCCAAGCCACCGAACCCCTTAACCTTGCATATCTACATGAATCAACCTTTGCAAATTAACCAAATAATCCCCAAGGAGCTGCTCCCATTCACTAACCTACCAATCTCTCTAACCCTTTGAAGCTCATTTAGTAAGACAATCTGCAACACTGTTCCACTCCCTCAGGATGTGGACAAAAAAAACCTCATCTAGGTAATTGCTCAACCTTAGAATTTTTCTAGCTATTAAAGCTAATTTCCAATTCACTCCCTTGAAACTCTTCTTATTTAGCATATTAACCAGAATCATAGAATCAAATTCACAAACTATCTTGTGCCACCCCAGGACACATGCCTTCTCTAAAGCAATAAGAATAGCAAGATCCTTCATCAAATTATTAGTCTAATGCCCCTTATAAATGGAAAAGAAGAACATAACTAAGCTAGACTTATCCCTTCCAACTCCTCCCACCCCAGCCTGTCCAGGATTTCCCTTGGACAATCCATCCATATTAATCTTCAAGACACCATCAGAAGGAGGAGACCACCTGCCATCCCGTTGAATTTTCCTTTTGGGATTCCTTCACTTTGAGGAGATAGAGTCATTCATCCCATTTCCACTTAATCCCAATCTCATCATCACCTTAGCCTCCCCACGATCAACAAGAATAGCCACCTCACACTTAGCTTGAATAGTTTCTTGTATCATACCCATAACCCATTGCTAGATCTGTTGAACATTAAAAGCTTGAGCTTGGAAAATCTTTTGATTCCTCTCAAGCCAAGTTTTCCAAAGGATACAAGAGGGCCCTAAATTCCAAGCCACCTAAAGACACGAGTCCTTAGTAGGAAGTCTCCCCATACTTCTTCAAAACTCCACTAGAGATGAAGCATGCACACACGCTTGTTTCCAAGCCTCCCACCAACGGTGCCACATAAACCTAACAAAGGAACATTGAAAAAAAAGATGAGAAGAGGACTCCTCACTGTATCCATATATAACACAAATCAAAGGACCCTTAAATCCACGCTTCCTCAAGTTCTCCCAAGTGAGACACCAATTCCAAACCACAAGCCACAAAAATAAATTACACTTGGGCCAGGAAAACTTATTCCAAGCATTCTTCCACCAAGGGACTTGCCATCCACCATACTTCTTCCTGCCAAGAACCTGATAGCCAACCGCCATTGAGTACACCCCCCTCGGGTTAGGACTCTAGGTAAGGGTATCATTCAAAGACAGGGAGTTGTATTCCCTTCCTACTAGTATTTGATACAAATCCTCATGATCCTCCATTGAACCTCCTAGTGGTCATTCATGATGGAATTTTTGTTTAAACGCCTCCACATGGCCCACCCTCTCGCTAGATTTAAAATCTTCAACCTTAGCCCAACCAACCTCTAAGAAGATGTGGCCTAAGCTCCAAAGATGCAGGTACAAGGACAAGATCAGGGGTGACCATCCCAAGAATTAAACTACTATAGGGCCCTAGAGGCTATATTGCAAATCCAAAACAATCCCTATTTGATTAAACTGGCCCTTCTCTTAAGAGCATCCCAAATCATGGAGCCTCTTCTAGCCACACCATACCTAGGCACAACAATACTCGCCACACCACTTAGGCAATTACATGACAAATCATAGCCTAGGCTTGGTTCTGGTTAGTGCACTATCTCCAGTAGAGCTTAGAAACAAGGGCTTGGGCAGTGAGAACAACCTATCACAACCCAAGTCCCAACCCAAGTCCCCCACCTGCTAAGGTCTACAGATATCCTCCCACTTAACTGAAGGCCACTTTGAAGAATCCAAATTCCCAGACCATAAAAATTATCTGGAAAGAGAATCCAAGTCCTTGATAAAACTTAAAGGAGCCACTTGCACCATACATCTGTATATAGGGAGAGCTTGGATCATTGTCTTGAGTATTAGCACTTTGCCCGTAAAGGAAAGTCACTTGAGAGTCCAATAACTAACTTTAACTCGAAACTTATCAATTATCTTTTGATAAGTCACCTGAGGAAAAGGACCCATAAAGATAGGAATTCCCAGGTACTCCAAGGGGAGGGAACCAATATGAAACCTTAGAATCCTAGCGATTCTTGACTAAGTCAAAGGAGGGGTGTTGAAAAAATAAATGGATGAATTTTCTTCATTTATCTTCTGACTCGACACAACCAGGTAAATATCTAGAACCGTTTGAAATTGGTAGCTTCCCTAATCTTGGTTACTCCCAACAAAGCAATATCATCAAAAACCTATAGGTGATATTGAGCAAGAAGACTAAACCCCCAACTCCACCCTTGAATGAGCTCTTGCCTCACATAGTCCTTTATAAATCTTCCTAAACCCTTAGCCAAAATGATGAAGAGATAAAGTGATGGTGGGTCACCTTGCCGAAGACCTAAAGAGACCCCAAAAAATTAGAAGCATCTCCATTAATAAGAAGAAAGTAAGAGGTTGAGGTAATGTAGCTCATTACCCATTCAATCCATTCATTTCCAAACCCGAAAGCACTGAGCACTTTTTGCATAAAAGACCATCTCACCTGATCATAGGCTTTAGCCATGTTCAATTTCATGAATATAGCCTTTTCTTTGGAGTTATCCATTGAATGTATAGCATTAGTAACAATAACAACCCCATCCAAGGTTTGCCTACTAGACACAAAACTACCCTGCTCTTCTAAAATAACTATGTTAAGCCATGGTTTAAGTCTCTTCACCATAAGCTTGGAGATGATCTTGTAGACCACATTGCAAAGAGAAATTGGTCTAAACAAATCCATATAATTAGCTCCTACCCTCTTGGGAATGAGCACCAAAAAGGTAGCATTCAAAACTCTTAGCATTTGTTTGTTTACCTAAGATTCCTATACAACTGTTAGTAAATCATATTTGACAATATCCCAGAACTCTCGAAAAATTCAATAGGAAATCCATCCGGTCTAGGAGCCTTCCCTTTCTTCATCTAAAAAACTATCTCTTCCACCTCTTCAAGAGTGATAAGGTTGCAAAGGCTCTAACTCATCTCATTAGAGACCATAGGAGGAATACAATTCAAAATAAGATTCTCTTCCACCAAAGCTTGAGGGGAGTCTTCCTTGAAAAGAGAAGAGAAGTACTGAGTAGCCTCCTTTAAAATATTCAAGGAGGAAAGTTGGCTTCCCTGAGATGACACTAAAGAAGATAACAAATTCCCATGCCTTCTATCTTGAATAGAGTTAAAAAAGAAAGTAGTATTCCTATCCCCCTCTTGAAGCCAATTGATCCTAGACTTATGTTTCTAGTAGATATCCTCATGCGACACCCATTCCTCTAATTCCTTCAAAGCCTTGCCTTCTTCTTGAAGGGTGGTCTCTGAAAGACCATGATCCTAGATCTGTTTGGTGATTACATCAAGGTGATTCTGGGCAGCTACTTTGGCATGGAAAATGTTCCCAAAACATTTCCTAGGAATACATGGTTGTCCCATGCATAGGCATACCTCTCCACCACCAATCCCTAACCAACTCCTATAAAGATGGCTCCTATAACCACATTAATTGGAACTTAAAGAAAGGGTTCTTATTGAATCCCAACTCGAATGTTGAGAATTTGATAGGCCAATGTTTATAGCCTCTCTAGTCCAAAATATTCAAGCTACTCACCCATCTATTGCCAATCCAAAAGATAGAAACTAAGAATCTGTCTAACCTCTCAAAAACGGACTCCACCCCACACCTCCTATTGCTCCAAGTGAACAAACTGTTACTAGGATTGATATCAACCAGATTTAGCAAAAAAATCTTATCCCTTAAAAGAATAGAAGAGGCTTACAACCTATCCACACCCCCCTCTTTTCCTCCAGACTGATAATGGCATTGAAATATCATGCCATAATCTAAGGGAAAATAGGGGCTAGAGATTTCACCTGCTAAATGTGTGATAGATTGCAACACATTTGCTATTATAGGGAAGCCAAAGAGGCATCTTCTAACAACAGATTGAAGTGTATTTGTAAGTGCAAAGATACATTTTGCTAGGGAAATGATCCTTTCCATAAGGTAACCCTACAAATCTATCTGGAACCATTAGCACATAAATTTGATAAATTGACTTGTCTTCAATTTTATGATTTATCTATATTATAAATAATTGCACCATTTCAATTCATATATAATAGTCATATTCTACAAAGCATAAGTTTCCTATAGCTAAATGTATTAGAACATGTAACAAAGGCCATATAAATCACAAATTTTAAGCTTAAGCTTTTGAACTAGTTGTATGGTACATCGTTATATATTATATTGATTTATAAGGTGCTAAACTCTAATAAGAAATAATGCGAGCATGTACACATGGAGTAGAAGAAATAGCTAGCCTTAAGACACTTATTCACAGACTATCCCTAAGAAGAATCAAAGCTAAAATAGAGATAAATCATAGAACTCAAAACAAGGAAATTGATGAAATTTATCTGCTAATGGTTCTAGATAGATTTGTAGGCTTACCTTATGAAAAGCACCAAATCACGAGCAAAAAGCCTCTTTGCACTTACAAATACACTACAACCTATTCTTAGGAGATGTCTCTCTGGCTGATCTATAATAGAAAATGTGTTGCAATCTATCAGAAGTGATGTCTCATAATCAAGCAATAAAAGAAAGATTAATGCATGCTGCACTAGGCAATCAAAATTCACAACAACACAACAAGAAATTAGTGCCGAATTTTATCCCAGATTTTAGTGTATTTGAGTCCATCAATTGGACTCATTTCACAACACAAAAGTTGGCGAAAAAGGTTTCTTCTTTTCATCACTGGTTTTTGCATCGTATTTTGCCCCGAATTTATTGCCCACTTTAGCGTCAGATTTTGCGCTGCACTAGGCAATCAAAATTCACAACAACACAACAAGAAATTAGTGCCGAATTTTATCCCAGATTTTAGTGTATTTGAGTCCATCAATTGGACTCATTTCACAACACAAAAGTTGGCGAAAAAGGTTTCTTCTTTTCATCACTGGTTTTTGCATCGTATTTTGCCCCGAATTTATTGCCCACTTTAGCGTCAGATTTTGCGCTGGAAAAGTGGTGCCACCAATAGCGTCTCCTTTAGTGTCGAGAATAGCACTTGGAAGTAATGTCGAAAATAGCACCTAAATTAATGCCCAATTTGGCTTCCAGTTTTGCTTCCATGTCTGCTCCCATTTTTGCTTCTAGTTCTGCTCCTAGTTTTGCTTCCAATTTTGCTTCTAGTTTTGTTTCTAGTTTTGCTTCCAAGTTTGCTTCCAGTTTTGTTTCCAGTTTTTCTTCCAGGTTTGCTTCCGGTTTGCTTTCGGTTTTGCTTCCAGTTTTGCTTCTAGTTTTGATTCTAGTTTTGCTTCTAGGTTTGCTTCTAGTTTTGCTTCCGTTTTTGCTTCCAGGTTTGCTTCTGGTTGTGATTCTGATTTTGCTTCTAGTTTTGCTTCCAATTTTGCTTCCAAATTTGCTTCAAATTTTGCTTCCAGTTTTTCTTCCAAGTTTGCTTCCAGTTTTGCTTCCAGGATTGCTTCCAATTTTTCTTCCAGTTGTGCTTCTAGTTTTACTTCCAATTTTGCTTCCAGTTTTGCTTCCAATTTTGCTTCCGGTTTTGCTTCCAGTTTTGCTTCCAATTTTTCTTCCAGGTTTGCTTCTAGTTTTGCTTCCTAGTTTTGCTTCCAGGTTTGCTTCCAGTTTTTCTTCTAGTTTTGCTTCTAGGTTTTCTTCTGGTTTTGCTTCCAAATTTGCTTCTCGTTTTGCTTCCAAGTTTGCTTCTGGTTTTGCTTCCGGTTTTGCTTCTAGTTTTGCTTCTAGTTTTTCTTCCAATTTTTCTTCCAAGATTGCTTCTGGTTTGCTTCTATTTTGGCTTCCATTTTTGCTTCTAAAAATGCTTCTTGTTTTGCTTCCGATTTTGCTTCCAGTTTTGCTTCCAGGTTTGGTTCCGATTTTGCTACCAATTTTGCTTCCAAGATTGCTTCTGATTTGCTTCTAGTTTGGCTTCCATTGTTGCTTCCTTTTTTGCTTCTAAAAATGCTTCTTGTTGCTTCCATTTATTAATTTAATATGTTTTATTTCAATTTAATTAGTTAAATATATGATGCCTCTTAAATAACTCATATGACTATAGAGTAAGTAATTTAATTATTTAACTCATATGATTAAATAACAAGATAATTATTATAACATGATCATCATCTATAATTAAAACAAGTGAGTTATCTATAATTTAATTGAATTTGACAACATCCATCCTGAGCAGTAAATTAAAATCATCATACATAATAAATATCCATCCAAAAATCATCAAACATTTTTAATATATATAAATTGACAAGTCAATACTAATAAGATCATCATCATATATAACTAAAACAAGTGAAAGTCAAATATGCCAGTAGATCAATAACATGTCAAAATGATACATGTCCGATAGTCAACATAAGTCAAAATGATACATGTACAAATGAGATAAGTAAAAATGATCAATTATTTAACTCAAATTGATACAAGTCAAGATGATACATGTCCAAATGATATAAGTGAAAATGATACATGTCAATATGATTCAACTCAATAATATGGTACTGTAGGCTGTGAAAATGATACATATGATAGTAACCATGAAAAGAGGCATCATAATGATATATCAAAAATGATCCATGATGTAGTCTATATGATCATGAATGTCACTGGGTACTACCAAGAACTGCCTCATCATCATCACCACCATTGTAATCATGATCATCATAACGATATATCAACAATTATCCATGATGCAGTCTATATGATCATGAATGTCGTTGGGTACTAACAGCAACTGCCTCATCATCATCATCACCATCGTGATCATCATGATCATGATCATCATTGTCACCATCATCATTGTCATTGGCCTCGGTGTCTTCTGTATCTACATCATCATCATCCTCTGCCATGTGATCTGTACCGACATAACCAATATTTTCTGGATCTATATTATGATGAGGATCATCTTGATCTTCTAGAAGACCCGTGTTCTACAAAAAAAAAATTAAAATGAAAAGTTATTATTTATTTCATGCAATAATTTATTTTTCTGTTATATATCTAATATTACAACATATGAGATGAAACCATAATCATATTACATCATATCAAAGTGCACATACCATAATAAAATTTCAAAAAATTTATAGCTAATATGTCATTCCAATGATGTAAAACATGTAACAATTCTAATAAATGTTAGTGAAGATCATAAAAAAATTTGTTATACAATTTAACTATCAACTGTAAATTCTATTACATAACCTTAAGTGCCAACCCTTTGCAAAAGAATGAGGAGATTGCAATAAGATTGGCTGTAGGGGGCATTGGTACAGGAGATGGACATGGCTCTTCCAAGCCATCCACTGAGATGGTTTTATACAAAAATGTGGATGATAGCCCCATTTCTAGAGAGCTAATGATTTAGGTTGATATGAAAAATGATGTTGTTCTAGTACCCATATATGACATAATGGTTCCATTTCATGTAGCCACCATCAACAATGTTACAAGCCAACAAGATGGAGGGAATTCTTATATAAGGATAATTTTCAATGTTCTAGGTACTGGCTTTAATGCCAACTACATGCCAACATTGAAATTCCCTAGCAGTATTTATGTTGAGGAAATTTCCTTTAGATCTAAGGATTCAAAGCACATCAACCATGTGGTACAAATGATTAAATCCCACAGACGATCTATAGCGATGAAAGAGTTTGAAAAGGAAGAGAGAGCTATACTGGTGACTCAGGAGAAACTTCATCTTTCAAAAACAAAGCCAATTAGGTTGGCAGACTTGTGGATCAGGCCAACATTTTGTGGAATAGGAAGAAAGATGACAGAACTCTAGAGGCCCACCATACTGGATTTCAGTATTCAACTATGAAAGTAGAAGAGAGAGCTGATATCATGTATCAAAACATTAAGCATGCATTCTTCCAGCCAGTGGAGGAGATGATTACTTTGCTTCATTTTCATTTGCATAACCATATCATGGTGTGGGAACCAAGAAGACCAAGGATGTCCAATTTTATGTGGAGGTAATGGATGTGATCCAAAATTTAGGAGAGGCAAGAAGGTCAATGTATGATCTTGATGAAATTGAGGAAGAATAGCAAGAGGGGGATAGGAAAAATAAAATCAATGTAGAGTTTCAAGGATTTGTCAAGCGAGTAAGAGAGCTATGGGAGCATCCTCATCTAAAAGATTTTGAACTAGAGTTTGATATACCATTTAGAGAGCTTGGTTTTCATGGAGTTCCTTTCAAAACCTCTATTTTTATTATTCCTACAACAAAATATTTGGTAGATTTGGTGGAATTACCTTTCTTAGTAATCACTATTAGTGAGATTGAGCTTGTTAGTCAATTAGGCACTAATTTCCTATAGCAATGAAAGAGTTTGAAAAGGAAGAGAGAGCTACGTTGGTGACTCAGGAGAAACTTCAACTTTCAAAAACAAAGCCAATTAGGTTGTTAGACTTGTGGATTAGGCCAACATTTGGTGGAAGAGGAAGAAAGATGTCTAGAACTCTGGAGGCCCACCATAATGGATTTCAATATTCAACCATGAGAGCAGAAGGGAGAGTTGATATCATGTATCAAAATATTAAGCATGCATTTTTCCAGCCAACGAAGAAGGAGATGATTACTTTGCTTCATTTTCATTTACATAACCATATCATGGCATGGGAACCAAGAAGACCAAGGATGTCCAGTTTTATGTGGAGGTAATGGATGTGGTCCAAACTTTAGGAGGGGCAAGAAGGTCAATGTATGATCTTGATGAAATTGAGGAAGAACAACAAGAGAGGGACATGAAAAATAATATCAATGTAGAGTTTCAAGGATTTGTCAAGCCAGTAAGAGAGCTATGGGAGCAACCTCATCTAAAATATTTTGAACTAGAGTTTGATGTACCATTTAGAGAGCTTGGTTTTCATGGAGTTCCTTTCAAAGCCTCTGCTTTTATTGTTCCTACGGTAAACTATTTGGTAGAGTTGGTGGAATTACCTTTCTTAGTAATCACTATTAGTGAGATTAAGATTGTTAATCAATTAGGCAATAATTTCCTGTAGCAATGAAAGAGTCTGAAAAGGCAGAGAGAGCTACATTGGTGACTCATGAGAAACTTCAACTTTCAAAAACAAAGGCAATTAGGCTTGCAGACTTGTGGATCAGGCCAACATTTGGTGGAAGAGGAAGAAAGATGACTGGAACTCTGGAGGCCCAACATAATGGATTTTGGTATTCAACCATGAGAGCAGAAGAGAGAGTTGATATCATGTATCAAAATATTAAGCATGCATTCTTCCAACCAACAGAGAAGGAGATGATTACTTTGCTTAATTTTCATTTGCATAACCATATCATGGTGTGGGAACCAAGAAGACCAAGGATGTCCAGTTTTATGTGGAGGTAATGGATGTGGTCCAAACTTTAGGAGGGGCAAGAAGGTTAATGTATGATCCCGATGAAATTGAGGAAGAAAAGTAAGAGAGGGACATTAAAAATAATATCAATGCAGAGTTTCAAGGATTTGTCAAGCGAGTAAGAGAGCTATGGGAGCAACCTCATCTAAAATATTTTGAACTAGAGTTTGATGTACCATTTAGAGAGCTTGGTTTTCATGGAGTTCCTTTCAAAGCCTCTGCTTTTATTGTTCCTACAGTAAACTATTTGGTAGAGTTGGTGGAATTACCTTTCTTAGTAATCACTATTAGTGAGATTGAGATTGTTAACCTTGAGAGAGTAGGACTTGGGCAAAAGGAATTTGATATGGCTATTGTTTTCAAAGAATTCAAGTGGGATGTACTTTGCATTGATTCCATTCCTCAATCTTCGCTTGATGGCATCAAGGAAAAGCTGAACTCCATGGATATAAAGTATTATGAAAGCAAAATGAACTTGAACTAGCAACAAATTTTGAAGACTATTACTGATGATCCAGATACATTTTTTTGAAGTTGGTGGTTGGTAATTTTTGAATATGGAAGCTAGTGATTCTGATTCTGATAATTTAGAAGAGTCAGATCAAGGATACAAACCATCTGATGTAGAAGAGGAATCAAAATCAGATGAGAAAGTTTCATAAGATGAATCTCTTGTGGAGTCAGATGAGGATGAAGAAGAAGAGGAAGATTTTGAAGGGAAGGAAGGTAAAACATGGGATGAATTAGAAGCCGAAGCCAAAAATGTAGATAAGCAAAAAGGAGATGAGTCTGACAATGAAGAGGAAAGGCGGCGATGGAAGGTAAAAGCTATAGGGAAGTCTCGGGCACTTGATAGTAGAGATTCAAGAGGAATGCCTACCAAGAGGCATAAAGTCAGATGAATTGAGTTCATCTACATCCTTCTACTATTTATTCATGCACATAAATGGTTGAACTAGTTATGCAAATGATGCATACATGTTAACTTGATTAGTGTTGTTACTTCGGCAGTTTGACTTCTATGACAACCAACCATTAGGACATTGTGTGCGAGAGCATGCTTGTGTTTTTAGTTAAATTTTTTGGATAGCTCTACTTGGCGTTAAGGACATTCCATTTATCTTTTGAATTTTAAGAAGTCTAGTATTACACGCTTCTCTATGTTAATCAGATCAGGTTGCAAGTTTTTTACTGCTGATTTCTTTATTTATGGAGTTTTTTTAACTTGGAAGACAAGAATTTACTACCCTTTTTTAAATTAGATGGAAAAATTAAGTGGTTGGTTAGCTATGCCAAGTGATGTAGACTACAAGGATGTGTTAGATCTATAGGATGCCTACCAAGATGCATCAAAACATTCTTACATGTTAAAATAATTGCAACATTGTGAGGAAGGATGAAAAAGATGCATGTGGATCACTTAGTAGAATGGCAACATGAATTCAAGGAAGCACTCCTTCAGATACCATGTTTGAGAGAAAAGAAGATAAATCAAATCTACGTGGGACTAAGTTACTCAAATGATACAACTCATAACTTAAATGAGGACACTTAAGAGATATTAAAAGACCATGGTCATTAATTAAAATATGTGATGAAAATAAGGCATGAATGTCACTCACTACCCTTTAAGGCAAACAATATTTTTTTCCTCAACATGAAATAATGGGACAATTGAGTGGGATCTAGGGCCAATAGAGAAGCACTTTAGAACTCATCCTACGCATCAATAAACAACTCAACACAAGAAATGCAAATTGACATATTAACACAACAATATCCAACTAAGTTATTGAAGGTCAACTATTGATACCTCGTTCTCCATCCAGATTACAAAATCAGCCCACTTTTTGCTTTGTAACTTTTCCTTTTCAAATTGCTTTGGATGTCGGCCATATTTCTCCTCCTGTTAAAACATGGCACATGGACTAGTTAAACTAATTAATATGCAATCATTTAATTTTTCCTAGGAAATTAAAAAAAATACCATTTAACATATTAAATATACTTACAAATGTACAAATCAAGGCCTGTAAACCTTTCTAGCCACTGTGATGCGTGGCACAAAGTTTTTGAAGCCTAGCCTTGGAGGCCTTGTCCTAAAACATATACTAATTCAATCTAACTATGCACAAATAAAATTTAAAAATTATTTAAAAATTTGATATAATCTTATGAGAAAATTCAAATACCTGTGTAATCTCCTCATCGGACTTCTCATATGATTTTACAAGCTATTTCCATACTTTGACACTTACATCAATTGGCCTTTTTTTGAGCCTTAGCTCGGGAGGGAGTTTTTTTATCTTCTTTGTTTCATTGTACCGAAACCTCTTGCAATTTTGAGACATTCGTAGCTTTACCTTCTTCACAGATCAACCTGTGCCAAATTCAGTCTCCATGTCATTGATAATTATTTTTTGTAGATGTATGGGTATCTTTGAGAATGGAAAATGTAGATGGTCTTTGAACCATTGAAGGCATGATTCCTTCAACCTATTCACAAACGCTTTTCCAAAATCTATCATTCAGACTTCCCCTACAACCACATCGTATTCTATCTTGGTATCATAGCTACCAATGAAAGGTTTAAAACATGGCGTGGTGGAAGAAGTTTGTGTCCCAAGAGTGGTTGGGCTAGTGGAAGCCTCTGCTCCCTGTTCTACATTCCTAGAGTTTACTATTATTGATTTCCTCCTAGAGCTTTTTCTTGATCTAGGACTGCTTGGGGAATCAATTGATTCTCTTTGACACAATTGATTTGGTTGCAATGTTTGAGGGCCTTCACTAGATCTATTTTCTATGTATCTGGAAAGCATTGTCCAGTGCACATCATCCAATTTGTTCACTACCTCTGCCCCCAATATGGAAGCCAATGCCTCTTTATATTTTTCAGTCACATGTCCCTATATATATAAAATAAATTTCTTCTTTTAAATTTAAAAATAAAAAAACTAAAAACTAAAAATGAAAGAAACAATGGAAACATTTACAAATCTATAAATTGACAATGAATTACCTCATTGTGGCTAGAGTATGCTCCCTTTGTTCTCTTCCCTCTATTGCTTGACATTTTGAGGTGACCTAGGGAAAATTATTTTCGTCTAGTCTGTGGAGGCAAACGAAGTACACACTGTTACGTATGAAAGTTTTCATCTAGTTTGTGGTATGAATGTTTTACCTTGAATGAATCTCTTTCTAGATTTAAATGCCTAAGAATCAATTGCTTGCACACCTATATAGAATATAAATATATTTGGAAGGATATAAATATATGCAAAATGAAACAAATGTATTGTAAAAAAATCAACGCTTGCACACCTGTATAGAATGGTAATCTTTGGGGGATAAAAAGGGCGCGAAGTGTGGTTTTATTGAGAGTTAACATAGATAGGTCCCATGCTCGAGTCACATCCATTGATTAGAAAGAAAATGAATGTGTGCACACAACCAATTCGAAACCACGAGCTCATTTTTTTGTAAAAGAATAAGTGAAAATTAGTAATAGCTAATTTAAGCTTGAAGGTCTCACAAATTTGAGGAAATGATCTATTATTTAGCTGTTATCTCAAAAGCCCTATCTCCTCGTATTGTATCGACCAACCTCTATTCTCATGGGACCTGGCTATAGTGGGGCGGATGTTGTTTAACGACTTTTCTTGAAAGCACTTGACTAATTTTTGAGGAAGGAAGTGAGAAAGTTGTCTTCAAAGAAAGGTATGAAAGGAAGGTTCAAGAAATCGAACTGGAAACCGAAAACTTGGGATGGGAATGATAAGCGAACCGGGGCATTGGGGTTTCAAAAATGCGTTCACTGCTCTTGGATGCGGAGGAAATAATGCAATGTCTACATTTTTACCCTCCTCCTTTGAAACCACATGAGACTTGAACGATACGCGTGCAAACAAAACAATATTCACAACCCTTTCTTCACAATCCTCTCCATTTAATCTAAACAAAAATATTTGTGGGAATGAAAAAAACAAATTGTAACCTTAGCTATGGTGTCGCAAACTAAATCAAATTTATGATCTACTTGCTTGTAACCCTCCTTTGCACCGTTTTTCCATTTTTTCTCCTCTCTTCCTTCATGCAATGTTTTTCTCCTGTCATCTCTTCCTTAACGTGGGAAGTTTTAAATTTTTGTTCTTGATTCAATATTCAATGTTATAGTCAGCGTAGTTAACACCGAATTTAGCGCTGCCTTTCATCCCTAAATGTAATTTGTTTGGAATGCATAAGGCGGCACAAAGTGTGCCTAATTTAGCGCCTAGTAGTACAAAATGATGTATTTTGCTTGGAAGTTGATAAATAAATTGATCCTAAATTTAATTCATCTTCATATGTTACAAGGGAGCAATCATGGTTCCCTATTTTATCCATTCCTTATCCCATGTCAATTTTATGGGTGCAAAACTAGTAGAGGTTAGATTTGTGAACTCAGAAATGACCCCTATACAACTAGATGAGTCATCTAAAGTGTGAAATATATGTCTAAAGTGAGGTTTTGTGTTGGATAGCATATTCGTTGAAATGATATAATTGGTGTACTAAAAATTATTTACTATGTTGTGTATTATAGGGGCGAGACAAGGCCATGGCAACAAATCGTGTCATATCAAATGAGGACACAACGAATTAAGCAAGACATCAGGTACTCAAATTTTGACTTAGGAAAAAATGATTTGATGGAATTTTGTGATATGTCCATCTTTTTTCACAATATTATTGAAATTTATAATGTATTATCCAATCTTGACATAAATTATTGCAGGTTGTTGATTATTTTAGATGGAGATTGGAGCAAATGCAGAGCTTGGGCGTTCAACCAACAAAAGAAGAAGATATGTACATGGACGTGGACCTAAAACAGTTAAATCACGTAGATGATAGCGGGTGGAAGAGGATATGACAATGGATCTTGTAGACACAACAAATGATTGCACTGAACAAGAGGTTGGTCAGGACTATAGTACATGGGATGAATACTTTGAGAAAATTGTTGTTTGTGGATGTTTTGTATGTCGTGGAAAGAAACAATTCAAACAAGCAATTGTACAAAGACATTAAATATATGATGAGCTTCTAGTTGGTAGTATGCCTACTACAATTGATTCAAATCCCTTAGGAATTGTGGTAAGGGATTTTCCAATTTGATATAAATAACATGTATACTTCGTTTAAACATTGTTTTATAATATTTAAATAACTACTTTTTTTCTTAATGTATACTTGTAGGATAAAGTTCTTGGTTTAAATTTTCTTGGATCACCAAATTCTAGCCTAGAGGGAAATGATCATTTATCAGACGATACATCTAACAAAAATATGTGCCAATATACCAGCTCAAAAGATGAGGAATTGATGAAAACAAGTCATAGAACAAGAACCGGTTTAAAGATGCACAATTTGCTTAAAGACAGGGGGAAGGTGGACTACATACCCTATGAGAATGAAAGTGATGGAGATGATGAATTTCCCTTGAGTTTGAGATCAATTTACTAGGATACATTTGATCACCGACTATATTGCGCTTGGCCTAGTGATCAACAACTACCTAGAGTGTACGATGTGTTTCAATTTTGGGGATATAGCTACATGATACGACCCTCCAATATTCATGGAGTGAATGTAGGCCTCTTTATTGTCCAAAATGTACATGTGAGATATAAACATAGAAAAAATTCAGAACAAACCACTAGGAGATTAATGCCATAGTATGGTCCATCTTATTATAGTGGTGAATGGAGAAGGCTAGCAAAATATAAGCCTATCATGTCAGCATATGGTCTAAATTCAAATATGTATACACATCGTCTCCAATTGGAAAGTGGAAAAGAAATTAATAGAGGTAATCTTATGCATATAGATGGACATGCATACACACACAAAAATATTGCAGGATTTATAAATAGTAGTAAGGGAAGGGACCCTAATGTAAGATCGAATTGTCAATTTGTTGAGGTTATAAATGATAAAGATGGAGATATGGAAAGAGAGGTTGATAGATTGATAATGGTTGAGGCTATTATGGACCTTACCATTGGGGATGAGTTATTGATTGATTACCCCTTCTTAAAACACACTCCTGCGTGAAAGAAAAGGGAAGAACAAGGTCTCCCTAAGGATGTTCTTAAGGGCAGAAAACCAAAGAATAATAAATGAGTGTGGACTGATGTTTTATAAACTATGTTGTCAAAATTGTGTTTTATTTCAATTATTGTATAAAAAAGGTAGTCTATAAAATAATGTTCCATTATTCAATTGATGTATGTATATTCATACAATTTATATTTTTATTTTTTAAGCCATATTTGATTATATTTCTTTGAAATTGATACATTTATGATTTATCCAATTGTTGGAAAAAATTAAATAATGTTTGCATTTGTTGATAGGTAGAAGATGTTGATGAAACACATACTAATACCCATGATCCAATTGGGTTATTAATATTTGGATGGGATGATCCAAACCATCCTTTAAACAATACCAGGGTGAAAAGAGCAAGTTTGAAGAGATTACTACCAACTGAGAAATTTGAAGAGTTGATGAGATCCGCATACACTGATGACATGCCACCTAGCCTTAATGATGATGACGATGATAGTGAAAATGCAGTGCATGAAGAAGGATTGAATGAAATGCTTACATGTTTCTTTGTGGATGGAAGCAATGATGACAATAATGGTCATATGGTTGACAGTAACGATGATAGCAAGGGTAATTACCACCAATGTAATGTTGATGATAATAACCTGAAAGAATCCATCAAACAAGCAGCGAAGACACCTGTGTTCAAATCAGGTGCAAGTAGAACCTCAAAATTGGCATGCAAATTAATATTATTAGAAATCAATTCACTATTTGGTTGGTTAGACAAAGGATTCACTACCCTACTGAAGTGAGTTGAAATCTATTTCTTACTTTGCATTGTCAGTTGGTGTACATAATTCGTAAACATTCATTGAATTCGTTTATATTTCTTTAAGGGTATTTTAAAAGCATATATTATATATAAACAATCCTAGTATAGATTGACATATCAAACATGTTCATCATAAGTCAAATATTCAATTGATTTCATCTCTGGCAATCTTACAAGGCACTAAAAACTAAAATATTCCCTGAAGAGAATGTGTTGCCATTAACTTGCAGAGAGGTGCGTCTATTTTTGGTTGAGTTGGGGATTGAATATAAGAAAATTCATTCATGTAAAAATAATTGCATTTTATACAGAGATGAATATGAAAACAAGGTAGAATGCCTTGTATGCAAAGAGAAGAGATATCATACAGATGTACAAGGTCCTATAGTTCCAAAGAAGGTTTTACGTCACATGCCAATTATACCTAGACTTCAACAAATGTTTTGTTGCAAGTCACTTGCACAATTGATGGACTGGCATGCAAAGAACAAGAGTAAAGATGGATTCATGCGAATTCTGGTTGACTCCAAAGCAATGAAACACATAGAGGAAAAATGGCCAAGAAAATTCAAAGATGAACCCCGTAGTATTAGGTTTGGTCTTGCAATTGATGGAGTGTGCCCATTCTCTTTTCTAAGCTCAAATTATAGTGTTTGGCCAGTTAGATTGATAGTATACAATATTCCCCAATGGATGAGTGTTAGAAAGGAACACCTTATGCTGACTCTCATTGTTCCAAGAAAACATCAAGTTAAAAACATGGATGTTTATCTTGCACCTTTTATTGATGAGATGCAACTGCTATGGAAAGGCATAAGAATGTATGACATATCACGTCCTCCATGAAATAGGTCCTTCATGTTGTATGGTGTGCTATGTTGGACTATTCATGATTTCCTAGGACTTGGTGTTTGTTCTGGTAAGATAAAATATTTATGTATTTACAATCATAATTTTTTTTCATCCCAACTTTCATACTTAGTTTTATACTATGTTTTTGATGTTATTAACATTACTTATTGAATTGAAAGGCTTCAAACAAAGGGGATATTTGCATGTCCAAGATGTGCAGAATAATTTCAAGGGTGGTATTCTAAAGATCTACATAAATTTATTTATGCAAACAATAGGGTTTTTCTACCACTAGATCATAAGTTTAGAAATTACTTGAAGAATCAATTTGATGGAAAAGTTGAAAATACAGGCCCTCCCATGATTATGGGTCTAGGTGATTGGCTTAAGAAGTATGAAGATGCTGAATTGAAAGCTTGGGAGGGTTTTTTTTTATCGTGGTGATTTAATTGAAGAATCATAACAAGCTGTAGTTAATATGCCAGAAGGACTGAAAAGGAAATCCATATTTTATGAGCTCCCTTACTAGAAGGATCTATTAATATCTCACCTATTAGATCCTATGCACATCTTCAAAAATTTCCTAGATTCTATATTTTGACATATATTAGGCAAAGAGAAGGATACCTTGTCTTTGAGGAGAGATATTGCTCTTTCGCATACCAAATTTGATAGAAAACATTTTTGGCCAAATAGGGAAAATGAAACATATGCAAAAGCTCCATGGATTTTGAAAAAAAAGAGAGCTAGACCAACTAAAAAATGTCATCTGTTCAATAAGGACACCTACTGGCTATGGGTCATCATTGGCTAAAGCTTTTACAATTGATGGACATATCACAGGATTTAAAACACATGATTTTCATAATTTTATGAAGGTATTATATATCATCATTTAACATTTACTGGTAACATTGATTAAGTACTAAATATATTTTGATATTTTATTGTGTGAGAAAAAATTACTAATGACCTTTTCATAAATGTGTTTGATAGCATATCATGCCATTGGAAATTAGGGGGGATTCTTGTCTTACAGTTGACTTAAGGAATGCCATAAGTCAATTTTCAACATTTACAAGGTATTTGGTTATATGAAATGTTCATGTGTGAGAGACATAGAGATATTATATTGCATTTTAATTTTTAACTAAAGGTTCATACTAATTTACTATTCTTATATTAGGTGGGTGACCTCCAAGGAGATCCATGAATGTGAAGTGCCAAAGTGGAAGAAGGAAATTGCAGAAATTGTATATGTATTTGAGAAGGAGCTCCCTAGAAGTTTCATGGACCTACAAGTCCATTTACTTATACACCTAGTCAATGACATTGAATTGGCGGGTCTCATATCAATGAGGTGGATGTTTTTCTTTGAGAGGTATATGAAAACTCTAAAAAGATATGTCTGAAAAAAGGCACATCTAGAGGGTTGCATGGCTGAAGGGTATGTATTGAATGAAGCATTTTTCTTCTTGTGTGAATTCCTTGGTAAGGATTTTGAAGATGGGCCACACGTCTGGGATGAAGAATGAGAATCAGATATTATTAATGGAGAAAAACCACAATCTAATGGTTTTCAAGTAGAAATTAGTAAGTAAATTCATGATCAGTGTGGTTGTTTTCCTTGCAGTCATTAATTTACTCTATAATTTATTTGTCAAATTAACAACATGACATTTGGATTTTGAAATAAACATGTTGACATGTAATAGGTGTAGACGAAAGTGCAATAATCAACAAGTTCATTCTGTACCACATGGACTTTATGAACAAATGGATTGATCTGTATGATAAAAAGAGAGAAGAAGTGTTAGAAGCAAGGAGATAGTTTAAGAGATCAAACCCAAGGAATACTCGACTTCCCACTGATCTGCTTGGGGAATGGGGTAAATATTGCACACTAGAATGGGTTACTGAACAAATTCAAAATCAAATAGAAGATGCAGGTATAGATTCAAACATAATAGAAGATGAAATCAACATGTCTAGAGGATGTGAAAGAAAGGTACAGTTGAAATTTTACAAAATTTCGTTTCCTTACAGTCTTGACACTATTAACTATTTTAATATTCATCATTATATTTGTTTTCACTAAAATAAATGGTTTTTCATAGGCGAGGAAATATCCAACAATGTGGGCATATGGTTGACATTATCGTGTAGAAAGTGTAGATGTAAAGAGACGATCCTTCGACTATGACATCATGGTTGACTTCAAGCAATCCAGTTGATCAAGCTCAAAAGATAAGAATATGATTGAAGGGAATCTACAATATGTTGGGAAAATACAAGAAATTATTGAGTTTGATTACTGCTCTTTTAAATGTTATATTTTTAAGTGTAGATGGTATGAAGCATTTGAGAGGACACGAAGACATGATACCCATAGTGGATTATTTTCTATAGATTCCTCATGCTTCCTACCAGAGGATAAGTATCCTTATGTTCTACCAATTCATTGTGAGTAGATATTTCTTTAAATCAAACAAGAAGCGGTAGTGATCATTAATCTATTAAGTCATAATTTATTGCAAATATATACATGTGTTTATTAATCAATAAAATTGTTATAACATACATCTAATATATGTATGTCGTTCAAGTGTAGGTATTTTTCCATGAAGATATTTTAGACCCGAAATGGATGTTTGTCATACATTATGATCCAAGATTAAGACATGTATTTGACGAAACATTAGTGGATAATAAGAAAAACAATGATGGAAAACAAAATGAGAGAGAGGGATTAGAGAAAATCGAAGAAATTGACATCCATGATGATGTTGAAGATGGTTATGTTCAGGCACAAGAAGACAACGATCTAGAGTTAGATGATGTTATGGAAGACAACAATATGGATGGTATAGAAAATTATGACCCAAATACATCTGGTAACAATATAGATGGTCTACAGTCAAATTTCAATGATGATGAAGATGATGTAGGTCAAGATGAGAATGATGATAATATTAAATACTTGAAAGAACATATGAACAATGACAATGATACACTGGATGACATTGTAGCAGACAATAATGTTAATGACCAAGACTTCTAAATTTTCAGAATTATTTGCAATCCATGTTTTAAAAAAGAATAATTCTTATAGCCTAAACTTTGAAATGCTTCAGTAATATTAATTCAAGTGTTAAACTATAGAGCTGCCACTCTCCATTTTGATGGTATATAACTTTTTTATTAGAAATATTTTATTAACTATAGATTTAGCTTGATATGTATCTCCCAATTTCTTTAAAATAAGTGCTATAATTAATTCCACATGTCATAATTTATTCCCTATTGTATTTATATGGTGGAAATTTAATTTAATTTAACTTTAAACTTCATAAAATTTCTGAAAAATAAATCAAAATGAATATTGTATTGGCAGGGCTTACATTTTTTTTGAGGTGCCTATTTTAAATTTCATGATCAAACTTCATAATGAATTTTTCCTATTTTACATGTAGCAGACAATAATGTTAATGACCAAGACTTCTAAATTTTTAGAATTATTTTCAATCCATGTTTAAAAAAGGATGATTCTTATGGCCTAAACTTTGAAATGCTTCAGTAATATTAATTCAAGTGTTAAACTATAGAACCGCCACTCTCCATTTTGATGGTATATAACTTGTTTATTATAAATATTTTATTAACTATAGATATAGCTTGATATGTATCTCCCAATTTCTTTAAAATAAGTGCTATAATGGTCTCTTCATGTACATTCAACAATATTGAATTAGCCAAATAGAGTCTAATGAGACTTATCTCTTTTTTTCCATTTTTTCTACCTTATTATGACATTCCAATAGGTTTTATCTAGCTACTATAAAATTAAATCTCAAGCATCATATAAATATAAGTAGTGATTACAAAACCATGATCTAAAACCACCAAAAAAGAGTGGCACCCAAAAACCTAGTTAGAAAATAAACACCCAAATCCCAAGATGAGCTCATTGGATAAAAATGGCATATTAATTCCACATGTCATAATTACATCATAAAATAATCATCGAATTAGGAATTCCATTAGGGATTCATGACACATTCACCATTCTTGTGGGTCTATATGTGATAATGGGTTTAATAATTTTATGATGAAGTATGTAGAAAAAAATATACATGGTCATAAAATAACCTTTTTAAAAGGATTTTAACCCTGGGTAGGGACCAATTAAAGTAAACTATTTGAAAGGATTTTTAATTCACATCAACTAGAAACCAATCAAAGCATCCACACAGTAACAGAAAATGTGTTTTGATAAATCTTGAAGACTTAAATAACTTGAAAAGACCACTTTGGAGACAACAAAGTAATAGATAAGCAATGAAAAGACACAGTAATTGAACACCGAAAATGGATTACGAATTATAAGTAGTGTGCTCCATTGTATTACTTGAAAATATAAGCATTTGTAATAGAAGTCTTTTAATATGATATGGATGGGTAGATTATGCAACCTATCTTCTTACTAATGCCTACTCTAATGGAATATGATCTGATGATGATGATTTCAAAATTGGGCCCTATTTCCCCTATTTGTATGGGAAGCAACAAGCTTCAAGCCCATTTACAAAAGTCACATCGCTTCATAACTAAAAAATAATTAGCATAAACATAAAAATATTGAGAGTTTGTTGGTGGATGCACTACAGTCCGTTAATCTCCAACAAGCGCCCGTGATCACCTAAGACCTATTCAAGGCTCATGCACCATGATCGTGTATCAAAACCATCAAACTCTAGTCCCTGTTACTCCTCTCTTCCTTGGCCTGTGCAATGAATGAGTTAATCTTTAAACCAGAGCTAAAATCAAAGCATACATCAAAGTATAATAACAATGACGATTAATGAAATGATCTTTGATCAAGGTTTTCATTAATAATTTAGGTACATAGTAAAATTGGAGAGACTGCAGACTCCAAAAACTTGCATTATCATTTAGATATGCTCAGGAACCATACATTTGACAAAATTTACTAACGACTCAAATCATAAGATAAGGACTTCTAACATATTCACTCTGTGTTTTTCAATTGCACCATTCAATTCTAGAATTCAACAAGAGACCTACACTAATGGCCTTGAATTCCCTTTTATGGAAACAAGGGAGCAAAACAAGCTTCGGGCCAAGAGTACACATGTCACATCCCAATTGGACTACTACAAGACACATTCCCATTGTAGTTATATTTACATTTTCCATTGGAAGGAATACATATGAGACAAAGATCGTTAGCCTTTGCAGGGAGAAGAAACCTACCCTTCAAAAGGCACATGTTAGAAAGAATAATCTTCAAGTTGTTGTCACTCATTTGTTACATCAGGAAAAATGACAAAATGACAAGGCCAAAAAGTGAGTTAGCATCCCTGTTAGCAATCATATCATCAAAAATTAACATTTATCTATAATACTTGCTATCAAGAAACATATATTTGTTACACATTATTCTTTCAAAGGCCAAACCTATGTTATACTTGACCAATCATATATGTTTCCCTTTCAGTACTTACAGACCCAATTGATCAATAAATATTCTCTTCCATTGTTCATATTCAACATCAGATGGCTAATTGAAATCAATGATTTCTTCCATCTTCTTCCTATATGGAGAATATTTTGTCATTACTGAATTGGATTCCTCATCAAAATCCTCCAAAAAGCTGATGACAAAAGACAATTTCTCCAAAGTGTTATTCAAAATATTAATATCAATTTTTTCACAAATAAGCTTTGCTTGAGAGGCAATGGTGTTGTCCATCTGGTTCTTCCACATCTACAGGGGTTTCACTTCATCATAAGTTTACTGAATGCCTGGCAACAATGAAAAATCTGCTTGGCCATAATCAGTTTTCAATTCCCTTATTTCCTGTTCTAGTGGATCAATATACCGTTGAAACCCTTGTTCATTAATTTCATTGAAAAATCTATAAGTTGGGATAACCTTTGGGTATCTATCTTCCTGTTGATTGGCCCCAACTGCCATGAGCTTCAACTTCTCAGATCTAAGAATCCATTTTTCAAGGAGTGGGGTGGCCAACTCCTTATCCCTTTGAGATAACCTTATTGCTCTCAGCATCAATGAGTAATTGGCATGAATGCTATTCAATTTAATTTGAATCTTTCTATTTAGGTGTTTCAAGATAGTATGAACAATCCTTGAATTGTTCTCATACATTGTGTCCTATGTTTGCTCAAGTAATTTCTTATACACTTCAATTTGTGAGAGGAGTTGTGCCCTTGTAGGATTATTTGATGGGATGGTACCTAATGTGCTTGGCTTCTCAATTGTGAGTGGCTCCTGCCCCAAATTATATGGCACTATTGCCAAAGATTGATCCGGTGAGGGGGATTGAGAATGTGTAGTTGGAGAAGTTGGTGATGCATGACTTGAACTAGTTTGACCTTGCTTTCTTAATACTTCTACCTATTGCTTACACAATGCTACCTCAGTTTCTAACATGGCCACATTTTGCTGACTCTTATCATATTCACCTATAAGATTATTATATTTGTTCCTATACTCATCTCTTTCAAGAGTGAGGTCTTCCACTATTTCCTTAGTAAAATTTGCAACATTCACAACCATATCAGCTACCTCTAAAGCTGGGGTGTCAGTGACTCTCTTTATTAACAATTTTCCACTAAAATATGATGGTTCAACCACTACTGGCTTCCTGGATCCTAGAGATAATGACCAGATTGCTAATGCATCTCATTCTTCACTAAATGTTGATCCTCGAAGTGCCATATCTACTTCTTCAGTTTGTAGCAAGGGCCTTTCAGACCTCCTTATAGTATCAAGCACTATAGCATCAACAATGTCCCATTTAGGTAACAACAATATACCACTATTATTCACAAGCTCTTTGCTGTCTTGAGCAGTCATATTCTGGAATTTAGCCCTCATAGCCTTCCTTACATTTTCCTGAATGATAGCTTCGGGGAGTTCTAGATGTAAGCTCCTCTCAGTAGCAACCTTCTTTGCATATTGTGGAGCTTTAGCTCTCCATACAAAATCTTTGAATGCACTTGTTTCAACAAAGGAGTCATCTTCCATAAATGCTTTGCAGGCCTCAATCCTCAAATCATTTGCAAAATTTAGACCTCTAAGGTTAGTATTTCTCAGTCTAAGGCTATCCTCCCTTGAGCTTGAAGCAACTTCCTTTATGGGAGAGGGAATTCCTTGTTGTATCTCCTCAAAAGTGACAAGGATATCATCATCGTCTGTATTAGAATAATCCACTACTCCTCGTACCTCAGTCTTTTTCCTTTTAAGGGGTGGCTGCTCCAATGGAGCAACACTTCCTGGAGGTGAGTCAACATTAATCACAATAGTAGAGGCTCATTTTGGAGGTGATGGAACTGATCTCTCAGAAGAAGCTGCCCTCATTTCCCCATAAGTGGCAGGAAATGGCAATGTTTTCTCCTTGTCTGTTGTCTTCTTCTTCCTAGAGTAAATTCTTATTTGCTTGGATGGCTGATAAGTAGGCCTCTCTTCTAGTACCATAGTAGTTTCTTCTTCAGTTTCCACTACTTTCCCTTTATCTGTGACCACTTGTTGTCTTCTCATTATACCCACTATATCCTCAAAATTATTCAAAACATGCATAATCCTATTGAATGTACTCTATATATTGGGCATAGGGTCATACTTAGGATCTCTCCTTTGAGCCCTCTCCATCATCTTATTGAAAGAAAGATATTTATACTTCCTTTCATCTTGCTCTGGGAAGTAAAAAATGTTCCTGATTACATCCTCCAGGTAGTAGAAATTATGCACAAAAGTACCAAGCCTTTCCTCCATCTTCAATGCATTAATGAAACCTTTTGGATCATGATTCCTTGGGCACATACGATCCAATTTGTATGGTGCTAGCTGATGTAACAAATATTTCCATGCTCCCTTTACTATAGCAAAGTTAGCAAACACAGTCCATTCTGGGAAAAACGAGCCCTTCTTTGCTGTATCAGATAGGTGTGCTACTTGGGAGGCTCCCAATTGCCTTATGACTTCAAAAAACCCAATACTCAATGGCACATCTCTTGGCAAGACAAATGGGTCTATGTTAGTGCCATAAACCCTAAATATTGTGGAATCTCGGTATAAGATTAAATCTCCCCAATTATGACCCAAATTCAAATAAGTTCTCTTCTCCATAGGTCTCAAGAACTCATGTATTTCCTTGGGAATCCTTGGTAGGTCATAAACCAGATATCTTCTCAATTTTGATGTGAAAGCATTTTGGAACACCACATAGTTATATTTCTGGTCATCCTTATCAAGAATTTGACTCCAACATTCGACAGGAAAATCAATACCACCCTCCTTTATCAATGTCATATCCCTCTCAAAATTCTTTTCCTCCTTTCAACTCAACCAGGATTTTATGGATATTCTCTGCCAAATATGTGGCATAGTTATATAAAATGTTGAAGGATAGATGTTGTATATGTGTTTCCAAGTAACTATATTCCCTTTGCAATGTGTCAGGCGGAGAGAAACCAATAATTTGGCAAAAGGAATATACAGTCTTCTTGAAGTAACTTGTAAAATACCTCATCGGGAAAGGTTCTAACTCATCTTTACCAATCCTTATTTGTTTTCTATTTTTCCCAGTGCCTATGCTAGTAGTATGTGTAGGTAACATTCTCGTCCTAATCAACACTTTGGTGTTCTCATACTCCTTTCTAATGACATTCATATCAAGATGCACTATATCAGTGTTCCATTCCTGCAACTGGAAAACTCCTACAATTTTTTCTTCAGTTATCCTCACCATATCCTTCCCATCAAATGTTTTGATTACCCTTGAAACCAGGTCATACCTTGAAGCAATGTCCTTCAACAAATCAACATCCATATACACATTGGGGACAACTAGTTTTCCCATGTCTAGTCTCCAAGGGTTGCAAAGAGGAATCCCAAGATTTCTATTCCCAAACCAATGTTGAAATAACTACCATCCACTATAAGGTACTTTGACATCTTTGATAAAACATTTTCTGCCAAGTACCCCCTCCCCGACTGTTGGGTCATGCAACAAAATTCTGCCTCAACCTTTTTATTTGTGGAGGGTTTTAGAAAATCTATTACATCCTCAGATAGTAGTTTGGATTGAGTTGCAGAGGTGGAAGTTTGTTCTCTGGGTGCCATTGGTAGCGGGGAAAACTTAGGGTTTTCAACACAAAAGGTTTCAATAATTGGATTCACAATTCAAACGTAGGTCTCGACTCGAACACAAATTCTAAAAGATCTCATAGAATTAAAAAGCATGGAAGCTCATTTGACAAGAAACACAATGAGAACCAACTCCAATACAAAGAATTTGAATAAAGCATAAAAACTGTGTTTACTTTACTTACGAATTTTACCCGCGAGAAACCCAATGTTGACCATGCCAAACTCTGCAAATAGCCTCTCTCAATTTCCCGTACACTCCAAACATGTTTGCAACTCTTAATTATGTGAGACTTAATCATCAACATCCAGTTTTGGAAAAATTGAAGTAGTTTTAGAAGTCACTTCTGCCATTACTGCTTGCTCGCGCAAAGGAAGAATGGCTACAATGGTCAAAATTCTTAGTTTTGAATATTCATCGTTGATCTCCCATCGAGATGGAATTTTGGATGACTTAGATTGAGTCAATTAAGTTTGAATTCCAATCGTTGTCACACGTCATTCCACTAGCCAATGAAACCTTGCCAACTAGGTACTCATTCGTCAGTCTGTGGGCTCCACCTTTCCTCGTTTCCCTGTGACCAAAGAAAACATGTGGCAACTTCTCACAGACCTCATAGCTTTTAACTAGCCCATAACTTAATCCTGCGAGATGGCAGGGAAAGGAAATGATTGACCCTACCATCACATCATAACTGTTGATTAAAGTATTGAGGATGTCAGATGGATAAAGTGGAGACTAGGCCCCACACTCACGACTGTACATGCATCAACATCTCGCAGACCACACGACGTTTAACGAGCCACCCTTTGAAACTTGTGAGCTAGTGGGGAATGACCTAGATCAATTCCCGTGATCGGAGGATCTCCCAACCTGCACACGTGATAAAATAAGTCCAAATGGGGCCATGACTAGGTCGATGAAAATTGACCCTCAGGAAGATGACTTAAATGTAAGTCAATTAAAAAATATTATGGCTTGACTATAGGGAGCATTTAAACGATTAACCATACGTGATGACCGGCTAACTTAGGACTCAGGGTTGGTACTAAAAACAATTTTAATGGCTCAAATTATGACTTAAACAACCGATAACCAGATGTAGTAGGTCAAAACAAAATTATAAGGATGGAGGTTTAAGATTGATTACTATGGAGTGAGGGTTTTTGAACTAAAACCTTAAACCCTACTCATGGACGTAGAAGGCAGAAAACCTCAAGTGGCAAAATTTTGCTAGGATTTTTTCAAAATTTCAGCAGCACTACTAGATGGGACATGTTAGATTTTCTCCTTGACATTTCCAAGTCTCTTATAAATATTGTTCTTTAGGCTGGCGAGAAGTCATTTGAATATGTCTCTTAGACATTCAGGAGTCTCATCTACATTTCACAACAACCCTTTTTGTTAGCGTCGAAGAGACAATCGTGAGACTCTTCGATATAGCATTGTCTTGGCAACATGCCATGTGTTGCTATGGGAATACTTCAGACATAGAATTCACTTTAGTGTTATGACCAAGGGCCTATTTGGTGGTTTATATTAGTGTCAGCCATTATGAAATGGAG
This sequence comes from Sequoia sempervirens, assembly GCA_007258455.2. Taxonomy (NCBI): domain Eukaryota; kingdom Viridiplantae; phylum Streptophyta; class Pinopsida; order Cupressales; family Cupressaceae; genus Sequoia; species Sequoia sempervirens. The sequence continues at coordinate 42,722,360 of VDFB02270651.1, forward strand.
ATTGGACATATGGTGAGTGTGGGAAGATGGATGAAAATGGAAGTATGCAAAATAACCAAGGTGGATTTTTGGCTCCAACAAGACCTTTAATATTATGAAACATTAGTGGTACTTACTTAGTTATCAAATTTCATTAAATGATAAGTTTTATTAATTTTAATCATTATGTATGTAAATAATGTTATGAATATTTTGGTCAAATAATGTTGTTCCTATTGTTCAGTTTAACTCGAATTACAAGGCACTTGAGATGTCTGCACCTTGTGCAAATGTGCAAGTATGTTTATCATAGTGTTCTTCTTTAATAATCACAGTGATATCTCTTCAATCTACTGCAAAAGTATGAAAGGATTTTTAATTCTTGAGTTAATGGAAACCAATCAAAACAACTTCTTTAAAAGGATTTTAATCCTGGGTAGAGACCAATTGAAGTAAACTATTAGAAAGGATTTTAATTCACATCAACTTAGAAGCCAATCAAATCTTTCACACAATAACATCAAATCTGCTTTGATAAATCAGATAGATTTAAATAACTTGAACATACCACTTTAGAGACAACAAAGTAATAAATGAGCTTTAAAATCAACACAGTAATTAAACACTGAAAATGAATTACGATTTATGAATAGTTTGCTCCATTGTATTACTTCAAAATATATGCATTATAACAGAAGTCTTTGAAATATGGTATGGATGGGTGAATTATGTAATCTATTTTCTTACTAATGCCTACTCTAATGGAATGGAATGTGATGATGATGATATGATATCTCAAAATTGGGCCCTGGTTTCCCTATTTGTATGGGAAGTAACAAGCTTTAGGCCTGTTACAAAAAGTCACGTTGTTTCATAACTAAAACATAATTAGAATAAACATAAAAATATTAAGAGTTTGCTAGTGGATGCACTGTAGTCTGTTAATCTCCAACAAGCACCCATGGTCATCTAAGAATCGTTCAAGGCTCGTGCACCATGATTGTCTATCCAAAACTATCAAACTCTAGCCCTTGTCACTCCTCTCTTACTTGGCCCGTGAAATGAACAAGTTGACCTTTGACAAATGCTCCACGTACCCACTTTTAGCATGAGCGTCTACATTATGGATGATGTCTTTCATAGCATACTCCAATTCAAAGATTCTCCCAAGTTGTTGGTGCATCCTCTTAAGCACTTCCTCTTCATCATTAATCACATCAAGAATAACTGGTAGATAGTTGGCAATTTTTTCCTTCTATATATCTTGATCTTTCAATTCTATTTCTTCAAAGAAATTGGGTAAGGCCATACTCAGTGGCTGACTGGAATCACTCAACTCCTGTGTCAAGATATTGTGGAAGTCCCTATGAGCTTTCATGAGTTCCTAGTATTCTTGTAGCATAAAAGAGTTATCTTCTTTCTTTGCAATGATATGAGACTCTACCTCCTTCATCCTATCACTCAATCTGGTGTTTTCTAATAATGCTACATATGTTTTATCATGAATTTTCCAAACTTATTCAACATGTTTGTACATGTCTTTGAATCTCATGCAAACTATTTTTGATGCCATCTCAAAGGTAGTGGTTTTGAGTTTTCCCTTTAACTCTTCCTGTTCCTTCTGCACTTTCTCATACCTTCTTTTCCAATATGTTGTTTCTGACATTGCCTCAAGCACTTTCCTTTCATGTTCAACCAATGGAGAATAGAGCCTTGAAGAAGAAGAAGGTAGTCTATCCCTATAGCTGATCAACTCTTGTTTCAACCTTTCATTTTCTTCTATCAACCCCTTGTTATCCCTTACCAAATTTTGAATCTGAGCCTTTGTGAATTTGGCCACATTCACATTCAAATTGGCAGTTTCCATGGGATATATTTCTCCTACTCTCTGCACCAAAAGATGTCCAAAAATTTGTCATGATCAACTAGGGAAGGATTTTTCCTTGGTGGATAGAGTGCCCATATTTGCAAGGTAGTATTGTCAAGATTAAATCCTGATCCAGTGTAGATCTTGTCACCAACTTCATCTGTTAAGTGCAAGGTTTTATTTTTTCTTTTCAAAAAACTATCAAATACAATGGCCAAGCTAATATCCCATCCTGGAAGGAGCATGACCTCAACCTCTTTCAACAATGCCCTTCCTCTCTCAACAGTCATATGTTTCATTTCTCTATCAATTTCATGTTGAAGTTATTTTAAAGCATATGCTTCCTTCTCAGGGTCTTTCCCTTACGACCTTTCCTTTATATTCATATATGAAAGCTTTAAATTCAGGAGTCTGGACAAAGGCATCATCTGCAATGAACTCTTGACTAGCTCGATGCCTCACATCATCAGATAGCTCATCAGAAGCTTCAAAGTTTACTACAGTCCTTTTCAATGGCATTTCATATGGAGGAATTACAGGAGTATTGATCTGTGTGACTTCATCCTCCTCTTCGACATCATCTTCTACCATGATTGGTGTATTAATTGAAAAGCTTACCTCTGGAGTAGGCTGAGGTGACAAATGGTCTAATGGTGCTACATTTTTTGCTTGCCTCGAAGAGCCAACATTTCTTCTTCTCTCAAATACCACTAGAGGTACATCCTTTATTATCTCTTCTTCATGTAGAAGCAACTATTCAACTTTCTCCATGGGGTCCTGAATTTCATAAAAAGCTTCTACATAAGATGGGTTAGTTTTCATCTCTAGGCCTTAGCCATAACAATCCTATTGTATGTATTTCCTCTCATGATCGCCCGACTATCCTCATAATTCTTGACAACATCATCAACATCAAACTTATGCTCATATCCTTTCAGTTTCTAAGAAATTTTGGAATCACTTATAAAGTGCTTAGGGTCAAAATTCTTCCTCTTATTTCGAACCGGCAAGCCATAATAATTTAACTTGCTTCCAACCAAGTCATACCTTGAATCAACAATACTGGTGAAATCAACAAAGCACAAAGTAGAAGGCATGAATGTCTACCTTCCATAGCTTTTCAATGCATAAAGGCTGAAAAAGACAATTGTCTTATAATCTCAAGATAAGTAACTCTATCTGGCACAGTCTTATGCAACAAATATGGTTCTGCCTAAAATCCATACACCCTAATGACAATACAATCTTCAAAAGCATACCAATCTCCCCAATTGTGGTTTATCTTTCCATCATGACATTTCTCCTTTGGTCGGAGAAACCTTTGTACTTTGGGGGATAGATTATAATCACATTTACGACCAAGCAATTTATACAAGGGTTTGACAAAATGCTCCTCAAAGTACAAGTAGTGGGATCTCCCACATCTACTATCCTAGACTGATGTCCACATTTGCACTGGTCTTGAATTACCATCACTATCTAGATCTTTTACTCTTAATTCTTCTCCCCAGATTCCCATCACTTGGCCCTCGTATAGTATCATATGCATAAGAAGTGAATAGTGCTTGAAATTGATAGCTTCACTATTATTCTTAATAGCATTAAGAGCACTATTAATGGCCTCTGACAGATACTCTGCATAATCATAGGGCCTGACATCTCGAATTTGAATGTCTGTGGCTAGAACCATGGGAGCTATAGTCATGTTGGCAGGGGCCTCAATTCCCAACACTTGGCCAGTTGAATAGTATGTGTACTGAGAATATTCTTCAAACAATTCTATAGAAAATGTGGGCTTTTCATTGCTAGCAAACCTCATAAGTTGATTTCCTAGACCCTTGGGTCTGTGTAGAGGAAGCTTCCACCTCTTGTAACTTGTATCCATAGAGCGATACTCCTCCAAAAAGTCTCTCAGCCACAATTTTGTTTCAAAAGAAGTGTCCAATTGGAAAACCATGCAAATATAATCCCTCATTATGATCATAAACTATGACCCATCATGCAAATGAATTTCCCTTGTTTTGGGATTGTAATTCTTTGCTAGTGCTCTAATTAACTCTATGTTCACAAAAAAATTTGGCATTACTTTCTTCCCAAAATTCAAATTCCATGGGTTCGAGACTGGGCTATATATGTATTTCTTCCTATAATGATATATGAAAAAATTGTAGCCTCTATGTGGAGTCCATAAATCTCCAAAATTATTATGCTTGTCTACTATGGTCTCACATGATGGGTTTAACTGAGCAATTCTTCGTGCTTTAGGCCCAGACTCGAGACATTGATATATTAAGTCTTGACTAAGAGGTCTAGTTTTAGTTTTTTTCCTTTTTGCTCTTGTCATTTTTGGGGTTTTATCCATTCTAACCCTAACAATGTTGTACTTCAAGCTATATTAAAAAATTTATGTTCAACTTAGCCAAGGTGTACTTACTTGAGTGAATGCCAAAATTTTTGAGCTACTTGCTTTCATCCAACTCCGTCCTCTGGATGCTTAGCCACAATGTGTAGTGGATTTTTATTTCTCAGAGGTGCTTTTATCAAATTTTATCATGCTTAAACTAGCTCTAGTTCATAAATGGCGCTCACACCACCTTCCTATCAACTTGCATATTAATGGCAGTTGTCTCTTTTATGACTTAATCCTTTAAATCAATCCGGTGACAATTATTTCATATTTTGTCGATGAGACTCTGATCACAACGTCTATATCTCTCTTTGATATCTTTTTCCATCTTTTGAGAAATGTCTAAGAGACATTCAAGCTTCTCTCATCGATATCGCAATGCCTCTTCAACATTTACTTCTTAGTTTGCTCCTTGATGATTTTCTTTTTTTTCAATGGGACTGGTGGATTTCTCTTACCGACAAGCTTATGTCTCCTTGACATGTCTTTGTTTCTTTCCTCGGTGGTAATAGTTGTTGATGATGTTTATGTGACTTTGTTATGTCAGGGACACCTGAGGTCACCTCTCTTTGACATCCCTTAGTATCATTGATATTTTGTGCCAGAATGTCGGGGAGACTTTTGATAATGTCTTCTCGATATCTTTGTGTCTACTTGACATATCATTTTTAGGACGTCGATGAGACCTCATCCAATGTCTATTTGATATTTCTTTATCTTTTCGCTACTTTGCTCCTTGAGTGTCGAAGAGACTTCTTTGCTTCTCTCCTCAACATGCAAATGTCTCTTCAACATTCTTATTTCATCGGTGCTTGTTTCGCCATTGATTTACTGTTTATTTTATGATAACCTCTCAGTGTTCGAGATATGTTTTTCTATTTCCTAAATGTTGACACTCATATGGTTTTTCGGTGAGACATGTTAGATTATCTCCTCGACATGCCCAAGTCTCTTAGACATGTCACTCTTTAGGATGGTGGGAAGACATTTGAATATGTCTCTTAGAAATTTAGGAGTCTCATCTACATTTCTTATTAAACCTTTCTGCTTGTGTCGAAGAGACTATGGTGAGAATCTCTCCGATAAGGCATTGTCTTGGCAACATGCCATGAGCTGCTAGGAGAACATTTTAGGTAGGGACTTCACTTTATTGTAGTGATCAAGGGCCTTATTTTGGTACTTTATACTAATGTCAATTAATATGAAATGGAAATGGAGCATATGGTGGCTATGGGAGGATAAGTGAAAATGGAGGTGTGCGGGACAACCAATGTGGATTTTTTAGCTCCAACAACATCAACACATACTCTTCTAGGATATGGAATTGCTATGGAAATTTTATCTCCTAAGGCTCTCACATTGGTATGAGCTAGTAATATAAATAACATTATGTAATTTTTATTTTATCTAACACCACTTAGTGTAAATAAATGATATTTATTTTTAGTTTGATTTTTTTCTTCATTCTTTCCATAAGAGGAGGCAACTCCACTTTGTGAACCTAGCCCATCTAGGTAAATGAAGAGAAGCAGAAGATTACTAATTTATGGCAAGTGATTAAGGGATCATTTTTATGTTTTTTCATATTGAAATTGTCTTCATCAAATTCAACTTAAATTACAAACTTAACATTTGAGGGATCATTTTTTCCTTTGATTATTGTCAACCAAGATTGTTGTTTTATCGTTTCTTTCTCTAGTAGTGCTTGCTTTTCCATTATGACACATTGTTTCATTAAATGAACATCAAACAAGATGATATCATCTTTAAATTCTTTTTAATTCTTTATTTTATATTTAATTAATTGTGTTTTAACTATAAAATCTCTAATTTGAGTGTATCTATGATAACTTTTTCTTCTTAAAAAAAACACCTAAATTTTTTTTCTCTACACATTTAATTATTTCTCAAACTTTATATATATATATATATTGCAAGTATTAAAGACTTAAATGGTTTAAATTATTTGAGTGGTTTGAATAATAAGGCTTAATATTTTTTTTCGATCCGTAAGATTTTTTTTATTAATTAAAAAAAGAAACATATAGTTTGTCTGCTATGCAAGAAATTTTAGTATTTCGACCCAAAACCAAAAGCTACCATAATGGCTCCACCCAAAATAGAGAATTTAACCATAGAAAAACTTTCAAAATTTCCATAGCCACAAAATAACCCAAATAACCCAAATTTGAGCTATCCATTTCCAAACTAGAGCAATTACTAACAAAATATTTAAACCAGCCAAATTATAGAAACCCATGATCACTTGGCCGCGAGATCCTGATACCTATAATTTCCACCTTCAGGATCTCCTCCACACCACCAACCAAATCCTTCCTAAACAGTTTCAACAACAAATCCTTTGCCTCCATCTTGGAGACTTGACTATCGAGCAGAGAAGCCAGGAAGCGTGAGGAATGTGTGCATTTTCCCTCCCATACTCCTTGCGCTCAATGTGACCAGAGCCCAAAACCATCTTTACTGCCACAACTACGAGGGGATCAATATTTAGAAAAATTCGCTTCAGCCTTTGGTCTGTTATCTCTCTAAATGCAGCTTTCCTTGATGTCACTAGCAGGGAGATTGGAGTATCCACTCCAAACCATGACAACCCCTCCACTAACATTGCAATGATAAATTTTGAATGCTTGACTATTGTTATCCATAGACAACATTAGAGGCCGAGCACACTCTGCCAACCAAAGCACCACCATAAACTAAACACCAACACCCAAAACCTTTACTACACTACACAAACCGATGCCACCTCCCAATAAATAAACCTGCATTCATCAAGTAATTCGATCTACACATGAGCGAAAGGTTAATTATTGGCAAGGCTAGCTCTCCTTGCTCTAGCAATGCCGTCCTGCATACCCAACTTCGTATGCTAGGCCATCGTTAAAATTCAAGCTCAAACTGCCCTTCATTAATGCTCATACTTATCACTGATGATCCACCAACTCTACCTACCAGCACCACCTTAGCTCTAGTCTCTCCTACGTGGATGCCACTCATCTCATTCTAATTGAATCCCTCGGCCAACTTGGAGGGCCGCACTCCCAACCACCCACAAATAATAAGGATTAATATTACTTGTTAGGAGTGACAATAAATTTTTAAAATGGTTTCAACACTAATTAACTACAAACTTAATATTATTTTTATTGTTAATAGTGATAAAAATATATAGCACCATCCCAATAATTAGTGTCAATTTTTTAAAAAAATTGGAGAAAAATACATTAAACCCTTAATTAACCCTCAACCCTCAACCCTCAACCCTCAACCCTAGTTAAACCCTAATCCCTCATAACCCCTATACACTCTACCCTATACATTGGACCCTCAACCCTAATACCTCAACCATATATGTACCATCAACCCCTATACCCTCTACTGATCTATACAATATTGGACCCTCAACCCTAATCCCTCAACCATATACCCAAGTGCAGGGGCACCATTAAACAAAATTTGTCAAGCAAGGTTGATTAGGTGTAGACTTTAGGGTTTAGAGTCCTTTTGTTCAAATAAGGTCATTAAGACCATTTTGTAGTGTATTAAGTGATATTTGTTGGTATTTATGTGTTTAAAGGGTCTAGGTGAGTGAAATTGCAAAAATAAGGCAAATTTGTCATGTTGAGCAAACAATTGTAAAGTTGTCAATTTAAAAAGTTGCAAAATTGTAAGTTTGTTGAATACCAATGGTCATGAACTTCAAAGGGAAGTTTTGTTTGGTGGAATCAATTGTTTTGGTGGGAAACATCTTAAATATCATGAAGAATTCGATGTAAAGGTTGTTGAAGCACTTTTGAAGATTGACACATCAATAATACTTTGTTTTCTCCATTTTCTTTGCGTTTTCTGAGTTTATAGGGGCACTATATGACTCGTACAAAAACCTATTGATTAATTTTTTTTAGGATTTCATAGTTAATTGTTTCACCTTTCATTTGAATCCATTCTTGAGGATTTTCATAAAGTTTTGGGCATTTAATTGTTAAATTTCTAGGACTGGGTCTGTACTTACAGTTTTAAGGGCTTGAAAGTCTTCACAATGGAAAACTGACACATTCCTCTCACTATGACTATTGTAACTTGAAGAATGGGTGTAAATCATTAGGGATGAGGTGTGTGAATGTTGGGGAAGTGCAGGGGAGGTCGAGAGTTGTGTTGGGCATGAAGCTCTAGTATGAAAATCTGAGTTTTCCAAGTGGAATGGTGAGGTTTTGATATGGAAAAGCATGTAAAAGGGTGGGGAAGCGTTATTTCTTGATAGATTAAGAATATGCAGAGGTTTTAGACTTATTTGAGCTGGTGGCAAGTTTGATTGTGGTCTAGAAATGTGATTTCCATTAAAGCTCTAGGTTTTTGACTACAAAAGAAGGTTTTGGGTTTAGGCGCTTTGGTGAATGAATTTCTAACAAATAATTGTGGATTATTAGGTTATGACACATTTAAATTTCTTCCCAATTGAGTTTACTAGTTTTGGAAAATATTTGTGAGTAGTCTCTTTGTAAAACAAACCTATTTTGAGGTCCAGGAAGCGTAGAAAGCCTGATTTGTTGAAGTTGTTTCAAAGAAGCCTATAGTGTTTTATGAGTTATTGTATTCCTTGATGGGTCTTTGAAAAGGTTTAGGTCCTAGTTTGAAATGATCTCATTGAAGAGATATACCTGATTGAGTTAGATTGTAGTGCTACAAGGAATGGAGTGAATTTGATGAAATAAAAAGATTTTGACAGTTAGTGATTTGGAAATTGTTGTTGTTGGTTGATATTGTGTTGAGTGTGGTAGCAGGACCTCCCCTGGTTGCTATCAAGTGGTATCAGAGCGAAGGTAGCAGATCTTTGTGGAATAAGATTGTAGTTTGTGAAAGAAAGGTTGGAAGGTGAAAAGGAAAAACTAAGAAGATTCCTCCAAAAGGAAATAATGTGGTAAAGGAAGTGAATGACTTGAAGGGTCAATATATTAGAGAGATCAAAGAATTGAAAGAGAGATTGGCAGCCTTAGAGACAAACAAGAGAAGAGAAGAAGTTGAAAGCAGTGATTCAGATGATTCAGATGAAGAAGAGTTTGAAGATGTTGAGGAAGAACTTGATCTAGAAGATTAGAGAATGAACAAATTGTTGAAGGAAGTCAAAGGTGACAATTATAAGGTAAAAATTGATGTTCAAAAGTTTGGTGGAAACCTGAATGAAGAAGAGTTGTTAGATTGGATAGCATCTTTGGAAAAATATTTTGAGTGCGAGGACATTCTTGAAGAGCAGAGAGTCAAGATTGCAAAAAAAAAGTTAAAAGGTCATGCACTTTTGTGGTGGAATTATTTGTAGTAAAAAAGAAGGAAGCAAGGTAAATCCAAGACTCTGATATGGGACAAGATGGTAGCCAAGATGAAAGGTAAATTTCTCCCTTCTAATTATTCTATTCAGATGTTTAAGAGGTTTCAAAGTTTAAGGCAAAAGGAAATGGATGTAAAAGCATACACTGAAGAATTTAAAAATTAAGTATGAGATATAACCATAATGAGAATGAAGATGAGAAAATTTCTAGGTACTTGGGTGGTTTGATATTGAATATACAGGATGAATTGGCTTTAACAAATCCTAGGAGTATAGAAGAATGTTATCAAATGGAATTGAAGGCTGAAGGCAAAGTAAAAAGAATACAAGAGAAGAAAATTAGAGGAAGAGACAACATAACAAGAGGAAGATGATCTTTCTCTAAACCAAGAAAAACAAATGAAAATCAAGAGGAGCCAAACAAAAGAGATGAGAAAGTTGTAGATTTTAGAGGTGGTTATAGAGGCACAAGGGGCAGATTTGGTGGTGGAAGAAATCCTAACATTTTTGCAAGTAGGTGTTTCAATTGCAATGAATTTGGTCATCTTTCTTGGAAATGCCCTAAAATTTTTGGTTCAACATCAAGTGGAGAAAGGAAGAATGAAAGGAGAGCACAAATTGTTGAAGAAGATGAAGCTGAAAGTTCAAACTCTAATAGTATTCATGCTACTTCTAAAGTAGGTGAAAGTTTGATGATGAAGAGACAACTCCTGAAGACATCCAAGGAGAAGGAGCTGATTCAAAGAAGAGAATTGTTTAGGACATCTTGCAAATACAAAAACAAGGTATGTAAGGTGATAGTTGATTCTGGATGCACTGATAACATGGTATCTAGTGAAATGGTGGAAAAATTGAATTTGGAAAGAGTACCTAGAGAAAATCCATACAAAGTGTCTTGGGTTAGTGATAATCAATCTCTTGTGGTGAGTGAACAAGATTTAATTGAATCTCATATTGGTAGGTACAAAGATAAAGTTCTTTGTGACATATTTCCTATGAGTTGTTGCCATGTTTTGATAGGAAGGCCCTAGCAGTTTGACAGGTCAACAATGTATAATGGAAGACAAAATACATATACAATTGAAAAAGTAGGGAAGACATACATACTAACTCCATTAGTTGAAGAGGAAAGAGAAAAAGGTGAGATCATCATGCTAGGGAGAAAAGAGTAAGTATTGATGAAGGTAAGAGTATGAGTTAGGCAACCAATGCAAGGCTTAGTAATTTTGGGACAATAGCTAAGGAGAAAAGAGACAAGGTGTAGTTAGTTGTAAAAGATTCCTTCATGTGGAAGAAGAAAGTAAATGGAAATGTGTCTCGGTCTGAGACAAAGCAGTGTAAGTGTGAAGTGATTATGAGACAATAAAAAAAGTGTGAAGAAATCCTAGTTGGGACAGTCAAGTGCCTTGTGGTGATGAGGACAGTGAAGAGGCAGTTGAATGGTGAACAAACAGAGGTTTGCAAGGTTGATGGGACAACAGAAAAGTTGTTTGCAGGTCTGATAGAGACTGATAAGTGTGATGGTACAATTGACACTGGTAAAGGTGTAGATAATAAGGGTATTGATCAGAGATCAAAGAAAAAAACATAGAGGGAGGTGATGGCAGTTGGAAAAGGTTTGTGTGTAGATGTAAAAGAAGGTGCAATATCAGATTTTGATGAGGAGAAAGTTGAAGAACACCTTATAAGACAAAGATGTGACTGAATGAAGCATGAATCACCAAAGACAAGGAAAGGTATGTAAAGAACAGTGAAGAACAAAGGAAATATGAACCTATTGGAAGAGATCGAGATGATTAGAGGCAAGATGTGATCAATGGTGGACAAGTAGCAGTAACTTTTGCAAGACTTGGAAAACTTCAAAGTTGGGGTGTATGGTGCAGGGGTACCATTAAACAAAATTTGTCAAGCAAGTTGATTAGGTGTAGACTTTAGGGTCTGGAGTCCTTTTGTTCAAATAAAGTCATTAAGACCATTTTGCAGTGTATTAAGTCATATTTGTTGGTATTTAGGTGTTTAGAGGGTCTAGGTGAGTGAAATTGCAAAAAAAAGGCAAAGTTGTTATGTTGAGCAAACAATTGTAAAGTTGTCAATTTAAAAAGTTGCAAAATTGTAAGATGGTTGAATACCAACGGTCATGCACTTCAAAGGGCAGTTTTTTTCAATGGAATCATTTGTTTTGGTGGGAAACATCTTAAATATCATGAAGAACTCGATGTAAAGGTTGTTGAAGAACTTTTAAAGATTGACACATCAATAATACTCTGTTTTCTTCATTTTCTCTATGTTTTTTGAGTTTGCAAGGGAACTGTACGACATGTACAACTTATTGATTCAAATTGTTTAGGATTGCATAGTTGATTGTTTCACCTTTATTTTGAATCCATTCTTGAGGGTTTTCATAAAGTTTTGGGCATTTAATTGTTAAATTTCTAAGACTGGGTCTGTACTTACAATTTAAGGGCTTAAAAGTCTTCACAATGGAAAACTGACCCTTTCCTCTCACTGTGACTAATGTAACTTGAGGAATAGGTCTAAATCATTGGGTATTGGGTGTGTGAATGTTGGGGAAGTGTAGGGGAGGTTGAGAGTTGTGTTGGTAATGAAGCCCTATTATGAAAATATGAGTTTTCCAAGTGGAATGGTTAGGTTTTGATATGGAAAAGTGTATAAAAGGGTGGGGTAGGGTTATTTATTGATAGATTAAGCATATGCAAATGGTTTTATACTTGTTTGAGGTAGTGGAGAGTTTGATTGTGGTCTAGAAATGTGATTTCCATTAATGCCCTAGGTTTTGGACTACAAAAGAGGGTTTTGGGTTTAGGCACTTTGGTGAATGAATTTATGACAAATAATTGTTGATTCTTAGGTTATGACACATGCAAATTGCTTCCCAATTGAGTTGAATGGTTTTGGAAAATATTTGTGAGTAGTCTCTTTGTAAAACAGACCTATTTTGAGGTCTAGGAAGCATAGAAAGCCTGATTTGTTGGAGTTGTTTCAAAGAATCCTATGGTGGCTTGTGAATATGTTAGTGTATACTTTGATGGGTGTTTGAAAAGGTTTAGGTCTTGGTCTGAAAGGATCTCATTAAAGATATATACCCAATTGAGTTAGATTGCAGTGCTAGAAGGAATGGAGTGAATTTTATGAGATAAATAGATATTGAGAGTTAGTGATTTGGAAATTGTTGTTGTTGGTTGATATTGTGTTGAGTGTGGTAGAAAGACCTCCCATGGTTGCTATCATACTATCAACCCTCTACCCTCAACCTTAAACCCTCAAGCCTGATCCCTCAATCATATACCCTCAACCCTCTACCCTCAACCTTAAACCCTCAAGCCTAATCCCTCAACCATATACCCTCAACCCTCTAACCTCAACCTTAAACCCTTTACCCTCAACCCTCTGATCTAACCTATACATTAAACCCTCAACCCTTAATCCATCAACCCTAAACCCTTTGTTGGATGTTGTGGTTGTGTTGCTGATATGTGGTTGTCATTGGTATCAACACTATTGGCATTAATGTCTTAGAAGCTGCATATGTCGAGGATATTGAGAAAATTGTAATAAAATAAGTTGCAGGTTGTTAGTGGTGAAGTGAAGTTCAGTCTGTTGGTTAGTTTAGTACATTGATGATCAGAGGTTGTGGATTAAAGGGTTTCTTGTCATGTATATCTAGTTTATCCACGTAAATTTTCAGAGATCTGTGTGAAGATTTGATCGAGTTATGAGCAGTTACATTCTGACAATCATTCTATTGCTTCAGTTGGGGTTCCTTAATGAAGATGATGTGATTTTAGTAAGTTTAGTTGTTACGGATGCTTCTCTAGTGATTCATGATGTTTGTGGATGTTTCTAGATTGTGCTCTATTTGTGTTGCAGGTCCACATTGATCGTTATGCTCACGATTATATATTTTCTCTTGTGTGTTCATGTTTTTCATGTTCTTGGACAATAGGGTGTTGTAACATGTTATGGATCTTCGAGGAATAATTATTTCAAGTGTTTTCATGTTTGAGAATTTTATTTTGGGCCTTCACTATGTTGTGGCCAACCTTGGTTGATTCACATTAATAATCTTTATTGTTTTGTGCCGACAGTTTGTATTCATTTTATTATTTTGTTGAGGCTGACATGTAGCGATGTAATTTCTTGTTGCAGATATATATGAGCGATTGTTTATTCCATTTGGAGGTGTGCTTGTGTATGAGATGTACAAATAATGTCCTAATCATTCAAAGACAAAAGAAAAGTGTGAAGAAGATTGAGTAGAGTGTGAAGAAGTGTTCATGTGCTTAACCAAAACTATAATCAAGCATTAGCATATACTATTTTTCTCAGTTCAAATCTTTTGGATGTAATCCAAATGTTTTTGTAAGATAGTGAGTCTTCATTTTTTAATTGCGCAGTGAGCTCTAGGAAATGCACCTGAATGTGTGTGCATTCCCCATTCACATTTCTTTATACTTTTAATAGGGTATAATCTTGTGGACTAACCTCCACCATGGTTTTTCCCCTAACAGGGTTTCCACGTAAAAAATCTTGGTGTTATGTGTGTTTCTGATGTGTTGTTGATTTATGCTTTCATGGTTATTGATCATATCTTAGAATAAGGTTAATAAGTTGAATAAGTTTGAAATTCTGTGACAACTGATTCACCCCCCCTCTTATTTTTCTGCCCTTGTGTTGCCAACAATTGGTATCTGAGCAGGTTCCTTGGAAGAAGTTTGACAACTTGAGGTGATCCGGGATGACGACATACAAGAAGGATAGTCCGAGATTTGATGGAATGAATTATTCTTTGTGGAAGACTCGAATAGAGTGCCATCTGAGATGCATTGGTGAACCCTACTGGAGTATTACAAGCAATAGGTATGTTATTCCTTAGAATGGTCCTACTACTACTGCTAAGATTAGGGATGCTGAGTACAATATCAGGGCTAAGGAAGCATTTTTGAGTGCTTTTATTGATTCTGAGATGAAAAATGTTATGGATCTAAAGGCTACTTATGAGATCTGGAAAAAGTTGGAAACTTTGTATGAAGGTGATGCTAATGTGAAGATTGCTAAGTTACAAATTTTGAAAGGGAAATATGAAATGTTGAGAATGGGTGATGATGAGAACAACACTACTTTGATGCAAAGAGTGAATGAACTTGTGTGTGGTATCAAATGTGCTGGTGGAAAGTTGGAAGAATCAAAGATTGTTGCTAAAGTGGTTAGATCCTTTCCTGCTACATACAAAGTCAAAGCTACTGCTATTGAGGAGCTCCAGACTATAACAAATGTAACTAGAGACATGTTGATTGGTAAGCTCACTGCTTTTGAGTTAAGTGAATTTGGTGATGCTCTTCCTAAGATATAATCTGTATTCAAGGCTCCTACTTCTGGTAGAGATAAGTAGAGATATGATCCAGATGAAATTTCTTCTAGAAAGGTATTCAAGTATGAGGAGGAAATGGGAGAGACTGAAGAAGAGGAGGGAAAGCTAGAGGAGCTTGAAGCAATTATTGTCAAAAGGGAAGCCAAAGGAGAAGGTAAGTATAAAGGAAAATTTCCTATTAAATGTTTTTCTTGCAATAAGATAGGTCATTTTGCATCAAGGTGTTCGAAAAGAGTCCCTAATCCAAGACCTAACAAGCCTAGATTTCAAAGAAAGTGCTATTATGCTGCTCATGAAGGTGTGACAGATGATGAAGCTGATAAAGGGAATGCAAGTGAAGATGAATGGGTATTTATTGCTATCAAGGAAAATGATCCTACCCCTACTGAATCTTCTAGTTGTACAAATGTGGAGAAAGCTCTAGCAGCCAGAGTTGAAGAGAAAGATTAATGGGTGATTGACAATGGATGCTCTCATCACATGACAGGTGATAAAAGTAAGTTTGTAAACTTGGAAAAGTATGATGGTGGTGTTGTAAGATTTGGTGATGACAAAGCTGGTGTAATCCGTGGCAGAGGATCCATTTCTCTTGATGGTAAAAATAATATTGATGATGTTCTTTATGTGGAAGGTTTGAAGCATAATCTCTTAAGTGTCGGACAAATGGTTGACAAGGGATACAATCTTCAATTCAAGAATGGTAAGTGTAGAATATTGGGGAGTTTTGGAAATGTGATTGCTTCAGGTACAAAAATAAAAGGTAACATCTTTCATCTGAATGCTACTAGTAAATTTTTTTTGATTGCTCAAGTTGATGAAAGTTGGTTGTGGCATAGGAGAATGTGTCATGTAAGCTTTGACAAAATTATTGAAAGATAAATTCTACTCAGGTAGTGAGAGATCTTCCTAAGTTGGTAAAGCCTACTAATACTATATGCAAGGAATTTCAGCTAGGGAAGCAAACTAGAATTTCATTTCGGAGCAAACAACATTGTTCAAAAGAAGTGTTGGAGCTTGTTCATATTGATTTGTGTGGTCCTTCTAGAGTCAAAAGTTAACAAGGAGACATGTACTTCATGTTACTTATTGATGATTACTCTAGATTGATGTGGGTTACTTTCTTAAGGGAGAAATATGAAGCTCTAGAGAAATTCAAGATTTTTAAGGCTATGGTTGAGACAAAGACAGGTTTGAAGATTAAATGTTTGAGATCAGATAGAGGTGGTGAATTCACTTCCCATGAGTTTAATTCTTTTTGTGAAGTGCATGGGATAAAGAGAATTATCTGCCCCGTGGACCCCTTAACAAAATGGAGTTGTGGAAAGGAGAACATGACAGTTCAAGATGCTGCTAGGACTATGATGATGGAAGGAAATGTTCCTCATATCTATTGGAGAGAAGCTATGAGTATTGTTGTTTACATCCTCAACGGGGTACAAGTCAAAGGTGATACTGGTAAGACCCCTTTTGAGCTATGGTCTGGTCATAAGCCTATTGTTAGATATTTCAAAATATTTGGGAGTAAATGCTATATCAGAAGAGATGATATAAGAAAGTTTGATGCTAGGAGTGATGAAGGAATCTTTCTTGGTTATTCTACTAAGAGTAAGGCCTATCGGTACTACAAGAGATTGAGGAAAGTAGTTGAAAGTGAAAATGTCAAGGTTGATGAAGACATAGATAGACCATCCAAAACCTATGGATATGATTTAGATGATCAGAATAACAGTTTAGTCATAGGAAAGAAAGTTCAAACTCAAAATCAAGTTCAGATCATTCTGGTGAATCAAGAAAATCAAGAAGGAACTAGTGAAAGTGCAAAAGAGAGATCACAAGAGCCAGAAGTTCAAGAACATCTTAAGACTCCAAGATATGTAAGACTGAATCATTTAGAAGATCAGATTATAGGTGATAAGAACAAATGTGTTTAGACTAGGAGAAAAATTGCAAAATAATACTGTCTGATTCCAAAGAATGAGCCTAACAGTGTGAATGAAGCATGCAAAGATGAACATTGGGTGAAAGAAATGAAAGAACTACAACAAATTGAGAATAATAATACATGGATTCTTGTTCCTAGACCTAAGGACAAAAATGTAATTGGAACTAAATGGGTCTTTAGAAACAAGATGAATGAGCAAGGTGAAGTTGTTAGAAACAAAGCAAGATTGGTGTGCAAAGGATATTCTCAGATGGAAGGATTTGACTTTGAAGAAACTTTTGCCCTTGTTGCTAGGATTGAAGCTATGAGACTATTTCTTGCTTATGTTGCTTACAAAAACTACAAGGCTTATCAGATGGATGTCAAGTCAACATTTTTAAATGGTGAACTGGAAGAAGTGTATGTTGAGCAACCTAATGGATTTCAATTGACTGATCATGGAGATATGGTTTGTTGATTGAAGAAAGCATTGTATGGACTTAAGCAATCCCCAAGATTATGGTATGCTAGATTGGACAAGTATTTGTTGAAGCTTGGATTTAATAAAGGTATTGCTGATATTAATCTGCATTTCAAGATTGATCATGACAAAGATCTGATTGTTGAAGTCTTTGTTGATGATATCATTTTTGGAGGAGATGATAGTTTGTGCATGAAGTTTGCTGATGAGATGCAAAATGAGTTTGAGATGTCTATGATTGGTGAGATGAAATTATTTTTGGGATTGCAAATTACTCAGTTAGATAAAGGGATCTTCATATCTTAGTCCAAGTATGTGAAATAATTGCTAAAGAAGTTTGGTATGGAAGATTCAAAGCCAGTTGGTACACCTATGGTGATCGGATGCAAGTTGACACAAGATGATTCTCTGAAAGAAAATTAAACTAGATACAAATTGATGATTGGTGGATTGCTTTATTTGACTCAAACTAGACCAGATATCATGAATGTTGTATGCATTGTTGCAATATTTCAAGTTGATCCTAAGGAATCTCATGTAACTACCGTGAAGAGGATTTTCAGATACTTGAAGGGGACAATTATTTTTGGCCTGTGGTATCCTAAAGATGATGATCTTACTTTGAGTGCTTTCACTGATGCTGATTGGGTAGGTGATGTGGATGAAAAAAAGAGTACTAGTGGTGGTGCATTTTTCTTGTGTAAGAAGCTGATTTCATGGTTAATTAAGAAGAAAAATGTCATTTCTTTATCTACTACATAGGAAGAATACATTGTTGCCGCTAACAATTGTACTCAAGTATCGTGGATGAAGCAGATGTTGAAAGATATCAGAGTTGTGTATGATGAACCTATTGCTATATTATGTGATAATTCAAGTGCAATTAACATTTCTAAGAATCCAGTGTTGCATTCAAAGACCAAGTATATATCTATCAAGTTTCAATTTTTGAGAGAGAAGGTGAGTGAAAAGGAAGTAAGATTGGAGTATGTGCCTTGTAAGGAACATATTGCAGACATCTTTACAAAGCCGTTGCCTAAGAATACTTTTGAGTATCTCAGAGGGAAGCTAGGGGTGATTACCCCTCCTAATCAGAACTAAGATGCATTGAATTGCATCAATCCATGCATTTCATAGTCATATCTTGATCTGGATTGATGTTGTGGTGGCTGCTACTCAGGGGGAGTAGTCAGATGTTTAGATATGTGGTTCAGAGCTTGTGTGGAGAAAAAAGATATTTTTTATTGATGTCAAAGGGGGAGAAGAGTCATGTGAAAAATTGTGAATTATCTAAGGAGAAGAGTTATGTGGGGAGAAGAGTTGTGTAAGAGAGTTGAGGAGAAAAGAGTTAGAACCTAAGGGGGAGTAAGTGCTGAAGATAGCTGCGTTGATGGTGTTTTTCACATCATGTGTTGCCATCAATTCTAAAGGGGGAGATTGTTGGATGTTGTGGTTGTGTTGCTGATATGTGGTTGTCATTAATGTCAACACTATTGGCATTAATGTCTTAGAAGATGCATATGTCAAGGATATTGAGAAAATTGTAATGAAATAAGTTGTAGGTTGTTAGTGGTGAAGTGAAGTTCAGTCTGTTGGTTAGTTCAATATGTTGATGATCATAGGTTTTGGAATAAAGGGTTTCTTTTTGAGTATATATAGTTTTTCCATGTTAAGTTTCAGAGATTTGTGTGAAGATTTGATCGAGTTATGAGCAATTGTATTCTGATACTCATTCTATTGCTTCAATTGGTGTTCCTTAATGAAGATGATGTGATTTTAGTAAGTTCAGTTGCTATGGATGCTTCTCTGGTGATTCATGATGTTTGTGGATGTTTCTAGATCATGCTCTATCTGTGTTGCACATCCACATTGATCATTGTGCTCACGATTAGATATTTTCTCTTGCGTGTTCATGTTTTTCATGTTCTTGGCTGACAGGGTGTTGTAGCGTGTTGTGGATCTTTGAGGAATAATTATTTGAAGTGTTTTCATGTTTGAGAATTTTATTTTGGGCCTTCACTATGTTGTGGCTGACCTTGGTTGATTCGCATTAATAATCTTTATTGTTTTGGGCCGACAGTTTGTATTCATTTTATTATTTTGTTGAGGCCGACATGTAGCGATGTAATTTCTTGTTGCAGATATATATGAGAAATTTTTTATTCCATTTGGAGGTGTGCTTATGTATGATATGTGCAAATAATGTCCTAATCATTTGAAGGCAGAAGCAGAGTGTGAAGAAGAGTGAGGAGAGTGTGAAGAAGTGTTCATGTGCTTAACCGAAATTGTAATAAGACATTAGCAGATGCTATTTTTCTCAGTTCAAATCTTCTGGATGTAATCCAAATATTTTTGTAAGACAGCGAGTCTTCCTTTTGTAATTAAGCAGTGAGCTCTAGGTAGTGCACCTGAATGCATGTGCATTCCCCATTCAAATTCTTTATTCTTTTAATAGGATATAATCTTGTGGACTAACCTCCACTGTGGGTTTTCCCCTAACAAGGTTTCCATGTAAAAAATATTGGTTTTATGTGTGTTTCTGATGTGTTGTTGATTGATGATTTCATGGTTATTGGTCAGATCTAAGAATAAGGTTAATAAGTTGAATAAGTTTGAAATTCTGTGACAACTAATTCACCCCCCCTCTTAGTTGTCTGCCCTTGTGTTTCCAACACCCTTAAACCCTAAACCCTCAACCCCTATACCCTCTAACCTCTAAATTGTAACCTCAACCCTAATCAAACTTCAACCATATTATACCCTAGTCAAACATCCTAGCTATACCCTAAACCCTCAACCCTTAATATGTTGGAATGTGATGGTTGTGGACGTGATTTTTGTATTCTGGTGTTTTCATTGATGGAAACCATAGTTATCTCTGAGGTTCACAGTTTTGTATTCAGTCGTACTGGAAGAAGAAGTGAAATCTGTATGCTATTGACAGTATTATCAGCTAAACAGGATATTCGGTTGTGAAGTCTCACCGAATCACTTTTCCTGGTTGTGGAATGTTGAACGTGTTTCCTTGGCATAGAGAGAGCATACAATTATTGAATCTAGCAAAAGTACTCTTGTTGCTATAGGTCCAGTTGGACATTCTCTGTCTATTTTCTATGTCAAGCTGACTCAAGGAAATATTGTCTACCAGATGTATAAAGGTTAATTATTGTTCTTATTATCTTTTTGGTTGCTCGATTATTGGTCCCAACTATTGTTTGGCCAACTTGCTTGGGTCCACATAGAATTTATCCATCATATGGGCTGACTAGTTGCTAATCTTGTTAAGTTTTGTGAAAGCTGACTTGTGGCGATGAAATATTTGTAAGTGGATATATATGTGTTCGACCATATCTTTTGGATAGGTGTGAGAGGTGTATGTGCAGTTGTTGCGATTGTCTAAGAAGATATTAAGCAATTTCATGCGTAGTTTCTCTTGCGCATAAATATTTTTGTGTGCGAACTTGAGCATAACAAGGTAGAAGTTATTCATCGGTCATCAAGGTAGAAGTTCGCCACTAGAGCTTAACTGGAACTGTAATCAGGAATTTGTAGATGCTATTATATCAGTTCACTTTCTTTTGGAACTATTCCAATCTCTTTTGTAAAGGCGGTGAGCCTTATTTTGAGCAGTGAGCTCTAGGCAGTGAGCCTGAATGCAAGTGCATTCCCCTTATGTAATATTCTCCTTGAGTATACTTAGAATTACTTGTGGATTGGCCATCCACCGTGTTTTTTCCCCTTACAAGGTTTCCACATAAAAAAACATTGTGTTATGGTTGTGTGGTTTCTTACTTTCTGTTTCTACATATTGTTATTAATTGAATGTGTTAGAAAAGTTAAAAAATAAGGATAATAGAGTTAAAATTTGCAGAACACTAATTCACTCTCCCTCTTAGTGTTGCTTGTTTCCAAAAATTGGTATCAGAGCTAGTTCCTCGAAAGAAGCCTAATAGCTTGAGGAAAGAACATTCAATGGATACAAGCAGTCTGCAACAACAACTCATGGTGGCCTTATATGACCTTGAAATCAGTCAAAATCTGAAATTAGGGAACTACAAGAAAATATGGAAAATGCAGAAAAAATTATCCAAAAATTAAAGGACAAGATCAGTGAATCGAGGGAGAAAAGAAAGGAGCTATGTTGTCAACTTAAGCACAAAAGAAAAAGCAGTGAAGATGAACAACTTAGTCAAGTTTTGAAGGAGAAAATAGAAGAATGTGAAAATATTGCTCAAGAAAATGCTACCTTAAAGCATGAAACAAAATGCATCATGATGAGGATGACCAAGGAGTTGGAGGATAGAAAGAAGAATGAAGAAAAGCTTGCTCAATCCCTGAAGGAGAAATCAAAACAATGCAGCCGACTGGAGAACAGATTAGAACAAAGCAAGAATAATGAAGAATATTTTGAAAAACAACTTGATGATCTAAGAAATGAACTTGCTACTGCAAATGAGTTCAAAGAAAAATTCAAAGCAAGCTCAACTAAATTGGATGAAATAATTAAAGGTCAGAGAACTGATGGTGATAGATGAGGTCTTGGATATGAAGAAGGAGAAAGTTCTAGATCCGGACAAAGGAGATCTGATCAGAGGAAATATGCAAGAAGACCATTCAGACAAAGAGACCAAGCAAATGGACCCAGGAGGAAACCAGTAAGACAATCTAATGCTCAAAAATTTAATGGCTATAGCTATGCTTGCAATAAATTCGGTCATATGGCTTCCCAATGTAGAAGTAGGATAAACACAACAAAGCCATCCTTCTCAGGTCAGTGCTTTAACTATTACAAATATGGTCATAAGTCAAGTGAATGTAGAATTGTGATGTATAACCCACACAAAGATATCAAGTGTTACATATGCAATAGATTTGGACATGTTGCTAACCAGTGTAGATTTAGACAAAGTTAGTGGAACAATTGTTCCAACCAAAGGAATGTTATTTGCTATAATTGCAATAAACCTGGACACATTTCCAGAGCCTGTTGGAACAAAAGAGGTCCGGTAAGACAAGACAAGCAACCAAATGCTAAAGGAAAAGGAAAGATCACTAGGGATGAGATAAAGAAGCAGATGGAGAAGAAATGGGTGAGGAAGAACCCCTCTATAGATGCAAACCAACCTGCACCAGAAGCTGCTTCTATTAATACATCCAAAAATTAACTGCAGTCTCTGCCATAGGGGGAGCTGTCAAGAAAATCCTTTTAATCCCTTGCAAGTGGCTTACACATAAGTGTGGATGAAGCCAATAGAAAATCATTTGTTTTTCAGTGGTTTTGGATTAAAGAAGACATACCAATGAAGCTTATCAAAGATACGCATTTGAATTGTTTGCTCCAGAATATAAAAATATGTAAATTTGTAGAATTAGGGCAAGATCATTTAATGTGAAAAGTACAAAGTTAGTGCGATAAAAGGGGTCTCTTTCACTTTCATTTGTCACTTTTGCATTCGAGTGAAGGAAGTTTGCAGAGCTCCTGGTGATTCCTGCATAAGTGGAAGAAAGATTCAGAAACGTGAAAGGGTTTGTGAATTGTTCTTCATTTTCATCTTCAAAAGGTATTTTCAGTAAAAACCTATGAATTTGTGTTCTTCAAATCATGGCTACCCCATTGCTTGTGGAAATTAAAGATAGGCCCTGTCCCAAATTCAAATTGCATCCATACAAATCTGTTGAGACTGAACCTCTAGGTGCATTTTCTTCTGTACCGTATGGAGTATTGCATATAGAGGATGTTAGGGCTTATGTACATGCAAGCATTGAGGATTTGGGTAGTACTCAATTGTTAGATCTCTACACTAAGCATATTGTAAAATAGGATTTCTCTGCGAAGCCGAAATTCCAAAACCTAGTCAACAAGAAATTTGCACAGTTCACAAAATTCCCTATCTTTGAAGAGGATGCTTGGGTTTGATATGTTCTAAGCAGAGTGCATGATGAATTCCTATGGTTAGACATACCCTTCAAAATTTCCAAAGAGGCAATCTATGCTATAACGGGTTTGAGCTCGACCGGTAGACTTTAGAAACTGAAATCCATCAAGAATGAAGATGTAACTAGAGCTACTGGCTCTCATTAGGACATAAGGGCAATGAAAATAGAGCATATTACCGAGATTGATGTCAAATTTGCTTCAATGATTATTGGATACAAAGTTTACCACTCAAGCTAGGATAATTCAGTATCCGGAACTGCTATCTACACTGCATATGAAATGGTAAAGGAGAACATAGATTATGACTTGTGTGAAGTGTTAAGAGGCCAAATCTTGGATAACATCAAGAGGATCAAGAAGGATAAGAAGAATATTTTCAAGTTCGGCAATCTGTTAATGTGCTTGCATTTTTACTTCTTAGGTGAAGTGCCTGGATTTGGTAAAGTCCAGTGGAGGAATGATACTCCTATTGTATTGCAAATTTGGGACATTCTGATAAGTCTTGGTAACCAGGGGATCTGAAATACAATTCTCTAGGGACATTTCAAAAACTTTCAAAGTCAAATGCATGCTAGAGAGAGAATACCTAAAGCCATTGTAGAACACTACAAAGATTCCATATGCTTCATGGTTGATATTGACCTATGTTACATGGAGGCTACTGATCCTAGAACAGTTTGGATCATGCCGATGGAGTATGAGGTGGATGAAAACATCTTGAGAATGTATGTTGAACATCTGATAATCTCACCTTTTGATCCTAAAGAAGAGAGGTTCAGTACCTATGCAGAGAAAAGTCTGCAAGTCCATTCAGATATGAGAAAACCTACAAGTATCAGAAAGGTAAAGAAGGAAACCAAAAATCTTGCAGTAGATTTGGGCATTCCAGTCGAGCGACTGAGGGAAGTAAGAAGGCAATGGGAAGAAGCACAAACTGCAAAAGAAAAGGAGAAGGCAAAATCTGTTGGTCCAGAAACCTCATCTGCCAGAGCAATAAGGAGGACTCTTGCAACTCAGCCAAGTAAGGAAGAACCTTCCAGGAAAAAGAAGAAGTCGAAGAGTTCAAGAACCTATAAAGCTGCATCCAAAGAGGAGGAAGAAGGAACTGATTCAGAAGAGACAGTTAGAGAATTGAAGGTAACTAGTGCTCATGCAGTTAAGCTAAATAAGAGGAAGTCCACTGAGAAAAGTAAAGGAACACAAAAGAAGCCTAGAACTGGCCAGACCAACATGTCAGTAGAAGAGGTTGAAAAAGCTACTGTGGATGATGGTAATTTGCAACCCTTGTGTAATCTATATGATTTCTTTGATGACTTTGGTAAGAAAACTCTAGAAGAAGCTACTGTCAAACATTTAAATTTTTTCAACAAGACTCTAGTTGAGATCATGTCTGGCTTGCCTACAAGCCTATACAAGGCCCTAGAATCAAGAAGAGAATCTGCTAGATCTGAGGAAGAAAATTTGAGAAAAAGGGTTCTTGCAGATCTATGTTCAGAAATGGGTATTGAGGAAATGGACTTAATTCTTCTGAAAATAAAAAAGCAATTCAGAACAAAATCAAGGGTCAATAAACTTATGATTGGGGATATAGAAGCAGTAATAAATGAGACTAAGGCAATTTTAGAAGAATTCCTGTCAAAAGAAAAGGGAATGGAAAGTGAGAAGTTGACAAAAAAATTTCCAGTTGAAGCAGTAAATGAAGGTAATAATACTGAAGAGGTAGAGGTGGTAGGAGATGTCAATGAAAAGATATTTGTTCCTGAGGAAAATTTGACTCCTCCTATCCCTGAACACATTGAAATTCCTGTAGCAACTAAGGAGCCATCAATAGAAATTGCAGAAGAGAAGGTTGTGTCTGTTGAGGAAAAGGAACCTTCACTAGTCACCCCAGAAATTCAAACTGAACCAGTCAAGGGTAAACTGCCAAAATCCACTCCCCATAAAGGTAATGAATCTGAATTGAAGCAACTCATAGATTCAAACTCTGAATTTGATGAAAATTCAATCAAGTTTTCCACTCTATCCCCCTTTCAGATGATAAAATTTTCCAAGATAGCTCAAGATAAGGCAAATGAAAGAATACTGAAATCTCACATTGAGGATAGTGAGTTGTTGAAGCTTGCCTCTAAAGTCCTACATAAATTTCTTCCACCACATGCTTTGGATCCATTAGGATCCACATTCGGTGAGTTGAAAAAGTTGATAAACTCTATTGACTCCCACTTCAATCTTTTGAGGACTCAGCTTTAGTCAAGGTAAGGGAAGAATTTAAAGAGGATAGACTTGGTAATCTAATCAAGCTAATAACAAGGGACAAAATATTGTTGGAAACATGGGTGTAACACACTCAGCAGGCTATAATTTAAGGAGGTAATATCTATAAATATTGCCTAATTTTTTCAAAGTTTACAAGTGCTAATGAAAAGAAAATAAAGGATATTGAGCTACAACTAGTCGCAATGTAAAACAGTTTTGATCCTTTGGCTAGCAATATTTTTCATCAGGATTGCTTAGGTGTTACCCCTCCTTGATCAAATGAAAAATCTGAAGCTTGAAAATGAAAACATCATTACTAGAGTGTGTGATCTAAGGGGATTGATTTGTACCAAGATTGAGATAATGGAAACTGCACTAAAAGAAGCAAGAAGTGTTCTTACTACCCCAGATCCTACAGGTTTCAAAATCACAAAAACATTGTCCTATCTTCTCTATGGACACATCTCAATTTTGGAGAGCTTGAAGAGTATTTGGGATTCGACTCTTAGCAACTTGAAAAAGGTCTTTGCAGACATTTTTCAATTTATGTAAATTTCCATATAGTATGTTTACAAGTTCTGCATCCCCAATTTTTCCATTGATGTCAAAGGGGGAGAGGAGGTATAGTGAAAAATATTTTAGGGGGGAGTAATATTTTTGAAGATCTGCAGTATTGAAGTATTTAGTATTGTGTGTACCGGTAGCATATTATCTCTGACACTTAGTCATTTTTCACTAAGTGTTTCCATCAATGCCAAAGGGGGAGATTGTTGGCATATGATGGTTGTGGACGTGATTTTTGTATTCTGGTGTTGTCATTGATGGAAACCATAGTTATCTTTGAGGTCCACATTTTTGTATTTAGTCGTACCAAAAGAAGAAGTCAAATCTATATGTTATTGACAGTATTATTAGCTGAACAAGATATTTGGTTGTGAAGTCTCATCGAATTACTTTTCTTGGTTGTGGAACATTGAACGTGTTTCCTTGGCACAAAGAGAGCATACAATTATTGAATCTAGCAAAATTACTCTTGTGGCTATAGGTTCGGTTGGACATTCTCTATCTGTTTGCTATGTCAAGCTGACTTAGTGAAATATTGTATACCATATGTATAAAGGTTAATTATTGTTGTTATTATCTTTTTGGTTGCTTGATTATTGGTCCCAACTATTGTTTGGCTGACTTGCTTGGGTCCACATAGAATTTATCCATTAGATAGGGCTGACTAGTTGCTAATCTTGTTAATTTTTGTGGAAGCCGACTTGTGGCGATGAAATCTTTGTAATTGGATATATATATGTGTTTGGCCATATATTTTGGATAGGTGTGAGAGGTGTATGTGAAATTGTTGCAATTGTCTAAGAAGAGATTAAGCGATTTCATGCGCAATTTCACTTGCGCATAAAGATTTTTGTGGGCGAACTTGAGTAGAACAGGGCAGAAGTTCGTCACCAGAGCTTAACTAGAACTATAATTAGGAATTTGTAGATGCTATTATATCAATTAACTTTCTTTTGAAACTATTCTAATCTCTTCTGTAAAGGCAGTGAGCCTTATTTTGAGCAGTGAGCTCTAGATAGTGAGCCTGAATGCAAGTGCATTTCCCTTATGTAATATTCTCCTTGAGTATACTCAGAATTACTTGTGGATTGGCCATCCACCGTGATTTTTCCCCTTATAGGTTTTCCATGTAAAAAAACATTGTGTTATGGTTGTGTGGTTTCTTACTTTCTATTTTTGCATAATGTTATTAATTGAATGTGTTAGAAAAGTTAAAAATAAGGATAATAGAGTTAAAATTTGTAGAACACTGATTCACCCCCCCTCTCAGTGTTGCTTGTTTCAACATAACATCCCTCAACCCTAAACTCTTAAACCATAAACCAACCTTAAACCTTCTACCGTCTTATACCCTCAACCCTATACCCTCAACCCAATACCCTTAACCATTAAACCATCTACATCCCTCTACCGTCAACCCAATACCCTCTTATACCCTCAACCCTAATCCCTCAACCCTAGTAATCCCTTAACCCTTAAACCCAATTAAATTACCCTTAAACCCAATTAAATTACTCTCTACCCTAATCCCTCAACCCTCGACCCTTAATCACTCAACCCTTAAAACATGAACCCTCTATAAGTACCCTTAAACCCTAATCCCTCAACCCCTATACATTGGACCCTCAACCCTAATCCTTGAACCATATACCCTCAAACCTCTACTCTCAACCTTAAACCCTCAATCCTCAACCCTTAAAACCCTAAAGTACCCTTACACCCTCTACCCTCTACCCTATATATACATTGGACCCTAAACCCTAATCCTTGAACCATATACCCTCTACCCTTAACCCTAATCCCTCAACCTAGTTAAACCCTTAAACCCAATTACTAAACTCTTTACCCTAATCCCTTAACCCTCAACCCTCAACCCTCTACCCTCAAACCTAGTTAAACCCTAATCTAGCCTCAACTCCTATACCCTCTACCCTATACATTGGAACCTCAACCCTAATCCCTCAACCTACATATACCCTCAACCCTCTACCCTCAACCTTAAACCCTCAAGCCTCAAGCCTCAAGCCTCAAGCCTTAAACCCTCTAAACTACCCTATACGTTAAACCCTTAACCCTCAATTATCAACCTTCAACCCTTAATCCCTCAACCCTCAACCCTTAAACCCTAAAACCTCAACCCCTATACCCTTTACCTTCTATATTGGAACCTCAACCCTAATCAACCTTTGTCCTTCAACCATATTATACCCTCAAACATCCTAGCTATACCCTAAACTCTCTATCCTCAACCCTTAACGTCCCTCAACCCTAAACCCTTAAACCCTAAACCGGCCTTAAACCTTCTACCCTCTACCCTCAACCCTAATAACTCAACCCTATACCCTCAACCTAATACCCTAAACCCTAAACCGTTAAACCCTCTACGTCCCTCTACCCTCAACCCAATACCCTCTTATACCCTCGACCCTAATCCCTCACCCTTAAACCCTTAAACCCAAGTAAATTACTCTCTACCCTAATCCCTCAACCTCAACACTTATCCCTCAAGCCCTTAAACCCTGGAGCCCTATACCCTCTACCCTCAATCCTCTTCGTGCCTTAAACCTAATCCCTCAACCCCTATACCCTCTACCCTATACATTGGACCCTCAATCCTAATCCATCAACGTACCATATACGTATCCTAATTCCCTATAGTACCCCTACCCTATACATGACTGGACCTTCAACCCTAATCCCTCAACCATATATACCCTCAACCCTCTACCCTCAACCTTAAACCCTCAACCCTCAACCCTTAAACCCTCTACCCTCTACCCTTTGATCTACCCTATACATTAAACCCTCAACCCTCAATTCTAAACCCTCAACCCTTAATCCCTCAACCCTCAACCCTCAACCCTTAAACTCTAAACCCTAAACCCTCTACCCTCTACATTGGAACCTCAACCCTAATCGACCTTCAACCATATACCCTTAAACGTCCTAGCTATACCCTAAACCCTCTACCCTCAACCCTTAACGTCCCTCAACCCTAAACTGACCTTAAACCTTCTACCCTCTACACTCAACCCTAATCCCTCAATTGGCCTATACCCTCAACCCAATACCCTAAACCCTAAACCGTTAAACCCTCTACGTCCCTCTACCCTCAATTGACCAATACCCTCTTATATCCTCGACCCTAATCACTCAAACCTAATCCCTCAACCCTTAAACCCTTAAACCTAAGTAAATTACTCTCTACCCTAATCCCTCAAGCCTCAACCCTTAATCCCTCAACCCTTAAACCCTCGACCCTCTACCCTCTACCTGCTATGCCTTGCATAACCACCCCATTTTAAATTGATTAAAATGGGACCCTCTTTTGCTTTCGCTCTTTGTGTTTTTCCCCCTTCGATTTTGAGGTTTTGCTTTGCCTTGGCATGTGCTTAATATGTTTATCTTCTTGCCCAAATGTTTTTCCCAAGTTGAATATTGAAAATCTTGTGTTTTGGGCGAAGTTCGAGTTTTTACCCTAGTTTGGGATTTTCCGGTCCGTTCGGATTTACCCAATTTTTTTTTCAAACTCCGTTTTCAATGCTACTGTTCGGGTTTTTCAGCCAGTTCAGGATTGTCCACCCCGTCCGGATTTTCCTGGATTGCGCTCGAAGTCTAGCTCGCCTGTTTTACACTGTAGTTAAGAGATTTTTGGCCTTCGCAAAATTCTGCCTGGGTCAGATTTTTTCGGATTTTTGTCTAGCCGTCGGGTTTCCGAGTTTGGTCGATTTTGGAGCTTTATGCCATTTTTCTTTATCACTTGTGTTCTTCTGAGTTGAGATGTTCAATTTTTTTGTGCTTTAAAATGTTATGGTCTCTCTTGGAGTTCAAATTCTTGTGTGTGTTTGGGAATTTCATGGCTTGCCCTGTGCGTTCATGGTTAAAATCTAGGGTTTCATGCCTAGGGAATCACCATTTTGTCTTGATCTACTTTTGATTGAGCCTAGGATTCAAAGATCTGTAGGAGGCTCATGTTAAACGATTTTCATGCCTAGGGTCCTCAAATTTGTGACCTTCAGCCAATTTGAGCGAGTTCGTGTTGGATTGTCAATTTTTAGGTTTTCTGTCGACATCAGGATTTTCCTGTCTGGTCAAAATTTCCCGGTTTCCTTCAGTTTCCTGAAAATGTGCCGGTGTTCAGAGTTTTGGGTCATCTGCGGAATTCTGGTTCGGCTGGATTTTTCCAGATTTTCTGCCCAAGCTTCGAGCGACTTGAAATTGTTAACACATGAATGATTCTAATGATAAATTCTTATGTTTCCATGCTTGTTTTGATGGGTTTCACAATGTTATATGCATTCCTTCTTCATTTGAATGATCTATTGATGAACCTTATGCCTACTTCGAGATTCTCCATTCTAGCCAGATTTTCCTGGTTTCCTTCAGTTTTCTGAAGTACGAAGTTCTGAGTCATCTGCAGAATTCCAGTCCAGCCGGATTTTTCTGAATTCTCTGCTATTCTCTATGGAATTTAAGAAATTGGATAAAATTGATGAATCTAATGATGAATGCTTAAACATATCTTGCTTTAGCTTGATGAATGTCACTGTTGTATGTTGCTTGTGTTTATTTGATGATCCAGTGTTGATGCTTAATGACTAATTTAATGGTTTTATCATGATTTTAAGCTAACACTTGGATGAAAATGTTTTCAACATTTGGATTCTCACATTGGTGTTTGATGGATGCAGGCTGAGTCTAGCAAGACAGGGGCTGGAAAGGCTAAGAAGAACACAAAGGGGATCAACCATATCTAAAGCAAAGACGAATGAAGCTGGATGAAAAGAGTAGGATTCCTGAGGGCAGGATGACATTAATCCGGTTCAAGGTTTCAGCTACTAATATGAGCACCCTGATGCGAAGGACTAAGGCTATCATGGGATACTGTAGTTGGTCACTAGCTGGATGATGCAGCGACCTACAATGTAGCCATTAGTGAATATCAATCCAACAAGAGAAGTTGGGACAATACGATGGGACAAATCTGAAGAATGATATTAATGCTATTGAATGTCGAACTAGGGTTTCATCTATACCACTCACGAATGGCTTGCAGAGGACGTTCTTAATGACGAAGGCCATAATGGAGCAAGGTATGGGCGGTGTGGGGAAAGCAGTTAATGCAAAGCTACATCGAAAGTCGTGCTTTCTCATCATTTCGCTTTGCCTCTTCTTCACACATTTTTGTCTGAGTTATGTGGCAGATCCTGGGCCGATTTGGTCGGTGCCCTTGCATTTAATGCCCGTTTGACTTTGTTTTGAACTCTTTTAGGGCCGACTTGCTCTGTGACCGACTTATTGTAAACCCTAAATTAGTCGATGCATCTGATGCATTTTATAAATATGGTGTTTTGCCTCTTTTGTAAGGGTTAGAGGATAGAGAAACTCAAGAAGTAGAGTAGGAGTTAGAAGTTATTTTATTCTGAGCAGTCACTATAATACAAAAGACTCGAATTGTTGCTATCTTTGGGGGTTCGATACATCTCAAGACATTGTGTTCTTGGTGAATTCTTTGTGTTGATCTATCTTAAATGATTCTTGCTATTTATCTTTCGTTAAGAAGTTCAGGAGGAGGAGGAGGTGATGTATCTTCGAGATTTTCTTAGCATAGACGAAGATAATTTGAGGACATGGGTTTTTGTACATTGATGATCTTTCCAGATTTGTATATGTTGCTTATCTATTTCATTGACAGTAGGAGCAGCCAGATTTAAACCTTCTTTATATTATGCTCTAGAATGGTATTCATTTTGGGTTAATCATTTGATTTGAAAAGCTTTCAAGGAATGAAATTTTATCTTATGTTTTGTTTGAATGATGATTTGCAATCTATTGTTAAAGTTTGCACTGTGAATGAATGAAAATTTGTATCAATTACAGGTTAATTTTATTCTACAGTTCTCATTTAGGAATTCTTTGGAAGGTAACAAGTCTAATTAGTTGAATGAATCAACATTCTTTTCAGTTT
Source organism: Sequoia sempervirens (assembly GCA_007258455.2). Lineage (NCBI taxonomy): Eukaryota > Viridiplantae > Streptophyta > Pinopsida > Cupressales > Cupressaceae > Sequoia > Sequoia sempervirens. The sequence goes on from VDFB02270651.1 coordinate 42,754,474, forward strand.
GAAAAATTTGATCTATCTTTTTTTCTATTTCTTTAAAACCACCGGTTAAAGTAGGTTTAAATAGATGTTTGATCTTGCAACAATCTAGAAGCTCAAAACCAATAGGCCCCTTGAACATTATAGCCATATTGACCACTTCGTGAAACAACAACATTGTGAATCAACATCAAAGACCTTGGGAGGTGATCAGTTTGATTACTGATTGTCTCTTTCAGGAGAGGTGAGATACTTTCACTTTTATCTTACCTACATGTTGTGGGTCAATTTGGCACCTCAACATGAAACTGGCACTAGAAGGAGGGCAGAAGAGCAAACTGGATAACATTGGGTCTTTCTCACTAGAGAGGTCCCATAGAGTTCTTTGATCAACTGAAAACCCACCACCTTTCATAGAACTCAAGACACCGACGAGACACAAGATTCATAGGGCAACCATTCTACCACCCTTGTTAGCCCCACTCACTCCATGAGGATTTTCACCAATAACCTAGTTGATTCCCATGAATCCATCACCAAATCCACCTCAATTGCCATTACAACTGGTTCAACCTCCACCACCGCCGCCAATGGAATTTTTTGTGAATAATCCTTCTCCATTAGGGACTATTCATGGAGGCTTTCATGATATGCCTAAGAATCTTGAGAGATTCTATCCCAAATACATTCATGGCGAATCAAGGAGTGTTGTCCTACATACAAGCTTTTAAGGACGCTTGTACTAGAGCCTAGATAGCTCACCATGATGTGGTTTGTAGGTTGTTCCCTTATTCCTTAGGGGATATGGCGTACAATTGATACCTAAATCTTCCACAAGGTTCTATTCTGAGCTGGGCAGATCTGGAGAATGCTTTCATCAATCAGTTCAAAGTTTATGTGGATCCAGCCATTTTGTTCCATCAATTTTCTACCATTAGGAAGGAGCCATGTGAATCACTTCCCTTGTTTAATACAAGGTTTCAATGAATGTATAGGAGATTGCAGGACCCCTATCTAGTTGCCGAGAATAGTGCCATTCAGGCATATTTTAGAGGTATACACCCTTTGCTTGGCTTGTTCCTACAAAGGGCTTATCAGTCGATAGATATTGATTCTCTGCCTAAATTTTATCATCTAGTCATCAAGCTGCAACAACAAACTAGCTCTCAGCAAGGGAACTTGGGAGGAGGTTTTCCTCCTATGGGATATTAGATGCCTAATCCAACCCCTTTATTCAATACTGTCCCAGGGATGTATCCTTCTCATTATGGACCTATGTCTGAGTTGCAGACTCAATCTCCTGTTCCATTCTTTTCCAATGGAGCTCCTGACTTCTCTCAACAATCACAGGCTCATCACAGTCCACATGTTCATCATAATTAAGCTGGAATACCAAATCCTGTCGGTCAACCACCTGTTGCTAAGAACACTGAGAGTGAAAGGATAGTTCAACTCACAAACGAGGTGGAGACTCTAAAGAAAAATCTGTCTCAAGTCACAAATGACATGGCTCAGCTTAAACTGACCCCCTCTCAAAACCAAGGTAATTATGCTAATCAAGGTAATTACCCTAATCAAAATAATAATAATCAGGGTAATTATCAAAACAACAACAATCACAGCTAGAGGAATTATCAAGGCCAAAACTTCCCTAACCAAGGCTATCAAAATCAGAATAAGGGATATAACCAAAGGCCTAATAACAACAGACAATGGAACACAGGGCCAAATAATGGTGGAGTTTCTCACAATTATCAAGTTAATGAGGACATACGACATACTGTAATTGTGGCTGACCTCAATTTTATGACTAACTGGTGCAGGCTGCATGATACTGCAACTCATTCCGAGGTGAACTGTCCTAAAATGGAGAAGGTTGTGAAAATGGCACAGGCAGATTCCCAAACGTTCCAAGGGAATTCAAATAAAGGAGGTGGCTCAGTGGATACAACAATGGCTTGTGACCTTTTTGAAGAAGAACCTTCATTCCCAATGCAGAATGAGAATGAACCAGAGGAAGATGCGTATGATGCCCAAGCCTTTCAGACAAAGGGAGGACACTTCCTAAGAAACCATAATAAGGGTCCGTTCACTACATCAGCACCACCTAACCACATGGTGCCTCTGAATCAGAGTGCTGATAACAACCCTCCTCCATCGAAGGGTTCACCTGACTTCCCTAAAAAAGGTAATTCATCTAGGGTTTTCAAATATAATGCAAGTTATAACACATAATTTGATATTGTTTATGAGATGCAGAAATAGAAAACCTCTTTATCATACTTTGACATCCCAAAATGGTGCCCTTCCCAACGAGATATAGTGCTGAAAGCTTTGGAAGAAGTTGATAAATCAAAAGGGAAAACCAAGGTGGCACCTGCTGCGGACATGAATGCAACTTTGTTTAGAAACAAGGTAGGGACCCACCACCATTTCTTTTAAGTTTGGGAATCTGTGGGAAGAATCTGTAAAATTGTCTGCTAGATTCAGGGGCTTCTAGCAATGTTATGCCATTTTCTGTATGCAAGAAATTGGGATTGAATCCTGTCCAAACAAATAAGAAGATCATCCAGCTTGATAAAACAAAGGTTAATGTAGTTGGAGAATTGAGAAATATACATGTACAAGTAGGGTCTGACCCTAGGATTCAAACCAATATGGATATTCAGGTAGCAGACATTACTGAGACTTACGGTATGCTTTTGAGCAGAGATCTAATGAAGAGTATAGGGGGATATCTCTCCCTCAAATTTTCACATATGTAGCTACCATGGAGGGGAATTCCTAGGCAGATTAGGATTGAGAGTGAACCTCGCCTCAAACATATCATCACTGAGTATGACTATCCCAACGAGGTAGCTTATTTTTAAACTGAGATAGGGGTTTATAAAAGAGAGGAAATTCTGACTCTTTCGGTTCTTGATTCTACTAATTTTTCAATGCAAGAATTCCCTGATCCCATGATTAGTGTAAACCAACATGTATTGATCAGAAAGCTGCAACAGGATCAACTGGTCTTAGGGGAAGATATCGATTTGTGGAGTATTCTACTCCCAAATTGGTGTAGGGTGCACTACCAAAATCATTCGGAATTGACCTGCCAACCCTGCATCGGTGTTATAAATCATGTTTTCCAAACTGAAGAAACTATCCCAAGTCACCTTGAGACCATTTCAGATCACTTCTCATTTGAAGCCAAAAATGCAATAATGTTAACCCGAGATAATATACCTTTAGAGGAAGTCCCTCCTCAAACTGAACTTACCCCATTCATAATACGGGACCAACATAGTTATGTTGAACAATCTAAGGGTTTGTTTGATACCCCGGCACTCACAAGTATACCAAAACCCAAGGGATTAATCAAAGATACAGATAACTGTCAGAAAGATATCCTAGGGTTACATGATATATCTGAGTGGGAATTGGATATTGCACCTGATGAACCTATTGAACACCCATTCCCAATATTTGATGCAAAAGATCAAGTGGCCCCACCTATGGTTCATCTTATCCAAGCACCCACAACAAGCTCAAAGAGATCAACCTCAACTCATAGTTAGCTATGGATCCTCACATTTGATGGATCCAAATCTAAAATAGGGTGTGGTGCTGGAATTGAGTTAACCAGCCCAAAAGGGAAAAATTTTTTTGCTTCTTATAGGTTACAATTTGGATGCACTAACAATATAGCAGAATATGAAGCATTAGCTCGTGGACTAATGTTCGCACATCATAAGAAAGTTATTGCCTTGATGGTTAAAGGAGATTCAAAAGTGATTATCAAGCAAGTACGTAGCCAGTACACATGTCACAATAAAAGGCTGGCAACTTATAGAAATCAAGTGTGGAACCTGATTAAAGACTTTGATGCTTTTGGGATTAGTTTAATCTCTAGAGAGGAGAATCAAATAGCTGATTCAATAGCTGTTGCTGCAAGTACTCTGGAGCCCATGCAAGGCTCCAATCTCAAGAGATTCTCAGTAGAATTGATATCCACCCTAGCTGTCCCTGATAATGTCAGGAACTTTCAGGTCTTCGACGATGATCGACATATCCTTGCTTTTCTAGCAAGCCCAGATGTTTTCAAAGGATAGATTATCGATGAGTCCAATAGGGATCAAGGAGACTGGAACCCCGAAGACTGCGATACAAAGGGTGTCCTCAATTTAAAAAGTAATAGCATTCCCAAGGAAATGATGGCCTTAGAAAGAATTTTTGATTCAGATCCAAGGGCTCAGGAAAAGCTATCAACCGAAGATAAGGGAGGTGAATATGAAACTGTTAACTTAGCTAACTTTGGCCCTGAAAGGAATGTTTACATAGGGAAAGCTTGCCCTGAAGCAATTAGAGAAGATATATTGAGGGCACTGAAGAAAGCTATTGCTGCAATAGCTTGGGGGTATGAATATCTAAAAAAAATTGATACTTCTGTGATAACTCATACTATTCCTTTGAAGCCTGAAGCTAGACCATTTCGGTAGAAACAACGTCCTATCAACGCCCTGATTGAACCATTGATCTTTAAGGAAGTTCAGAAATTTCTTTTTGTAAGAATAATCTTCCCTGTACGACATTCAACATGGGTGGCTAACTTGGTTCCAGTTCGTAAAAAGAATGGGGAGATTAGGCTATGTGAAGATTTCATGAATTTGAATAGAGCTTCAGAAAAAGACAACTACCCACTCCCTTCCCTGGATGAAGTCTTGCAAACTGTCAATGGGTCTCAAATGATGTCATTCCTAGATGGTTATTCTGGGTAAAATCATGTGATCATTAATTATGAAGATAGAATGAAGACAATCTTCACTACTAAGTCAAGAACATTTGCTTACAGGAGGATGCCATTTGGTTTGATAAATGCTGGATCAACCTTTTTGCGTGCAATAGACATAGCATTTAAAGATTTGATTGGTAAGTGCATCATCATTTATATGGATGACCTGACAGTATTCTCTAAAGATAGACTAAAACATGCTGCAAACTTGGCTAAAGTTCTTGAAAGATGTATCCAATATGGTGTTTCTCTGAATCTTAAAAAGTGTGTGTTTGGGGTTTCTGAAGGGAAACTTTTGGGACACATAATCTCGGAAAGAGGGATATCGATAGATCCAGACCGAGTTGAGTCTATTCTGAAGTTAACCATGGTAGGAAGTAAGAAAGAGATGAGATCTTTCTTCAGAAAGATCAACTTTGTGAGGAAGTTTATTACAGACTTTGCAAAAATTGTTAAACCTTTGAATGAAATGATGAAGAAAGATGCTAGAATAGAATGGAGTAATGAGTCAAAGTCTGCTTTTTCTTAGGTTAAGCAATCCATTTCTGAAGTGCCAGTCCTCACCAGTCCTGACTACTTGAAGCCATTTTATATTTATTCTTTTGCTTCTGAACACTCATGTGCAGCTGTCCTGACACAACGAAGAGAGGAGGTGGATGAAAGGTCAATTTCCTTCTTGAGCTCTCTGTTTAAGAATGTTGAAGTCAAGTACCCACCTCTTGAGAAACAAGCTTTTGCATTGGTTAGAGCTGTCAAGAAGTTTAGGCATTATATCCTTTGAAGTCAGATCATTGCTGTGGTTCCTGATGCTGTTGTGAAGTCTCTACTTATGCAGAGCGAGTTAGGAGAATGAAGGGGGAAATGGATGGCTATTTTACAAGAGCTCGATCTGGAGATTTACCCTATGAAACTTGTCCGAGGTCAAGGCTTGTCTAAAGCAATGGTAGATGATGGTAAGAACATTACTTGTCAGCAGTACACAACACAGTCCTTTTCTAATGACTCTTGGTATGCCGATATTATTTATTTCATGCTCAATAATCGGTGCCCAAAGGGAATGAATACAACTTAGAGGAGAGCAATCAAAATAAAAATCTCCCATTATAATGCTCAAAGGAGGATTGTTATACAAAAATAATTTTGAGGGGGTTTATCTACGATGTCTTGATCAACAAGAAGCTAAGCACGCAATTACTGAATTTCATGGGAAACATGGCACGGGTCATGGTTCTGCAGATTCTTTAGCACATCAGATCCTTAGATCTAGTTATTATTGGCCATGTGTGTTTAAGGATGCCCACCAACATGTAGGGATGTGTCATATATGTCAAACTTCTGCATCGAGAGAGCATCATCCAGCCATGCCATTGCAACCTGTTTATGAGGTAAGGCCATTTTCCCAATGGGCACTTGATTTTATTGGGGTAATTAACCCAAATTCTTCTACAGGACATAAATTCATTTTGACTGCCACAGATTACTACACGAGATGGACATAAGCTATACCTTGCAAGAATAGCATAATGGAGGTAGTAATCAAGTTCCTCACTGAATGCATCACAACTAGGTTTGGAGTACCCTTTGCACTGGTATGTGACAATGGCCCTACCTTTTCTTCTGCCGAGTTCATTTCGTGGGCTTATGATCATATGATTGTTTTAAAGTATTCTTCAAACTATTATCCACAAGGAAATGGAGTTACAGAATCAACTAATAAGAATCTCCTAGGAGTAATCAAAAAACTGTTAGAGAACAATCCTAGAGACTGACATACCTAGTTAAGATTTGCGTTATGGGCAGATAGGACTAGGATCAAGGCTGTGTTGAAGACTTCACCGTTTAAGCTAGTGTATGGCCAGGAGCCTATGTTCCCTATTCACTTGCAAATACCTGTCCTAAAATTTATGCAGGAATTTTACTCTAGTGATGATAGGATTGAAGTAAGGTTAACTGGGTTGCTGAAATTAGAAGAGTAGCGGGATGCTGCTTTGTAGCAATTATTTAGGCACCAAGCTGTTGTCAAACGTTGGTTTGACAAAAGAGCCAAAGTCAAGGCTTTCAGGATATCAGACCTTGTCTTACTATGGGATAAAGCCAATGAAAAAAAGGGTGATCACCAAAAGTTTGATAAGCTTTGGTTGGGTCCCTATCGAATTGCTGAAATCCTAGGAGAAAATGCTTTTCGGCTAAGTAGTTTAACAGGAGGACCTGTTCCATTGCCTGTCAATGGACACTTTCTTAAACATTATTTCGGGTTGTAAAAGGTCTGGTATTTTATTGGGTTGTATATATGTAAATAATTTGCTGTTTCGTTCGTTTTGTTTTGTTTTTTCTTTTTTGTGGGGCCCTTCATTTTATTCAATTGAGTAAGGGGTTGTTATCTGAGGTATACTTTGGTTACGAGGAGAGAAGTTGATTTAGATATTTTTGGGTTTTCTGATTGGATATTTTTTTCTAAATTCATTGATTTATGTCCATTGTCAATGAGAGTTATGGAAAGTCATTGAGAACAAGGTGTAAAGTAAGCAATCTTCACTAACTACGATTGAATATGTTGCAAATCATCAGAAGCATCTCCTTTTGAAATGGTATATTTGTCTTAGGATGATGGTGTTGCAAGATTTGAGTGAAAAATATAATTCCCCAGATGCCATTATGAGGTCCATGGTAGTTTTCAACCCAGTACAGATGTTGGACATCTGACATATTGAGAAGGAATTAAAAAAAAAAAAGGGAAAAGAAAAGAGAACTATCTAAGAAAAGAAAACTCAATACTAAATGGGTGATTCTAGTATCTCTACCAGGGCTATGGATGCCTGACTGGTAGTAGAGCAATGTTGTGAAAAAACTAGAGGTATCTCCGTCGGAGCTATGGACGCTTGACTAGCAGCAGAGCAATGCCCAAGATATCATTGTGCAACAGTTAAAGGGAATCAACTCATGTAGTTCAAATATTGCACATAATTGTTCAAAAGATGAGGAAAACTTTGTAAAAGGGTGATGCACCATCAAGCACACAAATAGATTCAGGGGTAGCCAGTGTTGATTTACATTTGAGATTCTAGCTCAACCTTGTTTAATGAAATTGACCTAACTGGAATTGGGATGTCCATAAACCAGGAGTTCTGGGTAACCGAATCCCTTAGTTTCTTGAAAATGGTTAAACCATTTTCCCAGCCAAGTCGCCAATTGTTATGCCTTGCATAACCACCCCATTTTAAATTGATTAAAACGGGACCCTCTTTCGCTTTTTCTCTTTGTGTTTTGCCCCCTTCGATTTTGAGGTTTTACTTTACCTTGGCATGTGCTTAATATGTTTATCTTGCTTGCCCAAGTGTTTTTCCCAAGTTGAATATTGAAAATCTTATGTTTTGGGCGAAGTTTGGGTTTTTACCTTGGTTTGGGATTTGCCGGTTTGTCTCGATTTTCCCAGTTTTCTTTCAAACTCTGGTTTCAATGCTGTTGTTCGGGTTTTTCAGCCAGTTCGGGATTGTCCGCCCTGTCCGGATTTTCCTGGATTGCGCTTGAAGTCTAGCTCAGCCTGTTTTACACTGTAGTTCGAATATTTTTGGCCTTCGCAGAATTCCACCTGGGTCGGATTTTTCTGGATTTCCGTCTGGCCGTTAGGTTTTCGAGTTTGGTCAATTTTGGAGCTTTATGCCATTTTGCTTTATCACTTGCGTTCTCCTGAGTTGAGATGTTCAATTTTTTTGTGCTTTAAAACGTTATGGTCTTGCTTGGAGTTTGAATTCTTGTGTGTGTTTGGGCATTTCATGGCTTGCCCTGTGCATTCATGGTTAAAATCTAGGGTTTCATGCCTAGGGCATCGCCATTTCATCTTGATCTGCTTTTGATTGAGCCTAGGATCCGAAGAAGATCTGTAGGAGGCTCATGTTAAGTGATTTCCGTGCCCAAGGCCCTCAAATTTGTGACCTTCGATCAATTTGAGCGAGTTCATGTTGGATTGTCAATTTTCGGGTTTTCTGTCGACCTCGGGATTTTCTTGCCTTGTCGGATTTTCCTGGTTTCCTTCAGTTTCCTGGAAATGTGTTGGTGTTCAAAGTTTTGGGTCATCTGCAGAATTCCGGTCCGGCTGGATTTTTTCGGATTTTCTGCCCAATCTTCAAGCGACTTGAAATTGTTAACACAGGAATGATTCTAATGATAAATTCTTATGTTTCCATGCTTGTTTTGATGGGTTTCACAATGTTATATGCATTCCTTCTTCATTCGAATGATCTATTGATGAACCTTATGTCTGCTTCAGGATTCTCTGTTTTGGCCGAATTTTCTCGGTTTCCTTCAGTTTTCTGAAGTGCAGAGTTCTGAGTCATCCACAGAATTCCAGTCCGGCCGAATTTTTTTGAATTATGTGCTATGCTCTTTGGAATTTAAGAAATTGGATAAAATTGATGAATCTAATGATGAATGCTTAAACATATCTTTCTTTAGCTTGATGAATTTCACTGTTGTATGTTGCTTGTGTTCATTTTGACGATCCAATGTTGATGCTTAATGATTAATTTAATGGTTTTATCATGATTTTAAGCTAACGCTTGGATGAAAATGTTGTCAACATTTGGATTCTCACATTGGTGTTTGATGGATGCAGGCTGAGTCTAGCAAAACAGGGGCTGGAAAGGCTTAGAAGAACATAAAAGGGATCATCCATCTCTAAAGCAAAGAAGAATGAAGTTGGATGAAAAGAGTAGGATTCCTGAGGGCAGGATGGCATCAGTCTGGTTTGAGGTTTCAGCTACGAATATGAGCACCCTGTTGTGAAGGACTAAGGCTATCATGGGATACAGTAGCTAGGCACCAACTAGATGACACAACGACCTACAATGCAACCATTAGTGAATATCAATCCAACAAGAGAAGCTGGGACAATATGATGGGACAAATCTGAAGAATGATATTAATGCTATTGAATGGCGAACTAGGGTTTCGTCTATGCCACTTGCGAATGGCTTGCAGAGGATGTTCTTAATGATGAAGGCCATAATGGAGCAAGGTATGGGCGATGTGGGGAAAGTAGTTAATGCAAAGATACATCAAAAGTCATGCTTCCTCATCCTTTCACTTTTCCTCTTCTTCACGTGTTTTGGTCCGAGTTATGTGGTAGATCCTGGGCCGATCTGGTCGGTGCCCTTGCATTTATTGCACCTTTGACTTTGTTTCGAACTCTTATAGGGCCGACTTGCTCTATGACCGACTTATTGTAAACCTTAAACTAGGCTGACGCATCTGACACATTTTATAAATATGGCATTTCGCCTCTTTTGTAAGGGTTAGAGGGTAGAGAAACTCAAGAAGTAGAGTAGGAGTTAGAAGTTATTTTATTCCGAGTAGTCATTGTAATACAAAAGACTTGAATTGCTGCTAACTTTGGGGGTTCGATACAACTAAAGACATTGTGTTCTTGGTGAATTCATTGTGTTGATCTATCTTGGATGATTCTTGATATTTATCTTTTGTGAAGAAGTTCAGCAGGAGGAGGAGGTGATGCATCTTCCAAAATTTCTTTGCATAGATGGAGATAGTTTGAGGACATGGGTTTCTATACACTGGTGATCTTGCCAGATTTGTAAATGTTGCTTATCTGTTTCATTGACAGTAGGAGCAGCTAGATTTAAACCTTCTTTATATTATGCTCTAGAATGGTATTCATTTTGGGTTAATCATTTGATTTGAAAAGATTTTAAGGAATGAAATTTTATCTTATGTTTTGTTTGAATGATGATTTGCAATCTACTGTTAAAGTTTGCACTGTGAATGAATGAAAATTTGTATCAATTACAGGTTAATTTTATTCTACAGTTCTAGTTTAGGAATTCCTTGGAAGGTAACAAGTTTGATTAGTTGAATGAATCAAAATTCTTTTCAGTTAGAAAACCTTGATCTATCTTTTTTTCTATTTCTTTAAAACCACCGGTTAAAGTAGGTTTAAATAGATGTTTGATCTTGCAACAATCCAGAAGCTCAAAACCAGCAGGCCCCTTGAACATTACAGCCATATTGACCACTTCGTGAAACAATAACATTGTGAACCAACATCAAAGACCTTGGGAGGTGATCAGTTTGATTACTAATTGTCTCTTTCAAGAGAGGTGAGATACTTTCACTTTTATCTTACCTACATGTTGTGGGTCAATTTGGTACCTCAACACTACCCTCAACCCTCAAGTACCCTTAAACCCTAATCCCTCAACACCTATACCCTCTACCCTATACATTGGACCCTCAACCCTAATCCTTGAACCATATACCCTCAACCCTCAACCCTCAACCTTAAACCCTCAACCCTCAACCCTTAAACTCTAACACCCTCTACCAGCTCTACCCTCTACCCTATACATTAAACCGCCCTCAACCCTCAATTCTCAACCCTCAACCCTTAATCCCTCAACCCTTAATACATCCATCCCTCTCTACCATAATCCATCAATCATATACCCTCAACCTAATCCCTCAACCCTATACCCTCAACCCAATACCCTAAACCCTAAATTGTTAAACCCTCTACATCCCTCTACCCTCAACATCCCAATACCCTCTACCCTAGTTAATCCTAGTAATCCCTTAACCCTTAAACCCTTAAACCAAAGTAAAATCTCTACCCTAATCCCTCAACCCTCAACCCTTAATCCCTCAAACCTTAAACCCTCATGTACCCTCTACCCTCTACCCTCAATGCTCAAGTACCCTTAAACCCTAATCCCTTAACTCCTATACCCTCTACCCTATACATTGGACCCTCAACCCTAATCCTTGAACCATATACCCTCAACCCTCAACCCTAAACCCTTACACCCTCTAACCTCTACCATCTACCCTATACATTAAACGTCTCTTAACCCTCAATTCTCAGCCCTCAACCCTTAATCCCTCAACCCTCAACCCTTAATCTGCACAAAGTATTGCGGTAAAGGCAAAATTTTCTTTGTTTATGATTATTTGGAGGAATAAATGGGTATATACAAAGGGAATGTTGGTTACCATATGGATCTTGTCACACAAATTGTTGCTTTTCATGTTAAATACAATGAAAAATCAAAGGTAGTAGATCTTATGATGCAAGTGAAATGTAGGAAAGCAATTGAAGGCTAGTGAATATTGGGGAAGGAATTTTATTTCTAACACCCTTAATCCCTGCTAGATCAAAACAATTAGGTGCTAAATTAGGCGCTAAATAAGGCACTAAATTAGGTGCTAAAACATGCTCTAAAGCAGGTGCTAAAATAGGCATTACATCAGGTGCTAATATGGGCGCTAATGTAGACGGTAATCTGGTTGATAATTTAGGCACTAATCTAGGTGTTACCATAGACATTAATTTCGATGCTAATCTTGGCATTAATTTAGGCGTTAATATGGGCGCTACAATAGGTGTTAATTTTGGCGATAATCTTGGCGCTAATTTCAACGCTAATTTTGGTGCAAATTTGTGCCTGAATTAGCACCTACTTGTTCGGGTTGGCACAAAAAGCACAAAAAATAGTGCCATCTCAAAAAATAGCACCGAATTTTCCAAAAAAATGGAGAAAAATATATTAAAACAGTGGGTGGAAGCAAAAAATGGAGCAAAAAAGGGAGCTAATCACATTGATTTTTTGTAGTGATTCATATATTTTCAAGTTTTATTGAGCAGTGATTAATCGGGGATGCAAATGTGCTCACTAGTTAAGTGGTCTAGAATTTGGTGGCTTGTTATTGACATGGATTAATGACTGTAGGATGCCAATATGTGATTCTAGTTTCATGAGGAAAAAGAGCGTGTAGATCCCAAGGGCTTATTGTAGTGATTAGTTCAATCTACCTGCCATCACATTTTCACTACCATGCTATAGATTTTTCCTTGACAATTGGCAATTAGGGTTTTAGCAATGTTAATGAGTTTCCATGGTAGTAGTTTGCATGCAGAGGAGACGTGGCTGGTTTGCAAGACATGGGTTGCCACATTCAATGATGAGGGCATTAAAATATATGTTTGGGAGACATTCTCTCCAGGTTACGATATCTGTTGGAGTTTGTCTATTGCTGAAAAATAAATAGGTTAATAAATTTCTCGATCCTTTTTCTTAGTCATCTAAATCTAAAGCCAAATGGACATCAATGAGTTCATTCCCAATTCCTATTTGCTCCTTGACAATAACTAAGCACTCAAATAGGTATAAAATAAAATAAATTCAAAGTTATGTAAAAAGCCCAAACTCAGAAAATTATCTCATTAAACTCCTAAATTATTGCATCTAAAAGATGTATAATCCAAGAAACTATTGTTTCTAATATAATAATATGTAGACTACAAAACCTGCATACAATTGATAGTTAACATAATATTTGCTATGAGCATTCCACTGTTATCTAAGCCATTATGTTTTATGTAGTTCCTATAATATGCTGAATGTTGTTGATTATTTATCCTGTGCATTCCAAGTTTATTCTTTTTACTGCTTGATTATGAGGCGTTATTTTTGATAGATTGCAATAGATTTTCTATTATAGGTCAGCCAAAGAGACATCTTCTAACAATAGGTTGGAGTGTGTTTATAAGCACAAAGAGGCTTTTTGCTCATGATTTAGTGCTTTTCATAAGGTAAGCCTACAAATCTATCTGGAGCTATTACTGATTTTATTTTTAATAACGTTTTCAATTTCACCACAAGTTTCCAATCATCATTGGAAAAATAATCCTAAAAAAATAAGAAGAATATTCAATTTTAGACATTAAAAAGTTTTATCAGCCAAAAATGAAAAGCTCCAATGTTTGGTTATCATAAGATGCATAGTAAATACATTGTACAATTACGCCAATGTTGATATACAATAACCTTTCCCTTTAGTTTTATTTCAATATATCTATGGATCTTTTGGGGAGATGACTCACAAATTCATCCCCATTTCAAAATCCCTACCAATTTTTTTTTGTGCTTCGTCAACATTGCTTCCAACATTCGGTAAATTTTGTATGCTAATTCATTTTAAAAAAAATATTTCAAAATAGTATCCAAAATCATATAAAACTATGGACAACAATAAAGATAGCTTCTCAAAATACCTTCATCGCCACTTTTCCACTCTTCTTTGCGATTTCAACGGCTTTGTGATTGATCTAAATTAAAGCTGTTTTGCCAATATCTATGAAATATTTTGTGGGAAGACATAATGGTGTGCCAATCTCACATGCAATCAACACATATGGCTTCAGACAAACCAAAAACAATACAAATAGAACAATATTTTACCGGCATTAAATCATAACACCAAAGAGACAATTTAGATATTGATCCTTGCAATGCCTTCCATAATATCAACACCAAGAATTATAGGATCCTTCTTGTTAACATTACAATTTGGTAAAATGCTCAGAACATAGGGCAAAACTGCATCTTGTGTAGCCTCCTTTTTCCTTTCCTCCTTAACATTGTCCATGTATGCTTTAGACTAGTCAAACAGATGATAAATAATGTCTCCCACAAATATCTTGTCACCAACTTCATCTACAAGCTCCCGAGCTTCAAGATTAATTTTGACATCAAATGCCAAGATTGCAACATACTCTTTCTTCTTTTTCTCAAGCATTAAACTTTAACGCATGCCATATTTTTTATACACAGACCCAATACCTATTGCACTAACATGGATGCTGATAGCTGGGGTCTTCAAGAAATCAAGTTAAGCCTCCAAAGATCCAAGACTTGAAGCTTGAACATGAACTTCTTCCCTACTCTTGTGAATTTGAGACATTACATTATATTATTGTCTGCATAAATTTTAAAACTTATGCTCATATAAATAAAACTATTAGGCTGAAATTTGATACCCAGGAAGTTATCTTTATTCCCTGTGATGCCTTCAACTCCTTGTGATGTTGAGAAGATCCCTAGAACTAAAGAACAACTTAAGCTATGAAATATATTATGTTATTTAAACCATATGATCAATGTGACTTGGTTTAAGAGTTCTAAATTTGAAGTGTAGATTTTTGAAATCTAGCATAGTAGATCACAAGTACCACACATTCTCCTTTATTATAATCAAATTCATTTGGTCATTAGCCTTTAGAATATCTATGCCCTAGGTAAATTGCAAGAGGTCTATAGATTGGGAAGATGCGAACCAACCCATCTATAGATTTCTATAGATGAATGTTTAAATTACAGCGTTACTCTTTTAGTTCTAGATGTGTTTAAGTAATCCATAATTCATAATATGATAGTTGACTTATGTTGTTGCACATGCATGCATGCATTTTAGGTCATCTACAACCCTCACGACAAAAGTAAAGTAGATACTTTCACTACATCCTTGGCTTCTCTTATATCTGCAGGTATTTTAAAAAGCTTTGCTTAAGTCATTTGTGCATACATTTCATTAGTATTATATAACTTTGTTATAGTTGTCCCATCAATTTTCAAGTTATTAAGAATTATTCATTTTAGACATTTGCATTTTCTTTCCTCAAGCAGTGTAATTAACTGTCTATTTTGTTTCTTGCTTTTGGAAATGGCCTATGTAAATTTAGATTTAGTTCATATATAAATCTCTTTAGGTTTCAGAGGCATTCAAGCTTATATTAGGTTGATTTTACCTCTTGACCTTTTTTACTATTTTTTAGGGTGATAGTTCTTACTTTTTTTAGCTTTAGGTTCAACTAGCTCCATGAATTCAGTGGCTGTCATAATAAATTGTCACTACACCTTGTTTTATTCCAATATCCGAACATAGTCTCTTAAGCCAAATGGCTTCTTTACAAGCATAAGTAGTTGTCATATACTTTAATTCAATATTGGACAAAGCAACCACAACCCGTCGCTTACTCATCCAACTAATTACACCACCAAATAAAGTAAACACATAAGCACTGGTGGATCTTCTGCTATCAATATCATCTACCCAGTATGAATCCACATAACCATGAATATCAAGGGAAAACTCGTCTTTAGTCATATTACTGTGATAACATAAGGAATAATTTGAGGTACTGTGCAAATATCTGAAGACTCTTTTAACTACATCCCAATGAACTCTATCAGGATTAGACATATATCTGGAAAGAACTCCCACTACTTGGGTAATTTATGG
Source organism: Sequoia sempervirens (assembly GCA_007258455.2). Lineage (NCBI taxonomy): Eukaryota > Viridiplantae > Streptophyta > Pinopsida > Cupressales > Cupressaceae > Sequoia > Sequoia sempervirens. The sequence goes on from VDFB02270651.1 coordinate 42,770,315, forward strand.
TCTAGTAAAAAACCATAACATACATCAAAATTCCAATTGCACTCTGGTAAGGCACTCTGCTCATGTCTTCCATCTCTGATGGAGATGTTGGACAATCTAAAATACATAACTTGGTTCCAGCTGAAATAGGAACACACAATGATCTACAATCCTGCTTATCAAACCTCTGTAGAATTGAATTGAAATACTTAATTTGGCCAAGCCATAGCTTTCTAATCACTCTATCTCTTCTAATTTCCATCCCAAGAATGTGTTTAGTTACACCAAGATCTTTCATTTCAAATTTAGTAGAAGTTGAGCTTTCAATTCTGAAATTATACCTTTCCCTTTACCAATAAATAACATATCATCAACATACAATGCAATAAATAGGAAACAATCACCTTCAATTTTGTAATAAACATAATGATATGATTTAGAACACTCAAATCCCAAAATCAACACATATGTATCAAAATTTTGGTACCACATTCTAGGACTCTGTTTTAGGCCATACAAAGATTTCTTCAATTTGCAAACCAATTTACTTTTACCTTTCACCACGTAGTGCTCTGGCTGTGTCATATAAATATCCTCCTCCAAGTCACCATGAAGGAAAGTGGTTTTCACATCCATTTTCTCAACCTCTAAATCATAAGCAACAACAATAGAAAGCAAAAATCTAATAGATGTCATTTTTGCAATAGGAGAAAATATCTCACCATAATCAACACCTTCAACTTGAGAGTAACCTTTTTCAACCAACCTCGCTTTGTACTTCTCAATACCTCCATATGAACCAATCTTTTTCTTGAATACCCATTTGCAACCAACAGGTTTTTTCCTTCAGACAATGGTACAAAATCCCATGTATCATTCTTTTTCAAAGCTTCCATTTCTTCATCCATAGTAATCTTCCAAGATTTTGTATCAGTCATACCGAATGCGTCTTCTACTAATTTGGGTTCATCCATGTTAGTAGTCAAAGAAAAAATATATCTCCAATCATCAGGTGAATACCTTTTAGGTGGTTGTTTATGCCTTGTAGACCTATGAACAAGCTGAGTTGGAGGTTCTTCCTCCTCTTCTAAAGATTCAGAGCTAGATGGGATTTCCTCAACTTCTTGTCTATCCATGGGCCTTGATTCAACTTTCTTAGGTGTAGAAGGAAATTGAATCACATCTTCCAATTTACTTTGTTTTCGCTGCAATGTAATGAAAGAAGGATTAGTTTCTCTAAAAATAACACTTCTACTATGTATTACTTTCTGTGCAACAAGATCCCAAAGATTGTATCCTTTCAAACCATAACTATATCTGATGAAGGTACATTTACAACCTTGTTCTCTAACATTGTTCACTTCTCCTTTGGCACATGTGCATATGCCTCGCAACCAAAAACTCTAAGATGTCTTAATGAAGGCTTATGACCCGACCATGCCTCTATAGGTGTCTTATCAACAAGAGCTGATGTAGGAGACCTGTTAATTAGGTAACAAGCAGTGGCAATAGCTTCAACCCAAAACCTTTGTTCTAGAACAACACCACTCAACATACTCCTAGCCTTCTCCATTAGTGTCCTGTTCATTCTTTCTTCAACTCCATTCTGTTGTGGAGAATATGGAGTTGTCTTTTATCTATGAATACCAGAATCTTCACAGAATCTATCAAAATCATCAGAGAAAAAATCATTGCCATTATCAGTCCTCAAACATTTTATTTTCTTTCCATTCTATGACTCAACCGTTGCTTTAAATTCTTTAAATCGACTGAAAACTTCATATTTACTCAGAAAATATACCCATGTCCTACTGTAATCATCAATAAATGAAATATAATATGTGGATTTACCAATCAAAGGAACATCTATAGGACCAAACACATCAGAATGAATAAGATCCAATACACCACAAGATTTATGAGAACTTGAGTAAAACTGAACATTGTTTTGTTTTCCATAAATGCAATGCTCACAAAAATCAAAATTCAAGATTACAATAAGATAGACCTTCAACAAGGTTTTTATTTTTCAAGGTCCTTAGATCCTTTTCTCTAATGTGGCCAAGTCTCTGGTGTTTTCTCTGCAAGTAAATTTGATTTAGAAGAAAGAGCACCATTTGGTACCCAAAATCCATGACCATCTGTTGAAGGTGAAACCCTCACTTCTTCCACAAACTTGCTTTTCATAGAAGTACTATTGCACTCAACAGTACATGCATCAAGCTTATACAATGTGCCATATCTGACACCTCTATCAATAACTATAACACCTCTGAACATCTTGCATCCTACATCAGAAAATACTACCTACACACCTGCATCTATTAGTTTGCTCACAGATAAAAGATTTCATACTAATCCATGGATATGCAACACACCATTTATCCTTTTTATTCTACCATCAGGAAACCCGATTTTAACTTTACCACGACCAACAATGTCTAAATGCGAATCATCACCCAAGTACACCTTACCTCCATCAAATTCTTCATATTCAGAAAACTAATCTCTATTAAAGGTCATATGGAAAGATGCACCTGAGTAAATTAACCATGCATCATTACCTACACGAGTTGCCAAAGCTGCAATGAATGCATCACCATCTTCCTTCTCAGACTCAGAATCGAAATCGAATTTCTTCTTTTTCTTCTTCTTTTCTTCTTGGAATTCCTTATGAACATGTCTAGGCTTACCGCAGATCCAACAAACAACTTTGGACTTTCTAGGATATTTAGATCTCCCCTTGGAGTTGGATTTATCACGCTTCTCATTCTTCTTGTCTTTTTCCTTAGGTCTTCCATGAACACTTAGGGCCTCCTTGGAATTGATGGATACCTTCCTCCTCATCTCTTCAAAAAGCAAATAACCCACCATATCTGTTACATGTCAATTGTATAGATACTATTTATTAGTACTACATAGGGAAGAATGATTGTAAAGAGAATTCAGAAGATGAATAAAATGTGTTGTTTCTTGTTATCAATATGAGTGTTTTCACATTTTTAATGATTGTCTCATTTAATGTTGCTTCAATTGATGTTATCCATGATGAAATATTGCATTATAAGGATATTGAATTATGTTATTCTAACTTGAGATGTTTAAGTATGCTGCTAATGTTATGGACATATGACTGCCGTGAGATTATGTCAGTGGATGCAGGTATATGAACCATTCCTCCAGGCGGAGGGGAAGTATCACTCAGAGAGGAGCTTGGTCAGGTAACCAGTAAAGTGAACCATCTGAGCATACACACACATCATCTTAGATTGAGTGAACTGAGTCAGTTGTATGGGTTATAGTTAAGTCATCCTTAGCTTATATATTTGCATTAGGAGTTTTGTCTACTTCAGTGTGCATTTGTGAGTGATGTTTATCTGTGTATCTGTCTTGTGATATTATGGTCTTTATGATGGTAACATAAATGGATGTAAGTGAATAGGGAGTGGACATATATACATATATATATATATATATATAGTATATACACGTATCCATATGTATATACATATCGATACAAGAATATGCTGGCAGATGGATATGCTCATACAGATGCATTGATATGGTATACCTACACATACATGTACATAGAGGGATACACAGGTATATATATGCATATATGCACACATCCTGTATTTATGTGGATATTAATAATAATATTATTATTACCTTCTGAGTTGGATATATATATATATATACATATATATCAGATGTGTGCGAACTGGCTCACAATATATATTTGTTAAATATATATATATATATAATTATATATTAAAGATTATCTATATATATATACTATAGTTATATTAAAACATATATTTATATATATATCTATTCTTGGGTATTTAATATATATATAATATTTTAGAGACTATAATATATATATATATATATAATAAAATATATAATTATTCATTATTTAGACTTTGGGAAATTAAATTATTTCTTAATCGATTAATTCTCCATGGTTTGAACTTAAGGAAATTGAATTATTTCCTATTTGGACTAAATATTCATCATCAAACTATAGAAGAGGAATATTTCTGAATCAACACATATGAAATTTGGAGGTAAAATATATGGAATCGATATACTTTGGAGGATTGAAATAAATCAAAGGCGTTTTATAAACTTTGAAATGGCCGAATATTTGATATTGGAATTAACACAACAACAAGGGAAATCACGTCACTTGTAGGTGAAACGTAGAAAGAAAATCATAAAGGCATTTAAAGGATTGACCAAGTCATAATATGAAATAAGGAATAAATCAAACACAACAACAAGCTAGTAGATTCAGCCTGGGAAATAGGCTAAGTGTTCACAAATCTGGAAATGACTTTTTCACTGTAAATGATTCATCCACCATATTATGAATTTGGTGCCACATTTGAAGCAAATTTTGTAGGTGTCAATTGGCACACTTTCTCCATGTGATTTGGAATTGGTCTTCCTGGTGCTGGAAAAAGTAAAGGTCGAATCACCTTGCTGAATGTTGAGTAAGGAAGTGAAATTGTGCCACCTTCAGGTTTGAATAATTCACACAGCAGTGGTGGAAAACCACATGCCATGACTATAGGAAATAGGGAGGCTGGGCTCACTATAAATAGTTTCCCAACTCTCCTATTTTGCACCAGTTTACTCATTCGTATTCTACAATATTCTTTCAATTCATTTCATTCACCATTTGATATTACCAGATTATACTGTTTACCATATGTGTATTTTCTGAGTGAATATTTTATACAACAATACATCATATTTCTAAGTGAATATTTTATACAACCAACCTTCATAATTCTGAGTGGCATTAGTTCACATCATTTTTTACATTTCTAAGAGTGTTTATGTTTGGAGAAGAACATATTCTACCCAAGGATTACGTTAATTCTACTATTGTTTTCTGAGAGTGAGAGGGAAATTTGAGAGGAATTGCCATCTTAAGTGGAATTGGAATCTGGATAGAGCTAGAAGTAAAGACAAGTTTGTCTTCAATTGGAAAAGGCGTTACAGGCATGGGATATTCTTCTACTATCTTTTACTAGGATTATTATGTTGTTGGAATAGTATTTTATGTTTATGCATAAAGAGATTATTATGCTATTTGAAGTGTACTTTCTGTTTGTGCTTAGGTAGTGAAATTTTTCCTTTTGAAAAAGAGAAAATGAAGCAATTTCTAGCTATATGTTACATGTTTGTAGATATCTCCATAATAGGAGAATGTTGGTTGCTTAGATATTATTCTATTAAGCTTGATTGAATGCAAGAGTCTCTTGAGGTACACTAGCTAAGTTATTAAGGTAACTAGGGAAGCTTGTGTTACTCCTAGGATAGTTAATCCAGTAAGGGAGGGTGCTTGTAGACTTGTTAATGATTTGCATTTCAATTAGACTATGAAGTTGTAGGCTGAGTCTGGGATGATAAATTATCTAGTGAAGGACCATACCTATGCGTAGTGTAAGATAGCCTTAAGTCAAATCGGCCCTAAGTAGTGTATTTGATAGATGACTCTCAGTCGTTTACTGAATTAAAACACTTTGGCCAAAGTAGTGCAATGTACGAGTCTACACTTAGATTGTGTAATACTTGAGACTACACTGTTAGTTCACTGTAGTCCATTGTTACATGCTAGATCGAGATTGTGGGATTACAAGGTTCTAGTTATGTAGGACACATCACTATGCTTAGTTGGCTGTTAGTACTAGTTACTCTACCAATCTCTTCATCGAAGGGAGGGCCATCTATCGAATGATAGATGTGCGGGGGACCGCATTAAGAGTCTGTGGTTGGCAGAAAAGTGCCTGAGTGATGTTTCTCCTCCACAACAAATGACAGAAGAACCAAGATTTGAAAGGAAAGGAACTTGGACCATCTTACTGCTATTTTTTGGAAAGCTCCATGAGCTATGTATGTACTTGTATTTTTTCTTACTTTGTTGTTTATTTGAAACGAAAAGGAAATACTTGATGAAATATGTTGTACTTAATTTGAAAGTTATCAATAAAAGAAAACAAATTTTTTATTGCACTAGTTTTATTTCTTGTTTCCTTTATATGTTGGTGTAAAATTAATAAATTTTTACTTTATGAAAGTGGTCAGTCCATTACAATATCTTCAGTCGTCAATATAACAAAAGTACTCCCAATAGCCATAATAAGAGAATCCCATGAATCAGGAAAAGAACAAAGCAATATCTGATATTTTTCCTCCTCATTCATCTTGACACCAACTGATGCCAATTGAGCCACTAGCATACTGAATGCTTCTAGGTGGTCTGTAATTCATCCACCCTCTTCCATTCTCAAGGAATACAATTTCTTCCTTAAGAAAATCTTGTTCACTAAAGATTTGGCTTGATACATCTCACCAAGCTTCTTCCATAGTTTCTGTGCAGAGGTCTCTTCATGGACATTGATAAAAACATAATCTTCCAAGCACAATTTGATTAGACCCTTCTCTTTACGGTCCATAACATCATACTGAGCAAACCGAGTAGGATCTAGAGGCATTGAAACATTCTCATCAACAACATCCCATAGATCTCGATCTATCAACAAATCCTCCATCTTCAGCTTCCATATTTCAAAATTATTTGTAGAAAATTTATCCACCTCTATTCTCCTTGATGAACTTACCATCTGAAAATTCCTGCAACAAGATCATAAAGTGTCTTCTGCACAAGCTCCCACTCAAATTTGGATTAGTTCAAAAAAACCCAACAACCCACAACTGAAACCAAAGGTGATCAAGCTCTGATACCACTTGTAAGGAAGCTAAGTTAGTGAAACAACTTCCTACACTAATATTGAGAGGAGAATAATGCAAATTTTTTACAAATCTTTAACTGTTACACAAACTTAAATAGAAATAAACAAAAATATCATGCATACCACAACACAATGATTTACGTGGGGAAAACCCTTTTGAGAGAAAAACCCCACTCCAAAAGCCACTCAATATATTATTCATAAATCATAAAGATTTCAATATACTTGCAGAGCAAGCTTCTCATAGGAGTATCACCACTTAGAGATCTAGAGGCAATACAACCACTATTAGACTCTTAGAATACATTGCAATACATAATCGTAATGCAATGCCCTCATAAAATAGGGTTGCCTTCTAGGGAAAATCAAGCTAATAAAATATCGGTCGTCGAATATGAGACATAATGATGAAAGGTCCAAATTTACAATAATAAAATATAAATAAAATTTTCCTTACGGGGGCACTGCCCCAAGTCCTCGCCAAGGCACGCTGCCCCTGGACCCTAGTCGGGGGGATGATCCCCCTGGACCCCTCATGGGGGGGATCCCCCCCACGCTCCCCCCGTCGTCATCGGCTGAACAATACCTTATGTATCAATAATACCTTATGTAATTGCAAGGTTGAGACACATTTTCTCAACATAGATTTGGTAGGGAGGCTTTAGAGGCATAGCTTATTGTCTCTTGCGATTAATGATCTCATTTGAGAACCTTCACAAGATTCTTTTCATGTCATTCATCTCTACAACTAGTGTTGACGAAGTAGACACATTCGTTTGAGCAACATGATATACATACATGGGGGAACTTGCTTGTGAGGTACTTGGGGCTTCCTCTTGTGGCAACATTGATATTTCCAAAAACATATGCATAGGTGTTCGGGGTGGGAGTTTCCCAACATCTATTAAATTATTCTCTATTGTAATGACCAACTCATGCATCCGATAGTGTTTGACCCTTAAGGGGGTTGAATTATTACAACTATGTCTGAGTTTAAGGCTTTAATATAGAAAACAATGGCCATACATGCTAGCAGTCAAGCTGCTACCAAAATCCTCTACTAGGTTTTGTGGAACCAGGTGTTAAATTTTGTGATGACCTCTTATAGAGCCCTTTTGATAGTAATTAACTATTGGAGGAGGGATGAATGATCTCATTTTTGAATAAACATATTGACGAAACTATCACTGAGCCGATCCCACATACCAATTGAATTTGGAGGTAAAGACCTATACCAATCAAGGGCCTTCCATCTAAAAGATGTGGCGAGTAATATTAAGGTTGCATTTTGCTCTGTAACGTGGCGTACGATGCATACATCCACTACATCTTGCAAGTATTCTATAGGTGTCTTGAAATCTTGTCTTGTGAACTTAGGAAGTGCTTTAAGTGCATTAGTGGAAATTAGATCCCACATGGCTGGAGGAGTCAGAGTAATTAGCGAGTTGCTGCTATTCCATGCTACAAAGTTCCCAGGTGCTCTTGAAACAACCATATGCACTTGTGTTTGTTGTGCTTGTTCTTATGTTGCTCTAGTCCCACTACCTCTTTGTCGGGTTATAGTCACTAAACCTAGATTCTATGTCATCAATGACCTTGTGATGGGCCTTTGACTCATAAAATTTGACTTTTGATCAAGAACTAAAAGATGTCCCATTGGGCATGCTAGAAAAGGAACTGTTGATATCTAAACTTGACATTCCTAACAACAACCTCCTATGGGAAGCTTCACAAACATGGGACTAAATTGCGCTCTATGAAATGACCTTCAAGATTTTAGAAGCCAACTCTTTGAATTTGGAGGGAGAAAAGGAAAGAAGGAAATACAAAAATAAAGCTAACCAACACTACTCTAAGAAAATACGCCAAAATATCTTGTGGTCCACTTTTGACAATGCACAATCTAATTTAAGCTTATAAAACATTCATAGGGATTTGAAAGAGTAAATACATGATTCAAATCCTGTTAAAGTTAAATAATAAAAAAATAAAATTCAAAAATAACAAATAATAATTGATTCCACAACATTGAACAAAGAACATCACATCCTCTTCATTGTTGGTGGAAAACAAATTACAAAGACCACATAGGCATAGTCTAAAATATTCAATGTGGGGCACTGTTAATGTTCGAAAGAAAACAAAAACTCTCCTACTTTCTATTGAAATGATAAGGCTATTGCAATTGCTCTTTTGAGCTCTTCAAAAATTGTGAACCCTCATTACAAGACAACACCTTGGAATATATAGGCCCCACATTTCTAACTTGACGGAGGTTACGAGGCAACAAAAAGCTACCCGGAAGGCTCAACCTATCTCCCCATCGTGATACTTGTAATTTCTTAATAATCTAATGATTACTTTCATTAGACGTGGATACTCTATCAAACCATCCAACGACCTTTTGAAAAATACTTTACTTCTCCTTTCGCTCTAGAGACACATAGTGATGACATCTGTCTAACCTCTATTTTCAGCCCCATTAGAAAACACCTAATAGCACAACTTCATTTCAGACATTGCTCTTTATCATTCAAAAAAAACGTAGCACCACCATGTGTACACTTTCACCTTTTCTAAGCCATTCCAACTTGTGGGCCCCTTTTTATTTTCCACCCAATGGTACTGAAGGAAGCTCAAGCAATTATTAAACAAGCACCATTGTGCCAATTGATACAATTTTGAATGAAACTAACCAATGACGCTCCAATTTACAACTTCTAAATCAGAAAGCTTTCGAGGAAGCGTCATTATGCCAAATCGCACGTCGTGGGGAACTTACTCACAAAACTACCTTTGCCTCTTCTTCTCCATGGTGGCACGCAAAACCACTATGTATTTCACTAGCACTACATGAAAGGGAAATGAGAGCCTTGGCCAATAAACATGAGCAGAGGGTCTCCATGTGTTTTAAGTCGAAAAGACTTTACTTAGCCAAAAATAAAGTGAACGCTGACTGAAAGGTAAAACACGCATGACCAAAAGAAACCTCCACAATGTTAGTGATTGCTACGTTGTTTCCATTGATGCCCCCAAATAAAACTCTGCAAAATGCAGACTCACTCTACATAAACTATAATCAATGCAAAAAATCTTTTGTTTCCTAGTATTTTATTTTGATCTTCTATTTTTTTCAAGGTTACTCTTATATTTCTATTCCTTTCCCCCTTTCCATTTTTCCCATTTTGCTTGTTTAGAGGATATGCCCTACCCATTAGAATTTATGTAATAATAATTATCTTACTAGTTTGTTGGTATTTTCTCTTGCCCCATGTTCTTTAAATCTTTTAATTATTGTATTTTCTCTTGCCCCATGCTCTTTAAACCCTTTAATTATTGTATTTGCTGCTCAATCACGCTTTTCTTTTTCCTCCTATATTTGCAACTTGATTCAAGTTTCTTTATGAGCTTTCTTTGTTGGCTCTTGTACCACTTGTGTCAATGACTTGACCTCTTCTGATTTCTCCATTAATTTAGTTTCTTTGACCTCTATATTTGCTATTGCTAATTGAATCTCTTTGATATGTGAAATACCCGTCTTCTCCTTCTTGGGCTATGTTCCCACCCTTGACTTGGCTTAGATCATACTTTAATGCTAAAATCTCTTGCTACTCTATTTCCATGTTTTATATTTTGTTTAATTGACCTTCAAGTCTATTATTTTTTTGTGTTAGCTTCATGTTGGCTTCTATGATGTCTTGAAACTTAATATCTTTCATCTATTCTTTCATATGTAAGTTATTCAATCTCCCTTTTAGTCCCATTAACTCCTTGACATATAACTATGAGGACAATGTTAAAGGTGTTGGTATAGGGATATAAATTCTAGTTATCTCAACTTTTAATCTTCCCCTTTGCATTATCCTCAGGGGTTTCTTTCTCCCTGATTGTTGTGCCTCTACTCCTGGCTGAGACATAGCTCCAATTGCCCAACTACTAGTGGGTTTTAGTTTTTCTTGCCTTATGTTCACATTTGGTGTTGTTTGAATATTGTAAGTTGATTTAGAAATAATAATAGTTTTTCTTCCTTATCTTTTTAACTTTCTTGTTATCTTAGACTTGCCTACATTGCAAGATCTTTTATATTGTTTGGCATTCACACAAGTCAAGCTTAATCCTGAATCTGCTAACTTGGTTTGAGTATGTCCCCACTTTTGTGAGTGCAACTATATGGCTTCGATCATGAAAAATGAATAACCAACAGAGTTCTATGAAGTATATGGCTTGTCATAAAGAATTAACATATTTGCATTGGGAGTCATTTGACTCTCCCCTATGCCCATCTAACCTCCATTGATTCTTTTTTCCTCCATTAAGCTGTTAGTTGTGTCTTCCTCACTCTTTTTAGAGTTTCTAGTTATGCCTATTTTGTGAGGATTGTCCCGGCTAGCCCCACCTTCCATCTTCTTGTGTATAAAACTAAGCACCACCCTATCTAAAATATTTGAAGATCATTTAAACTATATGAATGGAAGCAACAAAAAATCACATGAATAGGAGAAACATCAGAATAAATTGATGAATCACGAAGGCGTTAAAGGGATCATACTGTGCCAGAATACCATGTAAAGGAAAGGCACCACTGCCCAGTCAGACGATAAAGCCCCACTCGGCCTCAAGCATGGTTTTATTTGGCCATCCCAACCCCTTGTCATGACAGTGACGACACATTTAAATTCAATGGGAGGCTCTTCAAGTCCTCAAATCTACAGGAAATGCAAAAGACTTTTCAATCCTTTCCATGGTTGCAATGATTTTTGTAGAAGACATTCATTGGACGAAAACCGTAAATTCTCTCCATTGTTGGTGGATAGACGTTCAATAGAAATACATAGTTTAGATTTAGCAAATGCTGTGGCAAATAGTGCTCCAACCCTCGATCCACAAATGCCTTTCTTGGGTTAAATAGTTCAATCACTTTTTTTTAATTGGGTGATACAGATGTGGTATTACCTTCAAAACCTCTCAATTTTCATGTTTTGGTTGAATGTGTTAAGCCAATATCAGATGAAATTGGCAGAAAATCTCATCTTTAGGTGGAGGAAGCACCCCTTCTTTGGAAAAATTCATATCATGGATGAAAAACACCTAGAGCAACTTAGCAGCTCCCATTCTAGTAATCTTAGAACACGGTTTCTTCCTCGTGAAATTATGATTAGCCGAAGATCATATGTCTGTGCAATGTGCATTAGTAAGGTTTTTGGGTTTTTAGAAAGGTTGGATTGTTTGTAGTCCCATAGTTTCCTTTTTCCAATCCCACAATTTCTATAATCTCCAATATTTCAATTTGGTTGCTTGCAAGGTGCGCCTGTATAACCTTCCATTGATAATGGGATATTTTAGACTTATTCAAAATTTAATAAATAAGTGGGTGATTTTATGAAAGCTGGAAGACTCTTCAAATAAGTTTGTTAGGGTGTGCGCAATGATAGATATTTCCATGCTGATCATTAAAACTATTATAATCCATTCCTTGTAGGGTACTTAGACCCATTTCTTAAATTTTGAAGGATTGTTAGGTAGGTGTTTTTGATATAATATGACTAGTCACAAAGTTTTAGGGTGTTCAGCAAAATTTTCTTTAGGTTTTGGATTTTTCAACATCAATAAATGGATAAGGAAAGCAGGAATTCCATATAAATATTTCCAATTGGTGAAGTCACGAGAGATTTTATGAGGAATCCTTGACTTCAACCCGTGCTTTCTATGGACTTATACACCCTATTCCGGCTCCTATGCCTTCCACTCCCATGTTAATTCCTCCTCAAGAAGTCCCCTTTCGTGTAGATCAGATTTTTTGGATAATAAATGAATGAATGAATGAATGAATGAATGAAGGCTTTTAATGATGTTCATAAGGTCAAACAGTTCATGGAATTCATGCATCAACAACAACACAAAAAGCTTAACGGTCTAGAACAACAGACCACCAACACAACACCCACCTGTTCTCCCTTTCCTTTTGGATCTTAGATCTTTTTTCATGTATCTTAATTGAGTAATTAACACTTTTTGTTATTCTTTCTTCCTCAAACAAGTTACTCAAGGAGCCTACATTTAAAATCTCAATGTAATTAGCTCAAATATCCATATAAGTTAGACATTCCATCATGTAGTGTCATTCTATCCCCACTAGTTCCAAAGTGAAAAAACCACATATTCTATCAGTCCACTCTTTTTTAGGTACCGTCCACCCTTAGTTTTCACACCTACACTAGTGCAAACTAGTTCTTAGTTGAGCTATTAACATTTTCAATTTCCATTTTATTTCCACTCCTATATAGTTCTTTTGTGCATGTTCATTAGAAAGATTGAAATATTTGATATAGTATTCTCTTTTCCTCTCTATTTTCCTTGTCCTCATGCTTTCTTTGGCTTTTCTCACACATATTTTGATTACCTTATTATTTGGACACTCTTTTATACTAATACCCCACTTATTCATCTATTTGTTATTTTGTTTCATCCATGTGCTCTTCCTTCTATTTAATTTCTCTTCTATCATTGTTTTGGGCCAATGGAGCAGATCTATGTTCTCTAGCCTCTTTAAATAACTTAGTAATCGGATCATAGATATCTCCACAGGTAAGGCACCAACTTCAACTATGGCAATCTTGTAAGGAACTGGCAATTTTATTTTGAGACTACTTGTGATTAGATACTTTTGTAATCTTTCTATTAGTCTCCACTTCATTGCTGATGTGTTGCCACCCCAAAATTCACACCCATATAGCACCATCAACACCACTAACAACCCAAAAAGAGTTTTCTTAGTTTTTTGATCCCATAATTCAATTCTTTTACATCTATTTTACAATGAGTATAAGGATTTCCATCCTCATTGTATCCTTTTTTCTCTACACTTTTTGCAACTAAGATTATTGTGAAAATCAAGGCCAAGATACTAATAATCGTTAACCACTTGTAAGGGGCTTCATTCAAATAAAAAATATCAACCTTGTTTATCTTTAAGGTGAAGATCATGACCTTTGTTTTGTTCATGTTTGCCTGCATCCTAACCTCTTGGCAAAATAAATCTAGAGATTTCAAGTGTTCTCTCAAATCATGGGTTGTCATTAGAATAAGATCATTTGCATATAAAAGCAACTTTATGACATAACTGGTCAAGTGAACACCCCCAACACCAAACTTGCCACTCCTCTAACTTGTCAATGTACAACCCAAATAGTATAGGTGATAACGAGAAACCTTGTTTGACCTCGATGTCACTCCCAATTTTTTTTGATAATCCTTGCTTAATTTTTATTTTGGCCTGGACTCGATCATACAACCTATGAAAAACAACCCTATACTTTTATGGAATTCCGAACTCTTCCATTCTACACCATAATTTACTGCTAGGGATAGTGTTAAATACTTTCTTGAAGTCAACAAAGCAACAAAATACCTCACCTCCATATCTATCCCAAACCTTCTCAATCAAGTGTCTAAGGGTAATGTAGTGATCAATGGTAGAGTGCTTTGGTCTAAATCCCACTTGTTTGTTTTCCCTATTTCCTTCCTTTTTTTCCCAAATACTAATTTGATGCTCTATCATGCTCTCAAAGAGTTTTTTGAAGAGAGGGTTGATCATTATAACTTGTGATAGTTTGATAGGTTGTTGATATCTCCACTTTTGTGCAAGGGGGTGATGACATAGGTCGTCTAATTTTTAAGAAAATCATTCTGAATAACCCCATTGAATATTCTTTTGATGTGCGATGTGAGGGATTTCATGCCCCATTTTATGCATTCTACTTGTAAGCCATCTGTTTACATTATATGTAGATTTTTTTTGAAGATGGGGATCATTACCTTCAAACACTTACAAAGGAACAAGAATTAGAAATTATGGATTTTATGGAGAATGAAGATGAATTGGTTCCCTTTCCTTGAACTACAACTATCTCCTAGCAAGCTTGCAAAATAACCAAATGAAAATTTGGGACTTCAAGCAAGGACAAATAAAGGAAACTATAGGAAAAAAAAGAAAAAAAGAAAAATAGTGGAAGTTCTTAATGTTGTAGATGATGGAACATAGTGGAATTCAGATGCTCTCTTACTACAAGAAATATTGTAGTAAGAGAGCATTGAGGCCATTGCTATGGCAAATCTTTTGAGATATTTGAAAAAAGTTGAGCAAAATGAAAACACATCATTGGCCCAATGTTGTATTTAAAGATGTCTTAGGTGAAAGAAAGAAGACATGGATGAAACAAAATTGTAAGTGGATGAACAAATGATCCATTCACTCGAATGTGTGTCCTAATAATAGTAAAAAATAAAAAATGTATATGGTTGCAAAATTTTGCAAGGTTATGTGGACAAAAGTGGTTGGGAGAAAGAAGTATTATCTTGGAGAATTTAACCTCAACATAGACCATCAACAAAAGGCATATATAGAGGCCAATATCCCTTGAAGTTCAAAAATTCTCATTTCCTAGTTGAGGACTAACTCACATCATATTTGATGTAAAATAGGAAGACGTAAAAGGCCAAAAGAGGTTTGGGAAGAGAGGGTTTGTATCTTGTCTACAACAAGAATTGTAAAAATTGAAAAATATTTTATTTTAGATTGCAAAACATACATTGGCACCAGAGACAACTACAAAAGTGATTTAGTAGCGACTATTTTTCAAGATTTATTCAATGTTGAATGGGTGGAGAGAATGTGAGAGCTCACTATAAAACCAAATTGTAGAAGATCAACACTTCACACTGCTAAAATAATAGTCTACTCTCCCATAAGCTTTATTTGACCTCATGAATGTTAAAAGTCTTCTATTTTATTCTATTCTTCTTCAAAACATGTATGAGGAGAATCTACCTATTCTTTTTTTTGTTTGGATTAGAACTTCATGAGTAGTACCTTAAGATAGTTTAGTTTCTTATTGTTTGTAATGTGATGAGTTTTTTCATATTTTTTTAGTACATGAGCAAGATGCTCTCCCCTTAGATTAAATTAATTTTCTACAATATGAATATAATTAGTATAAACATTAAATACATTTATCTAAAAATATTGAGAGATATCAGCCTTGAGTTATTTACTTAAGAGAATTATTTAAAAGTTATTTTATTTGTAACATTTACTTTGATTTTATTTACTTAATAATATTTTATACTTAAAAAATATTCATTTTAAAATTATCTAGGATTTTTGTGAGGGTAGATAAATTGAGTTTGGCACATAGGAGCCACAAAAAGAGCATTAATCTTGGATTTCTAGTAAGAATATGTTAACGAGAGCCATTGAAATATAGTTTAACCATACAAATATTAACATTACAAAACTAGTAAAAATATCATTCAATTCAAGCTTAAAAATTGTACTATAAATTTTGTAAATGAATGTAACTAAATTTTTTATTTGTGGGCGATATGGACGTTGGTGAGGTGAACATTGCTATGGTGGGCTTAAGCGATTTGAATTTGAAATCATTGTCTGGTGCTCATGGCATAATTCTATTTGGTCAGCCTACAGATTCTATCTTTTGTGATGTTGCTGCTAAGGACATCTTGTGTGACACTGACGAGGTCAAAGATTCGGGCTCTATGGGTCAGTGTGCGGTTGTTTCTTTCAAGGAGGCATGTGTGGGAGATTCTGTGGTGGAGGCTGCATTCTAGGGTCCAAAGGACCCAATAGGTTAGACATTGGGTGTGGGGTCAGCGAATTTTGTTGTGTGGGCCCCTTCATGTGAGTCTTCTGAGGTTCCTCTTAAGCCTAATTATTGGGAGGAGCATGTGTTAGAAGAGAAGGCCCCTCTGGTGGCTCACTCTACTTTTTTCGGTCAAAGGTGGGCCGATTTATTTTCCTCCAAGCTCAAAGGGTGCTACTTTTGAATCGGTTTCTTCATCAAATGTGGAGGGTGGATTTGCTTTGTCCATTCCAAATTCTATTGTGAATAAAAACATTGCAAGAATGGATTTTTCTTTGGTGGGAAAGTTGTTGGGGCCTCAGCTTAATATTGAGGAGGTTTTCTCTTGGGTTCGCAAGAAGTGGGCTCTTAAGGGTCAAATGGAGGTTGCGGCCATGGCCAAAGGCTTTTTCTCTTTTTCCTTTTCTTGCGATGATGACCTAAGGTTGGTTTTTTCCAAGGGCCCATGGATTTTTGGTCGTCTGAATTTCATTTTGTGCCCTTGGGAGCCTGGTATGGATCTGTCAATGTGCCTTTTTCACTCTACTCCTATTTGGGTAAAGCTTCCTAAACCGCTGTTGGAGTATTGGGACAAGGAGGTTTTTAAAGCTATTGCTAATTCTTTTGGGCATTTGGTTTCCATTGATGAAGCTACCTTATCAAGAAGACACTAAGGCTCTGTGTTATGATTGATAATGATGCCCATCTGCCTGACTTCTTTCATTTGAGTTCGAAGGTGGATAGCTAGAAGCAATAGGTTGTCTTTGAATCCTTCCATTTTGCATGCTTCAAGTGTAAAAATTCAAGGCATGGGCCAAGGACTATCCTTCTAAGGTTGTTGTTCAAGCCAAAATTTGGAAGGTTAAGGAGGCAAAAGACTCTTTGGCTCCTAAGGACTAAGGTTCTATTGGAGAAGGTGCTGCCCCGATGCTTGATGCTAATGTGGAGGCCTTGGTTGTTCCTCATCCTATTATGGAGGCTACCAGGTCTCTTGAGAATGAGGTGGCTTTTCCCTTTGATGGGATTGATGTGGACCATGTGTCAGATTCGTTGTGCTCTCCAAAACATGGAGTTTGTAATCAAATGCAATGCCTTCGTCTCCCCCTGATCGTGCTTTCTCCCCCTGATCGTGCTTAGGGCCTATTAGTTGGTGAGGTTACTTTGGTTGTAGCAGACTCCCTTAATAAGGAATAGGATGGCTATATCCCTATGAGGGGAAGGAAAAAGAAGAAGAATGCTTCCCCTCCCCTCATGGTCACAAAGGGGTCACCACGAGAAGACACAAAGTAGATTGTGGCTTTGAACATTGGGGTCAAGGGATGCCTTCTTCTCAGAAGAGTAGGGAAAGGGAATGAAAGAAGGATATTGCAGAGGGAGTCCAAAAGCCTCTTTTTGACTTGTGCTCAAAGAGTACACCCTCTTCTTGCAAATGAAGATCATATCTTGGAACCCTAGGGGGTTAAATAACATGCATAAGCATGACCTCTGAAAGAATCTAATCTAGGATCACAAGCCAACTATTTTGTTGATTCAAGAATCTAAAATGCAAATTGATAAGTTGGAATCATTGAAGAATTATTTCTTTAAGGATTGTGGTTTCCATGGGGTTAACTTTGAGGGTGCCTCATGTGGTTTAGCTACATTTTGGAATTCTAGAGTGGTGAAAGGTTTCTTGATTGTAGAGGATTTCAATCATGTGGATAACCGCTTTATTAATCTTCATGATAACTCATCCTAGGTTATTTCCAATGTTTATGCCCCAAATCTGAAGCGGGCTAGGAAGAGGCTTTGGGATAGGCTTGGCTCTCTATGTTCAACCTTTTAGGACTCCCCTTGGTTAGTCATGGGGGATTTTAATACTCCTCTATTTGATGATGAGAAGATGGTTGGGTCTCAGATACCCCTTGATAGTCGAATGGATTTGAGAATGTTCATAGATGACAATGCCCTCATTGATTTGGACCTGATAGGGTCTAAATTCACTTGGTCTAATAAAAGGGTTGGGATGGATAACATTCAAGGGAAATTGGATCATGCCCTGGTAACAACTTCTTGGTTTGTAGAGTTTTCTTCTTCTCTCTCTTCCATCACGAGATGTGGTTCATATCACTATCCTATTTCTTTTGTGGCTGATAAATTTGGTCAATGGAAATGTTTCTCGTTTTGTTTTGAAGCTATGTGGCTAAGGGACTCAAGATTTATGGAATGTGTCAGGGATTGGTGGCAAGTGAATATAGATGGAAGTGCTATGTACAAGATCGCTAAAAAGCTTACCTTTGTGAAAAAAAACCTTAGGAGATGGAATAAGGTGTCCTTTGGACATATTTTTGATAATAAGAAATCCCTTGCTCAACGTTTGGATCTGGTTCAAATGGAAATTCAGTCTAAAGGTTTTTCAGAGAAGGTTCAACTATTGGAAGATTCTCTTTTGGATCAAATGGTGATATTGTTTCCAAAGAGGAGGATTTTTGGAGACAATGCTCTCATGCTACTTGGCTCAAGTCTAGGGATCAAAACTCTAAGTTTTTTCATCTCACTTCCCTCAGAAACAAATCTTCCAATACTAGGATTGTCTCCATTATGGCTGATGTGAGGCTTTTGACTGATGATGAGGCTATAAGGAGTGCTGCTACTTTTTTTTGGAAATCTTCTTAGGAATGATGTGGTCTGGGATCAACAAAGTGTGGAATGTACATTGGAAGTCATTCATAATGCGGTTACTGAAGATATTAATAAGGACCTTGTTGCGATTCCTTCCTCAGATGAGATAAAAAAAGCTATGTTTTCCTTTGAAGGTAATAAGGCCCCTGGGCCTGATGGTTTCCCCTTGTTGTTCTTTTAATCTTGCCGTGATATTGTTGCTCTGGATGTTATTGATGCCACTAAGGAGTTTTTTGGTTATCGTAGATTGCTTAAGGAATTGAATGCTACTTTCATTGTTTTGATTCCCAAATATACTAATGCTAATAGCTTTGGGGACTTTAGACCGATTAGTTTATGTAACTCAACTTACAAGATATTTTCTAAAGTATTGGCTGCTAGAATTTAGAGGATTCTTCCTAACCTTATTTCCAAGAAACAAAGTGGCTTCATTCGAGGTCATCAAATTTTGGATTCTATTATTACTGTCCATGAGGTGGCGTATTCTCTTGCTTCTAACAAAAATTCGGGTTTCTTTCTTAAGTTGGATATTCTCAAGGCTTATGATTGGGTTAATTGGAAGTTTTTGTTGCTAGTGCTTGCTCGTTTTGGTTTTTTCCATTAATTCTTGCAGCTTGTGGAGCAACTCATTTTGACTCCTTATTTTGGTGTTCTTGTTAATGGTTCCCCTTCTCCCTTTTTATGGAGCTCTCGGGGGATCAAGAAGGGAGACCCTATTTCTCTGCTTCTTTTCATCTTGATGGTTGAGGTGTTAGGGAGGAATATTCAGAAAATGTTGATGGATAGTTCATTGAGGGGTTTAATTCCCTCCTCTAGATGTTAGCCTATCACTCATCAACAGTTTGTTGATGACACTATCATGATGGGTGAATCTTTGTCCATGAAATTAAGACTATTAAGTCAGTGATTGGTGTTTATAAGAAGGCTTTTGGTCAATGTGTTAACTTCCCCAAGAGTCAACTATTTTTCCTCAATACCCTAGAGTTTCTTCAATTAAAACTGGAAAGAATTTTAGCATTTAATCTATTGAACATTCATAATACTGTGAGGGGGGGTGAATCAGTATTCCATAAAACCATTCAAATAAAATCCATTTAAACATTACCACAAATCTAACTGAATCAACAAGAGAAAACCTAGAATCAAGATAACACATGAACACTAGGATTTTTACATGGAAAACCCAAAATGGGAAAAACCACGGTGAGGATTAGCTCGCTATATATTATATCCAGATCTAATATATTACATGGCTCATTACCAAGACTCACTGTCCTTGAAAGGCTCACAACCTGAATACAAAAAGATATGGCTAACCACCAAGATACAAAACTATGGCTCACTGAAAAAAGTATGAACTGATGGAATACACCTTTTGTGTGCAGAGTTCAGTTCCAATGAAGCTCTGAATAAGTACTGTATGCATAGTAGTCACTCAAAAAATTTTCTATGATCCTATTACTGTCAACTGATAAATCATTTAGGTCTTCTTATTCACATATTTCTCAATCTTCTTCACACTTCTCCACACCTCTCTTCTCTCTTTCTCACTTTCTACTCAAAGAGTCTCATATATATATGAAATTATATTTCATTCATTAATTAGGTCAGCCTAATTAGATGAAAACAAAACCAATCAGAATAGCTCCTATTGGCAGCATATAAGATTTAAACATTTCTATCCATGTGGTGCATTATATCAAGGTGGGTTAGATTTATAAAGAGATCCAACAAACATCCACAAAGTATAATTAATCCTTTTAGTACATGTCATATATTAGGTCAGCCAAGAGTAGGACCTAATCACAAAAACTCCAAACCAACATACACTTCTCAAGGTAAATTTTTTTTAGATCCGATATTGCTTCAGTTTCTCATCACATTAACATTAGAGAGACCACCATTAGAACCGTAACATCAGAATTTTCTTCCTAAGAAAATGCAGAGTCTCCCACATTGATCCACTGAACAGAGAAACAATTGTAGTGTACATAGTTGAACTCTGTCAATGACAAATTTCTGTTCACAACACAAAACTTCTCAAGATCTTGGATATATATGTTTAGATGAGTCATAATAGTGTGGTTAAGAGATCAGAGTCATATATACTCTTGTGGTAAGTTTTGGACTAAAAAACCAACGTACTTTAATAGATAAACATTTGGTAGAGATGGTGTTGTTTACCAAATATGCTTCCCTCAATGTTGACATCAATGACAATACTAGAACATACATTGGAGCAGCCAATTCAATCTATATACTCTTCATGCTCATGTTGCTAGGTTCGTATATTTCCAATATAATCTTTGTGACTTGACGTCGAATTATTTGGGACTTGCTTTGTGTGTGTCTAAGATTCCGGACTCCTTCTGGCTTGGGCTATTGGATAAGTTTAATCAAAAGTTGGTTGGGTGGAAGGGTGCCCTCCTTAGTTAGGAGGTTAAGGTTCAACTTATCTCTTCCACCCTGTAGAATCTTCCTCTTTATGCTTTGAGCCTGTTTAGGATTTTGGTGAAGTTTGAAGAAAAAATGGAGAAAATTATGAAACGGTTTTTGTGGTCGGGTGTGGAAGATAAGACTATAATTCCTTTGGTTGCTTGGGACCTTGTCTGTAAGCCGAAGAAGTGGGGTGGTCTGGGTTTGAGGAACATTAGGTCCTTCAATAAGGCCATCCTTTCAAAGAATATCTAGAGACTCCTTAATGGGGATGCTGGTTGGTCTTCTTTGATAAGGAATAAATACCTGGTTGGAGTGGGGAGAGTTTGGGACTTTCTGCATGATGATTCTATCCCCCGGGGTCTTGCTTCTAGAAGAATATTATCCCCTGCAGGGATCTCATTTCTAGGGGTGCTAAGTGGCTGCTTGGTGATGGTACCAAAATTTTATTTTGAGAGGATGTGTGGTGTGATGGTGGTCTGTTGGAAAATCTTCCATGGGATCCTCCTCTTGTTGCCTTTTACAAGTGTAATATTGGTCATATGGTGGCTAATTATATTCACAATGGTTTGGGGAAGGTCTTACAAAATTGGTACCCCTTATTGGTTATTTTACAAAATTTCCTAGCCAATATTCATTTCCCCCAATTCTCAAGTTAGGATTGGGCTATTTGGGCTCCTTGTGCTAATGGTTATTTTTTTGCCTCTTCGACTTTCATCAACTCTTTGGAGAAGCCTGATCCATATCCTTTTTGGGGGAAGTTGTGGAACAAGGCGTTGATTCCTAAGGTGAATATATATTTTTGGATCTTAATGCAAAGCAAGGTGTTGACTCAAGATAATCTTTGTAGAAGATGTTTTTATTTTCCTAATAGATGTGTGCTTTGTGAATGCAATGTAGAGAGTGCTTATCATCTCTTGCTTGGCTGCAATTTTTCCTTTCTCATTTGGAGTAAGTCTCTTTCTCTTTGGAACGTTTACTAGGTGTTCATGGACTCCCTTTCTAACTTTGTGGATCATTAGAAGTGTCCTTCATCCCCTCCTCTTCGAAGACTCTGGGAACTTATGGCACCGCATATTGCCTGGGGTATTTGGAAAGAAAGATATAATTTTTTTTTTCGTGACTCAAAAATAAAAGTGGATAATGTCTTTATCAAAATTCAGAGGGCCATTGTGGAAAATTTTTCCCTTTAGGTTCAGGATTCCAATAGGTGTGCTCTAGATTCTTCTCTGGATGGTTATGATCTCATGGTGTTTACTAATTGGAAGATCTCTTCTTTGTCTTTTGATTTGCTTAAGTCCAACATGAATGCCAAATTGAATACAAAGTGGAAGCCCCCACCCCTAGGGTGAGTTAAAATTAATTTTGATGTGGAAGCCAAGGGTAAGCCTAGGCTTCCAGGTTATGGGTGGTGTTGAGAAATGAAGATGGTAGGTTCTTGAGTGCGGTGGCACTCCCATTGGGAATCCAGACCAATCATCATGTTGAGGTTGAAGCCGCATTCATCAACATAAAGTATGCATTGGATAAGGTCTATTCAAAATTTTGGGTTGAGGGTGACTCCCTCAATATTATCAATTTCTTACTAGGCAAGTAGAAGCTGAGTTGGATTGTTGAACATATTATTATGGATTCTATAATGATGCTAAGATCCTTTGATGAGATCTGTGTTACACATTTCTATAGGGAGGGTAATTCCCTGGCTAATTTGTTTGCAAATAAGGTTGTCAACCTTAATAATTTCAAGGCATGGGAGGAGTACTCTCTCCTTCTTGAGGAAGCCATTTAATGCAAAATGATAGCTAATTTAGTGCTTGTGATTTGGGGTGATTGATCTATTATCGCCCACCTTATTACCACATGTTTTGTGGGTTATGTTTCACCTAATCCTGTGTTCATTCTTAATTCCGCAAGAGTGATTTGGATTTAGTTTTTGTTAATGGTGATTGTCAAAATGGGAAGTAATAGGAGTAGAGTCGAGCTACTTTCTTGTGGGAGCTAGAAGAAATAGAAAGTTTGGAGAATCCTAAGCCATGGGAAATTTATGCCTTTTCTAGAAAGGCTTCATGGCCACGATTTTGAAGCCTCTACGGAGTTTGTTTGTTATTGGAACAATAGATGTTTGAAGGTGAAAGGAGTCGAGTTTGTTATTAATGAAGACTTTATTACCTTCATTACTGGGTTGCCAACAGATGGCCACAAATTTTATAAGGAAAGGAAGAGAAATGATGAGGCTATGGATCATTTCTTCAAGGAAAATGAATGGGCGAAGCTGATTAAGATTCCATCTTGGGGGTATGAATGAACTTCTTTGAAGCGTATCTGGGATGATGTGGCCGAGGTTATAATGCAGTATGTGGCTCTTGAAGGCCATTTCACTACAATTCTAGGGCACCATTTTACCCTACTTAATCATTTTAGACATGGGTTGCTTGTTTCTTTCATGTTTTTTCTACTGTCATCTTTGGAAGTTTTTGTGTATGCTCATTTGAAGAACTGTAGGGCCCCTATTCTTGATGAGGGAATCATTTTGCTCATAGTGAAGCATGTGAGGGCTCATACTCCTGCCAAGTCTATTAAGGGCAAGGAGAAGGCCTCTAGTGAGGATTCCTCTTCAACTGGCTTAGAGATGAGTGTTGATGGTGATTTTAACTGTAATGCAAAGGAGGAAAATACTATGGGGAGTTCCTCATCCCTTGTGGTGGCTTCCTCTAAAAAGAGAAAAAAGGGGAATTTAAGGAAGAAGGGCCCTACCAAGAAGTTAGTTATGCAAAAATTGAATTCCCGTGGGTCCCTATCTGATGGGGAAGACACTGATATTAGCTCTGGTGGTTCTCATTGATGTCAGTCCAAGGAAAATGTTGAGCTTCATGGGGAGAGATCTGGTGCATCTGGAAATAAGGATAAGGACCAGACTATGCAGGTTAGGGTTAATGTGGCAAAGGAGAACCAGTGTAGGGATTTAAGAAGGATTGTTAATTTAAAGAAGTAGGGTTCAAAAGGTGGTATGAAGGGCAAGAAGGTTACTCCAGAGAAAGTAAAGGAGGTGGCGAATGTTGTTATTGATGATTCCCCTATTTGGAAACCTTCTCCTTGTGGGGAGGGTGATGGGGTTCTTAGCAGTGAGGAGGCCTCAATTGAGAAAAATATGAGTGAGGATGTTGGTGTGAATCCAAACCTTGGGAAGCCAGAACCGTTGAAGGTTAATCATCTTTTTGAGGATTTTTCTTATTTGAATGATGACAACACCTCCATGTTTGAGCTGCTAGATATGGCTTGATTAGGTGCCACTTGCACATTTAAACTCACTAAATGGGTGTTGCAGGAATTTAACAAGGTCAATATAAAGATCAATGGCTTGAAGGAGAACATGGTGAATCAAATGAAGGGCTCCTCTTTTGATATTCTTATTGAAAGGTTGGTTGATTTGGAGTTCTCCTTCATTGATTTCAAAACCCAATGTGAGAACCTCCTTGCTGAGATGGAGGGGAGGATAAAGGAAACGAATGAGGATATCAGGAAATTACTATAGGTTAGTCATAGCTTGGTTAAAATTAGTGTGGAGTCCTTGAAGGTTTTGTTTGGTAAGATTACTCAACTTAGGGAGGATTAGATGTATTTTATGGATATGTTTGAGAATGACTAGACCTCTAAAGGTAAGGGGAAGAAGACCGCTAAAGATGAGGCTAGAGGACCATGCACTCGAAAAAGGGGGGACCTTAGGAAGTCCTTCAAAGAAGAAAAGAAAGAGCTAATGGACATGGTCAACCTGAATTGCAACCAAGAGATCAAGGTGGCCAACACCTTAAAAATTTTGAAATAATTTTTGTGTTTTTGTTGTTTTTCTATTTCTTCTTTTTTGCTGTTGGGTCGCTATTTTTTGGCTATTGGTTCACTATTGGCTGCTACTTATGCTTTATTGTGTTTATATATTTTAGCAACATTTTGGTCTAAAGTGATGTAAAGGGTTTCGGGTCCCTTCAAAACCTACTTTTCTAATATAATCAAAATATTACAAAACTAAGAACAAAATCAAAATACCAAGACAACCTTGGTCTATGAAGATATTTAACCATGTTGTTCTTGTCCAATACCACAAGACTACTTTTGACCTATACATGCAAAACATATAACTAATACCTATATTATTATGGCTATTAAGTTTCCATACAAAAATAACCATCCCATGCAAGAATTAGTTGAAAGAAGAAATCACTTCAACCAGAAAATGAAGTCAAACAAACTATCAAGCAATAAAGAGAGATCTACAATCATATATATGATAAAAACTGATATATATCTTAATTAGGAGGCGATATAAATTACCTCAGCCTCAATATTCATGTATTAGTTCTAAATAGTTTTAAATAGAGATGTTGGAGTGAGGAAATTATGCATTTATTTCCACATCCCCCACTAGCATTCTTTCAATTATTACATGTACTACCTTCCTTAAGTGGATAAACTTCAACCAATTTATCCAATTCATCATCATCACACGAGTATGAAAATAATAATTTGACACTAGAAGTAAAAGAAACATGAAGTATGTAATCTATTCCATTGATGAACCACTAAAAATAATATTTTTGATGACATAGAGGTGGTCAAAAGAATAGTTTAAATAATCTTTAGATTAATGCTCCCCATCTTCAATGTTGTGCAAAAGATAGGAACTAGCCATATTGGAGAATATTTTAATAAATATCCTATTTATTACTATTTTTTCATATCATTACACCTCAAGTAATATCTTAATAAATCAAGCAATTTCTATCCACCTTAAAATTGTCAACTTCATAATCTTACCAGCCATAACCAAGGCAACAACTATATGCCATAATCTTGTATACTCACACTAATCATGGAAAGCTCTTACAAAATTGGTCTCATCCCTAGACCTAGACCTATACCTTAAGAGTTTATTCCTACTGTAGCTACCTACCTATCCCTTTTTGGGAACAAAAGGCTCTATAGCTCATACACTAATAAAACAAACTCCATCCTCACATCCATGACAAAATTCTTGATCTCTCATTTAAATCACATCTATTCATTGAGCTTACATTTTGAATTTAATCAATTACAATATAATGTTAACAAACACATTCCAATTAAGTATTGGTTCCATGCCAACATTTGTGTATAAACACACACAAAACCACTTAGGAACCATCTCATTCAAAAACCACATATTCACATAATTTTTGACTCAAACATACATCATCTATACATAATGTGGCTAGCTCTTGCTTATGTTGCATATACATAATATGACTAGGCTCTTATACACCTAAAAAGTA
Organism: Sequoia sempervirens; assembly: GCA_007258455.2. Lineage (NCBI taxonomy): Eukaryota > Viridiplantae > Streptophyta > Pinopsida > Cupressales > Cupressaceae > Sequoia > Sequoia sempervirens. The sequence goes on from VDFB02270651.1 coordinate 42,797,099, forward strand.
CACATATTGACTAGCTCAAATATACATCACATATACATAGTGTGACTAGCTCATTCTCACATAATTAATATATGTAGTGACTAGATGACACATGTGTCATGTATACAAAGTGTGAATAGTTCACCCGTACATCACATATACATAATGTGATAACTTGTGCATGCATCACATATGAATAAGGTGAATAACTCATGCAGCCAACACATACACAATGTGAATAACTTAAACATGCACGTTCACATAGAGATCAGTTGGAAAAATGAAGTGGTTACAATCTTGTTGCAAGCATCTTCTTCATTATCTAGTTCACTAACACATAAGTCTAAAAGTACATCCAAATTAAAAAGAGGAATGCCAATGCATCCCATACTACATCATGGGTCCCATCATTTTTTATAGTTTATCACCATCTATAATGAAAAGAAAGCATCCTTTACTACCTATTGTTGTAACTTGCTAAAAGATAAGTATAAAATATGCACAACACATGGGGTCATTTTAACGCAAGTAAATAGTGATTGACCCACACATTTATGTAGTGACCGAATAGAAATAAGAAGTGAATGTGACCTTTTTATATGTATCTTCCTATTTCCTTGTTCAATATCTCTTACTTTTTAAGTGCAATCTAGTAAAAAAAATATTAATGTATCTCATGCTACATTGAGGGTCCCATCCTTTCTAGTAGTTCACTACTAGCAATGAAGTTAAGCAAGCATCCTATACTAATTGTGATCATCATGGAAAAATGTGCAAGTATAACATCATACAACACATAAGGCCATTAATAATATTTTCATAGCTAGCTAAACCATTTGAGTGTTTGGATTCTAACATCTATTTTCTCCATGCCATTAGTGGAAGTCAATCCAACCTATTATGGGGTAGCTCCTAACACCTTTCAATTGTATGATACTAGTGAAATCTAACTAAACCCTATCATACCAAAGGTAGCTCCAAACATCCACCACCTTCCTTCTAGTGGTGAAAATCGGCTAAACCATAAGATATGATGATTAGCTCCTAGCATTCATCACCTGCATGGTAATTGTGATAACCAACCAAACTACTCTCGTATTGTAACATGGATAGCTCCTAGAATTATTTACCTTTGTTTTATTAGTGAAAATTGACTTGTCCTTAAGATATGATGGATAACACTTGACCTTCATCACATGCATAATATTGGTGATAGCCAGCTATCAACACTTATACTAGACTCAACTCCAATAAGTGGTGTCATCTTATATCCAAGTACACATAATTTAGATATCAAAATATTTAACAAACACTGGGTAGGTTTCCTTGGTTACATACCATACTAAGTAATCCATAAATATACTCACAAATTTTTATAGGTCTTGGGGTCAATTACTAACACATAGGTAACACATTAAACCTACATGAGTTATCCTCTAGTCAAACACATATAAATAAAAAATAAAAAATCGTAAATTAATCAATGTGCATTCACTTCATTTAGTTGTTATTTGGAAATGCATTGTTATGTACATCTAAGTACATAATATTTTGTATGCTAATAATCATAAAGCTTAGCATACCATTATCCACTAAATATACATACATGAAAATAACCTCTATCATATTTAGTAATAATTAATATTAATTACCCATAAGGAGCTCATAAGGAACATTGTTCTAATGTCAATGCAATTCCAAGTAAATATATAGAGTAAGTAAATCATTTGTGCCTATTAAGAGTTCCTCACTTGTTAGACCATAATGACTACATTTATCATGATCATTAAATGCCAATTTAGCATGTTTCCTTAATCACAACCATGCCATGGCCAAGTTTATCATGCACTTATTTCTTGGTAGAATAGACCTCACTAGGTCTTGAGGCTAACCTATACCCTCATACACTTATCACTAATCCAAGGAACAAGGTGATAGAATTCAACACTCAAAGTCCAAATATTTTACTTCACAAGTTCAAAGGTGTTCCCACACATTCACATCAAGAAAAACCATGAAAATAGTGGTTCTAAAAGTTCATCTATGATTGGAGTAGATTTTAGAAATCTAAACACCATAAAACCTCTAAGTCGATAAGCTTGATGATGATGGATTACCTTTTATTAGCTTAAAAATATATTCTAGGGACATATTACTTAGAAGATGAGATTATTTCTATTTGCTGCATATTTTATCCTCAAATTTAAGCATATTGACAATGGAGAGATAATCAAGTTTAAGAATAACCCAAAACCTTGGATCTATCCCTAAAACCCTCCCTTATAGAATTAGGTCACAGGGGATCCTTCACCCAAGAACTACCTACATACCTGCTTCCAAATGAGATCAAAGTCCCATGTAGTTCTCCTAACCTTGACCTTCATTCTTCCATAAACACTTAAGAAACTTTACTCATAGAAGCAAAAATAGAAAGAATACTATAGAAGGAAAACAATAGAAGGGATTAAAACCAAACAATATATTAAAAATCGCCATTTCCAAACCCCATTACTAAAATAAAGCCATAGATCAAAGGTTTTATTGATTATTATTACATACCCCAATACAGTTCTTTCCAATTATCCCCATCAATTAATAATACTTGATAGCAGGAAGGTAAATCAAATGAATTTTTCTCTTTAGAAAATATGTACTAAGAAAATTCAAAGGACAAAAATATATCAATTTTAGACCTCTCTTCCATTATGACTTGTGATTCAACATAGACATGTCAAAACCCTTACATTCTCATTGCTTAACATAGGCAAGGTTGATTACCTACTGACAATAATTTATCATTAATTATAAATTCATATTGTGATCTTTATCATATAAACCTTAATACTTACAAAACTAAAATAATTACCAGTTCAAGCCTTTTCTTAGACCCATTAGGATAAATAAGGAGTCAAAATAGTTCCTTACAACCCCTTTTAGTTTTTCACTAGGTATGAGATATTGCATTTATTAATCCCAAACTATATGATAATTATCTATCTTTCCTTACTGAAACTAATAAGATGTATGAATGAACATATATATACCTTTATCTCAATTGACATTACTATCCACTTTATACCAAGTCTATCAAGTAACATTCAAGCTTCTTTATCATCCAAATTTCATACCAACAATTACTAAAACTTATCAACATTGCCCAAATAAATTCCATGCACAAAGAAATGCATACAACAAAATTAGTAAAAAAATAAATCCATTCATGTCAAAGCATAGGTAGTAGCAATCAAAATATTATCACCATGCAACAATTATGTAAAATCCACAATATGGCTCCAATTGATTGTTGGTGTAAATAGACATTTTACCTATCTAGGTCCTATTTACATGTTAAGTCCATTTGTGTCCTACGAGGGAATATTTCTAGATAATGTTAGTTGTTACTAGATCTTATCTTATCTTTTGAAATTTAATGCTTATGTCCTAAGTCATTTAATATTTTTTGAGGTAGTTGTCTCTTTGTACAGGATTAAGACACATGCCAAGATTTTGCTTAATCCTATCTCACAACTTTCCTTTATAAGAAAGACATCATATGTACATCATATATTCAATCTAAAAATATTGCATCCAAAATCATAACATTATATTTCTACTATTTATCTCTTGTGGAATTGTTATTGTTGTCTTGTAGGTGATCTTAGAGTGTTGAGGAGTTCACCATTAACTTCTACATAGTATTAGAGCTTCAATGTTGCCGACTTCTTCCTAGATTTGAGGGACCTATTTTAGCTTGAAGATTTTGTTGGGTATGATTGGAGGTTTTAATGACCTCACCATTAAATCCAAGGTGTCAGAGAAAGTCAGGTTTTCCTTTTGTTTCATCAATTTCATTATATTTTTATTGATCTACAAGTGTTTCGAGTCGAGGCTTATAGTTACCAAATCGGGGAGGTAGCTAATTTTTTGGAGCACTTTGGGTCAAAGTCAACCCTACCATTATGCTTAGAAGGCCTCAAACTGGTGCAAAAAAAAATCCCTTCTCGCTATCCAATCATTTATAATGGGAGAGTTTCAATTTAAATGTCTTTTCATTCCCTTATTCTTTGTTCTACTCCTTCACTTTGCCTATTCTCATTTGCAAAAACCATCCTCTCCAAAAGGCTTGATCCTTTGTTATTTTAATTTTTTCCTTATTGGTAACGACCTACTAGTAATATTTGTTCTTCTCTATGCTGGTTTACTCATGCATCTGCTCTCTTCCTACCTTGGCGACCTCCCATGCGTTGTCCTTTTTTACTCTTTAAATGTCTAGCATATTTTCTGAGTCCAATTATTTACAATGCTACCTCCTCTAGCATGATGACCTTCACACCTACTTTCTTTGCCATGCTACCTCTACTGTGGAAATTTAAAATGCATTTAAAATGGGTGCAACAACCCCATCACCCTCTCCAATCTCCCACAAACCCTATGCAACTTCCCCCTCTTCTTCCATGCCCCCGTTCATGTAGAGAAAGACCCAAACTAGATCAACTTGACACTCTTGATATAATACTTCATCACAAACAAAGTCTAGTGCAACTTTAGTTTAACTTTGGCATCTTGTCACAACAACCTAATGGGTTCAACATAAAAAAATAGCATAATGCATGAGAAATTGGTTTGATCAGGCCTCTTACAACTCCTTTCATTGATTCCCAACCTTTCATGATCAAACAATGTATTGATTATATCAAACCCTCAAACAAACATGTTTTTGTTCCCTTTTGACAGGGTTTTCAACATGACAGTCATCCATAACTCCCTGTGGCCAAAAGATCTCGGCCTAAGAACTTGGAAAACATTAGAAGGTATCAAAATAGAGGTATACTAAAAATTTGAGCATTTTTCATTGAGCCAAATGGGAGATATGAATTCTTTAGTGTTGCTAGAAACCCTAGTTAGGGTATAGGACTGTCATCACTAAAAATGAAATAACTTATGAAAAAATTAATGAAATGACTCCAAAAAAAAACCAAAAGTTTTTTTACTTCATAGCTTAATCATCCTCATGCCTTCCCTTGACCGTATCGGGTCATACAAAACTGTACCAGGCAAGTTTATTGCTATTTCACAATAAAAAATCTACAACTGTTAACACTAAAACGACCATAACTTCTAAAAACAGAATGAAAATTCATGAAACAAAAATCATATGAAAGAGGAAGGGTTACTTCAACTTCTCAAATTGATTTCTAGGATTTACCGATCTATACAGATTTGTAACATGAAGATTACAGACTGTTTACACAAGAAAATGCAAAGAAAAGCATGCCAAACATGAGTTTCTTTCATTCCCACACTTCTCCAACCTTGGTATGCATGTGTACATCTCATAATTATCCCATTACATTCATTCCCATTTTTCAAAATTGATTCCTAACTTCTCAAATGAAAATTACAACTTTTTGACAACTTTTGCAACTTTTTGCAACTTTTACATCATGTGACATCTTTTCACCTAGACATCCAAAAATGGTTCTACATGACCCCAAATGGTCTCAAATGGCCTTATTTGATCAAAACACATAAAATCAATTCAAAAATAAAAACTTTACAAGATGACACAAAATGCATCCAAAGATGCCCCTGCATCATACTCTCAAGGAAAAGAAATTTGAGTTCCATCTCAAATATGAATCTTCTTTCTTGTCTTCCAATTCCTTTGCATGCATGCATTGTTTTCTTTTTGTTGGATCTCAACTACATTTGTTTCAACTGGTTCACTTGTGATTTTTAGTCTACCAATATGTTTCTTGATCCAAGGCCAACTTGACACTATAAATCCATGGTTTTATGCTTGTCTCCTCATTCTAGCTTTAACTTTGACTGCAATTGGAGATTTATTTTCTCTTTCATCCACTTTGTCTTCTTTACCTATATAGGAAACAAACATATTAAAGAAATCATATGCTTTGTTTTCATATTTCACTTCTTCATCCACCTCATGTTGTTTGCCATACATTCTTTTCTCTTCATTATCTTCCAAAATATTTGGCTTCACCTCAACCTTACTCAACCATTCATTTTTATTTTTGTATTCCTCATCCATTCTTTTATTCTCCTTGACATCAACATTCTCAACTCTCACTTCTCTTGAGAACCATGCTATCTCCTTATCCTCCATAACTATCTTCTCTCTTTGGACTATTCGTGAGTCCTCTACAACCTCGTTTGTTGTCTCTCCTTCTTCTTCCTGAACATCACCCACTTCAACATCAATGTCACTAATAGTTTGAGCAAATTCAAAATAAATTTCTTCTATTTATTTTTTAATTGGTTTTTCAAACAACATGTTGTTTTCAAGAAATCATATGCTTTGTTTTCATATTTCACTTCTTCATCCACCTCATGTTGTTTTCCATACATTCTTTTCTCTTCATTATCTTCCAAAATATTTGGCTTCACCTCAACCTTACTCAACCATTAATTTTTATTTTTGTATTCCTCATCCATTCTTTTATTCTCCTTGACATCAACATTCTCAACTCTCACTTCTTCTCTTGAGAACCATGCTATCTCCTTATCCTCCATAACTATCTTCTCTCTTTGGACTATTTGTGAGTCCTCTGCAACCTCGTTTGTTGTCTCTCCTTCTTCTTCCTGAACATCACCCACTTCAACATCAATGTCACTATTAGTTTGAGAAAATTCAAAATAAATTTCTTCTATTTATTTTTTAATTGGTTTTTCAAACATGTTGTTTTCAAAATTTGTTACCTCGACCATTACCTCATTTTTCTTTGCTTCATACTATCATACGTCTATCTTCTCCCTTAACAACAAGATTTAAATTCTTGTGCACTCCACCTTCAAGGCTACTAATGCATATTTCTTCCCATCTTTGTCCAACTCATATGTGTTGTTTTTGCTATTATACTTCATTGTCCTACTATAATGCCACAACCTTCTAAACACAATGTGACATACATCCAAATGCATAACATCACAAACTATTTCATCCTTATAAGGGCCCATTTGAAACTCAACTTTTCATTTCTCACATACGGTTACCTGGTTACCTGTTTGAAGCCAACTCACATAATAGGGCACGAGGTGTTGTATTCTTTTCAAGCCCAATTTATCTACCATATATTCAAAAACAATATTATTCATGTAGTTATCTAAAATCACAACTTGACAACATTTACCTTTGGACTTGCAGGTAGTCCAGAATAATTTTTTCTTTTTCAACTCTCTTTCATTCTTGGCTGCCATTTCTTCCTCTTCCATTTCTTCCTCATGTAGCTTCTTTGCCACCTTGAACAATGTATTTAATAATGCAGATGCCCTTTGCCCATATTTCTTCTTATTTAAAGTCATATTTAAACATCAAATATCATTGAACCAGGTTATCCAAAATACTTAAATCACTTCCCAAAGAGCTTCTAGCTTTGATACCAAAATTGATGTAGAGAAAGACCCAAAATAGATCAACTTGACACTTTTGATACAATGCTTCATCACAAACAAAGTCTACTACAACCTTAGTTCAACTTTGGCATCTTGTCACAACAACCTAATGGGTTCAACATAAAAAAATAGCATAATGCATGAGAAATTGGTTTCATCAAGCCTCTTACAACTCCTTTAATTGATTCCCAACCTTCCACATTTAAACAATGCATTGATTATATCAAACCCTCAAACAAACATGTTTTTGTTCCCTTTTGACAGGGTTTTCAACATGACAGTCATCCATAACTCCCTATGGCAAAAAGATCTCAGCCTAAGAACTTGGAAAAAATTAGAAGGTATAAAAACAAAGATATACTAAAAATTTGAGCATTTTTCACGAAGCAAAATGGGAGCTATGAATTCTTTAGTGTTGCTGGAAACCCTAGTTAGGGTATAGGACTGTCATCACTAAAAATACAATAACTTATGCGAAAATTAATGAAATGACTCCAAAAAAAACCAAAAGTTATATGTTTCATAGCTTCATCATCCTCATGCCTACCTTTGATTGTATTAGGTTGTACAAAACCATACCAAGCAAGTTTCTTGTTGTTTCATAGTAAAAATCTACAATTGTTAACACTAAAATGACCATAACTTCTACAAAACAAAATAAAAATTCATGAAACAAAAAGCATATGAAAGATGAAGGGTTCCTTCAAATTATCCAATTTATTTTTGGGCTGTACCAATCCATACAGATTCATATAATGAAGATTACAAATTGTTTACACAAGAAAATGTAAAGAAAAGCATGCCAAAAATGTGTTTCTTTCATTCCCACACTTCTCCAATCTTGGTTTGCATGTGTACATCTAATATTTATCCCATTACATTCATTCCCATTGTTCAAAACTAATTCCTAACTTCCCAAACCAAAATTACAACTTTTTGACAACTTTTGTAACTTTTTGCAACTTTTACATCATGTGACAACCTTTCACCTAGACATCCAAAAATGGTTCTACATGACCCCAAATGGTCTCAAATGACCTTATTTGATCAAAACACATCAAATCAACTCAAAAATCAAAACTTTGCAAGATGACACAAAATGCATCCAAAGATGACACAAAAATGCCCCTGCATCACCCACTCAAACCTAAATCTACAATGCAAATTTTTTATTTTAAATCTCCCAACTTTTCCACAGTGCACGATCTCTTTGGATTCTCTCTCTTGCTTCATTTTTTAAAAATTATTCCCTATATTTATGTAGTTTTTCCCCTATTTGGTTTCTTTTTCCTCTTCATACATTTCTTAATTTATCCCCAATATGTCATGGCCCTTAGATTGCCTTTTATTATTCATTTTTTTTCTAAAAATCCTATCTTTGGTCGTGACCTTCAACCTTCAATTGTTTCTCCATGTCTACGAATTCCCTCCTCTTCATATTTTAGGAAAATTATTCTCAAGTTATTCTTTCACAATTAGAAACCCATTCATCGTTTTACCAACACAATCCAAGAACATATATATTATTTGATTAAACATCTAATTGATCAAATTTACATTCAAATCATGGTAAAGAAACCATATGAAACATAGTCAACCTCATAATTAAATTTGTCAAATATTAAAACCAAAGAATTCCATATCAATGCTAAATTCGATGCGTGACATTTTGATAATCCATGTCAACAATGTCAACCAATATTTGTTAACAATCACCAAAACCAAAATAAACTACATTCCAAGAAAAAATGTCAAAACTAAAACAAAACTCAAATTGAAACATGATTTTTGTTGATGAGGATTACACCTGTACCTGGATTCTCCTGCATCAAAAACATCAAGTAGAAAAATTATGAGCATAGGATCACAATGGTGGAGTTGAGTGACATAATCACCCTTCAAGATTGTGAACAATTTGTAGTGAACTCCATCATTGTAACAAGTGCTCAAGATTAATTCTTCTTCCTCTTTTTCTAGCATCATTCTAGAACATGCACCATCTTCCTCCAACAATGTTGTACCTTGTTTTTCCTTCCGTCGTGGACTCATCTCCACCATGAACCGTCCTCCTCCGCCAAATACTCTCTACTCTCCTCTCCTTCTTCATGGGACCAATCCCACCACAGATTGATCGCCTCCACAAAAATCCACCTACATCATCCTCCATAATCTCTACAAGAAAATATGTAACATATACAACATAATTTTGTTCTTTATCCATCTCTCTTTCTACCATCTTATCTGAAAACAAACTATCATCATTATAAAACAAATTTACCTCAGCTGCAACATTAATTTTTATTGTGACATATTCCACATCCTTGTCAACTACATTTTTTTGTTCTTCTCCCTTTGCTGCAGCGACGAGCTTCAACATCCGCTCTTCTTAAATCACCAACATTTGTACTAACAAATCATCATCTTCACCATGCTCTACTGTTGCAATCACTTCATTTTCTTTCATCTTTGTTTCTTCACGTACCTTTGTAGGGGCTTCTCTCACCTCTTGTTCTTTCATCTTAGGCTACAAAACTCTTTTCTTCCACTTTGATTTTCATTGTCCCCATTCTTCTTCTTTCTCCTCTTTACAAATCTTCTCTTACCTTTTCCAGCATTCTTCTCCAATTCCTCTATGGTGGCCTGAATCTTTCCCACTTCCTCAAGGACTATCTTTCCCATTGCCTCAAAATTTTCAGTTTCTACTTTCTCCCAATATTTTTCTCAGAATAATATTCTCACAGGTCTCCTCATGACCCATGCCATCTTTGTTTGCTACAATCTCACCTCAATCTGCAATCCACATCACACTTTTAATACTTTCATGGTTTCAAGCTCTCTCACTGCTCGGGACTTCTCCTACCTGTAACAGCCCTCACACAAGCTTCTTCTCTACTACCTCCGCACTTTTCTCTACCTGCAAGTCCTAGTGTAGATTGTCTCACATTCGGTGATCTATCCACACACTCGGGATCATAGGATCTGATACCATTTGGCATAGATAAAAAATTCCCTTCTCATTATCCAATCATTTACAATGTGCAAGTTTTCATTTTAATCTTTCTTTTCATTCCTTTATTCTTTGTTCTGCTCCTTCACTCTACCTATTCTCATTTGTAAAAATCATCCTCTTTAAAATGCTTGATCCTCTATTATTTTAATTATTTCTTAATTGGTAATGACTTACTAGTAACATTTATTCTTCTCTACACTGGTTTACTCATACACCTACTCTCTTCCTACCTTGGCGACCTCCCATATGTTGTCCTTTTTCACTCTTTAAATATCTAGCATTTTCTCTGAGCCCAATTATTTACTATGCTACCTCCTCTAGCATGACACCCTTCACACCTAATTTCTCTACCACACTATCTCTACTATGGAAATTTAAAATTCATTTAAAATGGGTGCAGTAGCCCCATCACCCTCTCCAATCTCCCATGACCCTTGTGCAACTTTCCCTCTCTTCTTCCATGCCCCTACTCAAAGCTAAATTTGCATTGTAATTTTTTATTTTAAATCTCCCAACTTTTCCATAGTGCATAGTCTCTTGGTATTCTCTCTCTTGCTTCATTTTATTTAAATTCTTCCCTATACGTCTAACCATGCCCCTTGTTTGGTTTCTTTTCCTCTTCATACATTTCTTAATTTCTTCCCAATATTCCACAACCCTTAGACTACCTTTTATTATTCATTTTATTTTTGAAAATACTATCTATGGCCATGACCTTCAAACTTTAATTGTTTCTCCATGTCTACAAATTTCCTCCTCTTCATATTCTAGGATTTTTTTTCAAGTTATTCTTTCTCAACTAGAAACCCATTCACCATTTTGCTAATACAATCTAAGAATAGATATTTTATTTAATTAAACATCCAATTGATCAAATTTACATTGAACTCATGCTAAAGAAACCATCTGAAACATAATCAACCTTATAATTAAATCCATCAATTATTATAACCAAAGAAATGTTGGATTAATGATAAAGTTGATGCATGACATTTTGACAATCCATGTCAACAATGTCAACTGATCTCCGTTGATGACCACCAAACCAAAATAAACTACATTCCAAGAGAAAATGCCAAAAATGAAACAAAAATCAAAATGAAACATGTTTTTGTTGTTGAGGATTACGCTTGTACCCAAATTGTACATCAAAAACCCCATATTTTCATATATAATACTTCATCTTTGGTATTAGAAAATTTTTGTTGGTTTATAAATTTTTGATCAACTATCTTAAGTTTGACGTCTAAATGATCATCATCAACTACTGTGTTAAATTTGACAATCAAATGATCATCAAAACTACTTTCTTAAATTTGAAAATCAAATGACTATCATCAAATTTAATCATGTCATCTTTTGACATTAGGATTGTGTTAGCAGGCCTTTGGATTTTTGGCCCCTCTCCATTGTAGGTAAACTTTGGAGGCTCATAACTTGGTCATACAAACTCCTTTTATCGAGATTTTTTTTTTTTATTTGGGGTAAAATTCATGCTAGTTATAGTGGTGCAATTGATTTTAATTTTGGCACTTGGTTTTTTTAGAAATTACAAATTACCACATGTGTTGTTGAGTTCTCATTTTGGGAACTTTTGGGGCTCCGTTCTTGCTCCTATGGCAAAATTTTTAAGTGATTTTTTTTGAAAGTACATGATTTTTTGTTTACTTTCTAGTGGTGTTATCAGATTGATCCCATTATGTGTAAACATTTTTCTTTGAGTTTGTGACCAAATTTGACATTTTTAAGCACTAAGATCAAGTCCACTTTTTTTTTTTTAGAAAGTGGCACCTATAATCACACTAGGAATAAAGTTCCAAACTCATATATTACTAGGGGTTTCTTTGTTGAGTAATTTAGTGGGTAATCTTGTGTTTGTTGTTGGTTATAATCATGTCTTCTAATGCATGGAAAGTAAATTGTGATTACTATAGGAAGAAAAAGCATACAATAGATTAATATTTGCTGAAATAAATTTATTTGAAACTTCTTTATGAACTTTATCAGTACAAAAACTTTGTATTTCTAATGGCATTAGTTTGCCTAATTCCTCTGAAATAGCATCAATCGAATCATCTAGTGTTCTTAACTCATTATATGTTGAGGACACAATGGGGGATGATAAGTGTAGTCGAATGGAATACAATAAGATCTCATCTCCTTCATCTACTATTATACCTAAGGATGCTTGTGATTCCATAGTTTTGACTCCCTGTGATTTAGTGCAACAAAACGTATATTATCTTCCAAAGATGGCTATTTGATAGGCATTGCTAGTTTGTTTTGTGAGTCTCATATTTTAGATTTGGGAGACAACATTGATTGCATTCATATTCTCTTTGATGGATATTATACTTCTTCAGTTGTTGTGAGGAAATAATCTGATCCTCTTGTTCATTTTCTACATGACCATCCTTTGTAATTTGACATGAGTGTGGATTATTTTGGACAATATTTTGAGGAGGCTTCTTTGTCTTTAGAAGAGGTATCCTTATCTTTTAGATTGTTTTCTATAGTCATTTCTAGGAGATTCTAGATTGTCTTTTTCTGTAGTGTGGCCTAGAATGCCTGTTTGTAGGGGGGCATCTTTTGACATCACCATGGAGACCCTTGAGCATAGTTTAGAGACATCACACATAATCCTTCTTACCACATGTTCTTTTCAAGAATGGGAAGACATTCTACATACCATCTTGGTCTTATTTCTTCCCAAGGGGAGGAAAGTTGTTCAGTGGTATTGGATCATCTTTAATATTCATTATTGTGCATCTACCATCATTGCAAGAGACTCTATAGTGAGGGAGGTTGCATGGTATCTCTTCTTCTCTCTTATGGGGAGGTCTTTTTTCTTGTATTGGGTTTTATCCTTCTCATGCATCATTGAGATAATTTTGTATTTCTTCTCACTTTTTTAAAGGAGTTCTATCCCACTAGGTTTTTTACTTTTCTCCAATTGTGAGAGATTGCATTGCATATGTATATGGGTACCTAACATGGCCTTGTAGTTGAGACCCATCTTTGCATATTTGTATAACAATTATCCCTAAGTTGTACTTAATGGGGGTGTTGGTGTAAATAGGTGTTTCACCTATTTAGGTCCTATTTACATGTTAATTCCACTTAGGTCCTAGGAGGGAATCTTTCTACATAGTTCTATTTGTCACTAGATCTTATCTTATCTTTTGACATTTAATGCTTGTGTCCTAATCATTTAAAATTTGTTGAGGTATTTGTATCTTTGTATAGGATTTAGGCACATGTTAATATCTTGTCTAATCCTATCTCATAGCTTTCCTTTATAAGAAAGATATCATATGTACATCATATATTCTCAATCTAGAAATCTTGCATCTGTAATCATAGCATGATATTTCTGTCATTTATCTCTTATAGAAGTTATTGTTGTCTTGCAGGTAATCTTGGGGTGTTGAGGAGTTCACCATTAACTCCTACATTTATGTCCTATTATAATATGATTAAATGTTATCAAGTATCATAACCATATTTTATTATGGTATCATTCTAGATGGAACACATGTATAAACAAGGCCACATAAAAACTATCTAAACTTAAAATATTTACAACAATAATTATAATTTATTTAAGAATGATCAATGTTTGAGTCATACACAAGATAAACAGAAACATTATATCTAGAGGATCATCCTATGATGATCTACATTCAATATTATTAATAGTAATAATATTATTAACCTTCTAATTAATCTATCTTGTGGTACAATCCCATATTCTTATAAAATTCTAATTACGGACTAGATAAAATTTGCACTTTCCAATCATACTAAATATGATCTCAATGATCCATAGAAAGTGATTTCACATACCATCAATATGTTTGCAAATTAACCCTTTTTATTGTGGTTAACAAATCCTTACCATAATCCATTAGATTCACGTCACATACTTATAATTCTATGCATATTCCAAAACTAAATATCAAGTTTAACCTTGACATCATTGTCAAGCACAATCTAAGGGAAATTTTGCAATAGGAAAATTGCAACAAAATCAATGGATATGTTGTCCCATTCAAACCATTGTAATTTTAATTTATAAGTATATTAATTCCAATCACTAAAGAATCAAAATATAATGAACAAGCTATGCCATCGTATAAGGCCCAATAATAGGCCCTTATTTTTTGTTATGATAGATATCATGTATATGTTGTACTCTACTTACTCTTTCTTTCAAGTGTTCCAAACCCCTTACAATTATTAAAAGAAATAGTAGTCGCATGGATGGATTTTTTACCATTACAAAACACAAAAGGTTGCATGGATTCCATCAACACTAATATCCATATACAACTAGGTACATAAATATTTATCAATGATTAACGAACACATCAAAATAGATCTTTGTAAGATAATATAGTCACACCCTATCCCTCACATGAGGCATTAGGAAATGACAAGTAATTCAACCCTTATTCACCCAATATAAAATACAAAGAGAATTACTCACCATTTGAAAATATTCAAAAGAGAGTTTGTGCATAACATATGTATTAAATTCTATCCATACATTTTGTCAAGATTGTGGAGATAGGAGCGACACTTGCAATTACAACATATAATAAAAATCCATTTCCAATCATGGTTGCTAGGTATCCATACCCTCTTCTCAAGCTCCAATTTGAGTATATAGGCAAGTAGAGTGTCAATTTACATATAATTAAAAGAGTCTAAGGCCCTTTCAATAAAATTATTTTGAACATATATTGCCATCTAGGCTTTCCCTGAGGCTACATTTCTTTGAGGTATTTTTTCATACAGTTAGTGTGCCATGTTTAGGCTTCCTTATTTCACATACTTGTTCACCCTATGCATGCAAGGAAAAGGGATTTTGACTATTTATTTAGCTATCACTTAGCATTGTTATATTTATAATAACTATTATTACATATTTGGGAAGAAGCTAACATGTTGGTGTTTGAATTATCTCCTAAGATTATCCCTTTTGTAATTTATAGTTAAATTATTGTACCTATCCCACAACTACTTTGGGATGATAACTACGATATTTTTCAAGCAATTGAAATGTGTTTCATACAAAATAACTAAATGACCTAAAAATTTGATTAAAAATCCAAATGATAATTAAATAATAACAAGATCCAGAATCAAACAATCACACCAATGCAACAATTGAATGAATATCAAACAAAAAAATGTATACCTTAAATGTGTGAGACCTTCAAATTGAGCTCCATTGTTCTCCTCTATTTCACCCTTGGAGAAATTGTTTTGAATCTTGGCTCTTAGATTTATGATAAGCACAATAGCAATAAAGCATTATTATAATTTGTACATAAGTTCATTGCATGATCTGAGATGATAAATGAGTGATAGGATGGTTTGATTTATAGGTTTTTGGTGATACCGATCAATGGTCAAGATGAAAGGAAGAACTGAGAATGATCAACGATGAAGGATTGATGAGAGGATTTGATTGATTGTTAACTGGCTGCATGATTTAAGACAATTGATTGCATGATTCAGTCAAGAGAATTGATTGATGTGTTAAGTGAGACTGCTTGGTTGTTGATAGAATTGATTGATTAGTCAATTGATTTTATAGGTCAGTGGACTTGAAGTGAGTAGGAGTAGAAAAAAATATATGAATTAGTAGAGTGATTAGATGGATTAATAGACTGAGAGTAAGCCTCAGTTAGGGTTGAGATAGAAATTAATAATTAATTAAATTAATTAATTATTAATGGCATGTGCAAAATGGATTAAATAAATAAAATAATTAATTTTATTTATTTTGGGGAATGGATAATATTGAGAAATTGATGGATAAATTAAATAATTAGAATAATTATTTAATTTAAGAGGTGGATAATGGATAAATTGTAACACCTCTCTAAACCTAAGCTGGTAAGATAGCATTTTGATTTTGATTTGATATTCTAACTATTAAATGTTGTTATAATGAGACTAGACATTGATGATTAGTTATTATTCTTGATTACATGCTTCTATGTTATATATTGTTGTCATTGCTTATGTACAATTATGGGAAAGAAAGGGATGATGTCGTAACACTCATATTCGAGAGGCTTACGATATCATGACTCCCTTCTTGATGATTGATGTTGCTTTAGACTATGTGTATATGCACATGTACTTTGACGTGTAATTGGAAGTGATGCAGGTATTGAGTATTGACTCCACTTGGATCCACAGGCCTGAGCGTACTCATATTCCTTGATGGTGGTTACTGGAGGTAGTCATAGGCCAAATGTCCCCTACCCTAGCCCACTGTACCCTGTTAGGGTAGTGTTTCCTTGTTGATGTCTTACTGTCTGGTTACCTAATGGTAACGTCCGGAGCACCTTTCAGCCGTATGTTCCGACACACCTTTCTGTGGTATGTGGTTTACTAGTATGTCTTGTTGAGGCATTTTGTTATGGTTTTCTTGAATCCATTATGTGGCTATATATTTTATGTGTTCTTATATATTTAATTTGGATTGTCAGTGTTTTGATGGGTTCCATTGGCATCTTCTCGTGCTTTAAATATGGTATTTTATGGTGGATAATTATTGGGGATTTGAATTGTTAGTTTCTTGAGATTTTAAATATTTTATTTAAATATTTACTAATCCTTTTGGGGAGGCCATGTGTATTTTAATGTTTCTTATTTTGTGACTTTAATTAATTGTTCCTTTTGGGGGAGTTTGAATGGATAAAATTATAAAATGCTTTATTATCCCTTTTGTGGGTTTTGGGGGAGAGACGATTATTTTTGGGAAGAGGAAAGAAAGAAATGGCTATTTTTGAATGGTGAAAGAAACCCCATGATTTGGGCGATTGAGTTGGGGAGATTGTAATGGTTTTTTGAGAAGAATTTGTGGGTAGTGGCTTGTTGAAACCAGCGTGCCATTCCTTGCTTGCTGTCTAGTTTGGAGCTTGGTTGTGTCTTCTTCATTGAGCAATTCTCCATTTCTGTTTTGGGGTGAATTGAGGTAAATTTTCTGTTTCTTCATTGTGTATGGCTGGTAATTTGGGAATTTACTCATGTGTCTTGGATGATTGGTATTTTTCTGATCTGAGTTATTTCTATCTCATGAAAATTTGAGGAACTTCTTTATTTCTTTTTTTTGTAATGCTTGGAGTTGAATAATGGATTGTTTTAATTGGTTATTGCTGCTCCGTAGTGTTTTGTATGACTAATTTTTGTAAATCTCCAGCAAACATGAAATGGGTTTATGGGAAAAAATTGTTTTATAGGCTCTTTCTTAATTTTCTCATTTGCCCAATTTTTGTATGAAAAAATGTTTCTTTAATTGCTGCTCTTTATCGTTTTGTTAAAAATGAAATTTAAGGGTGGATTTCATGTAAAACACCAAGATCTCAACTGGGTCTTTGGCATATTTTAATTTTGGGCATTTTTCGTTTTTGGTCAAATTTGTGCCTATTGTTAAAATGACATTTTTCTTTGCTGCTCTTTATCCATCTGTTAAAAAAGTAAAATAAAATTAGATTCCATGTAGAATCATCTATATTTCAAATGGGTCGTTGTCCGATTTTTAATCCGGGCATCTTCATATTTTCATGTTTTCCTTGCCCAACTTGACAAAGACGTTTTTTAGAACATCAGTTCATTTTTTGGTCCTAAACTTAAAATTGAAGGTGGATTTCAACTTGAAATGCCAAAATCTAAACTGGGTCGGGCTTTGAATTTTAATCCGACACCTTTTTAATTTTTATGAAATCTTTACGCCTTCTAATTCATTGTCGTTCTCAGCTAATTTAAAAGATTTAACAACTTTTTGGTTTGGCTGTTTTAAAAGGTTTCTATGATGGATTTTGTGGCTTTTCTTCTATTTCACTTTTGTTATGGATTCCTTGTTTTGTTAAACGAGAAGGCCTATCCGTCTGCAGGGCGTTGAGTTATCCGTCTGCAAGACGTTGATGCGGGCCTGATTGAGTCTCTTGTTTGTAGGAAAGGTGTACCTAGTTCCATGTGGTTCCATCCCTTCGAGCACACATGATGACATTCCATCTAGTCAGTACTCTTGTACTTTATACCTCAGTCGTCATGAGCAATACCTGTCATGTTCTTGTATGAGCATCTGTATGTTGCGATTTTGGCCTTAATGCATTGTATTCCATGTATTCTCCGTGCCTGATGTGAGTGTTGGCCTTATGTTTTCCTTGCCTTGATTTTTCTACTTGGGCCTTGTGACTACCTCCAAGCATAGTGGGTTGGCCTCTTTTGAGTCCACATGGTAGGGAGGCGTTGCCACCTCTATTGGGGACTAGTGTACATGTTATTGGAGCAACAGTTGGAGTCATCCCTCTTCTATATTTATCTTATGAGATGATGTATTTTTATTCATGGCAATGCTATTGTATTCATACTTATTCTTTTATGCTTATTGTACTCTCTCTTGAGAGAGAAAGTAATCATAAATTTAATAAGAAGATATGTGATGATTATGTTTGAATTATGAGTTTCGGTGTTGGTATCGGACTCGCGTGTACTATGATAATTCTTTTATGGCTTTCTTTTCTTATTTTCATGCAAAATTAGAAGCTTTGGCTGTATATTTTCCTTCTTGCTATAGTTTGCTAAAGTTCCTGAGCAACACCGCCTTTTGTTAAAGTTTTGTGTTGCTGCTGCAAAAGTTCCAGAGCAACACCGCCTTTTGTTAATGTTTTGTGTTGCTGCTGCCAAAGTTTCAGCGCATCGCCGCCTTCTGTTGTTGTTTTGTGTCACTGTTGCAAAGTTCTGGAGTAGCAGGAAGTTCCGGAGCATCGGCGCAGGAAGTTTCGGAGCAGTGCAAAAAGTTCTGGAGCAGTGCTGCTAAAGCTCCGGAGTAGTGCAGAAAGTTCCAGAGTAGTGCTACTAAAGTTTCAGAGTAGTGCATAAAGTTCCAGAGCAGTGCTACTAAGGTTCCAGAGCAGTGTAGAAAGTTTTGGAGCAGAAGTTCTGGAGAAGGAAGTTCTAGAGCAGGAAGTTCTGTAGCTGGAATTCCATAGCTGGAAGTTCTATAGTTGGAAGTTCTGTAGCTGGGAGTTCTGTAGCTGTAGATCCATAGCTAGAACTTCCGTAGCTGGAAGTTTCAAAGCAGGAAGTTCCAGAGCAAAGTTTCTAGAGCTATTATGTTTGCTCATGTTTGGATTTTCTCTGGAGGGTGGATTAGTCATCTCCTTTGGGTTGTGTTCAGCCATGCTTGGCCATGTTTGTTGTCATTATATTGTATTGGAAACTAATTTTTGTGTAAGTTATTCTTTATGTTATCAAAAAAATTATCTTGTTCTCTTTTGGCTCTTACCCTTCGGGGTTGCGTAGCGGGATGTTACATCTGGTATCAGAGCCCATGTTCACACACTAGGAGCTCTGGCATACTTGAGCCTTCTATGTTATGTTGTGTTTGGCGTGTGTGGTGTGAGCTTGTTATATTGTTTTTCATAGTATCTTTGATTAGCGTTCATGCCTTAGTTTGGTGTATAGACCGTCCTTGGGATGATCTATTTTAATGTGTTCCTTGTTTCCTTTAGGATGCCCCTAAGGGCAGAGCCAAAGGGAAAGTTAGAGGTGGAACCCATGTTGCAATACTGGGATCCCTACTTATGGTTTATACTTGCTTGGTGTGTTGTGTGTGGTGGATGGCAACATGTGTTGTTTCCCGCCCCTTGCATGTCCTGTTGAGGAATGCTTTTGTGTGAGGGTTAGTTAGACCCTCGAGCCGACCAAGGAGTGTATTCTGATTGGTCTCCTTGATGTGTGGCTCTTTTGTTGCATTAAGGGTTATGATCCTTGAGCGGTCCCTAAGTGTGGTTGTAGCCCATGTGGTTGCAGTGTGCTTGATGTGTGTGTTCCAAATGCTTGTTGTGGCGAGATAGTCATAGGACCTCTTGCTTTGAGTGATTTGGTATGGCATTTTAGAGGGTTGAGTTTCCTAACCCTGACTTATTTTGTGGAGGAATGATATCCCCTAGGTCTTGCCTTACCCTACGAGATTGGAGTGATTCCCTTGGTTGAGAGTCTCCTGAGGTTAAGATTGATTACTTTCCTATATCCTATGTCACAGGTGGGCATGTTGGACCTTAGCTTGTTGGTGGGTTGCAGGTGACATGTGTTGCCTAAATTACCCTTGCTTGGTTTCTTTGTTCATGTTGTGGGAAGGTCTGTTCGACCTTGAGGGTGCCAAGAAGTTCCTTTTGTGTGTATTCTCTTCCTGAGTTTTCTGTTTTCGTTATCATGCAAGTTTCGGTGCATGCCTTCTTGTGCTTTACCTCCTTGTGTTAATGATTGCTTGATTGACCCTGTGTGGTTTTGAAGTTTCTTTTTCATGTAATATTGTATTGAGATTATAAATATGGTAATAGAAAATGAATGATCATATTGTTAGTTCATAGATATTTTTTCATGCTCTGATATGATTGATGCATTTGTGTGAAGTGAATTGGGTGATGATGAGACTATGTTTGCATTCGTGCCTGTGTCAGAATTGTAAATCTCTCTCTCTCTTCTAATTGGTTTAACGAAGATGCCTATCTTTGAATGTGTGGTGTATTGAAATCCATGGTATGCTTGTCTCTTATGAGCAAATGTTTATGCATTAATGAAAGTTTGTTTTATTGGATCAATCTTGGGTAAAGGACCTAAGTCCCCAAGTTGCATTCATAATCATGGAGCATGTATGAATATGAATAGAAAATAATTCTATATTAAGTAAAGTTTAGAGAAAAAGGGAATAGTGAAACCATTGGCATGTTAATGATAATTGCATGATAGGTGCATCTTGTTGGTGAGGCCTATAGTCCCCAACTTTATTGTTAAGTCTTAAGAAATCATGTAGATGTTAAATTATTGTACTTGGATTCAAAATACAAAAGGTTAAATGAATGTTGAAATGATAATGTTGCATTCGTTTTCTTGAGTAAACATTATAATGATATTGCTCTATGTGTGGGAAATAAATGTGGTTAACATATGCATGTGGTAAGGTGATTTACCGCTTAATAAAAGTGAAAGTGAATGTGAGAGTTATTATGGCATTATTGATTTACTCTGTGTAGCACTATGATGTATTGTATGGATGTTGGGAGTACATGTTCTTGGAAAGTTGTATTGACATTGCACAATTAGAGTTGGATAATGGTTTTATTCTAGTAAGAGGAAATTGGAAAAAGGTACTCCCTATTATGTGAACATCCTATATTAGTGCGCATGTTGAGTGTTGTGAATACCCTGTACTTGCTTTGTGTGCCCATGGGATGGTGAGACTATGTACCCATCCATGGAGGATATGTTGTATTTGGGGTGTGGGATTAACCATACCATTATGTGGGTTATAGGACATAATAACCCAACCAAAATAACCTTGGACAAAATAACCTGGTCACAATAACCCAGGGACAAAATAACCCGGGGTCATAATAACCCAAGCCAAAATAACCCGTGGTCAGAATAACCCATGGACAAAATATCCCCATAAGAATATAGAGAAAGTAAAACAAAATTTATAAATTACATGTATGTTGCTAATAAAACTTTATTATTCAAATTTTCAATTAAAGTGTCAAATTATGACCGATGCCTCTTATATAATCTAAAATGTTATGGTTGGTATAACCATCAACCAATCTTTCTAGTCTTTCTTTGAGTTCACGGTATTTTTTCCTGCTTGGTTGCCCAATGTATCCAACCATATATTTCTCTATTCTATTCTCTTGGAGACTCTATTCTTTTTTCACCACTTTGATGAATTTCCAGACTGAGCTATGTGATGCTTGAAGCAATTCACTAAGTCCTCTATGCCATCTCTCAATAGTATTATTGGTTATGGGAAGATCATCTTGAGTAGTTGAATAGAAATTCCACATTGTGATTGGAAACTTGGGTGATCGTTTGTTGCCTCTTCTAGTTAGTCTGCCAATCCATGTGTCTTCAAAATAATCAACTTATTCCCACGAAATTGCCTTTATTTTTATAATTATTTGACATTTTATAGGTTATTTAAGCATATTAAAGGTCTTTTAAGGCTATTTTAGGGGTATATAATGGATATATGGTCTAAAAATGACCTAAATAGCCTCTATGGTGCCTCACAATCATATTTATAATTTATTTTGTCATTTCTAGTTTACTAGCTTGATCTAAAATGACCATGGGTTATTCTGTCCATGGGTTATTTTGACCACGGGTTATTCTGTCCATGGTTATTATGACCCTAGGTTATTTTTTCCTTGGGTTATTTTGGTCGGGTTATTTTGTCCGTGGTTATTTTGGCCGAGTTATTATGTCCTGATACCCATTATGTGTGATTGTATGTTTGTTACCTGATTGAGGGACAACCCATGTGTGGTTGAAATTCATATATATAATTAAGAGTAACCAAAAGTTAGTTTCGTAGAATCTCTTCTTTTGGTTCTCTAGTCCCTCAGTCTGTGATGGGGTAGTAGCAACCACAAAGTTCCTTGGGTAGAGTGTGCAGCATATGCATGTTGCAGCGTAGAGCATTCTCAGCTCAACTGATCTCGAGGAAAGTACTCACTACTTCCCTTACGATGGATCAGGGTACTTGGTCCATATGTGCTAGCCTAATCCCCATAGTTTTGTGTACAACAACATTGGTTTGTTCATATTTCCTGACCATCCATAGGGACGTTGAGCTAGCATTAGTGAGTCGACTTCATCCACATGAGAGGTGAGACTCGTGTAGCCCCATATTTATATATTCATATATACATTATTTATTTCGTATCTGCATGTGCTCTACCACAATGCTATAGATATGATGCCACACCACACTGATGTTCTGACATAGTGCTGGTGATGATGCCATGTGCTTAGATGCGTGAAGGTGCACTATGAGATTGTGTTATGGTAGCCTACTTGTGTGATGAGCGTGATGGGGCCTCGTACACTTGTAGAGGGACACTCATGTTTTCTCTCGACAGTGTTTGAGTCGGTTGGCATATGGGTATGTCCTAGCCATGTATACCTCTGGCTACGATGAGTACTTGCGTGTGCCCTTTCCATGAGGTATCGCTATGTGGGGTGTGTTATGTGCGTGCCTACTTCCGTGGAGCCACAGACACACTGCCATGCAGTGTACGACTAGTACGTGCCTTCTTCGGCTGGTGTATGACCATGCCGCGTTGAGATGTGATGCAGGATGTGACTGAGGTGCACATTCCATGCATATAGCCAAGCAGTGCGTGGGCCACTTGGCGAATCCATGCTGCGTGATGATGCGATGCAGGGTGTAGCCGAGGAGTACACCTCATGCCATGTGGTTGGTGTGCCCACTCTGCCACACATGAGGGGCTATTGCGATAGTCAGACGTTGTTCCCTCCTTCCTCGTCTGGTGGCTAGTTAGTCACATAGTTATGTATTGTGCCATTTTGAAGATTGTGAATCTTCTTTTGGTTATTGATGATTTTCACTTTGATTGTGAGGATCAAAAAAACTTGATTTATCTTGTTTGTGATGGTTTAGCCACAGATTGTGAAATTTCTTTACACGTAGCCCTCGTGGTTACATTTGATTTAGTGTTGAAATTGCGTGCATTTCTTGCTTTATTGCTAAAATTGAATCCTTATTTGATATTTATTTATGATCTTTGGTGGCTAAACTAGTTTTCTATTTGTTGTTTTCAAATGTTGGTCTTGTGTTGTAATGTGATTCCTCATCGGGAATGGGAGAGCCGGACTCGGTTGAGTGTATACGAGGAAGTAGACGTAGGGAACCTTGAGGATGGGGGTATGTGAGGCTGTTACATAGCTAGGATCCACTGCCCACCTATGTGTGTTGACTATCTCTTTGAGGCTAACCACCTTATTCAACAAGAGATAGGTCATTGTGGTCTTGTTTGGATGGTCTCACTGTGTGTGTGTGGCCTAACACCATCAAACCACTGAGTGTGAGGTATGGATTATGTGAGATGGATATTGGCTTTTGGCTCATGGACTATGTATCATAGATTAGTATGCTACTTACCGGTGTCCAAATGGACCTTTGTGTAGCCTTGTGATGTGATTCCCAGTGATGTAAGTATGTATGTATGTATAAATGCATGTTTCATCTTGGATATGGTTACATATGAAAATTTCAAAAGTTGGCTTATTGTACTTTAGAAAGGGTAAATTGTTATTTTTTGTGGAAAATGATGCCAAATATGTTCTCATGTGTGTGATTTGAAAGTGTTTGGAAAACAAATATTGTTGAAAATTATGGCGTTTTGGAAAGAATTGAGTGCTTATGCATCTTCTTTACCCTATTCTTAGTGCAGTTAATGTGTATCTTAACCTATTTTTGGATGAATGTGGATGTTAAATTAAATGCTTATTTTGAGAGTTGTGGTACAGGTGATGTTAAAAGAATAAATAAATTAATCATGTTATTTTGTTTCATGTTGAGATTTTATGAGTAAGGAATATGTCAGTATATTGATAATGATTCATAGAAAGGCGAAGGTTAAAAGGATTCTTGTTCTATTTTGTTTAGTGATGAATGATGTATATTACATTTCTCATTCTTGGAATGAAGTACAATCGTTTAATATTGATTATTATATTTTGAGTATTAATGTGTGCCATGGCTGCATATTAAGTTTACATGACTTCCAGGAGTAAGTCAAATCTTAGGGAGGGAGGATGTAACACCTCTCTAAAACTAGGCTGGTAAGATAGCATTTTGATTTGATATTCTAACTATTAAATGTTGTTATAATGAGACTAGACATTGATGATTAGTTATTATTCTTGATTACATGCTTCTATGTTATATATTGTTGTCATTGCTTATGTACAATTATGGGCAAGAAAGGGATGATGTCGTAACACTCATATTCGAGAGGCTTACACTATCATGACTCCCTTCTTGATGATTGATGTTGCTTTGGACTATATGTATATGCACATGTACTTTGACGTGTAATTGGAAGTGATGCAGGTATTGAGTATCGACTCCGCTTGGATCCACAAGCCTGAGCGTACTCATATTCCCCGATGGTGGTTACTGGAGGTAGTCACAAGCCAAATGTCCCCTATCCTAGCCCACTATACCCTATTAGGGTAGTGTTTCCTTGTTGATGTCTTATCATCTGGTTACCTAACGGTAACGTCTAGAGCACCTTTCAGCTGTATGTTTTGGCACACCTTTCTGTGGTATGTGGTTTGCTAGTATGTCTTGTTGAGGTATTTTGTTATGGTTTTCTTGAATCCATTATGTGGCTATATATTTTATGTGTTCTTATATATTTAATTTGGATTGTCAGTGTTTTGATGGGTTCCATTGGCATCTTCTCGTGCTTTAAATATGGTATTTTATGGTGGTTAATTATTGGGGATTTGAATTGTTAGTTTCTTGAGATTTTAAATATTTTATTTAAATATTTACTAATCCTTTTGGGGAGGCCATGTGTATTTTAATGTTGCTTATTTTGTGACTTTAATTAATTGTTCCTTTTGGGGGAGTTTGAATGGATAAAATTATAAAATGCTTTATTATCCCTTTTGTGGGTTTTGGGGGAGAGATCATTATTTTTGGGAAGAGGAAAGAAAGAAATGGCTGTTTTTGCATGGTGAAAGAAACCCCATGATTTGGGCAATTGAGTTGGAGAGATTGTGATGGTTTTCTAAGAAGAATTTGTGGGTAGTAGCTTGTTAAAACCAACACGCCATTCCTTATTTGTTGTCTAGTTTTGGAGCTTGGTTGTGTCTTCTTCATTGAGCAATTCTCCATTTCTGTTTTAGGGTGAATTGAGGTAATTTTCTATTTCTTCATTGTTGTATGGCTGGTAATTTGGGAATTTACTTGTGTGTCTTGGATGATTGGTATTTTTTTGATCTGAGTTATTTCTATCTCATGAAAATTTGAGGAACTTCTCTATTTCTTTTTTTGTAATGCTTGGAGTTGAATGATGGATTGTTTTAATTGGTTATTGCTAATTTGTAGTGTTTTGTATGACTTATTTTTGTAAATCTCTAGCAAACATGAAATGGGTTTATGGGAAAAATCTATTTTATGGGCTCTTTTTTATTTTTCTCATTTGCCGAATTTTTGTATGAAAAAAATTTCTTTAATTGCTTCTCTTTATCCTTTTGCTAAAAATGAAATTTAAGGGTGGATTTCATGTAGAAACGCCAAGATCTCAACTGGGTCTTTGGCATAGTTTAATTCTGGGCATTTTTCGTTTTTGGTCAAATTTGTGCCTATTGTTAAAATGACATTTTTATTTTCTACTCTTTATCTAGCTGTTAAAAAAGTAAAATAAAATTGGATTCTGTGTAGAATCGTCCATATTTCAAATGGGTCGTTGTCTGATTTTTAATTCGGGCATCTTCATATTTTCATGTTTTCCTTGCCCAACTTGACAAAGACGTTTTTTAGAACCGTTCATTTTTTTGTCCTAAACTTAAAATTGAAAGTGGATTCCAACTTGAAATGCCAAAATATGAACTGGTTCGGGCTTTGAATTTTAATCTGACACCTTTTTCATTTTTATGAAATCTTTACGCCTTCTAATTCATTGTGGTTCTCAGCTAATTTAAAAGATTTAACAACAATTTTTGATTTGGCTGTTTTAAAAGGTTTCTATGATGGATTTTGTGTCTTTTCTTCTATTTCACTTTTGTTATGGATTCCTTGTTTTGTTAAACGAGAAGGCCTATCCGTCTACAGGGCGTTGAGTTATCCGTTTGCAAGATGTTGATGCAGGCCTGATTGAGTCTCCTCGTCTGTAGGAGAGGTGTACCTAGTTCCAGTGGTTCCATCCCTTCGAGCACACATGATGACATTCCATCTAGTCAGTACTCTTGTACTTTATACTTCAGTCGTCATGAGTAGTACCTGTCATGTTCTTGTATGAGCATCTGTGTGTTGTGATTTTGGCCTTAATGCATTGTATTCCATGTATTCTCCATGCTTGATGTGAGTGTTGGCCTTATGTTTTCCTTGCCTTGATTATTCTGCTTGGGCCTTGTGACTACCTCCGAGCACGGTGGGGTGGCCTCTTTTGAGTCCACATGGTAGGGAGGCGTTGTCACCGCCATTGGGGACCGATGTACAGGTTATTGGAGCAACAGTTGGAGTCATCCCCTCTTCTATATTTATCTTATTAGATGATGTATTTTTATTCATGGAAATGCTATTGTATTTATACTTATTCTTTTATGCTTATTGTACTCTCTTGAGAGAGAGAAAGTAATCATAAATTTAATGAGAAGATATGTGATGATTATGCTTGACTTACGAGTTCGAGTGTTGGTATTGGACTCGCGTGTACTATGATAATTCTTTTATGGATTTCTTTTCTTATTTTCATGCAAAATTAGAAGCTTTGGCTGTATATTTTCCTTCCTGCTATAGTCTGCTAAAGTTCTGGAGCAATGTCACCTTTTGTTAAAGTTTTGTGCTGCTACTGCAAAAGTTTCGGAGCAACGCCGCCTTTTGTTATTGTTTTGTGTTGCTGCTGCCAAAGTGTCAGCGCATCGCCACCTTCTGTTATTGTTCTGTGTCACTATTGCAAAGTTCTGGAGCAACAGGAAGTTTTAGAGCACCGACGCAAGAAGTTCTGGAGTAGTGTAGAAAGTTCCGGAGTAGTGCTGCTAAAGCTCCAGAGTAGTGTAGAAAGTTCTGGAGCAATGCTGCTAAAGTTCCAGAGCAGTGCAGAAAGTTCTGGAGCAGTGCTGCTAAGGTTCCGAAGCAGTGCAGAAAGTTCCGGAGTAGAAGTTCTAGAGCATGAAGTTCTAGAGCAGGAAGTTCTGGAGCTGGAAGTTCTGTAGCTAGAAGTTCTGTAGCTAGTAGATATGTAGCTAGAACTTCCGTAGTAGGAATTTATCGAGTAGGAAGTTTCAGAGCAAAGTTTCTGGAGCTATTATGTTTGTTCCTGTTTGGATTTTCTCTAGAGGGTGGATTAGTCATCTCCTTTGGGTTGTGTTCGGCCATGCTTGGCCATGTTTGTTGTCATTATATTGTATTGGAAACTGATTTTTGTGTAAGTTATTATTTATGTTATAATTTTTTTTTTATCTTGTTTTCTTTTGGCTCTTACCCTTCGGGGTTGCGTAGTGGGATGTTACATAAACAATTAAATAATAACAAATTATTTAATTATTTTTGAAGAATAAGGATAATTAGTGATGTAATCAAATAAATAAAATTTATTTAATTAACCAAGGATGAATAATAGTAAATTAGAATGTGAAATAATTAATATAATTAAATAATTAAAAAATATTTAACTATAGGAGATGATGTGAAATTAATAAATAATAAAATTATTTAATTAAAATGGGAAGAAAATTAGTTTAAAAATGTTAGTCAATTTTGAGTGTATAGATTTTTTGCCTCTTTAAGGTAATACATTTTTATAGCATTGTTTCAAAGAAAATGATGACATGCCCTAGTTTATCTTGGTGAATGAAATGGAGTCAGTATGCCCCCTTGAGAGTTTAATGGAGGAATGAAATTACACAACTGAACTTTGAAAAAGGGTTGAAGAGATGTGATATAGGTGAAGAAAATGGAAAGAATAAGAAATATTTATAAGACAAGAAAGGAGGGTTCATGTTAATGTTAGATGTATGTTGGCGGAGTTGGCGAGAATGGTTTTGTTGGGTGCATTTGCAAGGATGTTGGAGAAAGGGCGACTTTGAACGAATTTACTCAAATTTTGGTGAAATATTTGAAAACATCACTTAGCTCTGAACCAACTTTCCAATGCATTTTGAATTTCAAAAATATGATATGTTATTCAAAAGTTATGCCTGATTTTGTAAAGCAACCTCTTTTAGGACAAATAGGCACATTTGCATAAGGGGTAATGGGGTTTATGTTAGCCATAATGACACATATGAATGAGAAAATGACACAATTGAAAAGGTAATGGCATAATCGTTGAATGGTATGGCACAATTGATGGATTATTTGGTGCATATGCAATACATAATGGCACATATGAATGTGGAAATGGTACAATTGAAAAGGAAATGGCACAATTGCAAGGAAATGGGGCAATTATTGAAGGATATGACACACTTGATGGGTTATTTGGTGTGTATGCAATGTAAAATGGTGTAAATACTCAGTATAGTTGCACATTTGATGGGAAAATGGTGCAACTAATAAGAAAATGGCACAATTATTGATGATTAGGGCATAAACACCAATGAAAGGTTGCAAATTCCCACAAAAGTGGTGCAATTTCTCAATATACATGAAAGCTTGCATCCATCCCTATAATATCACATATGTGCAATATAATGGTGTAAATGAATGTATAACAACACATATGAGTGACTGTATGACACAATTTCCCGAGAAAAGGCACATTTGAGTGTTGCCACTAGAATGGAACAAATGCATGCCATAATGATGCATATTCCTAGAAAATGGTGTAAATGATGGAAAGGATGGGTGCAAATAATGGTTTACAGGGGAATTAAGTGCTATGAAGGAACAACATTGAATGAGGTTAGTTAAGTGGATGAGTATGGTGATAGGGAGGGTGAAATTAATGGGGATGGTTAGGTTGATTAGGTGTGTTGGATAAATAGGTTGAATATGCATAAGTGAGTAAGTTGAAATTGAAATGGGAAGGTTAAAATTGTATATGTGCATGGATGGGTTAAAGGGTCAATGGATAGGTGAATGGTTAGGATGGGATGAGGAATATGATAGTGAACATGATGTTGGTGTGTATGAACATGGCTCATGAAAGAGGTGGATTATGGGAATGAGGGGAAAACTAGGGAAAACTGGTTAGAATGAATGTTAGTATGGTTTAAGTAAAGAAGGGAATTGGTCATGATTGATCGGTGTCACACAATATAATGTATGATGAATGAAACTTAAATAGATGGACATGAGATGGATTTAAATAGATTGATGTAGATGGTTATTGATAGATTGTGTGCTTTCTATTTATGTTTTTTTTATCATCATAGAGCTTATTATGAAAAATGGATATATGTACACCAAGTTGAGATAAACCTTGGCAACCTTGGTATCCCTTGCATGAACTTTGACTCTCCAAACTGTAGGAGTTTATGGTGAACTCCTCAAACACCCTAGAATCACCTGCAAGAAAAAATAGCTTCCATAAGAGAGAAATGGTAGAAATATCATGCTATCATTAAGGATGCAAGAATTCAAAATTGAATATGGAAAAGTACATATGATGCCTTACTTATATAGGAAAAGAGTGAGATAGGATTAGACAAGATCATGACAAGTGTCTTAATCCTATAACATGAGACAACTAAGTCATAACAACCTCAATGCAAATATTAAATGCATGAGAGAAATATTAAATGCCTAGATAACTAAAAGTAAACAAAAAGACATGACCCCATTATAACTAACTTCTAGAAATGACAACTAGGAAACTTAACTCCTAAGTAAACTTATAATAATGTGAATAGGTCCTCACTAATAACTAGTTAGGAAATAACCCCATTCACACCAACACAAACAAGAAGGATTGTCTTCATTCATACCAAAAATAATAGAACCTTGTCAGAATATGTTCAAGGGAAATGATTTTAAAGCATGATAACCCTAGTGAAAAAGATATTTAAATGACCTTATATGTATAGGATGATTGTAAATACCAAAAGCCATTCCCACACACACAAGGAACATATGTGCACCAGTGATGCAATGAGGACATTATGCAAATAGTACATACAAAAATGATGCCCTTGCCACATTCTTGCTCCTCTAATCATTTTGAGATATCTTCAAGGAACATTATAATAGAA
Source organism: Sequoia sempervirens (assembly GCA_007258455.2). NCBI lineage: Eukaryota > Viridiplantae > Streptophyta > Pinopsida > Cupressales > Cupressaceae > Sequoia > Sequoia sempervirens. Next base: position 42,828,258 of record VDFB02270651.1, read on the forward strand.
CAATAAGATAAATCAAGCAATAAAAAGACTCAAGGACCAAACAGATCAATAGCCATCAATTTTTTTTTCCAAGAGATATGTGCTCAAGATGGATAAATTCCAATTGTAGGAAGGATGCATCCATAAGGCATGATAGGCTGGATGAGATGTTTTAAGCTGGCTTGGCAATAAATCAAATAGGTTGTAGATAGTTTAACATGAGTCTCTAATTGTGATTTTTGCATTAATGCTTGATGTCTTTGGGTATTGCATAGTTTGTACTTGTTTGAATGTCATGTCCAAGAAATGTTGTGAATTATGCGAGTTTTTTGGATTTTTTGATTTTTTTTGGATTTTGGGGATTATTTGATTTTTTTTTTGAATATAGGGTTTTGATTTTTTTGAATTTGGGGTTTTGATTTTTTTGAATTTTTGGGATTATTTTATTTTTTTCAATTTTTGAGATAATTCAAACTTTTACTTTTTATTTTTGATGATGATGATGACATTGATGAATGATGAAGAGATATTGATGTGTGGGGGTATCAAAGACATTTTGAGATCTTGCCACTAGCCAAGTGAAAGTTTTTTTTTTAGGAAAAAGTGGCAAGCCACTATATTTGTATTAATAAATATATATAGTTTTACAAAGTCCTGGTTCAAGTGGACATACTAGCAGGAAAGAACTAGGCAAGAAACCCCCCAGTTATAGTCTGTGTAACAAATGTTCGTCGATACAAACCAATTACTAGCAGCAAAGTTATCAATTTTGAAACTTGAAATCTATTAAACCCTAACCTCCTACCTAACCCTTTACAAAAGACCCCATTACATAATTACAAAATCCCATAAGGACCCCATTACATACAAAAAATCCATTACATACTTGCAGAATCCCAAGAAGTACATACAAAAAACCCATTACATACTTGCAGAAACCCAAGAAAACCATTCCCATTACATAATTTCATAAACCCATACGAGCCCATTAACAAAACCCATACAAAATGAACATAGAGCAAAATTGAATATTTGAAACTGCCGAGCACCCCAAAGCATAGGATCTAAATTAAAAGGAGGTTGGCTTGTTTCTTGTTCTTCGTGACCCGTTGACAAAACTCTCTTCATTGACCACATACTTCTACTTAAGATCATAATCAAAGGATGAAACCGACTTGTTTATGTCTGGAACATAACGGTAGCAAAATTTTCCCTTCACAACATGTGGATAAGGTGATATTTGCAGATCATGAACACAAACATGACTCCTCAAAAAAGAAATTGCATGATATTTTCTTTTAAAATTATCAATTTCTTCCATGGAAATTGAGAATTTGTACTTGTTGAGAGCTTGATACATATGGAAAAAAGTATCATACTTTGTTGATAAAAGCATACCTTGAAATATTTCTGCATACTTCTTCTTAAAATGTATTAAGTGTCTTGGAAATAAACCTCCCACTAACCCGTCACCTTTTGAAAAATCATATTTCTGGACACTGTAAAGAAGAGCTTCATTCTCCATATATGAGCTAATAACAAACTTATTAGCAATATTTCTTAAAACATCAAAATTTTGGACCATATCCAAGATGTTTGATAAGAAAATTGACAATACGTTTGCTGGAAATATAATTCTTTGCAAATTTGTATGCAAAACATCTTCTCCTATGATGGTTTTAATGCAATTCAAAACACACTTGCATTTCACCTTGAATACCTTTTGCAGTTCATTATTGTCAATGCTTTTTGAAAACAATTCCTCCCATGGTTTAATCACCACTGGCACCCTAAAAAAATTTCACGAAACTTAGAAAGCTCCATTAGCACATATAAAGACAACCCCCACTGCATCCTTCATAATCATTGGCGCGATGAATAGTGAAAATAATCCAACTGATATAAATTTAAAGCAAGCTTAATGACCTTTTTATGAAAAATATTTCTTGGGATATGTCGTTGCAAGAACGACATGTTGAAGGGCATCAGAATTTTAGCCAACAACTGATTAAACAGTTAACTTGCCACCTTTGTACTAGAACAAATATCCACACAATTTCAATTACATAATGTAATAATTAATACTAATCCCATAGTTTAGTAGCATTTAAATTTTAACAATCCTAGCCAAGCGAAAGTTGATTGATCTGATTGATTGATTAATGATAGGTTAACATTGTTGAGATAGGAACAAGTTAGGATAGTGTTGTTAAGATACAAACAACATGATGATTGGGAAGGATACATCCCGATGATTGATTGGATAAGATAGATCAATGTTTGTCACAAGGCTTATAACAAAATATGTTAGATGGTTTGATAACCCACTGGAGTGTAGGCACTTGATGATATTGATATGGATTGTTTGGATTGATGTTGACGAAAATATTTATTCATGAGATGGTGGAAGATGCTCAAAATTTTGTTTATATTTTCAAGATATTTAATTTTTTTATGATTTTTTAAAGGTTTCCAAGTCTCCAAGTGAGCTAGAAGGAACATATCAAGATATTTTTATAGCAAGATGTAATCACCTGCTCCAAGTGTGTAGCAATTTATGGGATATTATGAGTGCATGAATGGAATAGCACGATGGAAATAGATAGGTGAAGGATAGGGATGATAAGGATCATGCAAGTAGATCTAGGATAAGGGATTTCACCTCCAAGGACTATCTCGCAATAGGATAACCTATTTGACCCAAGCTGAATGATTGTATAGTGCTATACAGGTGATGGTAAGACATGGGATAGTATATGATCAAAGGAAAAGACCATGCCAAGATTCTTCTAAAGCATGGTTTGAAGTATATGCCCCTAGTATTTATCAAGATCAAGGTGGGTAGAAGAGATGGATGAAAATGAAATGGATTGGATGGATAGTGGTGTATGAGATAAAATGCTTCCAACCAGGCTGGTATACATAGATAATTGATTTTACACATGACACCTATTTTTCTAGGTTTTCATCATGGTACTTGCCCAAAGTGCCATAAGAATGGTTTTCACTATTGAATGGATTATTTTTCTTTACTTTCTTATTTTTTATTTTATTTTTGTTTTATTTTTTTCGAATGATCACCCATTATGTTGGACCACCTAGTTGGTGATGTTGATAGAGATGATTTTGTCATCATGTGCCAATAATGTCCTTCCTTGAGGAGTTTATTTTCCAAGATAAGAGAACTTGTATATAGAACATGTATGTTATTGTGATCCTCTTTGATACTAGAGTTAGCTTTATATAAATGTGCAAATCATGATAGAGTTCCATTAGAGTCATTGTGATAAAGTGTTAATGCTAGAACATGGTGAATGTGGGATTTGGAATTTTTAGATTTTAAGTGAGATGATGGATTTTGATGGGGGATATGTGATGTGGATTAATTATCTAGTAATTTGGATATAGGATTTTGTATCTTCCAAACTTGGGACTGTGGATGATGGAGTGTAGATGTGGGATTTTGGGTTTGTTGGGGACCAACAATTTTATACAACTTTTGTGATGCAAAATAAGGACATTGCTAACTCAAAATAGACCCAAGAGGTAGAATAAGGCTTGGTTCAAAACTCAACTCCATTTTTGCTCCTAGATTCAACTTCATGGCTACTAATAAAAGGCTTCATAAACATACTTGGTTCAAAAACTCGAGGAATAATACATGCATGGAAGACATGTTAAAAGTCTTCCAACCTTGAATCACAAACAAAAAGAGATGACAAACAAACCACCATCAAAGGAACTACAACTTTTACAACATTCAACCTAGGAAAGATGGTTCCAATATACAAAATCAACCCTTAAAGAACATTCAAACCTCAATGCAAACTTTGGATACCTTTCATCAACATCTTAGACATGTTTCCAACGAGCCTTCCAATGCATAGATGCAATCTAGACTCCTACATGCTTGTGCAACAACATTTACTTAACTATCTTGACACAATTCTCTTGGGACAGTCAAAATAAGACTCAAAACCAATCCTTCAAGGTGTTAAAAACTCTTGATATAGGTCTACACATACTCCTAAAATACTAATCAACACTCACCACTTCCAAAATTTGAGAAATAATGCATGGGTTTTAGCTAACAAGCATAAAATGAGGGTTTTACACTGTTTTTCATGCTTAACTTGAAACAAACTAGTGAAGATTCCTTCCAAACAAGAGCATATTAGGACCTCCCACCTTGAAAATATTGAATAAAAAGAAAAAAATATAATTTTGGGTGAGTTTTTAGCATTTTTGAATGGCAGAATCAACAAATATCACATTTTATTTCTCACTAACTGCCCTAGCTAGGGTTTTAACCTATTTTCAGAAAAAAACTTAATAACTTTCAAAATATGCAATGAAATATGATGCCAAGAAAACTAAAATTTCATAGATTCACATATACACATGATCCAATTGATTTCAGACCCTCATCTAGTCTGTATAGGCTGTACTAAATAGTAGAAAATGACTATCACGTTTAGAAAACACGGGAAAAAGCTTCCTTGTATTCATCAAAACATCAAAAATCAACTCCCCCTTCTTGAATTCTACCATGCACACCTTATACATGACTTTTCCATCAGTTAAAAATAATTCCCAACTTGGTTTTAATATTTCCTTGATTTTATGCCACTTGCCCAAAAGTTGCATGGCCATTTTTAGCAATTTTGACAATTTTGAGCAATTTTGGCAAATTTTAAACCCACACCTCATAACTCACAAAAAATGGATTAAATACATTGAAAATGGTCATAAATGACCTTATTAACCCATTAAACCCATTAATTACCTAAAAAAAACCAAAATACAAAATTAAAGCAAAAATGGAACTTCAGGTGCCCCTGCACCATTTTGTGTTGATATTGAATATTTTTTAAAGAATGTGGACACTATTTATTGATGGAAGGCCTTTTTTAGATGGATCTATAGTTTCATTGACTTTTAAATTTGGATTTATAATTTATTCTTTGTACGATCTAGTTTGCTTTGAGATCCATTTTAACTTTATGTGTCCACTTTGATTTTTGGATTTATTAGCTTCAATGGCTTGATATTGATCCTTTTCTTTGTAACAATTTTTCTTGTGTTGGTCCCCATTAGTGGATGGAAGGATTTGGGAATGATGATCTATGATGTGGATAGGTGGAGTTTTGGTAGCAACCTTGTGGTAAGGACTATTCATGGCCCCTATTCTGATGTTTGTATTAGATGAAGTTGCCCTTGGTATCATAGAGGTACCACTAACATCCTTAGATTTCCTGATCAATGAATAACCTAGTCCTTGATATTTAGGATTGTCAAAGAGCTTTACCAACTCTAGAATACCCTATTCATGTAGGCCCGAACCTTTTCCCTTATACAACATGCTATGAATTTTTTTGATTAAAATAGGATATGTGTTGTTTTGGTAACAAGATGCTAATTCTTCTTTGTGCTATTCAGAATCATCAATGGTAGTTATCTCCTCATTAGTAAGGAAACTAGATTTGAAAAAAGTAAGTGATCCAAGTTGATAGTAGACTAGTGCTTTCTCATCCTTCATGTTTATTGATTCATAATTTTGTGAGATGTCCTTGGGGATTCTTGTGAATTCTACTATAACTTCACCATCTATGTGTCCATTGGAAGAAAGTATCTTGTTTAAGGAAGTGGAGGCTATTGGTATATGGATGGGATCAATTTTGATTTTGGAATCATGGATGGCATGTAAAGGGATAATGGGGTCTTGATCAAGAATAGGATGAGATTACACGGTTTGGATAACTTGGTCTTGATCCATTTTAGGGCTTTCTTCTTGATGCTTTGGATTATAGTCTTGACATAGATTAGGTTTGGCTAATATTGTATGAATAAAGGAAACTTGCATAGTCTCAACATGTTGGCATGGTGATAATTGATTTTTAATAGGAACCACTGGAGTGGGAATGATGAGCAATGGGATCAATGATGACGTCTAGTTTGAGATATCTTGATTATGGGTTGGATTGACATTAAATAGTGGATTATCTATTATGGATAGCCCTTGGGAAAAATATTGAAAAGTGCTATTATTGGATGAGTCGGTTGATGGGGATAATGTGGATTGATGTTGCAAATGTGCAGAGGATGAAGGAATGGGAGGAGAGATAGAGGCTTCTTGTGGTGATGATCCTTCAAGATGACCTGTCATGAAGTCAAATGAGGTGGATATGTTATTACAATTTCTATATATAGGTGAATGGTTTTGATCCTGCTCAGGAGAAGTGTCTTGATATATGCGTAGTTTCTTACTATGTGAACCATGGATATTATTAATGTGATTATTTTGTGATGAATTTTTAGGATGATCTTCAATAGCGACATCTCCCATATCAATGAGATCCTAAGTAAGTTTTTTTAATTTATAGCAACCTTGAGTGGTATGTCCCTTTTATCTATGATATTCAAAAAAAATTGTGTCCCTCCACCATATAGGTTTAACCTGGGGTTCATATTAACAAATTTATGGAAGTGTTATCATGTTGGCTTGAACCAATTTCTTCAGTGTTGTTTCGATGGGTTCTCCTAATGGAGTGTAGTTATGTCGAGAAATATTATTTTGTTGTGGGGTTCCTCTTTCTCAATTTTTTTTGATGGTTAATGAGCTTTGATCAGTGGGTGGTGTTTTTTAGATTATTTTTGGTTCAGTATTTGAAGCCATCTTAGTATCTACCACACCATTGTTGATCAAATTTTTGTTCTTTGACCAAGACCAAGATTTTTCATTAGAGGATCTTTGTTTATCTTTGTTATCCTTAATATTTTCATGATTCCCTTTGCTATGAGGGATTTTTCAATGGTTATTCCTTTCCCTATGACTTCATAAAATGTATTAGAACATTGAACTTTTGGATGGAACCCTATCTCAGTGTTCAAGTTTTCAATGAATATTTCCACAATTACTTTTTAGGTATGTGAGAAGGATAGCTGTTGACAAGACTTCTCTATCTTTGTACGAAGAAGGTAAAAGTCTCTCCATTTTGTTTAGAATCACATAAGTATTTTATGGATATTTCTCATTCCAAGCTGTATGAGAAGTGTATTTTGAATTTCTCAACTAATTCAATGAACGTTTTAATGTCAGGAGGTAATCATGAGAACCATTCCATAGATTGTCCCCCTAAGCTTCTAGTGAAGAGGCACATTAGATAAGTATCATTATGCATCACCTCTAGAAAAGAAACACAAAATTATTTGATATGCTCAACAAGGTCTCCTTTTACTTTATATTTATCAAATTTTGGTATTTCAAAATTTCTTGGAAAAGGAGGCATACATATCGTCCTTTTCGAATGGGTAATGGGTATATGTCTCCAAGCATATATCTTTTCTTTGTTGATCTCATACTCATGTTTGAAATTTGTTGTTGAAAATTTTGTATTTGAAGATCCAAGTCATTTTTTTTGCTTGGGAACTTGCATGCTATTAAGATCATAAGTGGTTGCGGGATGGGTAGAAGAATAGCCTTGGGAAAATTTCATTGATGATGGATTTTGGTGAATGTATGAAGGATTTTTGGAAATGTAAGTGTGGGTAGTGGGGTTGAAGTTATCATGAGGGTTGGATGCAATGAATTATTTTTGAGGATTTATGATGGCATGGTGTTGTGAAGTCGTAGTGTTTTGATGGATGTTTTGGTGTGCATTAGGGATGATAGTATGTTGAGGTTGCAATGTGTAAGTATAAGTGTTGAATGTAAGTGGTTGGGGAATGCTATTAGAAATTTTGGGTAGAAAAATAAAAGCATGCAAATATTTTAAATAAAATAATATTGTGGACTTCATATTTTCCATTCAAATGCATCACACTTATATAGGAGTTTAATGTCCTACGTTATAGGAAACTCCGGAAACAACTTTCCCAAATATATTGAGTTGTTTTAACAATTCAATATATTCATACTAGTACTACAATGACCTATATAACAAAATATAAAAAACATAATTATTATATGCATCCTATGATGCAATATTCCTAACACCCCCCATATTGCATCATTCTCCAAAGGGATAGTTAACTGACAATACTTGATGACCCCGTACAGTAGTTCATCATTAGGTATGAGTAGGGACATACACATCTACTCATGAAAAGCAATGGTAGAACTAGCCTCACCATGCTAACTATAATTTCATCTAAGGCTAGGGACAAACACATCTACCCATGGAACCAATGATAGGGAATAACACATATATCTAAGGTCTTATAACAAGTTTGGATACAGACAAACACATATATACAACATCAATGTTATGAACATGGACAAACACATCTTCGCACAAAAATTATGACCGGGGACAAACACATCCAATCATAATTACCAACTCCTGTGATTGGAGACAAACAATTCAAATCACTTACACCGTCTTATGAATGGGGACAAACACTTCCATTCACAAACAATCAACAATTGTGATTGGGAACAAACACATCCAATCACAAATACAAACTTTTTGATTTGATTTAGAAAATATATTCCTCCTCACTATTTTCATGTTGAGGGTCTTTAGTAGCCACTTCAAAAATGCATTCTTCATCATCATCTACAACCAATGCTTTATTTGAATTTATATTTCCATTAGGGATATCCTTTGCATGTTGAATGTAGTTCATAATGATGTGTCCTTTTTAGTAGCACAAAATTCTATCCTTTGAGAACTAATTTCCCTTTGAAGTAGAAGAAATGGATGTAAAATTATGGTTAGCCTTGTTTTTGACAAGCATTGCAGTTTCCTCTACAATTGAGTCATTTTTCTTGATTCCTTCATCAATCAAAGTAGATATTATATCTTCTATAGTAAAATCTACTTTGTTCAAAGTGAACACAATATTACCATAGCTAGGAGGCATACTATTCAACAAAATAGCCTTTGTATCATCATCTTCTACTTTGGATTTTATACCAGCTAGTTGGTTCATCAAGGAACGAAACTTACTGATATGTTGACTAATATTATCGCCTTCCATCATTTTTAGCCCAATTTTTTTTATTTTAGGCTCATCTTTACACTTGATGCTTGTGATCCAAACAAAGAACTGAGATCATCCCATACTTGCTTTGAGTTCTTTGATAAGTCAATATGGTGGAGATATGCATCTAAAAGTGCAAGACTAATCAAAGCTATTGCTCTTCGATCCTTTGTAGTCCATTTTGTGATTTCATTTGCATCACTTGGTTGTGGCAAAATTCCACTCACTACATCCCATAGATCCTTTTCAATAAGGATCAATTATAGTTTTAATTTCCATGTGTGGAAGTCTTTACCTTCAAATTTCTCAATTGATATGCTATTTTTCTCCATACTAAAAAACCTAATCCCCCCCTTAAACAAAACAATGTCAAAGGTGCCGGTTTCCACCGGTAATGCACCTTGACTTGATTGGATACACTATTATATTGATTTTTATAAGACTAATATAATTTAAACCTCCCCTTTTTCATTACATATAAATATCCTATTATATGAAAAAATAGCGTTAATCTTTAAACAAATAATTTTGTTTGGAGTCATGGAAAATAGCATTCTTATTCTTTGGAAAAAAACCACCTCTTTGAAACACTCTCCCTCTCCACAAAAAAACAAAACACAAATGTAATAAGAACATTTCGGAGAAAATTATTATTTTTTCATGTGCCTTTGCGGGCTCTACAAACTCAGGCTATTAGAAAAGCTACACAATGCATGCGACCTTCGTGATAGCATTTTCACCTTCCACTATGCAATGACATCGATCTCTCTCCTTTTAACTAGGTGACTTACTTTATTTAGCCTCCTACCATCTATTTCATCCTATCGACGGACCTTGTGTGATTAGAGCTCCCTTTGATAGTGGCAAATTCAACTCTGCAACAACTTTGGCTACACTAATTACTACCTCTTATGGAAATTGATAGATCTCAAATATTTGATAGATCTACATGCACCAAGGACAATGTGACAGATGCATATTCATGCATCCACATAAAAACCAATGAAGCTCCACCAATGGCATCAAATAAGCATATCTCATGACTTAAAAGTCACAATAGAGAATATCAAAGACTTCTTATTGTTGGAATATTTTATTCTGCAGTCAGCAGACCTGACAACTCAGCCCCCACGTCAGTTGAAGAATTTCAACTTGAAACAGCCCAACGTAACCTACATCATTTATTTTTGGAAGGTATATTTGAATTTGAAATGGAGTGCATGTTTTTGAGTTCAAAATAGCTGTTGCAGCCTACCAGCAATTAATGAAGGTAGGTAGATTTGAATTTTGAATCTAAGCGCTCATTCTCATGAGCTTGCTAATAGAATACAAAAATAATGTATTCATTGGAGTTAGTAAGAAGTTAGTATGGTATTGGGATTGGTTGACCCTGCAGCACCAGATGAAGTGGAGAATGTTCAACATAGAACCAGTGACAACAACAACACAGAAGGAATGTTTTAGTAAACGCAACACATGGTCAGTTACAGCTATAGGATTGTAGTAGTTTATATATTTCAGTGTGAGTGTAGCACCATTTGTATTGGACATCTGTCCAAGTTAGTTTAAGCTTTATTTTTTTCATGTAAATCAAAGAATATCCTCTGAGTTTTTGTATTTTGAAGCAAACAAGGAATATATGCAAAGTTAATTTTCTGTCTGTTTAGTCTTGTTGTCATTGTGCATCCACTGTGCGTATTCTGTGTGTTGTTTTTATGTTCTATCAATCTAGTAACAACAAAAAAGTTGTGTATCAACACCCCTGCCTACCAACAAGTGGTATCAGAGCCCTATTTTTCTGGGCAGACAGTCAGTCAGTAAGTTTATTGTGGGTGTCTTTGGTAAAGCCCTAGGTTATCTAGGCATTGTATAGTCTTCTCAAATTTGAGAAATATAGCAGGAGGTGAGAGCAAAGGTTGGAAACAATCACCACATTTTGATGGGTAGAATTACGATATATGGGCTAAGAAGATGAGAACCATTTTAGTTGCAAATGACCTATGGGAGTTGGTCACAAATGGGTTCAATGATATCACAGACCCAAATGCATTTGCAGCCCTTTCAAATGCACAAAAGAATTAGTTGAAAGATATAAGAATGAAGGATGCAAAAGCCCTCAGTTTGATTGAGGCATCCTTGAGTGAGGCTATTTTCCCATGTATTGTAGCAGAAAACTATGCAAAAAAAGTTTGGGATATATTGCAAAATAGTTACAAAGGGACTAACAAAGTGAGATTAGCTAAGTTGCAGCTCTTGAGAAGAAATTTTGAGACTCTACAAATGAAAGATAATGAGTCCATTTCATATTATCATACTAAGGTTTCAACCCTGGTAAATCAGCTGAGAGTCAATGGAGAAATAATGGAAGAGCAAAGGATTGTTGAGAAAATACTAAGAAGTTTGCCTACTAAGTTTGATTATGTAGCCGTTGCCATTGAAGAGGCAAATGATTTATCTCAAATGACTATAGATGAGTTGATGGGTTCACTACAAACCCATGAGCAACGGTTGAACAGATCTACTCCTTCCCTAGAGCAAGCATTCAAAGCTTAAACCAATGGAAGAGGTCGGGGAAGAGGAAGAAAGAATAGAGGAAGAGGTCAAAGAGGCAGAGGCAGAATAAATTCATTGAAGAGGAGGTACTGACAACACAAAGGAGCCGAGCAACTCACAGTTAGCAAACCGGAACTAGAGGATGAACAACAGTTCAAATCAAAGGAGCGACAAGAGAAATGTGCAGTGTTATTATTGTCACAAATATGGCCATTATGCCAGTGAGTGTAGAAAAAAGAAACGTGACCATGGAGGCCAAAATGCTAATATAGCAAATGAAAACAAAGCTGAAAATGACAAACAATCCAATGTATTCATTGTTTGCAATCTTGTTGAGCACAACAATGATGAAGTATGGTACTTGGAAAGCGGATGCAACAACCAAATGATTGGTAACAAGAACTTCTTCACCTCCATTGACAACAGTATAAGAACTGAGATCAAAATGGGAAATGATGAGAAGGTTCCCGTCATTAGAAGAGGTGTAGTCAACATCCAAACCAAGAATGGTGAGAAGCAGCAAATCCAAGATGTTTATTATGCCCCCGACATGAAGCATAACCTATTGAGCATTGGACAAATGGTCCAAAACGGTTACAAGATCCTGATGGAGAATGGAGAATGCAAGATATTAGATAGAGGAGGCAGCAAGAGAGTGATGGTTGCAATGCAGATGACGAGAAACAAAATGTTTCCTCTCAGGATGCACATAGTATTTGTGACAAGAACAACAGATGGTCAACAACAACATTGTTCACCGACACTGATAGCAGACGCACAATAGTCAGCGGTTGAACATCAGCCTGCTTTCAATACAGTCATCAAAGACCCATCCAAACTATGGAATTTAAGGTATGGGAACTTAAGCTTTTCAAGTTTAAGTTTATTATCTAGGAAAGGAATGGTTAGGGGTTTACCATCCATTGTAGAACCCGATGGCAAGTGTGAAGCTTGCATTTTAGGAAAGCAACATAGTCAACCTTTCCAATCCAGGTATTCTAGGAGAGAAAAGGCACCACTTGAGGTAGTGCACTCAGATTTGTGTGGACCCATGAAAACCACCACCTTAGCTCGAAATACATATTTCATGACTTTTATAGATGACTATAGTAGAAAAATATGGGTCTATTTCTTGAAAAAATATCGGAAGCCTTTGAGAAGTTTAAGTGGTTTAAGGCAGTAGTTGAGAAGGAGAGTGGTCATTATATAAAAAACCTTAGGATAGATAGAGGGGGAGAGTACATCTCCAATGAATTTTTGAACTTTTGTAGGAATGAGGGCATTCACAAACAATTTACAACAAGATATACCCCACAACAAAATGGAGTGGCAGAGAGGAAAAATAGGACCATTCAAGATATGGCGACAAGTATGCTGAAAGCAAAAGGGTTGCCACACATATTTTGGGGAGAAGCTGTAGCAACAATAGTCTATATACTGAATAGGTTCCCCACAAGGGCTGTCCATGATAGGATTCCATAAGAGGCGTGGACAAACAACAAATGGAGTGTTGAGCACTTAAGGATATTTGGGTGTGTGGCATATGCAATCGTGCCAAAAGAGAAGAGGCAAAAATTTGATGACAAAGGAGAAAAGTGTATCTTCATTGGCTATAGTGAGGATTCAGAAGCCTACAAGTTATACAATCCCATCACCAACAAAGTAGTAATCAACAGGGATGTTATGTTTATTGAAAATGAAGCATGGGATGGAATGGTGGATGACACCACGGGTATTTAAGTTACAATACCCCTTGATGATGAAAAAGTTGTAGATGATAACATAGGAGGAGATCAAGAGAGTAGTAGCTCAGGAAGAAACCACCATAGAGCATTGGAAAATAGCAGCTTTGGTGATCTACAATAGAACAGTAACTCTGGCAGTGTTCAATAGAGACAACAGTCTGGCAGCACTGAACAGAGATAGCAAACTAGTAGCTCCAGAATTCAGCAGAGCAGTAGCTCTGACAGTCAGTAGTACAATAGCTCAAGAGGTCAGAGTAGCAGTAGTTCAGAAGCAAAATCAGACCCTACACTAGCATCATTGATGCCATGTAAGATAAGGAGTGTGAGGGATATCTATGATTACACACAACATGCTGATTATGATGAGAACTTGGGTTTTGCACTATTCTCCTATAGTGATCCAACACACTTTGAGGAAGTGGTAAAAGAAGAGAAATGGTGTAAGGCCATGGATGAAGAGTTGGAGGCTATAGAGAGGAACCAAACATGGGATTTGACCGATTTACCTAAGGGTAAACAAGTGATTGCAGTGAAGTGGGTCTATAAGACCAAGTGTACTGCAGAAGGGAAGATTGAAAGACACAAGGCAAGGCTAGTATTCAAAGGGTATAAACAACAACCTAGTATAGATTATGATGAGACATATGCACCAGTTGCAAGGTTGGAAACATTGCGAACAATGATAGCAGTTGCAACAAAGCATTCAGCTGAAGGTGATATCTTAATTGCTATTTTGTATGTAGATTTTATTTTTACTGGTAACAACGATAGAAAAATTGTTGATTTTAAGGAGGTGATGAAAAATGAATTTGAGATGATGGATTTAGGTTTGTTGAAGTATTTTCTTGGGATAGAAGTTCAACAAATAGTGCATGGAATTTTCATTTCGCAATCTAATTATGCCAACCAAATTTTAAGGAGGTTCAAAATGAATAGCAACAAACCTGCCCCCACACCAACAACAACAGGTCTGAAACTGCGCAAGACTGACAGCAGTGAGGAAGTGAACCCAACCCTCTACAAAAGCATGGTTGAAAGTTTGATGTACTTGACATCAACTAGGCCTGATTTAATGTATGTAATAAGCTTGATATCTAGGTTCATGGAGGAACCTAAGGAGACACATTGGCAAGTAGGAAAAAGGATTTTGAGGTATGTCAATGGAACAACCGATTATGGCATCATGTATGGTGCATCTAATGATTTCAAGTTGGATGGTTTGATAGATAGTGATTGGGCAAGAAATGTGGATGATAGGAAGAGCACATCCGGCTATGTCTTCAACATGGGATCAGGTGCAATCTCATGGGCATCAAAGAAGCAACCGATTGTCTCTCTTAGCACAACAAAAGAAGAGTACATAGCAGAAAATGCAATAGCTTGTCAGGCTATTTGGTTAAGGGGGATCCTTATAGATTTACGACAATAACAAATTGATAACATGATCATTCATTGTGACAATGTGTCATCCATAGCGCTAATGAAGATTCTGGTCTTCCACGGACGAAGCAAATACATTGAGATTTGTTATCACTTCATAAGGGAATTGGTGGAACAAGGTGAGATAGAACTTCAGTATTGCAGATCTGAGTAGTAGCTTGCCAACATCTTCACCAAGGCTTTGCCAAAGGATAGTTTTGAGCACCTAAGAGATAGGCTTGGAATTTTGGATAGCTTCAGAGATCAGCTCTGAAAAGAAATTGTAGAGTGACAACTGACCTGTAGATTAAGGGGGAGTGTTAGAATATTTTATTCTGCAGTCAGCAGACCTGACAACTCAGCCCCCACGTCAATTGAAGACTTTCAACTTGCAACAGCCCAACGTAACCTGCAACATTTATTTTTGGTAGGTATATTTGAATTTGAAATGGAGCGCATTTTTTTGAGTTTGAAATAGTTTTTGTAGCATGCTAACAATTAATGAAGATAGGTAGATTTGAATTTTGAATCTAAGTGCTCATTCTCATGAGCTTGCTAATAGAAGACAAAAAGAATGTATTCGTTGGAGTTAGTAAGAAGTTAGTATGGTATTGGGATTGGTTGACCCTGTAGTAGTAGATGAAGTGGAGAATGTTCAACATAGAACCTGTGATAGCAGTAGCACAAAAGGAATGTTTTAGTAGACACAACACATTGTCAACTGCAACTACAATATTGTAGTAGTTTATGTATTTCGGTGTGAGTGTAGCACCATTTGTATTGGACATCTATCCAAGTTATTTTAAGCTTTATTTTTTTCATGTAAATCAAAGAATATCCTCTAAGTTTTTGTATTTTGAAGCAAACAAGGAATATATGCAAAGTTAATTTTTTGTCTGTTTAGTCTTGCTATCACTGTGCATCCACTGTGCATATTTGGTGTGTTGTTTTTATGTTCTATCAGTCCAGTAACAACATCAAAGCTGTGTATCAGCACCCCTACCTGCCAACACGTATAGGGTCATTGAGATGAGCACGACTAGTTGTACAAATCCAACCACAATGCGAGTCTTTCACAAGTGACAACACATATTCATATTTTCAGCACAAGGCAACATTATCTATTGTATATGGTGGATTATAGTGTGTCAATAACCAGAAGACTTCTATGATGAATCCTACTGTGATCTACAAGAACTTTGCTGATATTTCAAACATGGAATATATAAAATCCTTTCATGGGACAAGGTATCACAACTTTCAAAAAACTATCACATAGTCATTATTTTTAGAGAAATTGAGGCACAATTTCTCCTTTGATTGGATTTGATAAAAGATCAGATGAATACGCACTAAGAGGGTCATGCACCCTACAGGAAACACATTATCCTATCTACCACATTTCCCTAATTTTTTAGAGTATCCTATGAACTCCATTTTATTTCATTCTGCCATATCTCTTTCAACCTCGCTCTGATACCATATCAAAAATTTTGGGCAGCAAAATAGAAGCATGCAAATATTTTAAACAAAATAATACTGTCCTTCATTTTTCCATTCAAATGCATCACACTTATATATGAGTTTAATCTACTACATTATAGGAAACTCCCGAAACAACTTTCCCAAATATATTGAGTTGTTTTAACAACTCAATATATATTTGTACCACTACTACAATAACCTATATAACAAACTATAAGAAACATAATTATTATATGCATCCTATGATGCAATATTCCTAACAAATTCAAGATATATTTGGATTCCCCACTTGAGTGGAGAATTTAAAGTTATTATATGGAATGGTATGTTGGAATGATGGATTAGTTGTCGTGTGTGTATGTGTAATGTGTGATGGTTGAGATGAATTAGGAATGATAGAATTGTTAGGTGTTCCAGTATAGAGTGGGTTGTTTATTTGTAAGGTATATTTTGGAGTGTGGATGTGTGGGAGGACTTAATATGTGTGTCAAATTGGTTGGTATGAATGTTTGTGGGATAGTAGATGTTACTTGTTGAGATGGGTTTGAATTGTTGGTAGGTAGGGAAGAAGAGTTTATTTGTGGTTGGATGTTTTGATTATTGATGGGTGGTATGATAGTGTGGTTTTGTGATGTCATATAAGGTGGTATGGTGTTAGGTTTGTTGGTGAGGGGTATGTTAGAGTTGTTTTGGGATATCATGTTAAGGTCACATGTGGGAGGGATGGTAGTGTCATGTGTTTGTGGTATGGTATCATTAGAACTTGTTTCCACTAAGGTTGATGGTGGAGTGTGATTAGGGATGCCTTTTATGAGGGTGGTATTAAATGTTTTGGGTAACTTGGAACCTTGTTGTGCAAGTTGTAAGAAATATTGATCTCGATCTACAACAAGTAGGGCATCAACTAGTCTCATGGAATCTTTTTCTTGTTGGGCCTTTGACAATTCCTCTAGTGTTATTTCTTTGACTCCACTATGTTTGGACTATGATTAGGACTTAACAGAGACGGGGTTTCAAAACCACTTGAAAACAATGTGGGTATCTCTCCTTGTGGTCCAAATAGTTCCCTATATAAGGGTGTCTTGTTAGGGTCTTGGTGTTCCATTTTCTTCCTAGCTTGTGAACTTGTTTCAATGAGAATATAAGGTATGTCTAAGATTTGACTTGTGTATATGTTTGATGATTTGAGAAAAGACCAAAAGTTTATCTAGATCTTAAGATGTTATGATTGGGCACTAGATAATGATATTTGAATTATGAAACAAACTTTTGAGTTCAAATTCAAAGGATAAAAGGGGGTGGAATAGTCTAACTCAAAATTAGCCAAATATTCTAAGCTAAGCTGACCATTGATAGGATAGTTTATTCTTCAACTTGGAGAAGGAAAAATTCCAAGAAAAAAACCAAACTAGGGATAATGGGGGATATAAAAGATATAGACAACTATAATGAGTCTGATCTGAATGAGTGGATGATTATGTGGATGATAACAAACTTGTCCTATGTCCAAGTGTATGTGTGATCGAAGGACGTGAATGAAATATTAATGGGATATGTTCAAATCTTAGGTGTTCCTCTGTTATATTAATTAGATCTATGTCTATAGGTTTTTCTGGTAAGAATAGAAGATTTTGAAGTAGAAAAAGCCCTAATGACAGAGCAATTGTGACACAAGAGGGAATAGTTGCATGATTATAAGTAACAGTGAATGATAGCTAAGTTTTCAAGGTAGAATTGATGATATGATGTTCTAAAGCAATTGCACCACTTTAAGCCAGAATTGCACCACTTTGCAGGCACAATTATGCAATTTTGTGGTACAATTGTGTAGTTTTGTAGCACAATTATGTAATTCTATGGGATAGTTGCACCACTTTGTGGTACAGTTGTGCCACAATAAGCCATAGTTACATAATTTTGTGGCACAATTATGATAATGGATAGAAAATGTGGCATAGGGATAGAAAATGCAAGATTCTAAAGTTCAAAGTCAAAATTAGGGTTCAAAAGGCAATCATACCATTTTTTGTCCAAGAAAATGCACCAAGATATGCCACAAATGTGCCACTCTATTGTTGGCTCTCAGTTGTTTTTGGTTTGTCCTTGATGTCAAAAGTGCTGAAATGAGAATATATGTGATGATATGTAGATTGGTTTTTGATGATATGCAGATATGTAGATTGGTTTATTTGGTTTATTCACATTAGTTGATATTTGATATACTGTTACAAGATTTTGATTTGCATATGATGGTGTTGACAGTGTTTGTCAGGATGATTTGCAGTTTGATTCTTCAAGGTGATTGGTATTTTGATATCACAGGTATATGGTTGTTGGTAACTAAACAGATACATTTGAGGTATACATTTTTTTATCCATTGGTGCATATTTCCTTTTGGGCAGACAAGTCAATGATATGTGTTACAAATCATATGTTTGCATAGAAATGCAATTTACAAGTCTTAGGCCACTTGTATGTATTCTCTCCATTGGTTATATGTTAAGGTGATAAGTGTTGGTATGAACTCAGCCATATTTTGATGAAGGCAACATTTATGTTATTGGCATACACTATGTTTGACGAATCTGCTTGTTGGCTTGTGAAGAGGGCATGCGTTGTCTCCAAGGCACATTTGATACACAAGTACTCTAATACTTGATACATGGTGTCTTAAAGCATGCAGAGTACAAGGTTTAGGTTTTTCTTTTTATATGGATATTCTTCATTATTTGTGACTTATTTCCAGTGCAAAGAATATACTGTGATCTCATGACGGTTATTTAGGTATATATGACTTGTCATCATTACAAGTCTTAGGTATATCCAGGTTGATCACTTTCAAATTGTGGTATGTTTAACTTAGCCTTTTGCAAGTTGTCTTCACATGACATCTTATGTTTACCCATAACATACAAGTTATTACATTGTTTTATTGTGATCTGGTATTAAGTTTTACTCATAACTTTGTAGAGTGATCTGGTTTTGAGTAGAATTATTATTTTATATTTGATCACATTGCATTGGTATTTGATATGACTATAAGGGGCCTTGGTTTATTATTGACTTCCATTGGCATGATCATTTGAAAAGGTGTTTATATCATTGGAATTTCTTGTAAATTTTTTTTATACTCCTAAAGAGTATCGAGTATTCTAAGCATGTGAAAAAGGCATTGGTTTAGTTCAATGGAATTGAATTTTTAAAAAGTCTTGGCAATGATATTAAGGAATCAATATTTCAGGCATAATGCCTGTATCAGGTAGTGTTGAGTTACAACCCACAAAACATGTGTTATCAACTCTATTCATTAGATGACCTAGAAGCGTAAGGTATTATGAATGTATTTGACTTTCAAAGTCATCAATTGTTGAATTGGTGACTTGGCATTGGCAGCATATGTTTGGTTATGATGTGGCAATAATGTGTGTCAACATCCATGGAAAAAGACTTTGACATCAGACTCAAAATCATTATGATGTCTGATTAAATCATGTGTATTATTGAGTTTTTGTTACTAGACTTCAAAGCATCATTATTTTTGATAAAGTCTTTGAAAGACTTGAAGAAAAGGAAAAAATAGGGAAAAAGACATTTTGAATGGAACCCTAGCTGCCATGGATATTTTTGTTGTCTGCAGAATATGTAATATTGAACTTGTTGAACATATTTGCATTTTGTGGTAATTGGAAAGAAGGTTGATTGTCGACTATAGAAGTTGGAAACAAGGTTAAATGTTGACTATGGAATTTGGAAAGATAAGTGGCATAGCTTGTCAATGGAGGTCTTCAGTTGGGTAGTTATGGAACTACTCGACAGGTTTTTATGGTTTTTATTTAGTTATCTTCCACCGTGATCAGGTAATGCAAAATATGTATGGATTTGAGTAAAATCTTGTTTTTGGAATATTTTCATTAAGGGTATTTTAAGAGATTAACTCTTGTTGATTATGGTTAAAATAAACCCATTAGGGTTTCTAGGTATCTCTTCTCAGATTGCAACAAAATATACTCTCTTTTGTTTTGAGATTAATGTATTTGCTTAGACTTGTTAAAAGAGTTTGTTAAAAGCTCTTAACTCGAGCTGGTCTACAGTTATTCAAACTGCATACAGAGGTTATCATTCGCAGTATCTTTAAAAGATCGTTCTCAGGAATTTTTCTATGTTACTTGAGAGAGGAATATGAAGCTTTAGACACATTGTGCAAAAATAGTACTGCATTGAAAATATTTTATTATGATTCTCATATTATTTTATTTAAGGAAGATGTTGATACACAAGATTCTTCAATGAACTTGATGAGGATATTCATAGTCTTCTATTGTAATTCTAGGGTTGCAAAAATTGCGCTTCTAGGGTTTTGATAGAATGCTATAATTTATTGCTTAGTAAAGGAGTTGGTGCTCCTGTATATCATGAAGTTGGTGCTTTTTATTTTTGTGGAGTTGGTGCTCCTGAATGTGAAAGAGTTGATGCTCTAAGTGAATAAAGGAAAGATTTTTTGAGTGGTTTTTTATTCCCCAAGAGGGTTTTTCCACTCAGGACAAATTCTATGTTATGTGGTGATTTTATGTGTGTGATCTTTTTATTATCAATCTGATTTTAATGTGTTATCAAATGTACAATTATCAGTCTTTCATATTTTTCAATGTTATGCCACATTTCATATCAATCTTTCATATCTGTCAATGCACATTTCATGCATAAAAGGTTTTGATTTAAAGTGAGCTCTAATACATGTGGAAGTATTAAGTTTCACCTTTGTTAATGTTTCATGTTTAATTCATGGTTCATGCAAATACAATACTATTCATGCACAAGTCAAATATTTTCTTTGAACTTTCATTTGGTGTTTTGATTTAAAAGTCAAATTTTCTTCACATATTGTCATCTTCCCTCTTTGTTCAAAAGAAAACTTACAATCTTGTTTTTTGAAAAATTGTGACTTTCATAAATCACTAATTCACCCCCCACCTCTCAGTGATTTCAGTCTTCCAACATCTATAACATAGATGTGACACAAAGAGGAACATATGTGTTGGGCTAGGGAAATTATGACTAGTGATCAAACAAATGTGAGATTTTGACCTAAGATTAATTTTTTTGATTCCTAAATAGTGAATTTCATGGATTGGTAATAAATTGCATGTTAAGGTAGGGAAATGCATGATTATGAGTGTTATGAACCTAATTTAATTATTTTGAGCAAGTTTTGGCAAGAAAAAAATCACACAACATACAACATACAAGATTGACCTCAAGGTAATAAGGATGATTTTGTAAGCCTTCTTCCACAAGATCTTGCTATTAGGTGTCACGAGTATTGAACAATTGAAAAAAATTGAATATAAAAATAGCTTAATTATTTAGATAGGTGTGTATACTTGATGTAGGCCCACCACACCGAAGTGCTAATACTTTGTAAGACTGAATAGAAATTCCTTTCTTGTGAGAGTAGATAGATAGAGATATAGTGGCACATTCCCAATACGATAATAAGATCACCTTCCCTATCTCATCGAGAGGATAAAGATGCTAAACCTAAAAATTTCTATCTATAATGTCCCCAATTTAAATATTTTAAATAGGAAAGATATTCTTCAATTTGAGAAAATCAGATATTGAATTTACTACTTCAAATTATGCCAAATCAACATAAGATGGTTTCCAGATGTAATATGATGCTCTAATACCATTGTAATGTCTCTTGCTAGAAAATATTTAAAATTTTATGTAATAAATAATATCACACTTAAATATTGTAAATCAACAAACAATGAAATCAGGTATGAATTTATCTTCACCAATATGTGCAAATATAACTCAAGAATGTGAGAAACTATCATATGATGATATTTTAGTGATTTTAACATGAAAAACATACCATATTTTTTGTTATAATCTAATATTAACAACAAGAAACAACAAGAACAAAATACAAAGAATGACCCTAAAGTTGCAAACCAAAATAACACCCAAAATGATGTTGAAAATAATACAACCAACTAATCCAAACTCTAAAACTAAAAGAAAAAATTAAAAAATCAAATATGAACTTGGAACAAAGGTATTTTATGGTAAAATATACCATGACAAAACTGGAATCACACAACTCACTTAATCTCAAAATATCACCCGCAACTATTGAGAGAGATACACTAAACTGAATTCGTTGAACCACACTGTCAGACTTTGAGTGCATTTGCACCTGAAGACCATTAGAACCACTACCTTTAGGCCTCAAAATCCATGGTTTATCATCCTTGGAGTTCTTCCTTCTTCAGTTTCATACCCTCAAAAGAAAATATCACAAACAATGAAATAATATGCATATAATGAATCCAAAATGCAAAAAATTACATTTTATATGTGATGCCTTCTTAATGAAGCATCTTGGGTGCTAAAATCCCATGACCAAAAAGAGGAATATTGCATGTGAAGTAAGTAAATTCCACCATAAATATTAATTTTTCCCCCAAATATGATTTTTAAAAAATTATCTTGAAAATCCAATTTACTCGATTACCTGTAGGTCCTAATTGGCAATTTTGAAAATCGGGTTTACTAAAAATAGTAAATGCTATTTTTAGAAAAGGGAACATTACACGTCCTTCCTCCCACAAATTTATTTCCCTCAAGCAATTAAAAACATAATTTTCTAGAAACCTTATGCGAAAATTATATATCGTGTCAAATTGCATATTAAGCCTTGATCTTATACCTATGAAGAGTTGCACTCTTTGCCAAAGAATATTGTGCTAAAATGAGGACTTAGATTCCTTTATTCCATTTCTATGAATCCAAAAAAAACATATATGCAATTTGATCTCTTGTATTTGTAAGTAATTGATGCATTCATTCTCATACCCCCACTAAAACACATCTTCCCACAAATATTGAATAAACTTTCCAAATGCACTATTATAAGGTGAGACAAACCTGCAGCTCCTAAAACTTCTTCCAATGATACAAATCTGATGTTTGCTTCTTGTATGAATAATACAAGATTCAATGCACTCTGCATTATAGAAAATATGAAATTGGGAAATAGATTCTTCTCTTACGCTCACAGTAACTAAAATATTCAATGTAGGAATGTGTAAAAAATATCCCACACTTTACCTCAGCTTGAGAGATATTAATTTCAGTTTCATGGATTGTTCTAAGACAGCCATAGTATAGTACAGGAGTGGAAAATAGCATCATACATAGCACAATTCTCCCAAGTCTGAATTTGTAAGCACCAATCCAACTAGACAAAGTTCCTCTTGAGACTATCTGCAAACACAAGCTTATCACCCCATTTTTGTGACTCATCACTTTGAATATTTTTCCAAAGAATACTACACATTTTTAGGTAAACCCAAGAAAGAAACATGTTTTAAATTCCAATACATATAAATCCCATCAAATACTCACAAAAACTCTAATTCACACAATATTGTAAACATTGTTATGCTCCAAACTCAAAAACTTGAATCACAACTTATAAAATTGATACAAATTGGGAGATTAATAATATAAAATTATCTACAATAGCATAGAATTTTTATAAAACAAAAACACATTCCTAATTACATAGGTCCCACAATTCATCACACAACTTCATTGGAAACCTGTAGACAACACACATATACTGCACTATTGGAACAACTTCCTTGTATCTTCTCCAAATTAGTGTTACGATGGATGGAGTTAGTATTCAATAATAATTCAATAATTCTTCTAATATCATCATGCAAAGGTACTTCCTCCAAACACATCAATCTATAGTTGTTCATAACTGAATTTACGAAAATAAGCAACATGCAATTGATGAAACTACTACAATATTGACAAACCTAAGAAGTAGTCATCAATATGACTAATGTTGAAATAGTGGGATTCCATGTGATGTTTGAAAATATATTCTCTAACATATTCACACCTTTGAAATTCTTCAAAATCAATGCCCCATAAATTATATTCTTCAACAAGCTAAACGATTTGGAGAAAATTTGAAAACATTTCTTGAATCTTTTCTCTCCATGCTTTCAAACATCACATCCTATGGAAAAAAATGGTAAGAAATCTGAAATGAAAAGAACATAACATGAGATGGTTAACTTCTCAATCTTAACCAAAGATTCTTGTGTTCTTCCCATCAATGTAGAAGCTTCTTTCTTTATTTGGATTGGAAGTTTTTCACATGAACCCTTGAGATGCATGATATTGAAAGAATTACCACTTGCCTTGATTTGATTCCACTAATGTACTTTCTCATGTGCATTCCCCTTCATTAAGATATATTGAAACTCCTCTTCGCATAGTGTAGCATATGCCAAATTCTTGATCTCAAATTGAATGGAGCCCAACATTTGCATTAAGGAAGTCCAATTACCATCCCCTGAAACATCATATACTTCCACAAATGGATCTAAAATGAAAATTACATGGAATGAATTGTTTACCTTTCCAATCCCTTCCAAATATTTCTTGTTGCATCCTCTTGTATGCCCTGAATGCCAGTGTCTCTAAAAATGTGTCACATCATTCTTTGACATAGATTCTTGATACAAATTATTTTCTAACTCTATGAAATGTTGGAATCCTTTATCCAAGATAGAACTTGGTAACATGTTACTGAACACTATGTTATGCTAATTTGGAAACACTTGAATTTAAAATGAAGTCTATTATTCTTACCATAAAATTTAATAGCATGCATATCCTCCATCACCAAACATCTTGTTATCCATGAAACATGTCTCTTTCAACAAGTCTTCATATATGTGTTTATTTCCATTTTTACCTTAGTTATACCTCCCAACACCATATCTTTCCCTTCATAGGAATTCTTAATTATTCTAAAATGATTATTCTGAAGAAAGATACTCATGGAATGCAACCATAGCACACACATAACTATTTGAGTACTCGAAGAGTAGAATGCATTACATACCCCATGTTTCGGTATTGAAATTTTTAGTATCCTTAGTAGTTGTATAAAATTAAAATTTCATTCTTGATCATCCTTTTTCTGCCCTACTCTATCACCAACAACACTATGGCTATCCCAATCCTCATAAAATTCCCCTTTACCCATTTGATGGAAATGTATAGCATTAGGTCAAGGATTCAAGAAAAAGGGGTATTGTGTCTATGATCATGACCAAGGCTTCTATGTCTTTGATAAAAATAAAAGCTTCTATATTTTTTCACAAAATAAAAAAATAAGCAATAAAAATAATTATTTGCATTAAATATCATCACCATAACTTTCAGCCTTAGCTTCCTCAATGTTGTCCTCCCCGCATAACTCCTGAGATGAAACTAAAAAAAATCAGAATAAAAGGGGTATTCATTCCAAAATAGACCCTCATCATGCTTAAGTGTTGGCTCGCCTGGGTCCCAAGTAAGAATGGGTTGATTTTTGTGATAAAGTTGAAATTATTCATTATTCTCTTCATGTGTTATTATCTTTTTAAGAGTCATGCTACAGATTTCTAGGGCTGAAATCTTCCTTTGCTGATTTAGAAATTTCTTCAGTCACTATGGCTTGGAGTACCTCTGGTTGATCTCTTTCTTCTTTTTGTTCTTCTTGCAAATATAATTTTTCTTTATGCTACATCATCACCATCTCTACCATATCTTGAATTTGTGTCTCATGTGTTTCCATCACTATCTCTAGTTCTTTATCATAATTCAACCTTTTTTTCTTCAAATCTATCAATCAACCTTTGAAAAAAATAATCAAATGAATTTACTTGAATGTGATCTTGGGTGTTTGTACCTTGGTACCACCAATCATGAGTAGCTCCTTCAAGGTGCAATATCACATACTGAATGGAAACTTGCTCCTCCATGGAATTGGAATAGTAAAAGTCTTGCATCTCAAATAACCAAGCCCTAACTGAGATTTGGTTTGTTCCATCAAAAGTGGAAGCTTAAGATTTTATGAATTTTCTCTTGAGGTCTCTTCCATCCAAAAATAAATGTTGTCTATGACCCTTGATGGCCATCATGTTCTACATTTGAGTGATATAATCATTGTATGGGACTGAACTTCTAAATCCTTCATCTTGATTGACATAAGTTTCTCTGATGATTGCTAGTTCTTTTTCCAAATCTTTCAAAGGATCACCAACATCAACCATCTTTAAATTTTTTCTTCCCTTTGAAAAATTTGATCATATCCTCAAACTAGCTAGATCATGGCTTTGATACCCTTGTAATGTCCCTGATTAAAATATTTTAAACAAGAAAGATATTCTTAAATTTGAGCAAATTGGGTATTGAATTTACTACTTCAAATTGTGCCAAATCAACATAAGATAGTTTCCAACTGATATATGATGCTCTAATACCATTGTAATGCCTCTTTCTAGAAAATATTTAGACTTAATGTAATAAATCATATCACACTTAATATTGCAAACCCTCAACAAAGATGATATGTGTAACTGTGTAATTTTTGTTGTATCAAAGCATAAGGGACAATATGTGTTGTAGCTATGTAATTATTTGGGCTTTGTATCTAGATTATGTAACTTTTTGGGCTATAATTGGAGGTTTTCTTCCTAATTCTTTCCTTCCAGTATGCCCTATTGAATCAAGGTTTTGTATATATTAAATAAAAATAATATAATATAGTGGCTTGACCACTTTTGTTTAAAAAAAAAAATGAAATCAGGTATGAATTTATCTTCACCAATATGTGCAAATATAACTCAAGAATGTGAGAACCCATCATATGAGGACATTTTACTTATTTTAACATGAAAACTATATCATATTTTCTATTATAATTTGCTATTAACAAGCAGCAACAACAACAACAAAATACAAAGAATGACCCTGAAGTTGCAAACCAAAATAGCACCCAAACTGATATTAGAAATAATAAAAAACAACTAATGTAATGCCCTCCCCAAGATTTCATAAAAGTATACTCCAAATAAATAAATTTAAGTAGTTGAAGAAATAAGTTAATCAAGAATGAACTAATTACACTCATTTATTAATTTGCCAAAATTATATGAAAATAATAAAATCCAATGTTGAAGTCAAGCTCACAATAACTGAACAAGTAATTCAATTTTCAAGTTAGGTATTTCCATATACTAAGTCATAATTAAACTTTTACAAAGAAATTAAAGAAACAAAATCATATTTTGAATAGCAACAAAATATTTAGAGCTAGATTATGTACAAATCTCGGTAATAAACTGAGTTATAAATATCAACAACATTCTTTAATTGTTATCACAAATGCAAGTATTAATGTGAATTCATATTCCTTAAAATGCTTGTACTATCCATACACACACACACACACACACACACATATATATTCAAAATAATAAAATTATATTGTAACTAGATACACACTCTTTGGTTTTAAACAACAATAATTTGAAAAGTTGTAGTCACAATTATGCTCACATTTTTGTGCATTTTTTAGATGACTCCGAATACTTAATAAAAGAAATGTTGCAAAGAGAACATAGAAGAGATTTTATTCTAAAATAATATGCATGGATAAAATGGAGAATATATTCCAATATGCAACTCTTGATAAATCAATGTTCATATTGAATCAGTAAATAAAATAATTTTCCATTCATCCAATGTTTTTTTTCCAACTCAAAACTAAATATATTTCAAACATAATTTAATCACTAATGAGTTTCTTTGTTCATAGCCCAAGGTCATTTCCAATCATTCATGAAAAAATAATATTTACCAAAACACTTTTATACATAAATCCTCTTGCATCTATTGCTTTCCTGCATTTCTAGCAAACTTCAATCTATAACACAGAAACTGAGCAGTCCAAAACTATGGGAGGGAAGCCCATATGAACAACAGAAAATGAAATAAAACCCACAAATTAAACATGAGCACTATCACAAAGAATGCAATTTTGGATTCTTCAAAGGGGGAGAAGGGAGATTCTCTTCCCTCTCGGGGAACAAATTTTATACTATATCTCCAACTGCAACATCAAATCTCCCCAATACTTCCTTCCAACCAAGCCTTCCCACACATCCTCCTTCACCCAACCTCCAATTTCATCATAGAACCACAACCATCTTCCACCTTTCCAACCCACACATACTTCCATTCCATTACACATCCCCAAGAGAGGCTTTGGGCCCTCTTCAACACCACATGAAGGATGCTCTCAGCCCATAGGCGAGATCCACTCCTTAAACACACCCCAAACCCCATAAACACAACAAGAAAAAATAAAACATACACCACGGGGCAACACAATAGCATACATTTGAAATTCATTCAATATTTTCAATGTAATTAAAAACATAAATATAACCCTACCTCAGCTATCCAAGTTAGGATCAACCCAATCCAGGAAAGATTTGATTCCTTCCTTTCCAAACTTTTTGTTCCAACCAAAAGAACGCAACAACTGGTTCACCCCAAAAGAAAACGAGAAAAATAAAAAGTGAAAGAGAGAGCGAGAAATTCACCCAAAAACCCTTCTTAAATAAACTACCTGCATCTTTTCAACTTCATCCAACTGAAAAATCACAAGCAAATTAGGACATAACCTTTTCATAAAGTACAAATAAAGTCAAACAACTTTTAACACAAACCCATTTCCCACTTAAACAATAAAATGAATAATAAAATAAATAAGTAAATCACATATTTTAAACATATGGGCTTTGCCTCCAAATCTTAAGGGCCTAGATCACTAACCTACAATATCTCCACACAAGCATTAGTGCATTTGGAAAAAAATCAAAACATGGTATATGTATATATAAACATGGAAATTTTCTAGCATTATAAAATCCACCAATTAAATTTAAGGCTAACTTGCAGATTTTACATATTCACTCAAATACTTTTAGGGTCAATACCTATTAGCCAAATGAACATTATGTAAAATCAAGAAGCATGTTATTAAATAACCATATGACATCATTCAAAGTCAGTAAATATTTAAACATGTAGATTTATTGTGTATTTCCACAAATCAAAATAGCAATATCCATGTACCAAAATCACCTCATAAACATGTCCAAAACACCTCACTACAAAATCATGAAACCATACCAAAATCCCAAAGGTAGTACTAGTGACCCCCCTTACAACTAATCCAAACTCTAAAACTTAGAGCAGAAATAAAACATTCAAATATGACCCGGGAACAAAGGTATTTTCTGCTAAAAGGTACCACAACAAATTGGAATCACACAATTCACTTAATCTCTAAACATCACTTGCAACTATTGAGAGAGATACACTAAACTACATTTGTTGAAGCACATTGTCAGACCCTTAGTGAATCTGCACCCGGAGACCATCAAAACCATTGCCTTCAAGTCTCAAACTCCTTGGTTTATCAGCCTTGGAGTTCTTCCTTCTCTAGTTTCCCAACCTCAAAAGAAAATATCACAAACAGTGAAAATAACATGCATAGAATGAATCCAAAATGCAAAAAAATGCATTTTATATGTGATGCCTTATTCATGAAGCATATTGGCTGCTCAAATCCCATTCCCAAAAAAAAGGAATCTTTAATTTGAAGCAAGTAACTCCCACCATTAGTTGCCCCATACAAACTGCCATGTATCAATTGAAGTCTTGCAACTTAATTTGCCAAAAATGCTAAAAAATATCTCCTCCCAATTTCCAATGCTCCATTTTTAACCCATGATAATAAAATTAAAATAAATCTTAATTTTTCCCCAAATATGATTTTTTAAAAATTTATCTTGAAAATCTAATTTACTCGATTTACCTGTAGGTCCTAATTGGAAAATTTGAAAATCGGGTTTATTAAAAATAGTAAATGCTATTTTTAGAAAACATAACATTACAAGTCCTCCCTCCCACATATTTCTTTCCCTCAAGAAATTACAAACATAATTCTCTAGAAACCTTATGCCAAAATGATATATCATGTCAAATTGTGTATTAAGAACTGATCTTGTACTTGTGAAGAGTTGCACTCTTTTCCAAAGAATATTGTGCCAAAATGAGGACTCAAATTCCTTTGTTCCATTTCTATGAATCCAAAAACAACATCTATACAATTTGAGCTCTTGGATTTGTAAGTAATTGATGCATTCATTCTCATACCCCCACTAAAACACATCTTCCCATGAAGATTGAATAAACTTGCTAGATGCACTAGTATGAGGTGAGACAAACTTGTAACTCCCTTAAATTCTCCCAATGATACAAATATAATTTTTGCTGCTTGTAGGACCGATACAGTATTTAATGCACTCTCCATTATAGAAAATATGAAATTGGGAAATATATTCTTCTCTTACCTTCACAATACTAAGATATTCTGTGAATGAATGTGTAGAGAAAAGTCCATACTTTACCTCCTCTTGAGAGATATTAGTTTCAGCTTCATGGACTGTTATAAGACAGCCATAGTATAGTAGAGGAGTGGAAATTAACATCATACAACAACATACATATCATCATTCTCTCATTTGAATTTGGAAGCAACAACCTATCTGAATAGAAGTTGTTCTTCCTAAGACTATCTATAAACACAAACTTATCATCCCATTTTTGTGACTCATCACTCTAAATATTTTTCCAAATAATACCATACATTTTTATGTAAACAAAATAAAACATGTTATAATTCCCAATACATATAAATCCCATCAAATACTCACAGAAACTTCAAATCACATGATATTGCCAACATTGTTATGCTCCAAACTGAAAAAATTAATCACAACTTCTGAAAATGATTCAAATTGGGAGATTAACAATATGAAGTGATCTACAACAATATATAATTTTTCTACAATAGTAGTACATTCCCAATTACATAGGTCCCACAATTCATCACACGACTTCATTGGAAACTTGCAGACAACACACACATACTGCACTATTGGAACAATTCCTTGTATCTTCTCCAAATTAGTGTTATGATGGATGGATTAGTATTCAATAATAATGAAATAATTCTTCTAACATCATCTTGAAAAGATACTTCCTCCAAACACATCAATCTAGATTTTTTCATAACTAAATTTATCGAAATCAACAACATGCAACTGATGAAACTACTACAATAATGGAAAACTTGAGAATTAGTCATCAATATGACTAATTTTGAATTAGTGGGATACCATGTGAGGTTTGAAAATATTTTCTCTAACATCTACACACCTCTAAAATACTTCAAAATCAACAACCCATAAATTATTTTCTTCAACAAGCTAAACAATTTTGAGAAGAATTTGAAACCATTGTTTGAATCTTTTCTCTCTATGCTTTTAAACTTCATGGAGCTCCTCCTTTGAAATATAACCATAAAAACTCCATTTCCTAAAACATCCCATCCTATGGATAAAAATGGTAAGAAATCTGAAATGAAAAGAACATAACATGATATGGTTACCTTCTCAATCTTAACCAAAGATTCTTGTGTTCTTCCCATCAGTGTAAAAGCTTATTTCTTTATTTGGATTGAAATTTTTTCACATGAAATATGCATGATATTGAAAGCATTACCACCTCCATTTATTTTCTTCCATTGATGTACTTTCTCTTGTGAATTCCCCTTCATTAAGATATCTTGAAACTCCTCCTCACATAGTGTAGCATATGCCAACTTCTTGCTCTCAAATTGAATGGAGCCCAACATTTGCATTAAGGAAGTCCAATTACCATCCTCTGAAACATGATATCCTTCCAAAAATGGATCTGAAATAAAAATTGCATGACATGAGTTGTTTACCTTTCCAATCCCTTCCGAATATTTTCTTGTTGCATCCTCCTATATGCCCTAAAAAAGTGTCTGGGAAAAAGTATGTCACATCATTCTCCCACATAGATTCTTGATACAAATTATTTTCCAACTCTACGACATGTTGGAA
Organism: Sequoia sempervirens; assembly: GCA_007258455.2. Lineage (NCBI taxonomy): Eukaryota > Viridiplantae > Streptophyta > Pinopsida > Cupressales > Cupressaceae > Sequoia > Sequoia sempervirens. Next base: position 42,860,291 of record VDFB02270651.1, read on the forward strand.
TCCTCTATCCAAGAGTGAACTCAGGAACATATTACTAAACACTATGCTATGCTAATTTGGAAAAACTTGAATTTCAAAATAAAGTCTAATTCTTACCATAAAATGTAATAGCATGTGTATCCTCCATCACCAAACATCTTGTTATCCATGAAACATGTCTCTTGCAAGAAGTCTTCATATATGTGCTTATTTCAATTGTTACCTTAGTTACACCTCACAACACCATATCTTTCCCTTCACAAGCATTCTTAATTGTTCTAAAATGACGATTCTGAAGAAAGTCACTCATGGAATGCAACCATAACACACACATAGCTATTTGAGTACTCAAAGAGTAGAATACATTACATACCCCATGTTTCAGTATTGAAATTTGTAGTCTCCTTAGTGGTTGTATCAAATTAAAATTATATTCTCCATCATGCTTTTTCTGCCCTAATCTATCACCAACAACACCATGGTTGTACCAATCCTCATAAACTTATCATATACCCATTTGATATAAATGTATAGCATCAGGTCAAGGATTCAAAACAAAAAGGCTACTGTGCCTATGCTCATGACCAAGGCTTCTATGTCTTTGATCAAAGTCAAAGCTACTATATTTTTTCTCAAAATTAAGACTAAGCAATAACAAATCTAATTTGAATTCAATATCATCACCATACCTTTAATACTTAGCTTCCTCAATGTTATCCTCCCTGCATAACTTTTGGGATGAGACTAAAACAACATCAAAATAAAAGGGATATTCATTCCAAAATAGACCCTCGTCGTGCTTAAGTGTTGGCTCTCCTGGGTCTCAAGTAAGAATGGGTTAATTTATATGATCAAGGAGAAAGTATTCATTATTCTCTTCATATGTTATTACCTTTTTAAGAGAGTCATGATCCATCTTCCTAGGACTGAAATATTCCTTTGCTAATTTAGAAATTTCTTTAGCCACTATGGCTTGGAATTCCTCTAGTTGATCCCTTTCTTCCTTTTTTTCTTCTTGTAAATCTAATTTTTCTTTATGCTGCATCATCACCATCTCTTCCATAACTTGAATGTGTGTTAGGTGTTTCCATTACTGTCCCTAGTTCTTTATCATAATTTAACCTTTTTTCTTCAAATCTATCAATCAACCTTTGACAAAATTCATCAAATGAATATACCTAAATGTGATCTTGTGTGCTCATACCTTGGTACCACCAATCATGAGCAGCTCCTTCAAGGTACAAGACCGTATACTAAATTCCAACTTGCTCCTCCATGGAACTGGAATAGTAATAGTCTTGTATCTTAAATAACCAAGCTCAATTTTAGATTTGGTCCAATCCATCAAGAATGGAAGCTGAAGATTTTATGAATTTTATCATTGGATCTCTTCCACCCAAAAATTAATGTTGTCTATTACCCTTGATGGCCATCATTTTTTGCATTTGAGTGATATAGTCACTATATGGGACTGAACTTCTAAATCCTTCATCTTGATTGACATAAGCTTCTCTGATGGCTGCTAGTTCTTTTTCCAAATATTCTAAAGGATCACCAAAATCAACCATCTTTAACTCTTCTCTTCTCTTTGCAAAATTTGATCAAACCCTCAGGCTAGCAAGATCATGATTGTGATACCACTGTAATATCCCCAGTTAAAATATTTTAAACATGAAAGATATTCTTCAATTTGAGAAAATTGAGCATTAAATTTACTACTTCAAATTATTCCAAATCAACATAAGATGGTTTCCAGCTGGAATATGATGCTCTAATACTAGTTTAATGTCTCTTTCTGGAAAATATTTCAGATTTTATGTAATAAATAATATCACACTTAAATATTGCAAACTCTCAACAAACAATGAAATCGAGTATGAATTTATCTTCACCAATATGTGCAAATATAACTCAAGAATGTGAGAAACCATCATGTGATGATACTTTACTGATTTTAACATGAAAAATATATCATATTTTTTGTTATAATCTATTGTTAAAAACAAGAAATAACAACAACAAAATACAAAGAATGACCCTAAAGTTGCAAACCAAAATAACACCCAACTTGATGCTAGAAACGATACAACCAACTAATCCAAACTCTAAAACTAAGAGAAGCAGTAACACATTGAAATATGACCTTGGAACAAAGGTAGTTTTTGCTAAAATATACCACAAGAAAAACTAGAATCACACAACTCACTTAATCTCTAAACATCACCTGCAGCTATTGAGAGAGATACACTAAACTGAATTCGTTAAAGCACATTTTCAAACCTTGAGTGAATATGCACCTAGAGACCATTAAAACAATTACCTTCAAGTCTCAAAATCCTTGGTTTATTATCCTTGGATTTCTTCCTTCTTCAGTTTATTAGCCTCAGAAGAAAATATCACAAATTGTGAAAATAACATGCATAAAATGAATCCAAAATGCAAGAAATTAAATTTTATATGTGATGCATTCTTCATGAACCATCTCGGGCACCCAAATCCCATGCCCAAAAAGAGGAATATTGCATCTGAAGGAAGTAACTCCCACCATTAGTTGCCCCATACAAATTGCCATGTGTTGATTGAAGTCTTACAACTTAATTTACCAAAAAAGATTTAAAATAATTCCTCCCACATTCCAATGCCTCATTTGAACCCATGATAATAAAATTAAAATAAATTTTAATTTTTCCCAATTTTTTTTGTTTAAATTTATCTTGAAAATAAAATTAATTCGATTTTACTTGTAGGTCCTAAAAATTGGCAATTTTGAAAATCGGGTTACTAAAAATAGTTAATGCTATTTTAGAAAAAGGGAACATTATACCATCTATACTCAATGGAGCATATGGTGAGTAGCTTCAAGCATGATACTATACCCTACACTACACCAAGCTACTACTGATGGCCCTAGGCTTCTAAAAATAATGGTTTCTAGTGGAGGATGACTGTGAATAGAGAGCCCATCTATAATAGCATGAGATTGGAGGGGTCTCCAATGCTCTCATCACCAAAGAAAGTCTCGACGAATTGAGGGTCTTGCGACTCGAATTCAAATGACACAAGCCACTCTTTGGGGAACAACTTTTTCTCCCCCCTTTATATAGCTCACTCTAGGAAAGGCCTGCTCCTGGAAGGAACCTGGTGAGCGAAATCCTCATGTGCCCCCTACTGTGTCGAAAAGAGGCTTACTATGTGTTTCCACACCAACATTGTTACATGAGGAGGAGAGGATAGACAAAATAGCCTAGGTTGACATAAACGCAAGTTAATAATAAAGACATAACAAAACAATTATTTGTTAACCTTAAGAATGAAATGTTTTCTACTCTAAGGAAAAATATCAAACACACAAATTCCTACACCAAATAAGCATTCAATAGGGCTTTGATATTTTCAATTTCTATTCCAAAAATGCCACAAGCTTCAACCAAAGATTAGTAACACAAAACCATAATAGACAAATGTGTGGACCGCTTAAAAAATTAGAACATACAAAATAGATTATACCTCAATTAATTGTGAGATTCTACACAAAAAATGCAATCACTTTCCACAACAATTATGCACTTCAATGTGACCCCAAACAGAAAGCCGGAAGAAACCCCAGTCTTTGGGGGTCAAATAATTAATTTTTGACAAAACAAATACAAAATGGTTACAAAACGTACAGCCAAAAAAAAAATTCTTAAAAAACCCATGCATAAGCAATTGCACCACTCTGTGCAACAATTGTGCCACTCTGTGCAGCAATTGCACCACTTTGTGCAACAATTGTGCCACTCTGTGCAGTAATTGTATCACTCTATGCATCAACAGCCACCGGTAAAGTAAATTTAAATATAGATCTCCGACAATTGCATCATTCTATAAAATTGCATGAAATGACTTAGTAATTGCAAAGCACCTTAAAAAATTCATAAAACAAGGTTAAAAATAGGGATAAATGGGGTCCCAATCGCATGCTAGAATAGGCGACTCCAAATTTTATTGTAAATATAAATGATAATCAAATAATAACAAATACAATAAAATGATCACACTAATGAAGCAAATTTGTTAAGATCAAACAAAGAAATGTATACCCTTAAATGCATGAGACCTTCAAATTGAGCTCTATTGTTCTCCTCTATTTCACCCTTGGAGAAATGGTTTTGAATATTGGCTCTTAGATTTATGATAAGAAAAATAGCAATAAAGCATTATTATAATTTGTACATAAGTTCATTGCATGATCTGAGATGATAGATGAGTGATAGGATGGTTTGATTTATAGGTTTTTGGTGATACCGATCAATGGTCAAGATTAAAGGAAGAATTGAGAATGATCAACGATGGAGGATTGACGAGAGGATTTGATTGATTGTTAACTGGCTGCATGATTTAAGATAATTGATTGCATGATTCAGTCAGGAGACTTGATTGATGTGTTAAGTGAAACTACTAGGTTGTTGATAGAATTGATTGACCAGTCAATTGATTTTAGAGGTCAGTGGACTTGAAGTGAGCAGGAGTAGAAAAAAATATATGAATTAGTAGAGTGATTAGATGGATTAATAGACTGGGAGTAAGCCTCAGTTAGGGTTGAGATAGAAATTAATAATTAATTAATTATTAATGGCATGTGCAAAATGGATTAAATAAATAAAATAATTAATTTTATTTATTTTGGGGAATGGATAATATTGAGAAATTGATGGATAAATTAAATAATAACAAATTATTTAATTATTTTTGAAGAATAAGGATAATTAGTGATGCAATCAAATAAATTAAATTTATTTTAATTAATCAAGGATGAATAATACAATAGTAAAGTGGAATGTAAAATTAGTAACATACTTAAATAATTAAAACTTCATTTAACTATAGCAACTGATGAAATTAATAAAATAATAAAATAATTTAATTAAAATGGAAGAATAATTAGTCCTGAAATGTTAAGTAAAAATCTTGAGTGTATACACAACAAATATGTAAACTATAATACTAGCTGGAGCAATGATGTTTACTTGACCATGTAGGATCTTTTTTGTTTTTTGTTTTCTTATTTTTTTGAACATACCTATACCATACCCTTGCTCCTCCACTTCTCTTTCCCTACTATGCTCCCTTCTTTTCTTTGCATCCCATCATTTCTTCCTTTAAAATTGCCCCAAAATGGCCACATTAAACCCATAAATATTTAATTTAATAAATATCCTAGTGATGAAAAATGATGTAGTATGGACATTCACCCTATTATTGGAACCAAATTATCTATTTTTTAACCACCCACCACATTCCATATACCCTTATCATGCTTAAATTAATAAAAATATGTAATAAGTTGATTACAATCTTAGTTAATATTAGTGTATGCATACTTTTTTCTCTTTTTGTGTTAATGCCTTTTTTAATGTTGATGGTCGTGTGTCAAAAGATTTGTTTTTGTAACATTTCATGTTCAAGAAAGAGAAGTTCTAAAGTGTTACATTTGTAGATCTCTACAATTCCAAAACATCTCCAAAACCATCATAGACTAGGTCTCTACAAGAGGAGATTTAGAGAAATATTTCTTATTTTTCTTGACGCTGTCAATTGCCACCAGATTGGTAGTTCTCTAGAAATTAAGAAGATTAAAATAATATTGTTTTATGATAGTTCTCTCAAGCAATTAATCTGCTTTCATTTAATGCAACTCACACTTTAATTTATAAATATATTTAACAAAATTTAAATGGCATCAATGCATGTTGCCATGATGCCTAAATCTAGGAATTAGGTTGTAGTTTATATATATAATTCAAAAAACTTGACATTTTCTATTTGACATTTTTGAGACATGAAGTAATAAAGAACCTCTTTTAGTTGAAAATATTGGATTCCCATTTTGATATGTATTGTTTGTTGGTCTATGGAGCTTGATCATGCTTTGGAGTTAAAACTTTAGCAACTTTGGCAGCCGCATTTTCCCTCCAAATTAATTAAAGGAATTTTGTAAATAAATTCTACTGAAAAAAACTAATTTTTAACTACTCGAAAATGAACAATTTATTGTTGTGAATATGGCATACCAAGAGTCATGTGTGGGAATAAGAGGTTACTCGCAACAATACACATGATGAAAGTTTGAAGGTCGCATAGTTTGAAAATACACACACAAAAACACATGAGAAAAAGTTAGTCCAAGTTTGTGGATAAACATGCAACAATAGGGATTGTTGTGTGAGTATAGTTTTAAGTGTACAAGCAACTGTAGACATTGTTGCAAATTAATAAATTATTATAACTTTCATTTGCTAAAAATTTAATAAAACTGGACAATTGTTTGTGGATGTAGTCCACATTAGGTAAACCACGTTAATTTTTTTTATCTTTGTGTAATTCATTCTGTCATTTAATTTTATTATCTGCATTGGTTGATTAATTTAATTGCTCCATTTTACTGAAAAATCCTAGCATTGTTCTATGTTGTTAATGATTTTGTGAGTAGAATAATTCAAACCTCTATCGAGCTAGCCACTCAACTGAGGGATTGAAAACATATAGTAGAGATAAGTAGTTTGGTTTTTCATTAAATTTATGTTCGTGTAGTTGTGATCATATTAATTAAACTTGTGAGTTTAATGTTATTTGTGTTTCCTCTATTATCCATATTATCTTTGTTATCTATAATGCTCTTTTGCAAATATGTATTTATGTGAAAAATAGTTGTGTATTTTGTAGCTACAAAGTATACTAGATCATTTCCATGTTGTGTTAAAATATTTTATTTAAAAATAAATATTCTCTAAATGAGTTTATTATTACCTTTATATTCTATAGAAAAACAAGAAAAGGAAAAAAATAGTTTAGGGTTTGTTATCAGTAGATCAATAATTAAGGAAATTTCATTTTTTTGTAGCATAATTTTAATTAATTTCTTGTTTCTTTAGATTACATTTTATATGATTTTTAGAGTATAACTATTAAATGCTTGTTGCAGCTTGATAAGATTGATTTTCATTTATGTCAAAGTATGTTTATGATTGTATATGCTCTGAAAAGTGTTAGTGTACAAATATATCTAATGATGTAAGTTAGCATTGAAGTAATGTGGAAGATTAGTAGTTAGTTGTTGTCTATGTATGATGTGGAGATTGGTACACATATCTTGATGTGTTTTCAAGTTGCCTACAATGATATTTTTCTAGTATGGTGTACCACACTCAGTGACAAGTTGCAGATGTTTTGTCTAAGGCATTCACAGTGTATACTATTGTAGACACCTAAAATTGTCCTAGCCTGCGAACTAGTATATATCACTGCATTTCACATCAATTACATCCAAAAACCATAATTTCCTCTATTAATTGAATAATACAACATTGAATAATACAACATTATTTAATCAATTCACTTTTTCATCAAATTCAACCAATTAAATGAGTTTCATTTATTTAATATAGTACTAATCTAACGTTATTCCTCTTGATTGATTAAATAACACCAAAAATTTAATTACATCCCTAATTCACTTTATTCCCCTAACTCGATTAAATTAATAAATCATAATAATTTAATTAAATGACTTTCCCTCCAAAAAAATTGAATAAATAAACTATTCAAAAACATCATCAAAAATCAAATCAAACTAATGCAACTTCATTTGCAAAAGTCAAACTTGATTTACACGTTCAACTCCAAAAAATATTAATTAATTAAATCAATTAATCTAATATCCTCACCCACTTTCCTAATTAAGCAAATTATGAATCACTGATTGCTCAGTTGATCAACTGATTTCTCAATCTATTCATGACTGATCAATCTATATGCCTGATTGAGCAATCTATTTCCTGATAGACCAATCTATTTCTTAATCCCACAAATTATTCAATCTATTTCTTCATTCACACTAATTACATAATTTATTTTACATAGATTATTCCCATCTAAATCCCCTCAACATCTTTCAACTGTCGATCAAGATATTCTACTATAGAATCCTAATTGTCCATTTCAAATCACAATTTCTATATAGAAAACCTCTTCCTTCACAAAAAAGGATCGAAGAATCAACATACCTTATGCAACGACGTAATGCCAAATCAACATTGACAAAGCTTTGAATCAACATCTTCGATCAAACACATGCACACTCTTCAAAATCTCTCGCACACAACTATGAAGGCTTCATATTTAATTGAACAATCCAACATCATCAATATGGATACACTTCAACATGGGATGGTAAGATTGTATTGTTTTGAGTTCATGGTTATTGTTTTCTTTCAATAACATTTTGAATTCATTAGCTTTATAGTTTCATTTTGTGAGTGAATGGGCATAGATATAGATTCTTGTTTTGATAAGATTAGTTTCTATTTCATTGCAATTATCTTGTTTACACTCTAGATTTCCCCCTCACACATTTTGGCACGCCCGGCGGGACCACGGTCCTCAACACTAACTATTTTTTGAGCGAAAATTCAAGTTGCAAGTTTTAGAGGTGATTTGGAAAAATCCTCATGTATAGTTCTAAAAGATTTTCACATTTTCTTCTATGGTTCAGGTGCTTTTGACATTGTTCCAGGTGCATTGACCCTGGTTCAAGCACTTTTGACACTGTGTCAGGTGCATTTGACCTTGTTTCTAGTGCTTTTGACTGTTTCATGCACTTGTGATTGTTTTGGGCACTTCTATTTTAGGACAGAGGGCGCTTTTTCTTTTTCTAGGAGCTTTTGACTATTTTGGGCACTTCTATTTTAGGACAGAGGGCACTTCTACTTTTTTCAGGAGATTTTGTCTATTTTGGGCACTTCTATTTTAGGACAGAGGGCACTTTTGATTTTTTCAGGAGCTTTTGACTATTTTGGTTGCTTCTATTTTATGACAAAGGGCACTTATACTTTTTTTGGGTGACTTTGACCTCTAACAAAAGGAGCTTTTGGCTGTCCCAAGTGCTTTTGCTTCAATTTTTATCCAAAAACTAAAGGTTAAATTTTGACTTCTAATGCTAATGGGTGCCTAATTTGAATGTGTGATAGGTAATAATGTCATTTTTACAGGATTTGTAAAAGTACAATTGATGGTTATCACAAAAACAACTAACAAGTTTATTACAGGGAAGATGAATGGTCAAAGAGTTTCGAATTTTCAAAGTTTTCAAAGTTAGAAAAAATCTTTCATTTAGTGCTTAAAACGAACCCTACAAATAACACATTTTGATTTAAGTTCTCTAAAAATGAACCTCTTTCAAGCTTTCTAAGCTAGAAAATATTTCATTTAGTGCTTTAAATGAACCCTACAAACAACACATTTCAATTTAACTTCTCTAAAATGAACCCTTTTTCAAAGCTTTCATAGATAGAGAACATTCAATTTGGTGCTTAAAACGAACCCCACAAACAAAATGCTTTCAAATTGGTGTTCTAAAATGGATTTTTTGAAGCTTTCAATTGATTTTACTTTGAATGTTTGATTCTTTTATTGACCAAATGATTTCCCTTCACTAGTACACAAAAAATAATATATGACTAAATAAACTACTAAAAATTGCATACAAATGACTAACTTTAGTCACGTGACTATTAGTGGTTTATTTGTAGTCATTTATAACACCACTAAATTTATGACTAAACAATTTTAGTCATTGATTTTAGTCATTAATTTGGTCATTGATTTGGTCATTGATTTAGTCATTAATTTAGTCATTTATTTAGTCATTTATTTAGTCATTAATTTTAGTCACGTGACTATTTTAGTGGTTTATTTGTAGTCATTTATAATACCACTAAATTTATGAATAAACTATTTTAGTCATTCATTTAGTCATTTATTTGGTCATTGATTTAGTCGTTAATTTAGTCATATATTTAGTCATTAATTTAGTTATATATTTAGTCATATATTTAATCATTAATTTAGTCATGTATTTAGTCATATATTTAGTCATTACAAATCAAATCTAACCTAATTAATCCTCACAAATTTATACATATAAACTTCAAGTATCATAGATATTCAAATGTTAAAAAACACCATGAAATGAAGACTAAAATGCTTGAACAAACATAATTGATCAGAAACAAACACAAACATATTACAAATCAAGAGGAGCCACAACACAGTATTTATGAGTGGAGAAAAAACCACTCTAAAAATTTACTTCATTAAGCCTCATTGGAAAATCAAAATCTCATTGGTTACATTCAATGTCTCACTGACACTGTACAACTTACAAACACTATATAAACATAATACTCTTATTTTCATATACTTATACTATTTCCCCCTTCCTTAACTGCAATCCTCTTGGAAGGGAAACAACCTCCTATAGGGGCTTGACCCATTTAATCTTATTTTCCCCTTGCAAATCCACAACTTTCCCACCGCTATTGGTTTTGGCTCCTCCAAACTCTTCCTCATTGGTATTCACCTTTCACTTCTCCAATTTGGAGCTGCAACCTGAAAATAAGGTTTCAAAATTTGCACATCAAAAACTCAGAAAAGTCAAATACAAGAGAAAATATGTCATTATTTATATGCATGGTGTTGTTTTATTAAGATAGCATGTTATTGAATAGTTGATCTAATAGCTGATTTCTGTATGAATGCAAGTATTCTTGTATATTCCACACCTTGTGAATTTTCCATAGGTTATAAATAAAGGGAAACCTCCCCTAATGATTTTAACAAAAAGTATAGGATGTTGCACTTAGATGAAGTATGTCCACTGGGTCAAAATATTTTGTGACCTTCACTCATGACATGTTCATTGCCATGACACTCAACCCTCCTTGCAATGTTATCAAATTTCTGGAACAACCTCATATCAGTTAGAAGGCTAATTTGAATCATCAATGATAAAATAATAATAACAATAAATAAAGAGCTTACCACCAAAATGATCATTAATCAAGAAGAGAAAAAAAGATAAGACTAAAGTTTAGTACTAGAGGTTGATAAGTTGTTCTCAACTGATATGCCATCTGGAAAACACTGCGAAAAAAATTCAGGGCGAGGTCGGTCAATTGCATCCTTCACAACATTAGTTACAACAATAGTTACAAGTACTGAGAACAAAAGCCCTACCATAGACTCAGATCAAGAATTTCAATTTATCAGTAGCTTTCCTAAATCAACTAAAAAAGAAAACCATTTATACAAAGACATAATGCAAAGTAAATAAGAATGTTACCTAGAATAGCATGGTGTAACTCATTAATATTTTTGTGAAAAAAATAGTAGATACAAATTACAATGGATGGTACAACTACTGCAAGTATCCAATAAAAGTTAACACCCTTCTTGAGCACTCGATCTATTTGTAACCTAAGATGATTCACTATGCTTTGGCTATCTTCTTGTTATATTCAAGCAACTAGAGAATATCTGTAGAATGTGCAACCTTGGTGTTAACATAGACCCAAAAATCAACTTCTAATACCATCTACAATATGCACTTTCAAGGTGTAAAATTGGAAGTACCTTCAAGTTGATCACTCTCTTTGAGACTAATACTAGTCATTTTTGCAGTTGTTGGAACACATCGAAATTAAATAAATCAACTGAAAAAAGAATAGAACAACAACCTAACACGGGTGTAGATCAACAACACCCTAATAACTAGTGTAATTAGGGTACCTACAACCATTGATAGGTCCAAGATACTTAAAATCATTGATGTAAGTGTACTGAAATCTTTTGGTAACTCCTTCATAGTTAATGGTACATTCCAATCATCGATGTGGAAGATCTCAGTTGTTGTGTTTTGATATCATGTTAAACTATGGTCTATGGATTGCAATATTGCAGGATATGCACAAAATGGATTTGTTGAAAAGGATTTAGAAACTTTCAAGCAAATGCAATTGGTAGGTGTAAAGCCAAATTCCAAAACCTTTGCCAACATACTCCCTACCTGTAATAAAATTCATCAAATGGTTTATTCTTAGCATCATAAAATTAAAAACAAATGATTGACCTAAAGCAAAGAAAACAATTAAATAGCACAAAGTGAATGAGACACAAAGAATTGTTATGATTAACATTTCACTTGGAAATTGGAATTGTTGTGTTGCTTTCACAATAGAGCAACATGTGATAAGGGGTTCTTCTCATAAAAGCTTCGAACTCAACCATTCATGAAATAATCTCAAAGAATTTCCTGCAAATCACTACAAAAGATACATGGCAAATCCTTACCATAAATAATGGATTTTGTGTTTTAGTAATGGACCATTTTTTTCTTAAGGCCACACCATTTTGTTGGAGACTATAAGGAGTTGTGGATTCCTCTTGGACAATTGAGAGTATTCTCCCATTTGAATTGAGACTAACCACCATATTTTACAATATCAAATGGACCACGACCTTTGTTCTCTCTAAGAGAGGAGACCAAGGAGCATTTTTTTAGTGTCATGTCTACCATGAAATCCATGGGAGTCACCAATTATTATATCATAGTTACCAAGCTCAGATTTAACATAGACATTGGTCTCAACCTAAAACTCAACATGGAAACTCAACACTAACTCAAAAAATTGAAAAAATCATGATATATAGAGATTTTTTAAGGTACATATTTTCCTATGCGTTCCTCCCTAAATCAATTTTTTAAAATTATAAAAATCTAATCAATTGCAAGCTAATTTGATTATAGAATGCCTGAAAGAGATTCCATCTCATGGAATATGATGATTTGGGGATATGCACAAAATGGATTTGCTAAAAAGGATTTAGAAACTTTCAAGCAAATGCAATTAGCAGGTGTGAATCCAAATTCCACGACCTATGCCAATATCCTCCCCGCTTGTGCCAAAATGGGAGCTCTGGAGCAGGGTATGAACATCCATCAGAGCATAATAGATGAGAGATTTTTGTTAGATATTATGGTTGGAAATGCTATGTTAGACATGTATGCAAAATGTGGAAATGTACAAAAGACACACAAACTCTTTGATGGAATGCCTCAAAGAGATGTCATCTCGTGGAATGCAATAATTGCAGGATATGCACAAAATAGATTTTGCAAGGATGCTCTCAAAATATTTGAATTAATGAAGCACTCTGAAACATATCCTAACATTGTAAGCTTTGTTTGTATTATCAAAGTACCAGAGGGATTGAGATTTTTGTCCCACCAAAATTTACTTCTCCCGTCGATGAATTATGTGCCTAAGTTTTATTGGTGTATTGGAGGGACTGAGATTTTTGTCCCATCGAAATTTGCTTGTCTTGTCGATGACTTATGTGCCTAAGTATTATCGGAGTATCGAAGGAATTGAGCTTTTTGTCCCACTAATATTTGTTTCCCCCTCTGATAGAATCTTTAATCATGCGCTCTTTTGTATTTCACCATATCAGAGAGACCACACAATGATTCCCACTGATGTGCCAATTGGATGAAGAAATTTAAGAAGGTGGATGAAGTGGATTTGGGACAGTATGCCAGAAGTTGGGCTATGTTTCGATCAGTTGTTGTGTGTTCATGAAGATGTGGTTCTTTTGGTTGTTTCCTTCCACATCTATGTATTGGGACACCTGCATGCTTTCAAAATACGTCTGCTTTGTTTGTGGCATTGATGAAGGAGATAACTATGGTTGTGGTTCCTCTATTTTCCAACTGTTGTGATTTAGAATGTGACAATTTTACAGTAGTAATGGAGGGAGGGATATGTAAAAGTATAACTCTGTATGTCAAGAGGTGCTAGGGACTATGTAAATTTCCCTAATTATGTTTAGTTTTTTAAGCCCTAGTCTGGTCTTAATATGACACAGATAGTTTTGGGCTTTGGCCTCTCTATCTGGATAGATAGAGATATAGGAGGATGGTAGATAGTCTGATTATGTATGTTCTCTGTTGATCTCAAAGACTTGGGGCTATGCCCATTTTGATGGCTCCTAGACCCTAAAGCTAGGTTATATGAATGAAACAAGAAAAGAATGATGTCCCAAAATAATAATAGAAATTCATCTACAACTAATTAGAAATTATGTATTTTGTATTTATCCATCAAGTCTTGCCTGATATCTTTTTCTGCACTGGTTGTTAGGGTTTATGTTTTATCTTCTTGCAGGATGAGAGCAAGCCATTTTCACATCTTGCAAACACTTCTTAGCCTCTAGAATAGGACATAAGAGTAATGTAGCTAATGTTCAATTTTTCCAGACTTTCTTAATAAACACATAGGATAAAAAATAAATTCTAGAATAGGACATAAGAGTAATGTAGCTAATGTCCAATTTCAATGCTTTGGAAGTTATACAAATAGCATCAACATATTTCGATAACATCAACCAAAACTAAATTTCTTTGAATCCTTGCCAGCCACACAAATGTCCAACACTCCATAACCAAGAAAGCACCTATGAGATTTGTGGTATTTCTCAAGCAACGAAACCAATCGTGTGTCCTTTACTCGGTCATCCAAAACCTGAAAATGAGAGATTGGGGGTTTGTGTTAAGTCAAACAATAGATCATGGATTCTTCTTAATTATATCTAAATTGCTACTTTTTAAGGGTTCAACCATGATACACTCATTCTAATCTGATGCACTGAAACTGAAATAGAAAGTGGAGCTATTTAAAGAACATTGTAAAAATATCTTGGCTAGATTCAAGCTTCAAAATTAATGTTTCAAAATGTATATGGAATTTCAAACCACAAGAATTCCAGAATTTATATTTGATCATAAACAAAAGCTTATTGACTACCATAATATGCCAATAATGTGATTCAATTCTCTAGAGTTGAATCTCATACCTCCACTATTTGCATCACATCATGATTAGTAGAAAAATCCTGGGACCCAACCACCACCTAGAACAAAAGGTTATTCATGTAAGTGTACTTTGCTGGATTATCAATTTTGTGGTAAAATCAGACAAATCAATTCTACTAGAGAGGTGAAATAATTACAAATGTCAAATATGTGTGTTAATTATGATCACAGAGCGAAACATCATTAAACTCAGGCAATACTTGCATTAAACCAGTTTAAGAAACTATGTGGCCTGTAAAAGTTCAAAACCATCTTTCTTCTGTTATTTGAGGTTAAACTAACATGCTTGATATTGGTAAATAATCTGATTTCCTTAGGAAACAACATAAATACCTTTATAGGGTTTAGGTCCATAAACTCTTTGGCTAGTTGATGAACACTGGGTGGCCAAGTTGCACTGAACATAACCATCTTCCAAGCTGCATATGGTAGGATAAAGATTAGAGGCTCAGTCTCACAAACATTAGAATACCAAGCTATCGACATAAGTGAAAGAACTTGCCCACTTTTTCAATTAAAATGAACTTTCATTTTAGACATACATATGGAGCCCACAATATTGGTTTGGTCCTATAGATAATAACCATGGAAGAAAAGAAAAATAAACTATTTTCCATGATGCATCTATTGGCCCAGACACAAGAAATTGACATAAGAAGTGTGGGACACCTAGGACTATGTGTGCTCTATTTAGTCAAGTTTTTGGTTTGAAAAGTTTTGGTTAAATTTTATATTCATTGTTGGGTTTATTTGTGTGTCCGTCTTGTGAAAGATGAGTTTATGCACATACAATTGAAATCCTAGAAAGCTCTATACAGATCAGAGATTCACATACACTCTAATGGTCTCTTTTAGACCTTATTGACCCACTTCATGACTTTAAACTCCTAGACCAACCTATGACTCCTTATTTTGATCAAATTCAAATAAAACCATTTGGGTGCTCCTGACCAACAAGGCATGTGAAGTGTTTGATAGCATGCCTAAAAGAGATGTCATCTCATGGAATACAATGATTGCAGGATATGCACAAAATAATTTTTTTGAAAAGGCTTTAAAATATTTAAAGCAAATGTAGTTGGCAGGTGTAAATCCAAATTCCACAACCTTTGCTAGCATCCTCCCTGTCTGTCCCAAAATGGGAGCTTTGGAATAGGGTATGGACATCCATCAAAGCATAAAGGATAGAGAAATTTTGTCAGATGTTGTAGTGGCAACAACCCTTGTAGAAATGTATGCAAAATGTGGAAACATAGACAAGGCATGTGAACTGTTTGACAAAATGCCTCAAAGAAATGTGGTCTCATGGACTGCGATAATTGCAATATTTACACAAATTAGATCTGTTGAAAAGGCTTTAGAAACTTTCAAGCAAATGCAATTTGTAGATTTAAAGCCAGACTCTGTAACCTTTGCCAGCATCTTCTCTGCCTATTCCAAAATGGAAGTTTTGGAACAAGGTATGGACATCCATCAAAGCATAATAGAAGGGGAATTTTCATTTGATATTATAGTTGGAAATGATTTGGTTGACATGTATGCAAAATGTGGAAGCATAGAGAAAGCATGTGAAGTTTTTGATAGAATGCCTCAAAGAGATGTCATCTCTTGGACTGTAATTATTGCTGGATATGCACAAAATGGATTTGTTGAAAATGCTTTAGAAACTTTCAAGAAAATGCAATTGGTAGGTATAAAGCCAAATTCCACAAGCTTTGCTAGCATCATTCCTTCCTATGCCAAAATGGGGGCTTTGGAACAGGGTATGAACATCCATCAAAGCATAAATAATAGAGGAATTTTGTCAAATGTTGTAGTTGCAACTGCCCTAGTAGACATGTATGAAAATGTGGAAGCATAGACAAGGCATGTGAATTGTTTGACAGAATGCCTGAAAGAGATGCCATCTCATGGAATATGATGATTGTGGGATATGCACAAAATGGATTTGCTGAAAAGGCTTTAGAAACTTTCAAGAAAATGCAATTAGCAGGTGTGAAGCCAAATTCCACAACCTATGCTAGCATCCTCCTTGCCTGTGCCAAAATAGGAGCTTTGGAGCAAGGTATGAACATCCATCAGAGCATAATAGATGGGGGTTTTTTATCAGATATTATGGTTGGAAATGCTCTATTAGACATGTATGCAAAATGTGGTAACGTACACAAGGAATGTGAACTCTTTGATGGAATTCCTCAAATAGATGTCATCTTATGGAATGCAATAATTGTAGGATATGCACAAAATGGATTTTGCAAGGATGCTCTCAAAATATTTTCTGGTATAAAGTTTTGTAAATTTGATTACTTAAAATTGAGATAGATGATAGGTAAACCCACATTCCAACATGCTCAGCTATTGAAAATGGCTTCCAATATAAAAAAGATACCTACTCTAGTCTTATTTGAATTTTTATATAAAAGATGCTCGGCATCTGGTAACTAAATGCTTTATAATTGTGTAATATAAACTCAAATAGATACTTTCTAATCAATGGAAGTTATTGAAGTGAAGCTTACACCAAAAACAAAATGATCTTTATATTGCCTCATATATTCAAACTATATAATGAGAGTGAAACTAACTCTATAGTGAGGATGATAAGTAAAATATACCTGACAACAACCATAAAACCACTAGGAAACAAAGTTGGTCTTTGCAATAACAAAACATGTTTACATAAGCATCAAATGAATTCTAATTTTTGACACATTTTTGAAGTCCAAGAATAAAAATATTAGGAATAACCATGCTATTATCAAGTTAAAAGCAATTGCATAAGCATACTCCAGTATAATTTAAAACCATAAACCATTAGAGATCATATGACCTTAACTTGGCAATTCAAATGTGTTCATCTATTGGAAACATCAAAAGATACCATTAAAGTAATCTTTATTGTAGAAGCTTTGATGTTCTCTTTTGCAAAATAAATCTGTTGTAACAATCTTCTCAAATTTGTTTGCAACAAACTGCTTCCAAAGAAGACATGTTATAACTTATAAGCATATTTATTTTCTTTGAACTTGTAGAGGAGCTAAAGAAGGGGAAAAAACTATCAAATGTATCAAATAAACTCTATAAGGGAAACTCCTAGTACGATTTGAATTTGTGAGATTCGACCCCCAGTGTGATGGTGCTTAGAGCAGCTTCATCAGGGTTTGTGTTTACATTGATTTTTCCAAACCATTGCACCATTCTATTGAAATTATTTCAAACAAAGGATTTTGGAAGATTATTTTATTTCTAGAACTCCTCACAAACAAACCAAATCCCATTGAATCATTCTTGGTTGAATTATCTAGCAAGTTTAACAAGGCTACACATAGAGCCACAAAAAGATCAGTTAGATTGGTTTTCAACACCCATCTCACATCTCAGTTGGTGTGATTTGGTCCTCAATTGAGCTATGAGCATCTTCATTTTCCATTTGTTAGTGAAATCAAGCCCCACAATTTTTTTTTCAAAGACTATCTAAAGTGGGTTCAACTAAATATGAAGCTTATCTAATTCTTATCCTTTCAACACAAGAAGACCAAAACCTTGGTTTTGTTGGTGTTGACTTAGATCATGAGTGCCAACAACATCGACCCATCGTTGGAACCACCACCCAAGTCTTGACGATAGGCACGAACTCCACCGATGACATCCCTATTGGACCATCGCGAGAATAGGAGACCTTGTCCCGTTGATAGAAGATCCTCACATCAATGAAAAATAGAACTGCTTGACGATCATTGGAACTAGAAGACATTCTACTTGATAGGACCAATAAGGTGGGGAATCGCCCCATTTTTGTAATGGTAAGAGTCATATAGGTAATGCTATGTCGTTGGGGAACTCTTCTGAGGTTCTAAATGATTTGCCTTCTTTTTATAAGTAAGATCGTATATGCGCTAAGCAAATTTGGGGATCACAGCTTGTTTGGTGGGATCTCCCAAATCTAGACAATGAGGGGGTGCGCTTGTGGAAATATCATAGAGAGAAGCTACAAGCTACCATGATGATTTTGTTGAGCAAACTTATGTCAGAGTCTTGGTTAGTGTGGCTTAAGACATGTGTAGATGATATTCTCTTTGCAGATAGGCTTGGGGGAAAGTATTTTCTTGATCTTGTGAAAAGTGGCAAGGAACTTGCACAGAATGAGACATTGATTAGAGAAACATTGGATAGTCTGGATGCATTTGAAGGGAGCTTGGAGTGGCTAAAAATGGATTTTGGTTCAAATGTTGAGTTTCCATGGCAATGTGTGTGTGAGATTGTTTTGAAGCACTCAAAGAGTTTATGGGATGAAATTTTTGAAAGCCTGTTTGTTAGTAGGATGAAACAAATAATAGTTGATGGATTTGTAGATCTGCATGAGAGAGTTAAGGTTGGTAAATTCCTTGAAGCCATAGTTACATCTCTGGAAAGTTACAAAGATGTTGAAACTCATTTGCACAAATTAACTACTAGTAAGGGTTGGCTTGGCAAGAGAGGGGACCTAAAAAGTGCCAATTTACCTAGGTTGAGTTTTAGATTTATGATGACAAATGATGAAGATTGGTTTGGTCACCTTAATGCTTATTTTGGAACTAAGGTTAGTCAAATAAAAGATACCATAGATAAGGGTTCCAAGAATATTCTAGAAGACCTCCTAAGTTTTCTTCATGCACATAAATCTCCTTCAAGGCTAAATGATTTAGCACCTTATTTGCAAGAGAAATGCTTCCATTTTATCTCAACATTGATTGTTGAGATCGAAGAACATCTTGCACATCTTTTAGAAGCTCTCTATCAAGAAATGAAAAATGAGGAGATGCCAAAAAAAATGAATGAGACACTAGAACCAACAATTATAGTGGAAAGGTCACTTTTCTTAGGAAGGATTTTAGTTGCTCTCAGTTTTCATGCAACTTCCCTTCCACTAGTTCTTGGCTCATCTCAGCTCTGGTTTGTCGAGAACAAAGCTTCATTTTTAGGGAAAGGATCTTTGACTTCTAGATATTCCAGTACTAATTTTGATTACCCTCTTCTAGATAGTTCTAGAAGACAAATACTAATGAGAGGGGTTGGTTTGAAGCCTGAATCACAGGATAAAAATAATAGCACCAAATTGAATAAACTGAGAAGAACTATGCACAATATTTGTATCAAAGCTAAGAGGTATCACAAAAATTGATCATAATCCTAAATATGAACATATATACACAAACCAAATGGGGAAATCTACATTTTTTTCAATTGAAGTTAATTAGTTTTCTTTTTTGAGGGCGGATTGCTTGTAGGCCTAAAGTTGGTCATATATTTAGTCAACTAGTTGATAACTATAATAGAAATTGTCCATGACAGCTAAACATGGGCATGCACATGCACATCTATACACAAACAAATGGGAAAATATACATTGTTCACTTAGTTCAATTAAATTTGAAAAGATAACTCTTGCCCATTGATATGTTGATAATTTCATATGTTTCAATGATTTAAGCAAGCAAAATGCACAAGGGATAACCTTTCTACCTATAAAGTGCTTATTGAACACATGGCAGATTAGGATTTAAGTAACAGAGTCCTTCAACAATCAATTATATACTCTATGGAGCAACCTAAGTTGAACATAAGTTTTGAATGGAGGAAAAGAACAAAGACTTTCAAGGATTTTCTTGGTGCAAGTAGACTCAAATTAAACAATTTTGCAATTATAGTGTTGATAATTACATGCATAAGTTATAAAAGAAAACAAGAAATTGTCATGTTTATTCATGTGAACAAAAAAACTAAACTTGAAGAGAAATAAAAGTTCCTATTTTATTCTATCTCCTACTGGAATCCATTGGGATGACACAAATCAGCAACTAGTTCAACAAAAAATTAGAATGCTTAAAAAATTTCATTGATCTACATTAAATGATACAATATTATATGTTTACTCAAAATAATACCTCCCAATGTAACTACCTATTAGGAGGAACTTTTTTTAGGAAAATAACATATCGGAGTCCATTCTGAAGTTGGCCCCGATAAAGCTTTGGATGGGATGGAAGTTTAGAGATTAAGAATCCTTCTAAATCAGCTCCTTCTATTTCATGCTCCCAAAATTCCATACCTTGCTTCTCCATCAATCCATCATAAGGCCATGTTGTCCTTGCAACATCTGGCTCATCAGGACCTATTGTTGTTGCTAGAACTTTGGCTCTTCGACACAAATGATTCTAAAACCCCCATTTACATCATAGATGGTCCCATTAGACCTTATTTAATGAAAAAAAACTACATCTAATGCCTAAAGACCCTAACACCTAGACTTCAACTAATTGACCTCTTGATGTGAACTTCACATGCTTGGTGCTCCTGCACTAGATAGTGAAGTGGAAGATTGGAGGGGATTCTAGCATGATCACAAATCTATCAAAAATTACATGGTTCAATTATCCCATGTCTCCTAATTGAAGATATTGTGTATAATCATAGGGTCAACAAGATCCTTATAGACAAGATGATGGTAGTTAGGCTGAATAATGGTTTCATCTACAATATTTAAGAATTTCTCCACTTAAAAAGTGAACTTGGAGCTAAGTTGATTGAGCATGTAGACATCCAAGTGACTTGAATATATTTAGATCAATGAAAATATAGATTTTTAGCATATTTCTATAGAAAATATATTTTTTTAGGCCATGTATGACCCAATATGGATTGAAAATCATGTTTAATTGGTTGTAAATAGTAGAGCCTTCAATCACCTTCCACATTCTTCTTGTTTCATGTAGTTTGATTAGGTATTGTGTAAGTTATTTGATTTTTTGTGAAATGAGTTAGGAACCCTCAGTAGGGTAAATAGTGGTTAAGAAAAATTGTTTCCCCTCTTTCCAACTAGTGAAATCCTCTAATTATTTGTGATATTACTCTTACTTGTATGTTCCTCCACATTCTAATGATTTTTGGATCAAAACACAAAGTTAAGGTGATGAGAGTTGGAATTCTTGACTGAATTTTTTGTTATAGATTGATAAAACTCAGAGTTTCAATGGAACTTAGCCTAGGGTTTGGTAAATTGAGCATGTGAATGGCTATCTAAAGGTATATTAAGCATCAACATGTCAAATACCTTTATTTGAAGCACTGCAACAATGAGTTTGTGTGTGGAGATTATATAACCAATAAGCCCTATCTTGGTTGTAGACCTAATTAGCCCAGTTTTGAGGCATAGACAGTCTGTTTGTACACCTTTTCTCCAAAATAACCTAAAAAAATATTTTGATATGTTTTGGTACATGAAAAGGGGGATCCTAATTGTTGATTATAGTCATTATTAGAGGTCTCCATGGGAAGTTATCTCTGATAGTGTTGTGATGCATGGCTACAAGGAGTACAATCAGTCATTAAAGTTTGTCTATCAAAGTGAAAGGCTCTATGTCTTAGGGTGTGGAAAGAGTTTAATCATGTTAAATTAAGTCTATTAATGGTGTCTCAGGTGTTGAAATAGTGTTGAAACAAACAATGGTGTCATGAAAAGAAAGGTTGAGGGTTGAGGTTTGTAAGTACCATGGTGGCATAACAAGGACGGTCATAACAAGGTGATGTAATATGAAAGGGCAGATGTTGTAATTGATTGTTTTTTATTAAGTTAAATTTCACCAAGGTTTCTTGAAATTTTTGTAGTGTTTTGGGACTCTGACTTGCACATTTGTGTGTTGGGTTGAGTGATTGGAAAGGGAAAGAAGAACTTGAGATGAGTAATCAAACTAAACATGGATTGAGTTTGTTAAAATGGAATTGAGAATTTGATATTTTGTGTAGCCACAACTAAAGTGTTGGAGGCTGGCAATTGGTAAACTTCAAATAATTCCTTCTGAACCTCACTAGTTATAAATCTGAATTCCCATGTTTACTTCTCATTTATTTTCTATTCTAACAACTGATAGAAGGAAGCAAAGGCCTCCAATCAACCATAATATAGAAAGAAGAAATTCTACCTTGATTGCTGACCTTCAGGAAAATTTGCAGAAGGCTTCAAGGTACCACCTTGGGAGCATAACACTATGATTTTGGAGTTTTTATCTGGTTTTGATCTCACTTCTGTCAAGTACAAAAAAATTCCTTAATATATAGTATTCAAAATTTGAATAGACTTTCTTTTATGATAGATTCTTAATAGAGTTGTTAATTAACATGCCTATAATTCCAATGTTAGAAAAAATTTACCTTCAAGAAACTCTGGATTTTCTTCAATTCCTTGAAAAATCCCAAAGAATGAAAATGCAACATATCTAGCAACATCCCATGCCATCCACTCTTTTATTAATCTATAAATTTGCACATTTATAGCTCCTTCTGGATGATATTGAAAAAAAGGGCTTCATCAGAAACATGAGGAACAGGCACACATTAATTAGAATTTACCACCAACTTCTGCAACCAACTTTAAGGAAGTAATTGGAATAAAGAATACAAAAATACAAGTATAACCAACTATTAATTAACTATATATGCAAGCAGCTAGAAGATATACATTGGCATACAACAATAAACATATAGAATTCTTACCCATTTCTTCACTCAATATTTTCTTTAATTTTTAAAGCTTTAAGATAAAACCTTGTGGTAGTTTTTTACATCAACATTTTGGATCACATTACGTGATCCTATCATCACACAATGTGATCGAAACCACAATCTAAAAAACTACCATGCTGTTGTATCCAAAAGCTTTAAAATGAAAAACCTAATGCTTCTAAACAAGCTTTTCTTTTCACGTTACAATAATAATTCCTTAAAAATATGCCAGTATACTTTTGTTTATTGTGAGATAATGTGATGATTCTTTCAAGTGTAGGTAGAACATAAACAAGTAATGAGAACTTTCCTATTAAGATTAAAAACTACAAGAAATCCTTAAAATCCCAAGAAGCATGAATGGTATTTAAAGTACGTACTTCTTTAAATTCTGCCTCTCGACACACATCCAAAACAACATATCCATTTTCTTTCTGAAGTCTGAATGGTTCATTGACTTCCATAGATTGCACCTACACGTTCTCTCAAACATCATTGACACAAGGAAGAATTTGGACTTTGGTTCCTTAGAAAGCAAGCAAATACTCTATTATATAAGTGGTCTGTAATATTTCTTTCTTTGTACTTGTAATTAGGATTTTAAAAATTAAAATCCTCAAAAGTGTTGAAGAATAAAAGCAACTAACCCTCACAACATATGCCATAATCCTATCACAAGATCTTTCTATCAAAAAAACAACATTCCAATCACTACTCTATCCTTATCCTAAAGATGGATCATTGAGTACAATCCAAAATATTGATGGAAAAAAACAAATACAGTTAAATCCAAAAGCTAAAAATTCATTCTTCTTCAGACAACATTCATATCACTTTGTAAATTCCAAATAGAAAATGTCAAGAACAATATACCTTCCTAGTCGAGACATTGATTTGGGAAAACTTTTGTGCTAAGAATGATTCAATCCCCAAAGAAAATATAATCAAGTGTAATCTATACTAAATATTCTTCAGCAATTTCCATTGGTTGTAGAAAAATAAATTTTCCATGCATTCTTAAGGGAGTCTAAAGAGGCCAAAATAGTTGTATTTGCATTGTCTCTCCACCTAAGATAAGTGGACTGCTCTGCATTTAAAGCATATAATGAAGCTAAATTTAATGTAATTGTAATTTATGAGAAGTGCAATTCATTCAAATTGTAAATATTTTGAAAAGAAGGTAAGTAGTTCCTAGTTGCATATGCAAATACTTATTTTCTTTGCAAGAAGAGTCCCAATGTAAATAGTAGAATATATACAACCTAATTTATAAAAAATAAAATCAATTAAATTCTAGTTTATAGAAGAGTGTCTGGTCTATACAAGAAGATGATCTAATTTGTTTCCCAATAAATGGAGAAGGCATACAACTAAATAAGGTTTAGAAAGTCACTGATCAAGTCAGTCTTCTATCAAAGTTCTAGCTATGTTATTATCTTTCAATGATGCATTACCAAAAACTTATTTGTGCATTTGGATTTGTTTCTACACTAATATATATTAATATGATTCCTTTGCTTATTTAAATAAAAAATGAACCATTTCATCATCACTGAACAAAAGGAAAAAAAACCATATTTAGGGCACTTTTATCATGGTTCATATGTGTTCACTTCTTAAATTGACATCACTAAAGCAACCATGGTTCAAAACATATTTCAGCTCTATTCTTAACAACTAGTAACAAAAACTGAAGCAAATACCAATACCACTTTTCAAAAGTCATGCCCTTCTCCACTCTAGGAGCCTCATCTAGTACATACCACATAGAGCTGGAGCCTGTCATGAAAGAACCACTGAAACCCAAAACATTGAAATAACCCCTCTTTAGGATATAGAAGCAAAGGAAAAAGCACAACTAGTCACTATCAATTGTCTAGGGACTATAGATTGGATATGATGTTTTTGAAGTCAAATTTTTTGTGAATTTTCTATTTTATCTGAGTATTATGTTCTTTCTTTAATCATGTCAGCCTAAATTATATACTATTTTAATAGTTAGCCAATCTTGTCTCAAGATTCTAGTGGTGATATATGAGATGAAAGTTGTCTCTATATTTTGTATCCCCATGTCTTCCTGATCAAAAAAATAATATGGATAATTTATCCATTTTTAAAGATTTAAAAGCATATTGAGGAGGTTTCTATCATTGTTCAAATGTCTTTTCTTCTCACCAAAAGGAAACTGATGTAGCACAAACAGATTCAAAGAGCATTTCAGCTTATAACTAAGCATCCAGTTATCCCAAATTCCCTTCTCCACTTAAGGAAACTCTTCTAGTACAACTCACATAGATGTGAAGCCTTTTAAGGAAACACCAATAGATCCCCCAACATTAACAAAGAATCCATAGGATTGACAATAATCACTACCAATTCTTGTAGTGAGATCATGTTGGGCATATTTGTTTTGAAATTCCCTTTTTTTGTTTGATGTTGAACACACATCTCTAGTTTCCTATGGAATATATATTTTAGCTCAGATCTATCTTATTCTTTTTAAG
>VDFB02270651.1:42886160-43006034 GCA_007258455.2 Sequoia sempervirens
CCATGTATCAATTGAAGTCTTGCAACTTAATTTGCCAAAAATGCTAAAAAATATCTCCTCCCAATTTCCAATGCTCCATTTTTAACCCATGATAATAAAATTAAAATAAATCTTAATTTTTCCCCAAATATGATTTTTTAAAAATTTATCTTGAAAATCTAATTTACTCGATTTACCTGTAGGTCCTAATTGGAAAATTTGAAAATCGGGTTTATTAAAAATAGTAAATGCTATTTTTAGAAAACATAACATTACAAGTCCTCCCTCCCACATATTTCTTTCCCTCAAGAAATTACAAACATAATTCTCTAGAAACCTTATGCCAAAATGATATATCATGTCAAATTGTGTATTAAGAACTGATCTTGTACTTGTGAAGAGTTGCACTCTTTTCCAAAGAATATTGTGCCAAAATGAGGACTCAAATTCCTTTGTTCCATTTCTATGAATCCAAAAACAACATCTATACAATTTGAGCTCTTGGATTTGTAAGTAATTGATGCATTCATTCTCATACCCCCACTAAAACACATCTTCCCATGAAGATTGAATAAACTTGCTAGATGCACTAGTATGAGGTGAGACAAACTTGTAACTCCCTTAAATTCTCCCAATGATACAAATATAATTTTTGCTGCTTGTAGGACCGATACAGTATTTAATGCACTCTCCATTATAGAAAATATGAAATTGGGAAATATATTCTTCTCTTACCTTCACAATACTAAGATATTCTGTGAATGAATGTGTAGAGAAAAGTCCATACTTTACCTCCTCTTGAGAGATATTAGTTTCAGCTTCATGGACTGTTATAAGACAGCCATAGTATAGTAGAGGAGTGGAAATTAACATCATACAACAACATACATATCATCATTCTCTCATTTGAATTTGGAAGCAACAACCTATCTGAATAGAAGTTGTTCTTCCTAAGACTATCTATAAACACAAACTTATCATCCCATTTTTGTGACTCATCACTCTAAATATTTTTCCAAATAATACCATACATTTTTATGTAAACAAAATAAAACATGTTATAATTCCCAATACATATAAATCCCATCAAATACTCACAGAAACTTCAAATCACATGATATTGCCAACATTGTTATGCTCCAAACTGAAAAAATTAATCACAACTTCTGAAAATGATTCAAATTGGGAGATTAACAATATGAAGTGATCTACAACAATATATAATTTTTCTACAATAGTAGTACATTCCCAATTACATAGGTCCCACAATTCATCACACGACTTCATTGGAAACTTGCAGACAACACACACATACTGCACTATTGGAACAATTCCTTGTATCTTCTCCAAATTAGTGTTATGATGGATGGATTAGTATTCAATAATAATGAAATAATTCTTCTAACATCATCTTGAAAAGATACTTCCTCCAAACACATCAATCTAGATTTTTTCATAACTAAATTTATCGAAATCAACAACATGCAACTGATGAAACTACTACAATAATGGAAAACTTGAGAATTAGTCATCAATATGACTAATTTTGAATTAGTGGGATACCATGTGAGGTTTGAAAATATTTTCTCTAACATCTACACACCTCTAAAATACTTCAAAATCAACAACCCATAAATTATTTTCTTCAACAAGCTAAACAATTTTGAGAAGAATTTGAAACCATTGTTTGAATCTTTTCTCTCTATGCTTTTAAACTTCATGGAGCTCCTCCTTTGAAATATAACCATAAAAACTCCATTTCCTAAAACATCCCATCCTATGGATAAAAATGGTAAGAAATCTGAAATGAAAAGAACATAACATGATATGGTTACCTTCTCAATCTTAACCAAAGATTCTTGTGTTCTTCCCATCAGTGTAAAAGCTTATTTCTTTATTTGGATTGAAATTTTTTCACATGAAATATGCATGATATTGAAAGCATTACCACCTCCATTTATTTTCTTCCATTGATGTACTTTCTCTTGTGAATTCCCCTTCATTAAGATATCTTGAAACTCCTCCTCACATAGTGTAGCATATGCCAACTTCTTGCTCTCAAATTGAATGGAGCCCAACATTTGCATTAAGGAAGTCCAATTACCATCCTCTGAAACATGATATCCTTCCAAAAATGGATCTGAAATAAAAATTGCATGACATGAGTTGTTTACCTTTCCAATCCCTTCCGAATATTTTCTTGTTGCATCCTCCTATATGCCCTAAAAAAGTGTCTGGGAAAAAGTATGTCACATCATTCTCCCACATAGATTCTTGATACAAATTATTTTCCAACTCTACGACATGTTGGAATCCTCTATCCAAGAGTGAACTCAGGAACATATTACTAAACACTATGCTATGCTAATTTGGAAAAACTTGAATTTCAAAATAAAGTCTAATTCTTACCATAAAATGTAATAGCATGTGTATCCTCCATCACCAAACATCTTGTTATCCATGAAACATGTCTCTTGCAAGAAGTCTTCATATATGTGCTTATTTCAATTGTTACCTTAGTTACACCTCACAACACCATATCTTTCCCTTCACAAGCATTCTTAATTGTTCTAAAATGACGATTCTGAAGAAAGTCACTCATGGAATGCAACCATAACACACACATAGCTATTTGAGTACTCAAAGAGTAGAATACATTACATACCCCATGTTTCAGTATTGAAATTTGTAGTCTCCTTAGTGGTTGTATCAAATTAAAATTATATTCTCCATCATGCTTTTTCTGCCCTAATCTATCACCAACAACACCATGGTTGTACCAATCCTCATAAACTTATCATATACCCATTTGATATAAATGTATAGCATCAGGTCAAGGATTCAAAACAAAAAGGCTACTGTGCCTATGCTCATGACCAAGGCTTCTATGTCTTTGATCAAAGTCAAAGCTACTATATTTTTTCTCAAAATTAAGACTAAGCAATAACAAATCTAATTTGAATTCAATATCATCACCATACCTTTAATACTTAGCTTCCTCAATGTTATCCTCCCTGCATAACTTTTGGGATGAGACTAAAACAACATCAAAATAAAAGGGATATTCATTCCAAAATAGACCCTCGTCGTGCTTAAGTGTTGGCTCTCCTGGGTCTCAAGTAAGAATGGGTTAATTTATATGATCAAGGAGAAAGTATTCATTATTCTCTTCATATGTTATTACCTTTTTAAGAGAGTCATGATCCATCTTCCTAGGACTGAAATATTCCTTTGCTAATTTAGAAATTTCTTTAGCCACTATGGCTTGGAATTCCTCTAGTTGATCCCTTTCTTCCTTTTTTTCTTCTTGTAAATCTAATTTTTCTTTATGCTGCATCATCACCATCTCTTCCATAACTTGAATGTGTGTTAGGTGTTTCCATTACTGTCCCTAGTTCTTTATCATAATTTAACCTTTTTTCTTCAAATCTATCAATCAACCTTTGACAAAATTCATCAAATGAATATACCTAAATGTGATCTTGTGTGCTCATACCTTGGTACCACCAATCATGAGCAGCTCCTTCAAGGTACAAGACCGTATACTAAATTCCAACTTGCTCCTCCATGGAACTGGAATAGTAATAGTCTTGTATCTTAAATAACCAAGCTCAATTTTAGATTTGGTCCAATCCATCAAGAATGGAAGCTGAAGATTTTATGAATTTTATCATTGGATCTCTTCCACCCAAAAATTAATGTTGTCTATTACCCTTGATGGCCATCATTTTTTGCATTTGAGTGATATAGTCACTATATGGGACTGAACTTCTAAATCCTTCATCTTGATTGACATAAGCTTCTCTGATGGCTGCTAGTTCTTTTTCCAAATATTCTAAAGGATCACCAAAATCAACCATCTTTAACTCTTCTCTTCTCTTTGCAAAATTTGATCAAACCCTCAGGCTAGCAAGATCATGATTGTGATACCACTGTAATATCCCCAGTTAAAATATTTTAAACATGAAAGATATTCTTCAATTTGAGAAAATTGAGCATTAAATTTACTACTTCAAATTATTCCAAATCAACATAAGATGGTTTCCAGCTGGAATATGATGCTCTAATACTAGTTTAATGTCTCTTTCTGGAAAATATTTCAGATTTTATGTAATAAATAATATCACACTTAAATATTGCAAACTCTCAACAAACAATGAAATCGAGTATGAATTTATCTTCACCAATATGTGCAAATATAACTCAAGAATGTGAGAAACCATCATGTGATGATACTTTACTGATTTTAACATGAAAAATATATCATATTTTTTGTTATAATCTATTGTTAAAAACAAGAAATAACAACAACAAAATACAAAGAATGACCCTAAAGTTGCAAACCAAAATAACACCCAACTTGATGCTAGAAACGATACAACCAACTAATCCAAACTCTAAAACTAAGAGAAGCAGTAACACATTGAAATATGACCTTGGAACAAAGGTAGTTTTTGCTAAAATATACCACAAGAAAAACTAGAATCACACAACTCACTTAATCTCTAAACATCACCTGCAGCTATTGAGAGAGATACACTAAACTGAATTCGTTAAAGCACATTTTCAAACCTTGAGTGAATATGCACCTAGAGACCATTAAAACAATTACCTTCAAGTCTCAAAATCCTTGGTTTATTATCCTTGGATTTCTTCCTTCTTCAGTTTATTAGCCTCAGAAGAAAATATCACAAATTGTGAAAATAACATGCATAAAATGAATCCAAAATGCAAGAAATTAAATTTTATATGTGATGCATTCTTCATGAACCATCTCGGGCACCCAAATCCCATGCCCAAAAAGAGGAATATTGCATCTGAAGGAAGTAACTCCCACCATTAGTTGCCCCATACAAATTGCCATGTGTTGATTGAAGTCTTACAACTTAATTTACCAAAAAAGATTTAAAATAATTCCTCCCACATTCCAATGCCTCATTTGAACCCATGATAATAAAATTAAAATAAATTTTAATTTTTCCCAATTTTTTTTGTTTAAATTTATCTTGAAAATAAAATTTACCCGATTTACTTGTAGGTCCTAAAAATTGGCAATTTTGAAAATCGGGTTACTAAAAATAGTTAATGCTATTTTTAGAAAAGGGAACATTATACTATCTATACTCAATGGAGTACATGGTGAGTAGCTTCAAGCATGATACTATACCCTACACTACACCAAGCTACTACTGATGGCTCCTAGGCTTCTAAAAATAATGGTTTCTAGTGGAGGATGACTGTGAACAAAGAACCCGTCTATAATAGCATGAGATTGGAGGGGTCTCCAATGCTCTCATCACCAAAGAAAGTCTCGACGAATTGAGGGTCTTGCGGCTTGACTTTGAATGACACTAGCCACTCTTTGGGGAACAAATTTTTCTCCCCCCCTTTATATAGCTCACTAGGAAATGTTCTTGGGGTTGAACCCTGAGGTGATGAAATCCCTTGGCAGGCCCCCTACTAAAAATAAAAAAGAGGCTATTGTGTGTTTCTCTTACACCCAATATTGTACAAGTACATGAGAGGAGAGGATAGACACAAAATAGCCTAGGTTGACATAAAACGTGCAAGCACACAAGACATAACAAACAATTATTTGTTAACCTTAAGAATGAAATGTTTTCTACTCTATGAAAATATCAAACACACAAATTCCTACACCAGGTCACATTCGTAGTTTGATATTTTCAATTTCTATTCCAAAAAATGCCACAAGCTTCAACCAAATGATTAGTAACACAAAACCATAATAGACAAATGTGTGAATCTGCTAAAAAAATTAGAACATAAAATAGATTATACCTTCAATTAATTGTGAGATTCTACACAAAAAATGCACCACTTTCCACAACAATTATGCACTTTTGCACAGAGACCTGAAAATAGAGAAGTTGAAGGAAAAACCTAGTCT
This sequence comes from Sequoia sempervirens, assembly GCA_007258455.2. NCBI lineage: Eukaryota > Viridiplantae > Streptophyta > Pinopsida > Cupressales > Cupressaceae > Sequoia > Sequoia sempervirens. The sequence goes on from VDFB02270651.1 coordinate 42,892,051, forward strand.
TTTGGGGTCAAATAATTAATTTTTTGATAAAAAAACAACACAAATGGTTAATAAATCAAATGCATAGTAGCCAAAAAGAAAAATCTTAAAAAACCCATGCATAAGCAATTTCACCACTCTGGGCCACAATTATGCCACTTTATGTAGCAATTGCACCACTTTGCAACAATTGTGCCATGTTGTGTAGTAATTGTATCACTCTATGCATCAATTGTGCCACTTCGTGTAGCAATTAAATATAGATCTCTGACAATTGCATCATTCTATAAAAAATTGCATGAAATGACTTAGTAATTGCAAAAGCACCTTAAAAATTCATAAAAACAAGGTTAAAATAGGGATAAATGGGGTCCCACTGGGCATGCTAGAATATATGACCTAAATTTTTTATTGTAAATATAAATGATAATCAAATAATAACAGTCACAATAAAATGATCACACTAATGAAGCAATTGAGCGAAGATCAAACAAAGAAATGTATACCTTAAATGCATGAGACCTTCAAATTGAGCTCCATTGTTCTCCTCTATTCACCCTTGGAGAAATGATGTTAAAAATTGGCTCTTAGATTTATGATAAACATAATAGAAATAAAGCACTATTGCAATTTGGACATAAGTTCATTGCATGATCTAAGATGATAGATGAGTGATAGGATGGTTTGATTTATAGATTTTTGGTGACACCAATCAATGGTTGAGATCAAAGGAAGAACTGAGATTGATCAACGGTGGAAGATTGATGAGAGGATTTGATTGATTGTTAACTGGATACATGATATGAGATAACTGGTTGCATGATTCAGTCAAGAGACTTGATTGATGTGTTAAGTGAGACTGCTAGGTTGATAGAATTGATTTATCAGTCAACTGATTTGATAGGTCAGTGGACTCAAAGTGAGCAGGAGTGGGACAAAATAGATGAATTAGTGGACTAATTAGATAGATTAGTAGACTAAGTAATCCTCAGTTAGGAGTTCAAATGGAAATTAATAATTAATTAAATTAATTAATTGTCAATGGCATGTGGAAAATGGATTAAATAAATAAAATAATTAATTTTATTTATTTTTTGAATGGATAATATTGAGAAATTGATGGATAAATTAAATAATAACAAATTATTTAATTATTTTTGAAGAATAAGGATAATTAGTGATGTAATCAAATAAATTAAATTTATTTAATTAATCAAGGATGAATAATAGTAAAGTGGAATGCAAAATTAGTAATATACTTAAATAATTAAAACTTATTTAACTATAGCAAATGATGTGAAATTAATAAAATAATAAAATAATTTAATTAAAATGGAAGAATAATTAGTCTGGAAATGTTAAGTAAAATCTTGAGTGTATACAATAACAAATATGTAAACTATAATACTAGTTGGAGCAATGATGTTTACTTGACCATGTAGGATCTTTTTGTTTTTCGTTTTCTTATTTTTTTGAACATACCTATACCATACCCTTGCTCCTCCACTTCTCTTTCCCTACTACGCTCCCTTCTTTTCTTTGCATCCCATCATTTCTTCCTTTAAAATTGCCCCAAAATGGCCACATTAAACCCATAAATATTTAATTTAATAAATATCCTAGTGATGAAAAATGTAGTATGGACTTTCACCCTATTATTGGAACCAAATTATCTATTTTTGAACCACCCCCCACCTTCCATATACCCTTATCATGCTTAAATTAATAAAAATATGTAATAAGTTGATTACAATCTTAGTTAATATTAGTGTATGCATACTTTTTTCTCTTTTTGTGTTAATGCCATTTTTAATGTTGATGGTCGTGTGTCAAAAGATGTGTTTTTGTAACATTTCATGTTCAAGAAAGAGAAGTTATAAAGTGTTACATTTGTAGATCTCTACAATTCCAAAACATCTCCAAAACCATCATAGACTAGGTCTCTACAAGAGGAGATTTAGAGAAATATTTCTTATTTTTCTTGAAGCTGTCAATTGCCACCAGATTGGTAGTTCTCTAGAAATTAAGAAGATTAAAATAATATTGTTTTATGATAGTTCTCTCAAGAAATTAATCTGCTTTCATTTAATGCAACTCACACTTTAATTTATAAATATATTTAACAAATTTAAATGTCATCAATGCATGTTGCCATGATGCCTAAATCTAGGAATTAGGTTGTAGTTTATATATATAATTCAAAAAACAACTTGACATTTTCTATTTGACATTTTTGAGACATGAAGTAATAAAGAACCTCTTTTACTTGAAAATATTCGATTCCCATTTTGATATGTATTGGTTGTTGGTCTATGGAGCTTGATCATGCTTTGGAGTTAAAATTTTAGCAACTTTGGTAGCCGCATTTTCCCTCCAAATTAAGTAAAGGGATTTTGTAAATAAATTCTACTGAAAAAAACTAATTTCTAACTACTCAAAAATGAACAATTTATTGTTGTGAATATGGCATACCAAGAGTCATGTGTGGGAATAAGAGGTTACTCGCAACAATGCACATGATGAAAGTTTGAAGGTCGCATAGTTTGAAAATACACACACAAAAACACACGAGAAAAAGTTAGTGCAAGTTTGTGGATAAACATGCAACAATAGGGATTGTTGTGTGAGTATAGTTTTAAGTGTACAAGCTATTATAACTTTCATTTGCTAAAAATTTCATAAAACTGGACAATTGTTTGTGGATGTAGTCCACATTAGGTAAACCACGTTAATTGTTTTTATCTTTGTGTAATTCATTCTGTCATTTAATTTTATTATTTGCATTGGTTGATTAATTTAATTGCTCCATTTTACTGAAAAATCCTAGCATTGTTCTATGTTAATGATTTTGTGAGTAGAATAATTCAAACCTCTATCGAACTAGCCACTCAATTGAGGGATTGGAAACATATGGTAGAGATAAGTAGTTTGGTTTTTCATTAAATTTATGTTCGTGTAGTTGTGATCATATTAATTAAACTTGTGAGTTTAATGTTATTTGTGTTTCCTCTATTATCCATATTATCTTTGTTATCTATAATGCTCTTTTGCAAATATGTATTTATGTGAAAATAGTTGTGTATTTTGTAGCTACAAAGTATACTAGATCATTTCCATGTTGTGTTGAAATATTTTATTTAAAAATAAATATTCTCTAAATGAGTTAATTATTACCTTTATATTCTATAGAAAAACAAGAAAAGAAAAAAATAGTTTAGGTTTTGTTATTAGTAGATCAATAATTAAGGAAATTTCATTTTTTTGTAGCATAATTTTAATTAATTTCTTGTTTCTTTAGACTACATTTTATATGATTTTTAGAGTATAACTATTAAATGCTTGTTGCATCTTAATAAGATTGATTGCCATTTATGTCAAAGTATGTTTATGATTGTATATGCTCTGAAAAGTGTTAGTGTACAGATATATCTAATGATGTAAGTTAGCATTGAAGTAATTTGGAAGATTAGTAGTCAGTTGTTGTATATGTATGATGTGGAGATTGGTACACATGTCTTGATGTGTTTTTAAGTTGCCTACAATGATATTTTTCTAGTATGGTGTACCGCACTCAGTGACAAGTTGCAGATGTTTTGTCTAAGGCATTCACAGTGTATACTATTGTAGACACCTAAAATTGTCCTAGCCTATGAACTAGTATATATTATTGTATTTCACATCAATTACATCCAAAAACCATAATTTCCTCTATTAATTGAATAATACAACATTATTTAATTAATTCACTTTTTTCATCAAATTCAACCAATTAAACGAGTTTCATTTATTTAATATAGTACTAATCTAACTTTATTTCTCTTGATTGATTAAATAACACCAAATATTTAATTACATCCCTAATTCACTTTATTCCCCTAACTCGATTAAATTAATAAATCATAATAATTTAATTAAATCACTTTCCCTCCAATAATTTGAATAAATAAACTATTCAAAAACATCATAAAAAATAAAATCAAACTAATGCAACTTCATTTGCAAAAGTCAAACTTGAGTTGCACGTTCAACTCCAAAAAATATTAATTAATTAAATCAATTAATCTAATATCCTCACCCACTTTCCTAATTAAGCAAATTATGAATCACTGATTGCTTAGTTGATCCACTGATTTCTCAATCTATTCCTAACTGATCAATCTATATGCCTGACTGAGCAATCTATTTCCTGATAGACCAATCTATTTCTTAATCTCACAAATTATTCAATCTATTTCTTCAATCACACTAATTACATAATCTATTTTACATAGATTATGCCCATCTTAATCCTCTCAACATCTTTCAACCGTCGATCAAGATATTCTACTATAGAATCCTGATTGTCCATTTCAAATCACAATTTCTATATAGCAAACCTCTTCCTTCACAAAAAAGGATCGAAGAATCAACATACCTTATGCAACGACGTAATGCCAAATCGACATTGACAAAGCTTTGAATCAACATCTTCGATCAAACACATGCACACTCTTCAAAAGCTCTCGCACGCAACTATGGAGGCTTCATATTTAATTGAACAATCCAACATCATCAATATGGATACACTTCAACATGGGATGTTGAGATTGTATTTTTTTGAGTTCATGCTTATTGTTTTCTTTCAATAACATTTTGAATTCATTAGCTTTATAGTTTCATTTTGTGAGTGAATGGGCATAGATATAGATTCTTGTTTTGATAAGATTAGTTTCTATTTCATTGCAATTATCTTGTTTACACTATAGATTTCCCGCTCACACATTTTGGCACGCCCGGTGGGACCACGGTCCTCAACACTAACTATTTTTTGAGCCAAAATTCAAGTTGCAGGTTTCAGAGGCGCTCTAGAAAAATATTCATGTATAGTTATAAAAGGTTTTCACATTTTCTTCTATGGTTCAAGTGCTTTTGACATTGTTTTAGGTGCATTGACCCTGGTTCAGGCACTTTTGACACTGTTTTAGGTGCATTTGACCTTGTTTCTAGTGCTTTTGACTGTTTCATGCACTTGTGACTATTTTGGGCACTTCTATTTTAGGACAGAGGGCGCTTTTTCTTTTTTTAGGAGCTTTTGACTATTTTGGGCACTTCTATTTTAGGATAGAGGGCACTTCTGCTTTTTTCAGGAGATTTTGTCTATTTTGGGCACTTCTATTTTAGGACAAAGGGCACTTTTGATTTTTTTAGGAGTTTTTGACTATTTTGGGTGCTTCTATTTTATGATAGAGGGAACTTATACTTTTTTTGGGTGCCTTTGACCTCTAACAAAAGGAGCTTTTGGCTATCCCAAGTAATTTTGCTTCAATTTTTATCCAAAAACTTAAGGTTAAATTTTGACTTCTAATTCTAATGGGTGCCTAATTTGAATGTGTGATAGGTACTAATGTCATTTTTGTAGGATTTGAAAAAGTACAATTGATGGTTATCACAGAAACAACTAGCAAGTTTGTTACAAGGAAGATGAATGGTCAAAGAGTTTTAAATTTTCAAAGCTTTCTAAGTTAGAAAAAATCTTTCATTTAGTGCTTAAAACGAACCCTACAAATAACACATTTTGATTTAAGTGCTCTAAAAATGAGCTTCTTTCAAGCTTTCTAAGTTAGAAAATATTTCATTTAGTGCTTTAAATGAACCCTACAAACAACACATTTTGATTTAACTTCTCTAAAATGAACCCTTTTCCAAAGCTTTCATAGATAGAGAACATTCAATTTGGTGCTTAAAACAAACCCCACAAACAAAATGCTTTCAAATTGGTGTTCTAAAATGGATGTTTTGAAGTTTTCAATTGATTTTACTCTGAATGCTTGATTCTTTTATTGACCAAATGATTTCCCTTCACTAGTACACAAACAACAATATATGACTAAATAAACTACTAAAAATTTCATATAAATAACTAACTTTAGTCACGTGACTATTAGTGGTTTATTTGTAGTCATTTATAACACCACTAAATTTATGACTAAACAATTTTAGTCATTGATTTTAGTTATTAATTTGGTCATTAATTTGGTCATTGATTTGGTCATTGATTTAGTCATTGATTTAGTTATTTATTTAGTCATTAATTTTAGTCACGTGACTATTTTAGTGGTTTATTTGTAGTCATTTATAATACCACTAAATTTATGAATAAACTATTTTAGTCATTGATTTAGTCATTTATTTGGTCATTGATTTAGTTGTTAATTTAGTCATTAATTTTGTCATATATTTAGTCATTAATTTAGTCATTGATTGTTGTTAACTGGTCATTTATTTAGTCATGGTAGTCATTTATTTAGTCATATATTTAGTCATTAATTTAGTTATATATTTAGTCATATATTTAATCATTAATTTAGTCATGTATTTAGTCATTAATTTAGTCATTACTTTAGTCATTACAAATCAAATCTAACTTAATTAATCCTCACAAATTTATACATATAAACTTCAAGAATCATAGATATTCAAATGTTAAAAAAAACCATGAAATGAAGACTAAAATGCTTGAACAAATATAATTGATCAGAAACAAACACAAACAGATTACAAATCAGGAGGAGCCACATCACAGTATTTATGAGTGGAGAAAAAACTACTCTGAAAATTTACTTCATTAAGCCTCATTGGAAAATCAAAATCTCATTGGTTACATTCAATGTCTCAGTGACATTGTACAACTTACATACACTATATAAACATAATATTCTTATTTTCATATACTTATACTATTTTTCTCTTCCTTAATTGCAATCCTCTTGGAAGGGCAACGACCTCCTATAGGGGCTTGACCCATTTAATCTTATTTTCCCCTTGCAAATCCACAACTTTCCCACCGCTATTGGTTTTGGCTCCTCCGAACTCTTCCTCATTGGTATTCGCCTTTCACTTCTCCAATTTGGATCTGTAGCCTGAAAATAAGGTTTCAAAGTTTGCACATCAAAAACTCAGAAAAGTCAAATACAAGAGAAAATTTGTCATTATTTCTATGCATGGTGTTGTTTTATTAAGATATCATGTTATTGAATAGTTGATCTAATAGCTGATTTCTATATGAATGCAAGTATTCTTGTATATTCCACACCTTGTAAATTTTCCATAGGTTATAAATAAAGGGAAACCTCCCCTAATGAATTTAACAAAAAGTATAAGATGCTGCACTTACATGAAGTATGTCCACTGGGCCAAAATATTTTGTGACCTTCCCTCATGACATGTTCATTGCCATGACACTCAACCCTCCTTGTAATGTTATCAAATTTCTAGAACAACCTCATATCAGTTAGAAGGCTAATTTAAATCATCAATGATAAAATAATAATAACAATAAATAAAGAGCTTGCCACCAAAATGATCATTAATCAGGAAGAGAAAAAAAGCTAAGACTAAAGTTTAGTACTAGAGGTTGATAAGTTGTTCTCAACTGATATGCCATATGGAAAACACCGCCAAAAAAAGTCAGGGCGAGGTCGGTCAATTGCATCTTTCACAACATCAGTTACAACAACAATTACAAGTATTGAGAACAAAAGCCTTGTCATAGACTCAAATCAAGAATTTCAATTTATCAGTAGCTTTCCTAAATCAACTGAAAAAGAAAACCATTTATACAAAGACGAAATGCAAAGAAAATAAGAATGTTACCTAGAATAGCATGGTGTAACTCATTAATATTTCTGTGAAAAAAATAGAAGATACAAATTACAATTGATGGTACAACTACTGCAAGTATCTGATAAAAGTTAACACCCTTCCTGAGCACTCGATCTGTTTGTAACCTAAGATGATTCACTATGCTTTGGATATCTTCTTGTTATATTCAAGCAACTGGAGAATATCTATAGAATGTGCAACCTTGGTGTTAACATAGACCCAAAAATCAACTTCTAATACCATCTACAATCTGCACTTTCAAGGTGTAAAATTGGAAGTACCTTCAAGTTGATCACTGTCTTTGAGACTAATACTAGTAACTTTTGCAGCTGTTGGAACACGTCGAAATTAAATAAATCAATTGAAAAAAGAATAGAAAAACAACCTAACACAGGTGTGGATCAACAACACCCTAATAACTAGTGTAATTAGGGTACCTACAACCATTGATAGGTCCAAGATACTTAAAATCATTGATGTAAGTGTACTGAAATATTTTGGTAACTCCCTCACAGGTAATGGTACATTTCAATCATCGATGTGGAAGGTCTCAGTTGTGTTTTTATATCATGTTAAACTATGGTCTATGGATTGCAATATTGCAGGATATTCACAAAATGGATTTGTTGAAAAGGATTTAGAAACTTTCAAGCAAATGCAATTGGCAGGTGTAAAGCCAGATTCCACAACCTTTGCCAACATACTCCCTTCCTGTAATAAAACTCATCAAATGGTTTATTCTTAGCATCATAAAATTAAAAACAGATGATTGACCTAAAGCAAAGAAAACAATTAAATAGCACAAAGTGAATGAAACGCGAAGAATTGTTATGATTAACATTTCACTTGGAAATTGGAATTGTTGTGTCGCTTTCACAATAGAGCAACATGTGATAAGGGGTTCTCCTCATAAAAGCTTCAAAATCAACCATTCATGAAATAATCTCAAAGCATTTCCCACAAATCACTACAAAAGATACATGGCGAATCCTTACCATAAATAATGGATTTTGTGTTTTAGTAATGGACCATTTTTTTCTCAAGGCCACACCATTTTGTTGGAGACTATAAGGAGTTGTGGATTCCTCTTGGACAATTGAGAGTATGTTCCCATTTGAATTGAGACTAACCACCATATTTTACAATATCAAATGGACCACAACCTTTGTTCTCTCTAAGAGAGGAGACCAAGGAGCATTTTTTTAGTGTCATGTCTACCATGAAATCCATGGGAGGCACCAATTATTATATCATAGTTACCAAACTCAGACTTAACATAGACATTTGTCTCAACCTAAAACTCAATATGGAAACTCAACACTAACTCAAAATTTTGAAAAATCATGATATATAGAGATTTTTTAAGGTACATATTTTCCTATGCGTTCCTCCCTAAATCATTTTTTAAAAATTATAAAAATCTAATCAATTGCAAGCTAATTTGAGTATAGAATGCCTGAAAGAGATGCCATCTCATGGAATACGATGATTGAGGGATATGCACAAAATGGATTTGCTGAAAAGGCTTTAGAAACTTTCAAGCAAATGCAATTAGCAGGTGTGAAGCCAAATTCCATGACCTATGCCAATATCCTCCTTGCTTGTGCCAAAATGGGAGCTTTGGAGCAGGGTATGAACATCCATCAGAGCATAATAGATGGGGGATTTTTGTTAGATATTATGGTTGGAAATGCCATGCTAGAAATGTATGCAAAATGTGGAAACGTACAAAAGGCACACAAAATATTTGATGGAATGCCTCAAAGAGATGTCATCTCGTGGAATCCAATAATTGCAGGATATGTACAAAATAAATTTTGCAAGGATGCTCTCAAAATATTTGAATTAATGAAGCACTTTGAAACATATCCTAACATTGTAAGCTTTGTTTGTATTATTGGAGTATCAGAGGGATTGAGCTTTTTGTCTCGCCAAAATTTACTTCTCTCACTGATGAATTATGTGCCTAAGTTTTATCGGTGTATTGGAGGGATTGAGCTTTTTGTCCCACCGAAATTTACTTCTTTCGTTGATGAATTATGTGCCTAAGTATTATCGGAGTATCGAAGGAATTGAGCTTTTTGTCCCACTGATATTCGTTTCTCCCTCTGATAGAATCTTTAATCATGTTCTCTTTTGTATTTCACCATATCAGAGAGACACACAATGATTCCCACCGATGTGCCAATTGGATGAAGAAATTTAAGAAGGTGGATGAAGTGGATTTGGGACAGTATGCCAAAAGTTGGGCTATTTTTTGGTCAGTTGTTGTGTGTTCATGAAGATGTGGTTCTTTTGGTTGTGTCCTTCCACATCTGTGTATTGGGACACCTACATGCTTTCAAAATACGTTTGCTTTGTTTGTGGCATTGATGAAGGAGATAACTATGGTTGCGGTTTCTCTATTTTCCAACTATTGTGATTTAGAATGTGACAATGTTGCAGTAGTAATGGAGGGAGGGATATGTAAAAGTATAACTCTGTATGTCAAGAGGTGCTAGGGACTGTGTAAATTTCCTTGATTATGTTTAGTTTTCTAAGCTTTAGTCTTGTCTTAATATGACACAGATAGTTTTGGGCTTTGGCCTCTATCTAGATAGATAGAGATTTAGGAGGATGGTAGATAGTCTGATTATGTATGTTCTCTGTTGATCTCAAAGACTTGGGGCTATGCCTATTTTGATGGCTCCTAGACCCTAAAGCTAGGTTATATGAACGAAACAAGAAAATATTGATGTCCCAAAATAATAATAGAAATTCATCTACAACTAATTAGAAATTATGTATTTTGTATTTATCCATCAAGTCTTGCCTGATATCTTTTTCCGCACTGGTTGTTAGGGTTTATGTTTTATCTTCTTGTAGGATGCGAGCAAGCCATTTTCACATCGTGCAAACACTTCTTAGCCTCTAGAATAGGACATAAGAGTAATGTAGCTAATGTTCAATTTGTCCAGGCTTTCTTAATAAACACACAGGATAAAAAATAAATTCTAGAATAGGACATAAGAGTAATGTAGCTAATGTTCAATTTGAATGCTTTGGAAGTTATACAAATAACATCAACATATTTTGATAACATCAACCAAAACTAAATTTCTTTGAATCCTTTCCAGCCACACAAATGTACAACACTCCATAACCAAGAAAGTACCTACAAGATTTGTGGTATTTCTCAAGCAACGAAACCAATCGTGTGTCCTTTACTCGGTCATCCAAAACCTGAAAATGAGAGATTGGGGGTTTGTGTTAAGTCAAACAACAGAAAATGGATTCTTCTAAATTATATCTAAATTGCTACTTTTTAAGGGTTCAACCATGATACACTCATTCCCATCTGATGCATTGAAACTGAAATAGAAAGTGGAGCTATTTAAAGAACATTATAAAAATATCTTGGCCAGATTCAAGCTTCAAAATTAATGTTTCAAAATGTATATGGAATTTCAAACCACAAAAATTATAGAATTTATATTTGATGATAAACAAAATCTTATGGACTTCCATAATATGCCAATAATGTGATTCAATTCTCTAGAGTTGAATCTCATACCTCCACTATTTGCATCACATCATGATTCACAAACAAATCCTGGGACCCAACTACCACCTAGAACAAAAGGTTATTCATGTAAGTGTACTTTGTTGGATTATCAATTTTGTGGTAAAATCAGACAAATCAATTCTACTAGAGAGGTGAAATAATTACAAATTTCAAATATGAGTGTTAATTATGATCACACAACAAAACATCATTAAACTCAGGCAATACCTGCATTAAACCAGTTTAAGAACTTATGTGGCCTGTAAAAGTTCAAAACCATCTTTCTTCTGTTATTTGAGGTTAAACTAACATGCTTGATATTGGTAAATAATCTGATTTCCTTAGGAAACAATGTAAATACCTTTATAGGGTTTAGGTCCATAAACTCTTTAGATAGTTGATGAACACTGGGTGGCCAAGTTACACTGAACATAACCATCTACAGAGCTGCATATGGTAGGAGAAAGATTAGAGGCTCAGTCTCACAAAAATTAGAATACCAAGCTATCAACATAAGTGAAAGAACTTGCCCACTTTTACAATTAAAATGAACTTTCATTTTAGACATACATATAGAGCCCACAATATTGGTTTGGTCCTATAGATAATAGCCATGAAAGAAAATAAAAATAGACTATTTTCCATGATGCATCTATTGGCTCAGACACAAGAAATTGACATCAAAAGTGTGGGACACCTAGGACTATGTGTGGTCTATTTAGTCAAGTTTTTGGTTAGAAAAATTTTGGTTAAATTTTATATTTATTGTTGGGTTTATTTGTGTGTCCGTCTTGTGAAAGATGTGTTTATGCACATACAATTGAAATCCTAGAAAGCTCCATACAGATCAAAGATGCACATACACTCTAATGGTCTCTTTTAGACCTTATTGACCCACTTCATGACTTTAAACTCCTAGACCAACATATGACTCCTTATTTTGATCAAATTCAAATAAAACCAATTGGGTGCTCTTGACCAACACGGCATGTGAAGTGTTTGATAGAATGCCTAAAAGAGATGTCATCTCATGGAATACAATGATTGCAGGATATGCACAATTTTTTTTTGAAAAGGCTTTAAAATATTTCAAGCAAATGTAGTTGGCAGGTGTAAAGCCAAATTCCACAACCTTTGCTAGCATCCTCCCTGTCTGTGCCAAAATGGGAGCTTTGGAATAGGGTATGGACATCCATCAAAGCATAAAGGATAGAGAAATTTTGTCAGATGTTGTAGTGGGAACAACCCTTGTAGACATGTATGCAAAATGTGGAAACATAGACAAGGCATGTGAATTGTTTGAAAAAATGCCTCAAAGAAATGTGGTCTCATGGATTGTAATAATTGTAGGATTTACACAAATTAGATCTGTTGAAAAGGCTTTAGAAACTTTCAAGCAAATGAAATTTGCAAGTTTAAAGCCAGACTCTGTAACCTTTTCCAGCATCCTCTCTGCCTATTCCAAAATGGAAGCTTTGGAACAAGGTATGGACATCCATCAAAGCATAATAGAAGGGGAATTTTCATTTGATTTTATAGTTGGAAATGCTTTGGTTGACATGTATGCAAAATGTGGAAGTATAGAGAAAGAATGTGAAGTTTTTGACATAATGCCTCGAAGAGATGTCATCTCTTGGACTGTAATTATTGTTGGATATGCACAAAATGGATTTGTTGAAAATGCTTTAGAAACTTTCAAGCAAATGAAATTGGTAGGTATAAAGCCAAATTCCACAAGCTTTGCTAGCATCTTTCCTTCTTATTCCAAAATAGGGGCTTTGGAACAGGGTATGAACATCCATCAAAGCATAAATAATAGAGTAATTTTGTCAGATGTTGTAGTTGCAACTTCCCTAGTAGACATGTATGTAAAATGTGGAAGCATAGACAAGGCATGTGAACTATTTGACAAAATGACTGAAAGAGATGCCATCTCATGGAATGCAATGATTGTGGGATATGCACAAAATGGATTTTCTGAAAAGGCTTTAGAAACTTTCAAGCAAATGCAATTAGCAGGTGTGAAGCCAAATTCCACAACCTATGCCAACATCCTCCCTGCTTGTGCCAAAATTGGAGCTTTGGAGCAGGGTATGAACATCCATCAGAGCATAATAGATGGGCGATTTTTGTTAGATATTATGGTTGGAAATGCTCTGTTAGACATGTATGCAAAATGTGGAAATGTACACAAGGCACATGAACTCTTTGATGGAATGACTCAAAGAGATGTCATCTCATGGAATGCAATAATTGCAGGATATGCACAAAATGGATTTTGCAAGGATGCTCTCAAAATATTTGCTGGTATAAAGTTTTGTAAATCTGATTACTTAAAACTGAGATAGATGATAGGTAAACCCACATTCCAACATGCTCACCTGTTGAAAATGGCTGCCAACATAAAAAGATACCTACTCTAGTCTTATTTGAATTGTTCTATAAAAGATGCTTAACATCTAGTAACTAAGTGCTTTATAATTGAGTAATATAAACTCAAATAGATACTTTCTAATCAATAAAAGTTATTGAAGTGAAGCTTACACCAAAAAACAAAATGATCTTTATATTTCCTCATATATTCAAACTGTATAATGAGAGTGCAACTAACACTGCAGCAAGGATGATAAGTAAAATATACCTGACAACAGCCATAAAACCACCAAGAAACAAAGCTGGTCTCTGCAATAACAAAACATGTTTACATAAGCATCAAATGAATTTTAATTTTTGACACATTTTTGAAGTCCAATAATAACAATATTAGGAATACACATATTCTTATCAAGTTAAAAGCAATTGCATAAGCATACTCCAGTATAATTTAAAACCATAAACCATTAGAGAGCATATGACCTTAACTTGGCAATTCAAATGTGTGTATTTGTTGGCAACATCAAAAGATACCATTAAAGTAATCTTTATTGTAGAAGCTTTGATGTTCTCTCTTGCAAAATAAATCTGTTGTAACAATCTTCTCAAATTTGTTTGCAACAAACTGCTTCCAAAAAAGATATGTTATAACTTATAAGCATATTTATTTTCTTTGAACTTGTAGAGGAGCTAAAGAAGGGGAAAAAACTATCAAATGCATCAAATCAACTCTATAAGGGAAACTCCTAGTATGATTTGAATTTGTGAGATTCAACCCCTAGTATGATGGTGCTCAGTGCAACTTCATCAGGGTTTGTTCTTACATTGATTTGTCCAAACCATTGCACCATTCTATTGAAATTCTTTCAAACAAAGGATTTTGGAAGATTATTTTGTTTCTAGAACTCCTCACAAACAAAGCAAATCCTATTGAATCATTCTTGGTCGAATTATCTAGCAAGTTTAACAAGGCTACACATAGAGCCACAAAAAGATCAGTTAGATTGCTTTTCAACACCCGTCACACATCTCAGTTGGTGTGATTGGCCCTCAATTGAGCTATGAGCATCTTCATTTTCCATTTGTTAGTGAAATCAAGCCCCACAATTTTTTTTCAAATACTATCTCAAGTGGGTTCAACTAAATATGAAGCTTATCTAATTCTTATCCTTTCAACACAAGAAGACCAAAACCTTGGTTTTGTTGGTGTTGAATTAGATCATGAGCACGAACAACATCGACCCGTCATTGGAACCACCAGCCAAGTCTCGGTGATAGGAATGAACTCCACCGACAACATCCCCATCAGACCATTGTAGGAACATGAGACCTCGTCCTGTCGATAGAAGATCCTCACACCGATGAAAAAATAGAACCGTTGACGCATCGCTTGAACCAGAAGACAAGTTCGGACGATAGACTGATAAGGTGGGGGCAGTCAGTTCCATTTTTTTTAATGTGGTAAGAGTCATATAGGTAACGCTATGTCACATTGGGGAACTCTTCTTGGAGGTTCTAAATAATTTGCCTCTTTTTTATAAGACTGTGTTAGCAGTATCACCTAGATTACAGTTGTTTGGTGGGATTCCAAATCCAGACAATGAGGTGTGGTTGTGGAAATCTCATAAAGAGAAGCTACAAGCTACCATGATGATTTTGTTGAGCGAACTTATATCAGAGGCTTGGTTAGCATGGCTTAATACATGTGCAGATGATATTCTCTCCGCAAATAGGCTCGGGGGAAAGTATTTGCTTGATCTTGTGAAAAGTGGCAAGGAACTTGCAGAGAATGAGACATTGATCAGAGAAACATTGGACAATCTAGATGCATTTGAAGGGAGCTTGGAGTGGCTAAAAATGGATTTTGGTTCAAATGTTGAGTTTCCATGGAAATGCATGTGTGAGATTGTTTTGAAGCACTCAAAGATTCCATGGGATGAACTTTTTGAAAGCCTATTTGTTAGTAGGATGAAACAAACAATAATTGATGGATTTGCAGATCTGTGTGAGAGAGTTAAGGTTGGTAAATGCCTTGAAGCCATAGTTACATGTCTGGAAAGTTACAAAGATGTTGAAACCCATTTGCACAAATTAACTACTAGTGAGGGTTGGCTTGTCAAGAGAGACCTAAAAAGTGTCAATTTACCTAGGTTGAGTTTTAGATTTATGATGGAAAATGATGAAGACTAGTTTGGTCACCTTAACGCTTATTTTGGAACCGAGGTTAGTCAAATAAAAGATACCATAGATAAGGGGTCCAAGAATATTCTGGAAGACCTCTTAAGTTTTCTTCATGCACATAAATCTCCTTCAAGGATAAATGATTAGCACCTTATTTGCAAGAGAAATGCTTCCATTTTATCTCAACATTGATCATTGAGATTGAAGAACATCTTGCACATCTTTCAGAATCTCTCTATCCAGAAATGAAAAAATGAGGAGATGCTAGAAAAAATGAACAAGGAGACACTAGAATTGACATTTATAGTGGAAAGGGAACTTTTCTTAGGAAGGATTTTAGTTGCTCTTAGTTTTCATTCAACTTCTCTTCCACTAGTTCTTGGCTCGTCTCAACTCTGGTTTGTCGAGAACAAAGCTTTAGTTTCAAGGAAAGGATCTTCGACTTTCAGATATTCTAGTATTGATTTTGATTACCCTCTTCTAGACAGTTCTGGAAGAAAAATACTAATGACAGGGGTCATTTTGAAGCCTGAATCATAGGATAAAGATAATAACACCAAATTGAATAAACTAAGAATAACTATGCACAATCTTTGTATCAGAGCTAACAGGTATCACAAAAATTGATCATAATCCTAAATATGAACATGTATACAAAAAACAAATGGGGAAATCTACATTTTGTTCAATTAAAGTTAATTAGTTTTCTGTTTTGAGGGTGGATTGCATGTAGGCCTAAAGTTGGCCATATATTTAGTCAACTAGTTGATAACTATAATAGAAATTTTCCATGACAGCTAAACAGGGGCATGCACATGCACATCTGTACACAAACAAATGGGAAAATATACATTGTTCACTTAGTTCAATTAGATTTGAAAAGATAACTCCTGCCCATCGATATGAGAATTTCATATGTTTCAATGATTTAAGCAAGCAAAATGCACAAGGTCTAACTTTTCTGCCTATAAAATGCTTATTGAACACATGACAGATTAGGATTTAAGCAACAAAGTCCTTCAAAAATCAATTATATACTCTA
The DNA here is from genome assembly GCA_007258455.2 of Sequoia sempervirens. Lineage (NCBI taxonomy): Eukaryota > Viridiplantae > Streptophyta > Pinopsida > Cupressales > Cupressaceae > Sequoia > Sequoia sempervirens. The sequence goes on from VDFB02270651.1 coordinate 42,908,811, forward strand.
TGGAGAAACCTATGTTGAACATAAGTTTTGAATGGAGGAAAAGAACATAGATTTTCAAGGATTTTCTTGGTGGAGGAAGACTCGGATTAAACAATTTTACAATTCTAGTGTTGATAATTACATGCATAAGTTATAAAAGAAAACAAGAAATTGTCAAGTTTATTCATGTGAACAAAAAAACTAAACTTGAAGAGGAATAAAAGTTCCTATATTATTCTATTTGCTACTGGAATCCATTGGGATGACACAAATCAACAACTGGTTCAACAAAAAATTAAAATGCTTAAAAAATTTCATTGATCTACATGAAATGATACAATATTACATGTTTACTCAAAATAATACCTCCCAATGTAACTACCTATTAGGAGGAACTTTGTTTAGCAGAATAACATATCGGAGTCCATTCTGAAGTTGGCCCTAGTAAATATTTGGATGGGATGGAAGTTTAGAGATTAAGAATCCTTCCAAATCAACTCCTTTGATTTCATGCTCCCAAAATTACAGACCTTGCTTCTCCATCAATCCATCATTAGGCCATGTTGTGCTTGCAACATGTGGCTCATCAGGACCTATTGTTGCTGCTAGAACTTTGGCTTTTATGACACAAATGATTCTAAAACACCCATTTACATCATAGATGGTCTCATTAGACCTTATTTAATGAAAAAAAACTACATCTAATGCATAAAGACCCTAACACCTAGACTTTAGCAAATTGAACTCTTGATGTGAACTTCATATGCTTGGTGCTCCTACACCAAATAGTGAAGGGGAAGATTGGAGGGGATTCTAGCACGATCACAAATCTAGCAAAAATTACATGGTTCAATTATCACATGTCTCCAAATTGAAGATATTATGTATAATCATAGGGTCAACAAGATCCTTGTAGACAAGATGACGGTAGTTAGGATGAATAATGGATTCATCTACAATATTTAAGAATTTCTCCACTGAAAAAGTGAACTTGTAGCTAAGTTTTTGTAGCGTGTAGATATCCAAGTGACTTGAATATATTTAGATCAATGAAAATACTAATTTTTAGCATATTTCTAAAAAAAATCTCTGTTTTCAAGCCATGTACGGCTTGGTATGGAATGAAAAGCATGTTTAATTGGTTGTAAATAGTAGAGCCTTCAATAACCTTCCACATGCTTCTTGTTTCATGTATATTGATCAGGGATTGTGTAAGTTATTTGATTTTTTGTGAAATTAGTCAGGAAGCCTCATTAGGGTAAACAATGGTTAAGAAAAAATGTTTCCTCTCTTTCCAACAGGTGAAATCCTCTAATTCTTTGTGAGATTACTCTTACATGTATGTTCCTCCATATTCTAATTATTTTTGGATCAAAACACAAAGTTAAGGTGATGAGAGTTGGAATTCTTGACTGAATTTTCTGTTACAGATTGATAAAACTTAGAGTTTCAATGGAACTTAGCCTAGGGTTTGGTAAATTGAGCATGAAAATGGCTATCTAAAGGTCTATTAAGCATCAACAGGTCAAAATACCTTTGTATGAATCACTGCAACAATGAGTTTGTGTGTGGAGATTATATAACCAATAAGCCTTATCTTGGTTGCAAACCTAATTAGCCCTGTTTTGAGGCGTAGACAGTCTGTTTGTACACCTTTTCTCCAAAAAACCTAACGAAAGCTTTTGATATGTTTTGGTACATGAAAAGAGGGATCCTAATTGTTGATTACAGTTAGTATTAGAGGTATCCATGGGAAGTTATCTCTGATAGTGATGTGATCATGGCTACAAGGAGTACAATCAATCATGAAAGTTTGTCTATCAAAGTGAAAGGCTCTATGTCTTAGGGTGTGGAAAGAGTTTAATAATGTTAAATTAAGTCTAGTAATGGTGTCTCAGGCGTTGAAACAAATAATGGTGTCATGAAAAGCAAATTTGAGGGTTGAGGTTTGTAAGTACCATGGTGGCACAATGAGGACAGTCATAACAAGGTGATGTAATATGAAAGGGCAGATGTTGTAATTGATTTTTTTTTATTAAGTTAAAGTTGACCAAGGTGTCTTGAAGGCTTTGTAGTGTTTTGGGACTCTTGCACACTTGTGTGTTGGGTTGAGTGATTGGAAAGGGAGAGAATAAATTGAGATGAGTAATCAAACTAAACATGGATTGAGTTTGTTAAAATGGAATTGAGAAGTTGATATTTTGTGTAGCCACAACTAGATTGTTGGAGGCTGGAAATTGGTAAACTTCAAATAATTCCTTTTGAACCTCACTAGTTATAAATCTGAATTCCCATGTTTACTTCTCATTTATTTTCTATTCTAACAACCGATAGAAGGAAGCAAAGGCCTCCAATCAACCATAATATAGAAAGAAGAAATTCTACCTTGATTGCTTACCTTCAGGAAAATTTGTAGAAGGCTTCAAGGTACCACCTTGGGAGCATAACACTATGATTTTGGAGTCTTTATCCAATTTTGATCTCACTTCTATCAAGTATAAATTTTTTCCTTAAGATATAGTATTCAAAATTTGAATAGACTTTCTTTTATGATAGATTCTTAATGGGGATGTTAATTGACATGCCTATAATTCCAATGTTAGAAAACATTTACCTTCAAGAAACTCTGTATTTTCTTCAATGCCTTGAAAATCCCCAAAGAATTCAAATGAAACATGTCTAGCAACATCCCATGCCATCCACTCTTTTATTAATCTATAAATTTGCACATTTATATCTCCTTTTGGATGATACTGAATAAAGGGCTTCATCAAAAACATGAGGAACAAGTGCACGTTAACAATAATTTACCACCAACTTCTGCAACCAACATTAAGGAAGTAACTGGAATCAAGAATACAAAAATACAAGTACAACTAACTGGCAATTAACTATATATGCAAGCAACTAGAAGATATACATTGGCATACAACAATAAACATATAGAATTCTTACCCATTTCTTCACTCAAGATTTTCTTGAATTTTTAAAGCTTTAAGATAAAACCATGTGGTAGTTTTTTACATAAAATTTTTGGATCACACTACGTGATTCTCTCATCACACAATGTGATCAGAAACCACGATCTAAAAAACTACCATGTAGTTGTATCCAAAAGCTTTAAAATGAAAAACCTAATGCTTTTAAACAAGCTTTTCTTTTCACCTTACAATAATAATTCCTTAAAAATTTTCTAGTATAATTTTGTTTATTGTGAGATAATGTGATGATTCCTTCAAGTGTAGGTAGAACATAAACAAGTAATGAGAAATTTCCTATTAAGATTAAAAACTACAAGAAATCCTCAAAATCCCAAGAAACATGAATGGTATTTAAAGTACCTACTTCTTTGAATTTTTCCTCTTGACGCACATCCAGAACAACATATCCATTTTCTTTCTGAAGTATGAATGCTTCATTGACTTCCACACATCACACCTGCACGTTCTCTCAAACATCATTGACATAAGGAAGAGTTTGGACTTTGGTTCCTTAGAAAGCAAGCATATACTCTATTATATAAGTGGTTTGTAATATTTCTTTCTTTGTACTTGTAATTAGGATTTTAAAAATTAAAATCCAAAAAAGTGTTAAAGAAATAAAATAACTAACCCTCACAACATATGCCATAATCCTATCACAGGATCTTTCTATCAAACAAACAACATTCCAATCACTATTCTATCCTTATCCCAAAGATGGATCATTGAGTACAACCCAAAATATTGATGGAAAAAAGAAAATACAATTAAATCCAAAAGCTAAAAATTCATTCTTCTTCAGACAACATTCATATCACTTCGTATATTTCAAATAGAAAATGTCAAGAACAACAATATACCTTCCTAGTCAAGACATTGATTTGGGAAAACTTTTGTGCTAAGAATTTTTCAATCACCAAAGCACATATAATCAAGTGTAATCTGTACTAAATATTCTTCAACAGTTTCCATTGGTTGTAGAAAAATAAAATTTCCATGCATTCTCAAGGGAGTCTAAAGAGGCCAAAACTATTGTATTTGCATTGTCTCTCCACCTAAGATAAGTGGATTGCTCTGCATTTAAAGCATATAATGAAGCTAAATTTAATGTAATTGTAATTTATGAGAAGTGCAATTCATTCAAATTGTAAATATTTTGAGAAGGTAAGTAGTTCCTAGTTGCATATGCAAATACTTATCTGGTTTGCAAGAAGAGTCTCAATGTAATTAGTAGCATATATACAACTTAGTTTATAAAAAATAAAATCAATTAAATTCTAGTTTATAGAAGAGTGTTCGGACTATACAAGAAGATGATCTAATTTGTTTCCCAATAAATGGAAAAGGCATACAAATAAATAAGGTTTAGAAAGTCATTGATCAAGTCAGTCTTATATCAGAGTTCTAGCTATGTTATTATCTTTCAATGATGCATTACCAAAAACTTATTTGTGCATTTGGATTTGTTTCTGCACTAATATATATTAATATGATTCCTTTGCTTATTTAAATATAAAATTAACCATTTCATCATCACTAAACAAAAGGAAAAAACCATATTTAGGGCACTTTTATTATGGTTCATATGTATTCACTTCTTAAATTGACAATCACTGAAGCAACCATGGTTTAAAACATATTTCAGCTCTATTCTTAACGACTAGTAATAGAAACTGAAGCAGATACCAGTACCACTTTTCAAAAGTCAAGTCCTTCTCCACTCCAGGAGCCTCATCCAGTACATACCACATAGAGATGGAGCTTGCCATGATAGAACCACTCAAACCCACAGCATTGAAATAAACCCTCTTTAGGATATAGAAGCAGAGGAAAAAGAACAACTGGTCACTATCAATTGTCTAGGGACTATAGATTGGATATGATGTTTTTGAAGTCAATTTTTTTGTGAATTGTCTGTTTTATTTGAGTACTATGTTCTTTCTTTAATCCTGTCATCCTAAATTATATACTATTTTGATAGTCAGTCAATCTTGTCTCAAGATTCTAGTGGTGATCTATGACTTGAAAGTTTTCTCTATATTTTATCCTCATGTCTTCCTGATCAAAAAAATAATATGGAGCATTTAGCCATTTTTAAAGATTTAAAAGCATATTGAGGAGGTTTCTATCATTGTTCAAATGTCTTTTCTTCTCACCAAAAGGAAATTGAAACAACAAAAATAGATTCAAGGAGCATTTCAACTTATAACTAAGCAGCTCGTTATCCCAAATTCCCTTCTCCACTTAAGGAAAATCATCCAGGTTAACTCACATAGATGTGAATCCTTTTAAGGAAACACCGATAGAGCCCCCAAAATCCACAAAACTTTCGGAGGATTGACAATAATCACTACCAATTCTTGTAGTGAGATCATGTTGAGCATATTTGTTTTGAAATTGCATTTTTCTTTTTGATGTTGAACACACATCTCTAGTTTCCTATGGAATATATATTTTAGCTCAGCTCTATCCTATTCTTTTTAAGTCCTGTAACTTTATTGTGTAAGGTTAAATATTCAGTGATACACTGATAATTTTTTCTTCTATCAGAGTTCCTAGTAAGTGATGATCTTTCAATGAGGTGCTATCAGAGATTTGTTTGTGCATTTTATACTTTTTCTCCTCAAATATGTATACATTTAGTTTCTTTCATTGATAAAAAAAAACAAAATTAGACCAATGGAGAATTTTTGAATAGTTAAAAACATATTCAAGGGTTTAAAATGTCTTCTTTCTACATTCAACATTGAGATCAACCTAACAACTTTCATATTAGCATTTTCTCTGATTATTGATGCAGAGATAAAAGGATCTAGCAATTAGTTATAGCTTGAGATCATGTACTTATAGGGCACATTAATGTTATGGTTAAACAATTTTAACATTCTTAGGCATTTACTGATGCTAACATTTTACAGCCTGTTGTTTTAAAAAACTTCATATATGGGAGTATTGAAGACCAACTCATGTATATGTAATTTTTTTTAATTTTATTCTTTGTTGGTAAAAAAACATGCTAATACAATGGTATTTACAATCAAAAACAAGTTCATAGCATAACAAACCTAGAAAAATTGACCCTGTTCATATTGTTTGCATGTTGAAGATATGAAGTTGGGCTTTCCAGCATTCATTTATGAACATGGCATGGTAAATATATTCACACACCCTATGCATGCTATCTCTAACATCCAGAGAATTGATTTTGCCTGAATCACCAGACTAATGATCACCCATCATTGCTAGCATGTAGCATAATTTCTTCCACTAAGTAGTGGCCACATTTTATTATACGAAGGTTAAGGTGAAGCTATATTTTAAGTTCCAAGCCAAGTGAGATGTCCATTTGATGTATGAGACAAACATTAAAAACTCACTCATATATTAATTTATAATAACTAGAATGGTGGTACAGGAAATACACAATGAATCGTAGACTACAAACACATCTTTTCAAAGTTTTAATCCTCCATTACAATAAAATTATGAAGAGCACCTACATGTGACCATGCTCCATCAAAGATTTAAACAACACTAATTGTACACTAACCTCTTCAAGAGATATTGGAACAGCGTGATCTTCTTCCTTTGTTGTTGGAGTTATAATTATTTTCTCAAGTCGTTGATTCTTAACTAAACCTGTATAAGAAAACAACATTGTGTCTTGTAACAGATTATATGTAGATTCTTGATTTCCTTTGGTTTTCTTTGATAGATCGTTAATTGACATTTTATAAAGGCTTTAAAAGATTCTAGAATGAAAGTGCTAATGCTGAATGGAGTCCCATCATAGGGATACGTGAGGAAAAATTAGTATCCATTCAAATAGGAAGTCTCATTGATATGGTAAAACACCGATCATACCAAGAACCCTAATTTACTACTTTCAGTGATTTTTCAGTTTCTTGTATGGTTAGAATTGCATTAGTACTTTCATTCTAGAATGTTGGTGGTGCTAAATGAAACAATCTGCTATGTTCAATTACATATATGGATGTAATAGAATTCCAAGTACTAATGATGGATGGAGTCCCATCATACGGATATGTGAGCCCAAGATAACAATTACAAGAGAAATTGTTCTAAGAGATGTGAACCATTTCCATCAATTTAAACAGGGTCAATGTTCTTGTGGAGAATATTGGTGGTGCTAAATGAAACAATTTGAAAAAATAGGTTGCACTATAATAATGTGCACTACATCAGATATCCAATAATAATGAAGGGGCATCCATCAAAGCATAACAACATGGAATTTTTTGTCATATGTTGTAGTTACAAGTGCCCTACTAGACATACGTTAAAATGTGGAAGCATAGACAAGGCAAGTGAACTTTTTCCAAAAATGCCTCAAAGAAATGTGATATCATGGAATATTGTGATTAAAGGATATGTTCAAAATGGGTTTTTTTCTGAAAAGTCCTTAGAAAAATTTAAGCAAATGCAATGAGTGGGTGTAAAGCCCAAATCCTTAACCTTTAATCTATTCACAGTAAACTAAATTTGAAAATATCAGGGTTTAAGGACTTAGATGGTTGTAGCTCGCTAAATTGAAGAAGTGAAAGGTCAATACTAGAGAGGAAGAGTTTGGGGAAGCAAAGCCATTTCCAGCGTCCAGGCCTGCCAGCATATACTCTACCTTTGCAAGCATCCTCCCTACGTGAAAATGGGAGCTTTAGAACAGGGTATGGACATCTGTAAATGTTGTTGTATACTCAACTGTGTAGGGTAAAATATGTCGTAATGTCAAAACCTAAATGTGTACATTATTAGGAACTTGGTGGTAATTTTCATTTTAATAAACATACTCTAAAACCATCATTGCAGCTTGCCAAATTGGAGAAGTGAAAGGTATTGGAGGAGCGGGAAGCAATAGTTAGTTTTGGTCTATTCTATTTTTTGGTCTATTTTATTTTTTGGTCTATTTTATTTTTTCACCTTTTTTTCCCTTGTATTGTTTTGGTCTATTCTATTTCCTTCTTTTCCCTTAATTGGTTTCAACATTTTGTTGCATGTTTTGACTTTCTTTTGGTTCTTTTTATTGTTCATTTTAAATTAATTTTTTTTTTTTGGTCTTGTCTTCATTGGTCATTGTGCAACCTCCCCTTCTCCTCTTGTTTCTCTATTTAGATTGTTCTTGGTCTGCAACTAACCCTTTTCTCCTTGAGCTCTTTCATCGTGATGATGGATCATGGAGTGTGATCCGAAACGTTCATGCAAAAAACTCTCACACAATAATCTAGAAACGGTGCAACATTAAATATAATTAATATATTATATATATATTTAATATAATAGTAATAAGATCAAATTATATATAATATAATTATATTTATTATTATATTTAATAGTATAGATAGGTAATACTATTATTATAGGGTTATATTATTATTAGATATTGTATTCTATAATAAAAAATATTAAATTAATATATAAAAAAATTGATAGTTTAATTGATCTTTGGATAGATTAGGAAAAAGAAAGAGAGATCAAGGGGGAGACAATTCTATATAGAGAGAGGAATATATACTAACGTCACTTGCACCTAAAGGAGGTTCAAGGATTGTGCTGATAGAAAATTATATGTTAATATGTTAGAGAGTATGTGTTTGTGCATGGATATGCTACAAATTCTAGTTGCAATATGTGGCTAGCTTAAAAAATTAATAATAAGTGCTAAATAATGGAATGAAATAAATTTAGACAAATCTAGATTAGGGCTCCCTATAGCATACTTCACACTCTTGGGCTTAGGTCATGTGGTGAAGTTAGGGCTCCCTAAAATGCTTCCTCTTTGAACCCATCATGTTGGACTATGGGAATAGCACTATTGATTCTTGATTCCTTAAATGATCCATTCAAATGGATTGAAATAATTGATAATGTATATGTATTATTTAAATGAAAGTGTCTGCAAGATAGCCCTCAAAATTATGCAATTGGATTGTCTAAATCATATTTTATTAGTGAAATTGACCACAATTGCTCTTTGATACATTTGACATGCTAACACAAGAGGAAAATCAAACTAGCTTGAAATCATAGTTAAAAACATTAATGATTCATTAACATAATGAGTAATAAAAGTTAAAGAATGTAAATGTTAATTTTTTATAAAATATGTGAAGGCCTTAAGACTACATCGAGAGGCAATGCCTTCTACGCAATAGGTATTTTTGGCACCAAGCAACCTAGGCAGCCAAATGGCCCGCTTAAGTAGGGGTCCCATGAGGGGGGCTTAAGCTCTATGGATTATGATCAAATTCGAAAGAAAAAAGAATAGAGTAATAGTCATTTATTTTGTCATTAATTTAGCCATATATTTAGTCATTTTTATTTTTATGATATTAGTCATTTATTTAGCCATTTGTATTTGTCTGATTAGTCATTTATTTAGTAATTTAGTTGTGATTTTACCCAATGACCAAATTAGTCATTTATTTTCAAAATACTACTAGTGTTAGTCACGTGACTAAAAATTTTAGTCGTGTGACTAAATTTTTTAGTCACGTAGTCATTTATTTTCCAAATTCTACTAGTTCTTTGTTGACGAACGCTCGATTCAAATTTGTTGACCAAGTAAGACAAGGATCAATTTAGAAACACTCATGTTTTGGGCTTAAAAATGAACAAATCAATCTTTGTATTACACCTTTGCTATCTCATTGATTGATGTCTAGAACACTTCTATTGGGTGCTTTAAAAAAAGAACCATTGCTATCTTATTCACACTTTTTTGGGGATAGCACCGCTTGAGGTGCTTAAAAAGAATCAAATTGTGATGAAGTGTATTATGTGTATTCCGTGTTTGGAAAACTAGGTGACCATCCTCTCCCCTCACGCCTTTTTGGTGATCTTGGGTGATGAAAATCATCTTGAGTTTCACACTTTTTACTTCAAAGCATACCTATAGAGGGCCTGCCTTTTGAGACACATCATGTGCTAGAAAACTCAAAGGTGACCCAAGTGGTACTTTCATTTTGGACCGCTATATAAATTATTGTGGGTGTGAGAAAAGTTCTCATCAATTGGGTGATGTTGTTTTATACTGATGAATGTCTCCCCTAGTATTCGTGTGATACGTCAAAACCCACAAGGACTGGGAGGCCTCTTAATTGAGTGAATTGTCACATGTATAGACATCTAAAACTAATAACCTCAAAACATGATTAAGAACCAATGTTTGTAGAAGCTACCCTTTTATCCAAAAACATTCTTTGAAAGTGGTGCATTAGAATTACTTCCGAGAAGTTACTTGCCATGTCCAACTTTAGGATCGCACCATAAGTTGCATGTAAAATCATCCCTTCGAGGCATGAGGCAAGTCTACCTAAAAGAATGGTTTGTATATCTAGGGTTGCAATGTTTGTTTATGTAAAACTTGCCAAAAACATTCCAAAATTTTTTTTGACATCAAACATTGTGCTTGAGCTAAAAAGAACACATCAAAACAAACACTTAACATGTTTATCAAAATCACAAACCCTCTGACTTAGTGTATGCTCTTAAGAAAATCCCTATATTTGCACTCCTTAAAGGATCTCCTTAAAGGTTTTTGAATATTCAGGATTTAATTTTAGGCTACATTGGCTCAAAGTAAATGTTGGAAACTATAGCTTGGGTGTCGTGATTTCACAACTTAAAGCATAGACATGAAAGTCACATAAGTGCATGCTTTTTTTTGAGTCATTCAAATACTGTTGTATCACTTGCCATACTTCAAACACAGAGGAATTGAGGAAAAACAAGCCTAAACTTGCAAAAAATTGGAGAAAATTTGCTCAAACGGAAAACAAATTACACAAAGGTCTCCTTTGCACAAAAATGATCCAAAACTAGTTATAGGATATTTTTTGAAATGAAACAATTGGAAACCAAGAAATTCATAGAGTCCTTCATTCATTATTTCCATCCTAATTTTCAGAAATCAAAATCAAAACAAACCACTTGAATCATTTCTTCACTCAAGTGTCTAAGATATCAACAATTGCTTGAATCTCAGGGCTAGTTCAAGTAAGCTTTTCTACAACATATCCTCTAGAATAGGAAGTGAAATATTGACCCAATTCCTTCAGTATTTTGATTTTTGAAAGTAGTACCACTCCAAACAACACTCAAACCTTACATCACCCATCCTACAACCAAGTCTCATACACATTGAAGGTGAACAAACTAATATCATTAATAGTTTAAGAAGCTTCATATTCGAGGAAAAAAAAACAACAAACTAGTGGAGAAACACAAAAAACATCTTAGACAAAGAAGAACGAAAGGAAAACCTTGCAGTTGGAAGGCTCGTATTACCACCTCCTGCATGGTACTAGGTATCCATCATTCATGATCTCTGGAAAGAGAAAAATCCTTAAGCGGATATCCATATTCTGACTTTCAAAGAATCATCCTAGTCTAAAGTTTTCCAAAGGGCACATCTTGAAAACTTACTACAATCTCACATCCGACTAAGACATTTCTATTTATGCTTTTCAATGCATGAAACGAACTTGAATACTCAATAGAAAATACCAAAAAAACAAAAGAAATTTTATTTTCCTTAAAATAGAAAAATCCAAAAAAATAAAAGCATTCTTTTTCCATAGTTAAGAGTCATGAAAATGTTCACAAAAGCTTGGTAGTTGTTTATGACAACTACAAGGTCACAACATAGAGAGAACATGGAAGCAAACAAAATCAACACTAGCATGCCACCAAAAAATGCCACAAATGATGGAAGTGACCCATGGGGATATAAACCATGTGACCTTACGACAGGGTATTGAGTATAAGGACATCCTAAGCACGCAACCATAACATCCCCAACAAAATGTCAACATCAATCTATTACCCAAATCACTCTTATCAATGGTCACAAAATCAAGTAGGGCAACAATATCAAGGGCTTCAAAATCACCATCAAGGACTAAGTCTAGAACATCAAATTTCCCTAAATGAACTTGATACAAAAGATTTAGGAGCTTGAACGAAATCAAAATACGACATATCAACAATACCATGTTTAGCGTCTTACATATCCACAAAAAACAAACATCATTCCACAAAAACCTCAATATCTACATCAACACTTCCAATGTCCTCAAAACATTGATTCATATCAGCAACAAAATCTATTTCCACAACATCAAGTGAATCAACAACATCAATTTCCAGAACAAAATCTATTTCCACAATACCAAGATGCACCTCAATCGCAATATCAAGGTGTACCTCAAATGCAATATCAAGATGTACCTCAATCTCAGTATCAAGGAGTTCTACAACATCAAGGCACATCTCAAACTCAATATCAAAGGATTCCTCAAGTTCAATATCAAGGTGCACCCCACCCTCAAGGTACCTACAACACACAAAAAGGACTTAACCCTCCTTATACCAACATGGTTATCAAGGGTCCACACATTCACAAAAACCCACCAATGATCTAACAAACATCATCGAACAACAAGGTTATAGCATCCTTCCAAACCAGCTGAACACACCTACTGACGATATAACCTTGTTGTTACAAAATAACAATCAACTCAGTTACCAAAACAATCAATCGAACAACTAACAACAAAATCAAGACCAAAATAATCAAGAGAGGCCACAGAGGAAATATTACTAACCAACAAGGAAATTCACCCCTTTGGGAGAGACTTTAGAGGTAATCATGCAAAAACTAGTACAACAAGACCTTATCAAAATCAATGACAATCCAACTTATGGTGAACCAAACTTTAAACTCGCTTGGTATAACGAGTACAAATGATGTGAGTTCCACAAAATAAAGGGTCACACAATGAAAAAATGCATAGAAATCAAAAATCTCATCCAATACCTTATTGATAAAAAAATAAATAGCTATTGAAGATAACATTCAAGGTTCAACCACTATCGATGTTAACATTGACAATATCTCAACAGTTGAAAACAAAGATCAAGAGCCATCTACCAATGACAAAATCAATAATATCTCTACCTCAAATGTTGTAGATAATGACCCAAGCCTAGCAATGCTTCAATCCAAGATATATTGAAATCATCCAACCTCATGACAGTACATATTGATGATCAAGAGACTCTTAATCCAACACTTATACCCACTACAAAAAATGTAAGCCAAGAGTTATCACCCATATATCCACATTTCGAGGAAATCCAAGGATCCTTTACAAGAAATCCATTCTTTGAAATTGATCCATGTCAAGAATGTGAGCCAAAGCATATCGAGGTTAATACCACACAAAGTTAAGATCAAGAATCCCTATCATCAAATTACTACAATGGCTTGGAAGATATCTTCCAAGACATCCAATGTTTTCCAAAAGAAGAACAAATCCATACACCAAGCACACATACACCTACCTATGAGATGCTTACTCCTAATGGACATGTAGATGATCTTCATCCAAAACAATAGTCTCATACTCTTGATATCATTACCAAGAAACAAGAGTCTCCTACTCTTAACATCTATACACATGATCAAGGCATAACAAAATCTATAGACATATTAGAAATTGTTCATGAGGAAGACCCTTACAATATTCAAAGAAGCACTCATGAGCAGCAAAGCACTAGGTATATAACAATCAAACAAGCACCGACATATTTTGAAGAACCATCAAAATATGATATTTCACAAAATCAAGCCGAAGATATCAATCAAGAAGTTATCCCACATATGGAGGATCCTATCACTTATAAGTTGGGATCACTTACCTTTATCAGAGCAAGCTATCCTACCAATGAAGAAGCTATCACCTTTGAAGATCCAATACAGAAAAGAGGAGGATTAGCACCTTGTTTCCAAGGTAAATCATATCCTATTGCAAATAATTTTTTTTAACAGATGAATTATCAAGGTAGAGGATTAGGCCTACATGAATAGGGTATCTTAGAACTAGTGCAAATTATTGGCAATCCTAAGCATCAAGGTCTTGGTTATTCAACAATTAAGGGATCTAAACATATTAGTGATACCTTTGTAATATTGGGGGAAACTTTATCTAATGTAAGCATCAACATAGAGAGCACAAAGAGTCCTTATGATGAAATTTCTACCAACGCTACAACTAGTTGTATCATGAATCATCATCCATGCATATTTGAACCCTCTATCTGATTGGGATAAACAACAAGAGAAAAGGATATATCCAAGAATGAAATAAGTCATTGAAGAAGAAGAATTGGTAAAACAAAATGGAAAATAAAAATTCAAATGGATGCAAAAGAAAAAGAAAGAAAATAATCCCTATCAAACTCCATCAGTCAAAGAAACTATTGGAAAAAATCAAAAAGGGAATTTTATCCATCAAATATGTCCAATGATACAAAAGAAAGCTTCAAAAGTGACCTATAAGGTATACCAAGAAGTTGGTCCCAATCGAATCCTCATATCCACCCATCATTGCTCATCATCCCAAGTTTGGAGAGTCAAAGATTCCAAGTTGTCAACCAATCCATCTAAATATCATTTCCCTCAACACATTTCATCATCCATGGTATCCAAATCTCACATTGACCATGTATTGGCAGTGGCTCTTTATCATAAGAACTCTAAGGGCACCCTATCACGATGTGCTCATCTAGGTAAGGTTAACTATGGTATCAACAAAGAAGACAAGAATTATCAGGGGTTACATTCAAGCGCTCATATCTTAGCAAAACAACTCCTCCAAGTAGGATATCATTGGAACATCATGACAGCAACAACACCCATATTAGCACTAGAAGTGTCTACATAAGCACCACCAGGTGGTTCAACGTGAGCAAAAAATTGTCACCATAATGAAAACTTGGTAAATAGGGGTCTTGTGTGACATCAAAAATCAATAAAAAACAAAAAAATCAAGAAAATAGTTAAGAAAAAAATCATCCTCCAGTGAAAACCATTATAGTGGTTCTTTGGAAAAGTACCATGATGAAAACCTAGCAAATAGGCATCATGTGTAAGAATCAAGCATCTACATACACCATTTTAGGATAAAGCATCTCGGTGTATCCATAATAGATCCAATCCAATTTTATCCAAATGCAACGTATCTTGATCTTGACAAATGTTTGGTGTACACTTTACACTTGCTTATGGAAAACATCTTGACATGGGTCACTATCATTGATCCTATCCTATCCAGTGTTATCTAAGCCATGAGGCATTGTCCAAAGGGGCATACTTTATCCAAACATACTATCTTGTCACAAGATAATCCATCATTGCTAGACATTGGGGGCAAGTACTTACATCTTTCTTTAGAATAAATCTTGATCTATGTCTTCTAACTCATAGTGTGATCTAGGAATCATCTCAACAACAAGGTGTACCACCAACACATTCCTAGGGTAACCTTCAAAATAATTCATCCCAACAACAAGGTGTACCACCAATGCACTACCAGGGTAACCTTTAAAACAATTCATCCCAACAACAAGGTGTACCACCAATGCACTACTAGGGTAATCTTCAAAAATAATTTGTCCCAATAACAAGGTGTACCACCAACGCACTACCAAGGTAACCTTCAAAACTATCAAAATAAAAAACCTCTAAAAAACAACAACAAACAAAAACATTCAAAAAAAAACAAAATCAAAACAACAACTTTGAATTATTCATTCACTCAAAACTCCAAGATATCAACATTTTCTTGAACCTCACGGCTAGTTCAAGTAGATTTCCTACAACATATCCTCTAGAAATAGAAGTGGAATATCAATCCAAGTTATCAACGTTGTTTGAATTCCAAAAACATGTTATGCTTTGAGTCAAAACTAGTCGAACTATGTGGTCTCTACGTGTACAATGTAGGCAAGGCTTATCTTTGATTAACCCTCGAGGCCTTAGGTCATTCCCCTTAGGTATTTATTAGGCTTTCTTTCAACTTAGTCACAAAATTCAAAAACAAAAATATTCAAATATCTTGAAAACACCAAAAATAGCATCAAATAACATTGAAAAGCACAAAAACATTTGAAAAAGCTCAAAAATCCTATCTTTGTCATTGCCTTTCCGCAATAAAACATCATCCATGATAAATAAATTGTCACACTCACCCTTTGACGTTGAAATAGACAAACAAAGAAAGAAAAATAAAAAGCTATAACTTTCAAACAAACAATCACAAGGATTTGATTACAAACAGACAAAAACAATGCCAAAGTATTAACTACATATCTTTTGACAATTCACCAACAACATCCTAAGATATGTCTTAATGGATCCATTCCTATGATAGATATGATCAACACCGGATAATAGCCCTACCCCAAACAGATATGGCAAGTGATACTACAACATTTTTTTAATATTTTTTATAATCTTATCTTTTTAATTTATTTTATTGACTCATTTCCAAGATCTCTCGAGGATGTCCATAAGGATTTAGAGAAGAAAGAATGGGGGAAATTGAGAATCATTTTGGTTTGTTATTTGTTGGATATTTTTGTTATACTACCATGGCAAATACTTTCTTTTTTCTATGTGTGGAAGTTGTTTTGAAGCATTTCGTGTAACAGTGGCATGTTAGGTTCTTAATACCTCTTGTGTTACTAGTCTAACATGTTTTAAAGCTTCTCACCTATACACTCTAACATGGTTTTTGTATGTCTGGTATGAGTGAAAATATTCTTTGTATGCTAAGTCAAATTCTGCACAATAGATACAAATCCACCTTGGTCATTAATACCTTGGTGCATCGTGTCTATTTTCTACATCAATAAGGATTGTTAAAAATGTGAAGCCTCCAAGCAAAGCGAAAGAAAAATTCATCAATGACTAACAACATCAACTATTCTTCACTTCTTTTTAACATTTTCTTCTTGTCACCATTTCTTCTGTCAATCCTTGCACTGAACGCATCACATCAACTTATCAAAAAAATTGGTTCATTATCCAAAATTTTCACCAAATTTCTTGAGGGGGCACCATGCATGCTATCCTATCTGGGGCATAGTGGGGCAACTCTGGGGCATATTGGGGCAACTCTAGGGCATATTGGGGAAACTCTTAAGGAGGAATTTTTAATTTTTCTTTGACACAATGCTCAAAATTGCATTGTATCAAAGAGGGGAAAAATGTAGACATCTAAAATTGTCCTAGCCTATGAACAAGCATATATCACTACATTTCACATCAATTGCATCCAAAAACCCTAATTTCCTCTATTAATTGAATAATATGACATTATTTAATTAATTCACTTTTTCATCAAATTCGACCAATTAAATGAATTTCATTTATTTAATATAGTCCTAATCTAGTATTATTCCTCCTGATTGATTAAATAACAATAAATATTTAATTACATTGCTAATTCACTTTATTCCCCTAACTCGATTAAATTATTAAATCATAATAATTTAATTAAATCACTTTCCCTCCAAAAATTTAAATAAATAAACTATTCAAAAACATCATCAAAAATCAAATCAAACTAAATGCAACTTTGTTTGCAAAATTCAAACTTGATTTGCACATTCAACTCCAAAAAATATTAATTAATTAAATCAATTAATCTAATATCCTCACCCACTTTCATGATTGAGAAAATTATGAATCATTGATTGCTCAATCGATCCCCTAATTTCTCAATGTATTCCTAACTAATCAATCTATATGCATAACTGAGCAATCTATTCCTGACAGACCAATCTATTTCTAAACCCCACAATCTATTCAATCTATTTCTTAAATCACACTAATTACGTAATCTATTTTGCATGTATTGTGCCCATCTAAATCCTCTCAACATATTTTGACCATTGATCAAGATATTCTACTACAGAATCCTAATCATCCATTTCAAATCACAATTTCTATATAACAAACCTCTTCCTTCAAACACATGAACACTCTTAAAAAGATCTCGCACACAACTATGGAGGCTTCATATTGAATTGAACAGTCGAACATCATCAATATGGATACAATTCAACACTAGATGGTAAGATTGTATTGCTTTGAGTTCATATTTATTGTTTTCTTTCAATAACATTTTGAATTCATTATCTTTATAGTTTCATTTCGTGAGTGAATGTGCATAGATCTAGATTCTTGTTTTGATTAGATTAGTTTCTATTTCATTGCAATTATCTTGTTTACACTCGTAGTTTTCCCCCTCACACAACTATAAGGCAAAGACACAATTTTTTGGTCTACATCCTTTAGTAGTGCAAGATTTAGTCTTGTAGTTCAAAAGTTAAGCTCATGGAGATGTGAAGGTGTTATATCCAAGTTTTCATGTCAACATTCCTTTTACAGTGAAAGTTAAAAGTGACAGAGTTTTGATCTGTGCTATGATAGAGCAAAGTGGTTCAAAAGGCTTCTTGGAATGCTTTTTATTCCTTCAAATATAAAGGTTTGGCCAAGTAGTTTTGAGGACATACTGAGTGATGTCTAATGTATGCTATATTGAAGTTTGAAGTGATCTAGTTCTCCAAAAGTTTATTTTTCAAAGTAATAGTTTGATACAGTTGGTTCTGGATGCTTAATGTTCATTAGAACATATGGTTGGATACTTGCGCTAGTAGGATATTATGAAGTTTAGTTGTGTGAGTGGTGCAGGAGCACCTTGGTAAATAAGACTAGGTTATGTTTAGTGGAGCCATGTTTTGAGTTTTGTTCTTTTGTGTTGCAAATAAGGTCTATTCAGACCAATCCTAATGTAATTGGTGTCATGTAGGGTCTTGTAGGTGTTTTGATAAAAAGTTGTCAAGGATAATGTAAAAGTTGCTTAGTAATGTTGTCAATTTTGGTTTGTATTGGAATACCAATGGCCACCCATTCAAAAATCAGTTGGGGACCATTGTAATTTGAAGGGAACATGTTTAAAATCATCTAATACATTTGAGGCAAGGTTGTTGATGATTTTTGGAGCGAGCAAACAAAGGAGATACTCTATTTTGGTGAATTTTTTATGTTTTCTGACTTTGTACGGCCCCGTACAACAACAAAATCATCTAAAACCTATGTGAGTTGTTAGAGCATGGTGTCTAATTTCATTTGAATCAAATTTTATTGGTTTTCATCTAGATTTGTGGGAGATTGAAGTAATTTTTTGTAAGTTCTATGACTGGTTAGGGTTTCAAGGGTTTTGAGATAAAACATGTAAAAACAGGCCATTCCACCATAGGTTGTAAAAATTGGTGGAATGGACCTCCTAGGTGTGATCTTTATGTTTTTGGTAGTTTTAGGGAAGGGTGATGATGTTTGCTATATTTTTTCTCGAGCCCTAGTCTAGCATCTCTATGTGCTAGGCTTAGTTTGGTAGGAATTTGTTAGGACAACAAGTTTTTGTGAAAGCTTGGAGAAACTAATGGTGGAATTCAACCCTATGTGACTTGGGGAGACTATAGGTGAAGAGTTTTGGTTTTTGGTAATTGTATTTGAGGCACTTTCTTTGTAAAAGTGGCCTATTTAGGCCTAATTCCAGTGTTGCAGGTCAAGTTAGAAGAGATTGTTTCAAAACAACATAAGGTAGCAAGTTGATATGTTGTCAAGCAAGATAATGGGTGTTTGAAAGTGTGAAGGTTCTATCCAATTTAGGCCTTCTCTAAAATATATGCAAAGAAAAGGAAAGGTGGACTACTATAAGTGTGGTGGTCAATTTGTGAAGGAACCAACCCTTTCAAAGGTTTGCAGACTTGAAAACCTTGTTAGTTTGAATTTTTTGAAGCCTAATCACCCTGCTTTGCATCAAGTGGTATTGGAGCTTAGGCTATAGATCATTTGTGGAAAAGGAATTGATTTTGAAGAAGAGAAATTGCAAGGTAAAGCATTCAAGATGCCTCCTAAAGGTGGTTCAGTTGTTGCTAGAGTTAAGAGCCCTAAGAGAGTCTCAAGAAGCTATGGAAGCCAAGATGGAAGCACTAGAGAAAAGAGAAAATAGAGATAAGGGTATTGTAGAGGAGAGCGACACCGAAGATGAGGAAGAGGGTGAAAGTGAGCACCCCCCAAAAGGATCACATGAGTAGGCGGATCCTGAAGAAAGGAAGTTTCTACAAGTGCTTAAGGCTGTGAAAGGAGAGACACAAGAACTGAAGATGGAGCTACCTATGTATGGTGGAAAAATGGATGGTGAAGAGGTGATTGAATGGATTGATGCATTGTATAGTTATTTTGAATACAAGGGGGTGCCTAAGGATAAGAAGGTCAAGTTTTCAAAAACCAAGTTGAAGGGACCAACATTGACATGGTGGAACTATACCCAAGAGGAGAGAACAAGGAAAGGTAAGCCAAAGATTAATTCATGGGATAGGATGGCGGCGAAGGTGAAAGGTCAGTTCTTACCTGTAGATTATGAGATTCAAGCATTTAGAAGGTTGCGGAATATAAAACAAAAAGAATTGGATGTGGTAGCATATACTGAGGAATTTTGCAAGCTGACCATAAGGTCTGGACACATTGAGAATGAAAAGGAGAAAGTAGCGAGGTATTTGAATGGTTTGAGGTCGAATATTCAAGATAAGATCAGCCTCACTACTCCTAGGATAGTAGAGGAGTGTTTTCAAATGGTCACTAAAGTAGAGGAAAAGATAAGGAGGCAAGAAAAACAATCAAGAGGTAGAGGAACCTTTAGTGGAAGAGGATCATCACAAAGAGCACAAGGATAACAAAGTGGAAATTAGGAATCAAGTGGTGAAACAAGGGGTAGTTTTAGAGGTAGAAGGCCAAGTGGTAGAGGCAAGTTCAATGGAAAAGGTAGAGGGTCTAATACCTTCTTTGGAAGGTGCTATAATTGTAACCAATTTGGACATCCTGCATGGAAGTGCCTGGATAAACAAGGTGCAAGTTCTCATGGAGGAGAGAGGAGGACTCAACTAGTGCATGAGGAGGATAATGAAAGTGTTAATTCACCTTCACTACATGCTACTCCAGAAGTAGGAGAGTCTTTAATGATAAGAAGGACACTAATCAAGGTACCAACCATCAAAGAACCCCCACAAAGAAAGGAATTATACCAGACAACTTGTCAATCTCAGGGAAAGGTATGTAAAGTGGCAGTTGATTTTGGTTCAACTGATAATATAGTGTCTTTAGAGATGGTGGAAAAACTTAAAATGAAAAGGAATCCTCATCCAACACCCTATAATATTTCATGGCTCAATAAGGGGCAACAAGTACTTGTAAATGAGAAGGCTTGTGTGGAGTTTAACATTGGTGCCTACAAAAAAAAGATCCTATGTGACATTGTTCCTATGGATGTATGCCACCTACTCCTTGGAAGGCCTTGGAAATTTGATAGGAAGGAAAAACATGATGGGGAGAAGAATATTTATGTCATTGAAAAGGATGGAGTGTCATACACCCTCACACCTTTGCAAGAAGATGATGGTGTTGTTCATGAGAGACCAAGTGTGATGATTGTAAAGGTTTTGAAGAGTTTGAATGAGGAAGACATTGGTTATGCCATTTTTGGTAAACCTATTTCAAATGCGGCAATAGAAAATAAAGAAGAGATACCTAAGGAGGTGCAAGTCTTATTGGAAAAGTATGAAAACATAGGGGTGAAAGAGCTACCAAATTCCTTGCCTCCCATCAGGGATGCGATGCAAGCAAGGTGGATAAAAGACTCTCTTCAACTTGAAAATGACCAAACTCAATTTGAAAACAACTCCTTACAACACAAATCCCTCAACTTGACTCAATCCCTCTTCTTATGGCTTGTAGACCTCAATAACCAACCAATGGAGGTATCTCTTAGAGAAGGTTGTATAGTGGCCTATCTAACACCATAAAGGTTCACCACAGAGTCCTAAACCACATACCAAAAGATTCCATAGGGTTTCTTTGACCCAACATCAAGAATCAATAACCTGCCCTATTTCTAGGCTACTAAATTAGCCCTAATTTCAAAAGGAACTATCTCTTAAACTCATGACAAACACCCAAACTCATTGGAAAGTCTTAATTTGTGACACAAAACATCAGAATCTCACACCAATTTGCAATTTCAAACCTAATACCCTACACCAAGAAACCCTCATTTATCTTGCCAAACACTAGGGTTTTATTGAAAATCCATATACCCAGGCTTTCCAATCCAATTCAAAGCATCCAATAGTCTCCAAATATCTTGCACATACTCACAAATGCATTACATGGACCATTCCATCACTGTTTTATGAAAACCCAACATAAACACCTTCATTTCACATAGAAAACAATATTACTCTACCCTAGATCATCATCCATTAGATCACAACTTATTCCCTCGGCCTACACAACCTTAAAAACCATCTATCCCTACATAAAATAGATCAATCCACTGAGTTGCAGGGTTGATAGTAGGTGGATTGATTAATTCGTGCTTTTCAACTTCACTCAAACCCTTATTCTGTATTTATAGGGCTGCTTCAGAAATGTGAAGAGAACTCCCACAAATTTCAATGAAAATCCCTCAAATGGGATTAGATTGAGTTTTAAGACATACCACCATAAAATGCAAATGAATTCAGAGCATATTCAAGCTTGTACGGGTCGTAGAACAGAAGAAAAGTTCAAAAAACACATAAATTAGCAAAAAAATGTTGTTTCTTGAATGGATTTCCACCATACAAACTTCAACAACCTCTAGTTTGAGCCCTTGGAGGCTTTAAATAAGTTTTTGAATCAACTTATAACTGTCCAATTCCCATAACCACCCTTTGAATTCCATGACTTTTCAATTCCCTTAAAAGTTGCATTTTGACAACTTTTGTCTTTAACACCATTTACAACTTTGTTTTTTGCAACTTTCACCTATTTTGACAACAAAGACACAAAAACCTATCCCATTACAAATTAAATGGTCTTTTAAGACCACCTTATTTATAACAAACTCAAAACACTCCCATTCCATCTACCTGAAAACAATAACTCACTTACACAAGAAACTTGGTCTTATTGACCTTATTAAAACTAAAACACTTCAAATCCTTATTAAGACTAAAACATTTAAAATCCTAAAGCTTGCTCAGTAGCAACCTTGCTTGGAAATTGTTGATCAAAGGTGCTCCTGCACTAGGATGTGAGTCATCACATTGATCTTATACTGGGCGCAAATCTTCCTAACAAACCAACATACAAGATGACACCTAAGTAGAATGAAGAGATAAGAAATTAGGTTCAAGACTTGTTGGACAAAGGGCTAATAAGGGAGAGCTTGAGCCCTTGTGTTGTGCCAACTGTATTGGCACCTAAAAAGGATGGAGATTGGAGGCGTTATACTATTTCAAGAGAAATAAGTAAGATCACAATTAGGTACAAATTTCCTATACCTCGGATGGAGGATTTGATGGATAGTTTATCAGGTTCAAGGTATTTTTCAAAGATTGATTTGAAAAGTGGATACCATTATATCAAAATAAGGGAAGGAGATGAGTGGAATACTGCCTTCAAGACCAATGATGGTTTGTATGAGTGGCTAGTGATGCCAATTGGGTTATCAAATTCCCCAAGTAGATTCATGAGGTTGATGAATGAGGTTCTAAAGAACTTCATAGGAAAATTTTTGGTGGTATACTTGGATGATATCCTTGTGTATAGTAAGAAAAAGGAGGACTATTTGGAGCAACTAGATAAGGCATTGAATAGACTAATTGAGGAGAAATTGATGATCAATCTCAAGAAATGTGAATTTATGAAAAAGGAGCTTGTTTATCTTGGATTTGTGATTTTAGAGGGGACATTGAAGATGGATCCCACAAAGGTAGAGGCCATAGTCAGTTGGCCAATGCCTACATCAGTTGGAGAATTAAGGAGCTTTCATGGGTTAGCTAGCTTCTATAGGAAGTTCATCAAGAATTTTAGCCACATTTGTTCACCAATAATTGATACCATCAAGGGTGAGAAGAGGAATAAGTTTCAATGGATTTCTAAGGAAAATAAAATCTTTGAATACTTGAAGACAAGAGTGGCTCAACAACCTATTCTCACACTCCCTAACTTTAGCAAGCTATTCACAGTGGAATGTGATGGAAGCGGGTTTGCTATAGGTACAATTTTGAGTCAAGAAGGGAAACCGGTGGAATTCTTCAGTGAGAAACTCAATGAATCCAAAAGGAAATATTCATCATATGACCTTGAGCTCTATGCAATGGTACAATCCCTCAAGAAATGGAGGCATTATCTCTTACCAAAGGATTCATTGTTTTCACAGATAATCATGCATTAAGTTTCTTGAACAGTCAAGATAAATTAAGTCATAGGCATATGAAGTGGATGGAGTATTTTCATGCCTACACCTTTACAATAAAGTACAAGAAGGGGCAAGAAAATAAGGTTGCAGATGCCCTAAGTAGGAGATCTATGATGGTGCAAGAGATACAACTCCAAAGTGTGAGGATAGATGCACTTAAAGGTATGTACAAAGATGCATTTTCTATTTGCAGTCAATCTCAAGATGATTTTCATAGTGAGTATACTAAGTTTGTGTTTCAAGATGGTTTGTTATTACAGGGTGCTCAATTGTGTGTGCCAAGATGCTCTATGAGAGAAAATTTAATAAGGAAGAAGTATTGTGGTAGTTTGAATGGGAACTTTGGGTTTGATAAAACTTTAGAGTAGGTTAAGAGGTTCTATTACTAGCCAAGGATGCATGTGGATGTTAAGAAGTTTGTAGAGAGTTGTGGAATATGTCAAAGAGCCAAAGGATCAAGTTCCTTGATGCAGGACTCTACCAGCCATTGCCTATACCTAACCACCAATGGGAGTCAATCAACATGGACTTTGTTTTGGGTTTTCCTAAGACACAAAGAGGGTATGAAAATATTTATGTTGTTGTTGATAGGTTTAGATAGATGGCCCATTTCATTTCTTGTAGGAGTACAAATGATGCATCTCACATAGCTGGTTTGTTTTTCAAAGAGATTGTAAGGATTCATGGACTTCCTTTGACCATTGTGTCTGATAGAGATTCCAAGTTCATAGGTCACTTTTGGAGGACCTTGTGGAGAAAGTTGGGGAAAAATATGACCTTCAGTTCAGCCTACCATCCACAAATAGATGGGAAAACTGAGGTTGTAAATAGGTCACTTGGGAACTTGTTAAGGTGTCTTACCAAAGAACATGGTCATTCATGGGATCTCATACTTCCTCCAGTAGAATATGCATATAATGATTCCATTAACCAGAGCATAGGAAGGAGTCCATTTGAGGTAGTATATGGTATGAATCCAAGAGGGATACATGAAATTAGGGATCTGAAGGATATGGAGAAAAGGAGTGTAGAAGGGGAGGAATTTTTCATAGATATGGACATACATGAGCAAGTCAAGGAGAACTTGAAGAAGAGTGTGGAGAAGTATAAGAAGACAGATTTGAAGAAGAAGGATGTTCAGTTCAAGGTTGGGGACATGGTGCTTGCACATCTAAGGAAGGAGAGGTTGCCTAAAGGAAAATATACCAAGCTGATGATGAAAAAGATTGGACCTTGCAGGGTGGCCCATAAGTTTGGACAAAATTCTTATGAGATAGAACTCCCTCTTGGAGTTGCTATCTCAGCCATATTTAATATTGCTGATCTTTATCCTTTTAAGGGTATTGTGGTTGCAGGTGGAGAATTAGATGCAACAAGAGTTAAAGATGATGAGTGGGTTAAAGACCTACCACCCAGCCAATCAATGAATCTTGAGAGCATATTCGATACAAGGGAGATCAAGAGGACTAGACATAAAGTGTACAATGAATGATTGGTCAAATGGAATGGCCTACCAAATGAATATGCTACATGGATGTTAGAGGAGGATATAAAGCGGTGTGGAGTCCTTGTTCAGGAGGATGAAATCTTTTCCACCCTGGTTGTATGGTGTAGGAGCACCTTGGTAAATAGGACTAGGTGATGTTTAGTGGAGTCATGTTTTGAGTTTTTTTCTTTTGTGTTGCAAATAAAGTATATTCAAACCAATCCTAATGTAATTGGTGTCATGTAGGGTCTTGTAGGTGTTTTGATAAAAAATTGTCAAGGATAATGTAAAAGTTGCTTAGTAATGTTGTCAATTTTGGTTTGTATTCGAATACCAATGGTCACCCATTCAAAAATTGGTTGGGGACCATTGGAATTTGAAGGGAACATGTTTAAAATCCTCTAAGACATTCAAGGCAAGGTTTTTGATGGTTTTTGGAGCAAGAAAATAAAGGAGATACTCTGTTTTGGTGAATTTTATGTGTTTTATTGTGTTTTCTAACTCTGTACGGCCCCGTATAGCAACATAATCATCTGAAACCTATGTGAGTTGTTAGAGCATGGCGTCTACTTTCATTTGAATCAAATTTTATTGGTTTTCATCCAGATTTGTGGGAGATTGAAGCAATTTTCTGTAAGTCCAAGTGTGAGAAGAGTTTATGGAATGATTGAATGTGTTGTATAGGTCATGTTGACTCATCTAGGAGAAATGTAAATAATGCTTGATCATTTTTAATACCACCAATGGATATGTAGGCTGAGATGCTACATGATTTATAATTTCCTGTTTATGGTTGACTTAATTTATATTTGCAAAGCATGCAAATGATATATATAGAAGATCAAATATTAGAAGAGAATTATAGAAGTGGGTAAAGATGTGTAAGTGCATGAGTAGAGTGTGAAAAGATCCGCCTTAGATCTAGTTGAGAAAATGTGTCTCAACCTTGCAATTACATAAGCTAAGTTATTGATACATAAGGTACTATTCATTTTATTATTATAAATCTAGATCATTCATCATTATGTCTCATATATAATGGCTGATATTTTATTAGCTTGACTTACCTTAGAAGGCAACCCTATTTTATGAGGCTATTGTATTATGGCTATGTATTGTGATGTATTTTGAGAGTCTGATGATGGTCATGTTGCCTCTAGATATCTCGTTGTTGATACTCCAGTTAGAATCTTTCTCTGCAAGTATATTGTAATCTTTGTGATTTTTGAATAATATATTGGGTAGCTTTTGGAGTGTGGGTTTTTTCTCCCGAAAGGTTTTTCCCCACGTAAATCACTATGTTGTGGTATGCATGATATTTGTGTTTATTTCTATTTAAGTTTCTATAACTATTAGAGATATGTAAAAGTTTTGCATTATTCTCCTCTCAAGATTAGTGTAGGGAGTTGTTCCCCTACCTTAGCTTCCTTACAAGTGGTATCAGAGCCTGATCACCTTTGGTTTTAGCTGCGGGTTATTAGGTTTTGTGAACTAATCCATATTTGAGAAAGAGCTTGTGTAGAAGACACTTTGTGATCTTGTTGCAGGAATTTTTAGATGGAAATTTCATCAAGGAGAATAGAGGTGGATAAATTTTCTAGAAATAATTTTGAAATGTGGAAGTTGAAGATGGAGGAGTTGTTGATAGATCGAGATCTATGGGATGTTGTTGATGACATTGTTCCAAGGCCTACATATTCTACTCAAGCTGATCAATATGATGTTATGGACCGTAAATCCAAGGGTCTAATCAGATTGTGCTTGGTAGACTTTGTTTTAATCAATGTCCATGAAGAGACCTTTGTAAAGAAACTATGGAAGAAGCTGGGTGAGATGTATCAAGCCAAATATTTAGTGAACAATATTTTCTTAAGGAAGAAATTGTATTCCTTGAGAATGGAAGAGGGTGGATGAATTACATACCAACTAGAAGAATTCAATATGTTGGTGGCTCAGTTGGTGTCAAAATGGATGAGGAAGAGAAATGTTAGATCTTTCTTTGTTCTTTTCTTGATTTGTGGGATTCTCTTGTTATGGCTATTGGGAGTACTATTATATTTTTTTTGATACGCAAGGTTAAGATTTGTATTTAGTTTCATAAAATATACATTATTTCTGCATAGCAGGAGAAACCATTCTTCCATGAAATCTAAACCTACCATCTAAACCTACCATCTTGAGAGCATGCTACGACTAGCTCCAAAATTGCAATCCCACTGCACAACTTCAAAAAACCATCTCCTATTATAATTTTAAACATAAAAAATTGAAACACTGAGGCCGAGCCTCATAGGAAGCCATTTACTTCTGCAAACAAGGTGAAGTATTCCTCCCATTCCATCCCCTCCTCCGTCACCAACCCCAGCTTTCTTTTCAGGAATTTGACCACCATGGACGAGATCATTTTGTGCCTCATAAGCTCTGGCCCCTTTAGGTCTAGAATGAAGGGATATACTTTAACTGCCTCATCCATCTCCCAAAGAAGTTCCAGGTCTGAGGGGCACGGGATTCCTTTACCCATGAAGACTGCTTTCAATATATTCTCTAACCCTCCTAACAAGTCACCTCGAAAAAGAAGCTCCATCATTTCCTTTTCCTCCACCTTCGGGACCTCCAAGTCCAGAATTACGGCTAAGAATTGAGAAGAAATGTGTGCGTTATCCCTCGAAAATTCCTTTCTATCTAGGTGGCCCTTTCCTAATATCATTTTGACAGCTAACATTGTCAAGGGATCGTCCTCAAGCAAGATTCTCTTCAGCCTTTGATCGGTAATTTCCCTGAATGCTATTTGTCTCTCTGTTGCCACCAAGGAGACTGGAGTGTCAACACTGAAACTTTCCAACCCCTCTGCTGAGATGGAGATGATGAATTTTGATCTGCTCATCTTCGCCATTTGCAGCGCTCTGGTTGATAGTTCCCTGCACAAAGACAACAAACAAACCAAATTTTGAAAACCATGCTGTGAAAATGTCGTCATTCATCCACCTTTAAAAGGCTCGTATATAGCAAGGCCGAGCCCCCGCGCACGAGTCTGAAATGATGGCTAAGCAAGGCACTCCATCCTTGCAATAATTTTTTTTTCCTACAGCCTTCAGCCTTAATTCGGCTAGCTCCTCGTGAGGATCAACTTTTGCCACTCGGCCAATTTGTTTAAACTTTCATGATGGCCGTACTCTACGTGTTGATCTAATTATTCTTGGCTTCATGTGTCATTAACACCTTTTGGCATCACCGAGGTCTCCCCTAATTTGGTGAACTGCTAAACTTTTGGTGGCTTTCCTTCCTCATCCCCCCGACGTCTTGGATAATGCTTGAAGTGATGTGGCCTTGCCACTGTGTTGCCACATTTTGCTCCCCAATCGACACCCCATTTCCTCCCTCTTTGTTAACTAGTAATTTGCCTTAGGTTTTCCATCGATCTCATGGATGAATAAGAGAAGGAACTTGATGAGGGGGGGTGGGTGCCCACCCTACCACCCACAAGAAAAATTACTCTGTGTTACATTCTTTAAAACCCAGTCCAATTACTCCCTTATTAGACAGGGAGTCAGCTTCTATGTTACCTTCCCTTAACGTGTGATTGAACATCACTTGTTCAAAATTCCCTAATTGTTCTAGTGTAGCTTCCAAATAAACCCCTAGTCTCCAATTGTGAATATGTCTTGTTCTGAGAGCATTTATGACTAGTGTTGAGTCTCCTTCGACTACTAGATTTTTAATTCCCAATTCCTTACCCAACTTCAATCCGAGCAGGAGAGCTTGGAATTCAATTGCATTATTTGTTCCTTCTACAAGGGGTTGGGCTAATCTCCCCAAAATTGAGCCTGTAGAAGTTCTTACTATGCATCCTGCCCCAGACGGCCTTGGATTCCCTTTGGAGGCCCTGTCAAAGTTCAATTTAGCCCAGCCCTGCTCAGGGGGAATCCACTGGGTCTTATTGCGCTGTTCAGTAGAAGCTGCATTTCCCGTTCCACCCAAGGGTGGGGTTTTGATTCCAAACCATTGTTTCATGATCCAAGCATCCCATTTAGTAAAATTTATTTATTTTTGCTTATCCATCAGTTGTGCATTAAAAATTTCTACAATGCTCACCTCAATCTTGCACTGAAGCCTTGGGATTGACATCTCTTTTTCCTGAAAAAGATGTCTATTTCTCTCCTTCCACACTTCCCATATTAGAATTGAAGGGCTCATCTTCCAGAGATCCCCGAAGATGGTGTAAGATTTGAACCCTCCCAATCATTGAGCAAATTCTGGAAATATGTAACTGCTGAATCTTTGATTTCCTTCAAATCTTCCATCAATCGTTGATCCCCATCTTTCAAGTAGGATATTCTGTTAAATTTCCTCCTTGCTTTTGTGGAGTTGTGAAAGAATTTTGAATTTTTATCTCCTGTCTTCAACCATACCTCTCTGAATTTTTGTCTCCAAAATACTTCCTCTTTAGCTAGGATATCATTGAGTTTGTTAGATAATGCCTGTTCTTTCATGTAGCAGGCTTTGTCCATCCCATTATTAATAATTTCTTCAGCTAGATTGTCCAGTTCTTGCTCCGTTTGCATTTTCTCTTTGAAGATATTCTTGAAGCTCACTTTGTTCCATTGTTTGAGCTGTTGCTTCACGTATTTTAGCTTTGTGATCATGTTGTACAAACTTGATCCCTCCGGAGAGAATTCCTTTCACCATTGTTCTATTAAAACCATCACGTTATTAAAACCATCACGTGAGGGTCCTTAAACCACATCATTTCAAATTTAAATGGGCATCGAACCGGCCCCCTCTCCCCAACTATTTGAAGTTGAACTACAAAATGGTCATAACCAATCCCAAAGTTTATCTTGCTCTCAAGAGAAAAAGGAAAAAGACTCAAATTTCCTTTGAAGAAAAATCTGTCTAATTTTTCTGCTATACTTCCAAACCCTTTTTTGCGGTTTGTCCAAGTAAAGTGTCCATTGCCTATGGGGATTTCCAGTAGATAATTTATGTCCACAAAGCTACAGAAATCTGTTTGGGACTGTAGGAATTTCCCTGAGCCACCTTTCTTGTCTTCCTACCTAAGAATTGCATTAAAATCCCCTCCTATTATGCTAAAACCCTGATTCATACCACTCAAGACCCCATCCAGTTCTATCCAGACCATCCTTTTCTGAATGCTCAGCGAGGGGCCATAAAGATTTATGAGATTAAAATGTAGATTCGAGAGTAAACTTCTTACCTTACACACCATCCAGTGTCAGCTCGAATTCAAGGTCTCTATTAGGACTGAATGAGGTTTCCATATAATTATTAGGCCTCCCGATGCGCTCTCTGCTTCCACCCTTCTATGTGGTGCCTGAATAGGCTCCATTAATGCCCCTAACATTCCAAGTTAATATTTTCATTGTTGTTCAGGAAGGGCTCCACCCTTCCCTACTTTAATCATTGAGTCAATCTTCTGCTGTCCGCTAGCTTCCCCGTCCCATTTTCTCTTTTCTTGATTAGGGATTCTACCCCACTTTTTATATTCCCCGTAGTCTGGTGTGAGTTTGAGTAGATCCCTTTTGTGAATTCCTAATTTAGATTTGGCCACCAACAATTCCTCTATCATCTTTCTCTTCTTACCTGATTGAGGGCTTAACAGCTCCATCGTTTCTTCCCCTTCTGTCTCCCAAATTTCCTCTATACCTTCCAAGTTAAGCCCTGCCTCCGACATTCCAGAATTTTCTTTAGCCACCACCGCTAATTCCACTAATTCCTTCCCCACTTCTATCAAAGAATCCAACTCCACATTCCAGCAACTGTCCCCCAGAAGTTCTAGAGTCTCAAATATTTTCTCATCTAAATCTGCAAGCTGACCCTCCTTCTCCTCCTGTTCCTCCTAGAACTCCTTCCTCTCCTCTATTTTGTCCTCTATAAATGATCTTGGTGATCCAGTCTAGGAGGCGTCCAACAAAGGTTTCCCATTGTCCCTATCCTTTTTTGTAGAAACCCTACTCTTCTTAGACTGCGACTTCTGAACCCCTTCCTTAGGAGAGGAATGAGGATTTGTGGTTTCAGTGGTAATTCTGACTGACACTCTAGGAGTCTCCATTGAGACATCCAAAAGGCTGGATTTCCCTACCTCTTCGTTGGATGTTCTACATCCCAAAGAACACACCAAATTGTTATGCATTAGAGAATCACGCTTCAACTTTTGAACCCAGCTTCCATAGTCCGTTAAAATTTGAATCTCACTCCATATCTTCCTGTCTGCTTTATTCTCCACACATATGTGCACATAAGTTTGATTTTTCTTTTCCAATTTCCTTTCTTCTGCTCAAAAAAATATGCCCAGTTGATTGCCTATTTCCTCCAATATGGATGGAGCCCAAGATTCCTGAGGAAGATTGGGTAAACTATACCAGTCTTGCAAAGTTTCCATCACGTGATTCGTTGGGTCGAAACCCACTGTCCATTGCCTTAAATAAAAACCACACCCATCTAGAACCCAAACACCTTTCACTATTTGGTCTCTTATTTTCTTGGATGGACATACTACTAGGAAGAAGTCATTTTGGAGCATTTTGAACTACAGCTCAGAACCCTAACGTTCTTTCCACCATTTCACCAGATAGTCCCAGTTGAGATCCATTCCATACCATTTCCCAAGCAAACCTAACTGTTCTAACCTCAAAACTTTCGCTTGCAATTTCAAAGAGCTGATTACTATTTTGGTTCTTCTGCCTTTTGATTCTTTGAATGAGAGTGAGCCATGGTGTCCCCTTTCTCGATCTGAGATTTCTTCCCGTTCTTCCTCCCATTCCTTGTCGACTGACTTTTTTTTCCAAACCATTCCTCCGTTCCCATTTCTGCAGTTAGGGTTTCTTCTAGGGCCCTGTCTGCCCAACCATGGAATATCATTATGCCCTCTTTTACCTTCATTATGTTGCCGAGGTCTACGAAAAGCTTCATTTCTGTACTGTTCGTTCTTGTTCCATCCTCGAGAAGAACCTACACCTCTATTCGTGCGAAGATTCCCGTGAGCCTAGTCCTCATGAAAGCAACCATTCTCAACATTATTCTGAGGGCGGGCCCATCTCTCTTTCTTCCAGACATGCTCGAGGTCCCCACTCCTGTTCCCTCTGGGTCCCTCGTGACCTCTACCACCACACCTGAGTTCATCCGACCGTTGTTTTCCTCCATGACCGTTGCAGAGCTCCATTTCCGTCATCATGGTTAAACTTGACGACTGAGAGTACTATTATATTGAAGACTAAAGATGTGGTGAGTTCTTTGCTTTCTGAAGAGATGAGGAGGAATTTATCCATCAGTTCCAAGGAGGCCCTGAATGTTCGTGGAAGACCTAATGAAAAAGGAAAGAAGAATGAGAAGCATGAAAAATCCAAGTCCAAGGGGAGATCTAAGTCTCCTAGAAAGTCCAAAGTCATTTGTTGGAATTACGGTAAGCCTGGACATGTTCGTAAGGACTGTAAAGAAGAAAAGAAGAAGAAAAAGAAGAAATTTGATTCTAATTTGGAGTCTAATATGGAAGATGGTAAAACATTCATTGAATCTTTTGCAACTCATGTAGGTAATGATGCATGGTTAATTTACTTAGGTGCATCTTTCCATTTAACCTTTAATAGAGATTGGTTTTTTGAATATGAAGAATTTGATGGAGGTAAGGTGTAATTGGATGATGATTCTCATTTAAACATTGTTGGTTGTGGTAGAGTTAAAATCAGATTTCCTGATTGTAGAATAAAAAGGATTAATGGTGTGTTGCATATCCCTGGTTTAGCACAAAATTTATTATCTGTGAGCAAACTAATAGATGCAGGTGTGCATGTAGTATTTTCTAATGTAGGATGCAAGATGGTTAGAGGTGCTATGGTGATTGATAGAGGTTTTAGAATGACACATTGTATAAGCTTGATGCATGCACTATTGAGTGCAATAGTACTTCTGTGAAAAAAAGGTTTGTGGAAGAAGTGAGGGTTTCACCTTTAGCAAATGGTCATGGATTTTGGGTACCCAAGGGTGCTCTTTCTTCTAAATCAAAGTTACCTGCAGAGAAAACTATGTTATTGCACTAGAGACTTGGCCACATTGGAGAAAAGGGTCTAAAGAACTTGAAAAATAAAAACCTTGTTGAAGATTTATCTGATTGTAATCTTGAATTTGATTTTTGTGAGCATTAAATTTATATAAAAAAAAAACTGTGTTAAATTTTACTCAAGTTCTCATAAATCTTGTGGTGTATTGGATCTTATTCATTATGGTGTGTTTGGTCCTGTAGAAATTCCTTCAATTGGAAAATCCACATATTATGTTTCATTTGTTGATGATTATGATAAAAGGACATGGGTATACTTTCTAAAGAGTAAATATGAAGTTTTCAATTGATTTAAATAATTTAAAGTAATGTTTTAGTTGCAGATTGGAAAGAAAATAAAATGTTTGAGGACTAATAATGGCAGTGAATTTTTCTCTAATAATTTTGATAAATTATGTAAATATTGTGGTATTCATAAACAAAATACAACTTTGTATTCTACACAATAAAATGGGGTTTTAGAAAGAATGAACAAGACTGATAGAGAAGACTAGGAGTATGATGAGTGGTGTTGGTCTAGAACAAAGGTTTTGGGTTGAAGCTATTTCCATTGCTTGTTACTTGATTAATAGGTCTCCTACATCAACTCTTGTTGATAAGATTCCTATAGAGGAATGGTCAGGTCACAAGCCTTCATTAATACATCTTAGAGTTTTTGGTTGTGAGGCATATGTACATGTGCCAGAGGAGAAGCAAAAAAAGTTGGAGAACAAGTCTATGAAATGTATCTTCATTGGATATAGTTATGGTGTGAAAGGATAAAAGATTTGGGATCCTATTGCATAGAAGGTAAATCATAGTAGAAGTGTTATTTTAGAGAAACTAAGCCTTCTTTTATTACATTGCAGCCAAACAAAGTAAATAGGAAGACGTGATTCAATTTCCTTCTACACTTGAGAAAGTTGAATCAAGGCCCATGGATAGACAAGAAGTTGAGGAGAGCTCATATAGCTTTGAATCTTCAGAAGATGAGGAAGAACCTCCAACTCAACTTGTTCGTAGGTCTACAAGGCATATACAACCACTTGAAAGGTATTCACCTAGTGACTATAGATATATTTTTTCTTTGAATACTAACATGGATGAACCTAGATCAGTAGAAGAGGCATTAGGTATGAATGATGCAAAATCTTGGAAGATTTCTATGGATGAAGAAATGATAGCTGTAAAAAAGAATGATACATGGGATCTTGTACCATTTCCTGAAGGAATAAAACCTGTTGGTTGTAAATGGGTGTTCAAGAAAAATATTGGTTCAGATGGAAGTATTGAGAAGTACAAAGAAAGGTTGGTTGCAAAAGGTTACTCTCAAGTTGAGGGTGTTGATTATGGTGAGATATTTTCTCTTATTACAAAAATGACATCCATTAGACTTTTTATTTCTATTGCTACTACTTATGATTTAATGGTTGAGCAAATGGATTTGAAAACTACTTTCATTCATGGTGACTTGGAGGAGGATAATTATATGACATAGCCTGAGAACTACGTGATGAAAGGTAAAAGTAAATTGGTTTGCAAATTGAAGAAATCTTTGTATGGCTTAAAACAAAGTCCTAGGATGTGGTACCAAAAATTTGATACATATGTGTTGAGTTTGGGATTTAAGCATTCTAAATTAGATAATTTGTTTATTATAAAATTGATGGTGATCATTTCTTGTTTATTGCATTATATGTTGATGATATGATGTTTATTGGTAGAGGGAAAGGCATGATTTTAGAACTGAAATCTCAACTTGTTGCTAAATTTGAAATGAAATATCTTGGTGCAGATAAACAAATTCTTGGGATGGAAATTAAAAGAGATAAAGTGAATAGAAATTTACAGCTTGGCCAAAGTAAGTATGTCAATTCAATTTTACAGAGGTTTGATATACATAATTGTAGACCATTGTGTGTTCCTGTTTCAGCTAGAACAAAGTTATCTATTTCGGATTATTCAACATCCCCATCAAAGATGGAAGAAATGAGAAGAATTCCTTACCAGAGTGTAGTTGGAAGTTTTATTTATGCTATGGTTTGTACTATACTAGAAATTTCCCAAGCAGTGGGAGTTCTTTCTAGATATATGTCTAATCTTGGTAGACTTCAATGGGATGCAGTTAAAAGAGTCTTTAGATATTTATTCGGTACCTTAGATTAGTCCTTTTGTTATCATAGAAATATAACTAAAGATGATATTTACCTTGATATTCATGGTTATGTGGATTCATACTGGGCAGGTGATGCTGATAGTATAAGATGCACCAATGCTTATGTGTTTACTTTATTTGGTGGTGCAATTAGTTGGATGACTAAGAGATAGGTTGTGGTTGCTTTGTCCACTATTGAAGTACAATATATGGAAACTATTCATGCTTGTAAAGAATCCATTTGTCTTAAGAGACTGTGTTAAGATATTGGAATAAAACAAGGTGAAATGATAGTTAGAGTGTGATATTTCTAGCCAAGAACTCGACATTTCATGCTAGGACCAAGCATATTGATGTACAATATCATTTTGTTAGAGATATGGTCAAAGATGGAAGGGTGAAGTTGGTTAAGGTAGAAAATTTGATGAATGTTGTTGATTCTTTAACTAAATCTATGAGCACAAAGAAGTTTAGATGGTATTAAGTGACTATGGTCCTTTCAACCCCTAACAATTAAGAGATGATGTGTATACACCTTCCCATGGTATTTGCAAGGTGTTCAACAAGTGGGAGATTTGTTGAGAAAATATGTTTCAACCTTGCAATTACATAAGCTACTATTGATACATAAGGTATTGTTCATTCAACAATGATGGGGGGTGCAGGGGTGTCTCTCCCCATAAGAGCTCCAGGGGGATCATCCCCCCAACTGGGGTCTAGGGGTAGCGCCCCTGAAAGGAAAATTTTATTTATATTTTATTGTTGTAAATCTGGACCGTTCATCATTATGTCTCATATCTGACAGTTGATATTTTATTATCTTGACTTACCCTAGAAATCAACCCTATTTTATGAGGGCATTGTATTACGATTGTGTATTGTGATGTATTTTGAGAGTTTGATAGCAGTTGTGTTGCCTCTAGATCTTTGTTTGGTGATACTCCTATGAGAAGCTTGCTCTACAAGTATATTGTAATCTTTGTGATTTCTAAATAATATATTGGGTGGATTTTGGAGTGTGGGGTTTTTCTCCTGAAAGGGTTTTTCCCATGTAAATCATTGTGTTGTGGTATACATGATATTTGTGTTTATTTTTTTTTAAGTTTTTGTAACTGTTAAAGATCTGTCAAAGTTTTACATTATTCTCCTCTCAAGATTAGTGTAGCAATTTTTTCTACTACCTTAGCTTCCTTACAAATCTAATGTGCAAAATAGATGACTATCAGTGGGTTGAATCCATAAAGTCAGTCATATTTCAATTATTTTCAACCAGGGATCTGTAGCTTCCTTGGGTTGTAGCACTAAATCAAAGTTGTAACTGTTATTCTCTTGTGAGGATGGATTAGGACATTAGCTCCTAGCAACATTTCTCACCATGGTTTTTCCACTATGGGGCTTTCCACTTAAATCTGGTGTCAACTATGTTCTTGTGTAGATGCTTATCTTCTTTCCTATTTTGATTAATTAGTTGAATTCTTTAATGATACAACTTAGCTTCAACAATTAAGGATTGTTTGAAATTTGAATTATATTGATTCACCCCCTCTTAATATTCTGGTGTGTTCAACAATTGGTATCAAAGCAAGGTTCCTTGATACAAGCCTAACAACTGAGGTAGATCCTATCTTTGAAACACACGGGGAATGAAGCAATGCCCAAGAAAAAGTGCTCTCAAAAAGAAAATGACATACTTCATAAGGAGGATGATGAATTTTAATTTGAATTCAATAAAGAAGATTGTCTAGTGGATTATGAAGGAGAACTCATTTCTACTCTAAATGATCTAGATGAAGAAAGAGAAAAGAATGAAGAAATCCAACACAAACTTGAAAAATAAAAAAAAATAATTGTCAAGTTGAAAGTTCAAGTTGAAGAAGGTAAAGGAATTGTAAATTGCTTGAATGCCAAGCTCAATGATAAATCTATTGAATACTCTAAGCTTGAATCTAATAGATTGCCTCCCTAAGGAAAGAAATGGATAAATCAAAGGAAAATTTTGACAAAGGTCTAAAGCTAAAGGGAGTTTCTGACATTCTTGATGAAATAATTATCTCTCAAAAGCCATCAAAAGAAAAAAATGTTCTTTGTTTTGAGAAAGGAAAACATCCAATAACTAGTGCATCTGCAAACCTATATGAGACTTTTAAGGTTGAAGGAAAGTTTGAAATTAAGGAAGAAAAATATTGCACTAAAGAACCAAAGAATATAGCCTCCAGAAATGCAAAATCAGATCAAGACAAGAAGACATATAAAAAGAATAAGAAGGCGTATTTATCCCAGTTCACAAAAAAAAGGAGATTTAGAGGTTCTCCACTTGCTAGTCAACATGCCCCTACCAAGTTTACTCAAATTTTCAAGGTTATTTTATTCTTGCAATAAATTTGGGCATAAGATTGTTAATTATAGATCTAGAGCAAGAAAAAATGACTAGCATGCAACAATTTTGGTCATAAGGTTGTAGAGTGCAAAGCTAAAGTTAGGAGAAATAACTTTGTTCTAGAACATAAAATTATTTTCTACAATTGCAATAAAGTTGGTATAAAGAAAAAATCTGTAAAAGTGGTTTTGTGAAACCATTTGTTTAGAACCAGAAGAAGGAAGAAACCCTAATTAAGAAAAAGAAGAAAAATAAAAAAGTTTGGAAAGAGAAGCAAAGTTAGGAAAATGTGAAGGATGATACCATGCTTGTTTTTTCTACACAAGATCTTATAAAAAAATTGAGATGGAACATTATCTCAGGGGGAGCTATTATTTGTAAACCTTTTAGCCCCGTAGAAAGGATAAAATGCTAAATATTTCATCATGAAAGATGAATTGGATCAATTACTCTAGTGTGCAAGTCCACTAAGTAAGATTGAACCTATTGATCAAGGTTTTGAAGTAAAGGAATGTTTTTCAGAGGTGTGATGAGCATATTTTGATGGCATAGAGTAGTCTAGCATAAGATTTCCTAACAAGTATGAATACATTAATGATGAAAAGTTAGGGAAAATGAAAGGATTTTTATGTTTTGTTCTCATTTACAATTAAAAGTACTTGTGCTCGGAAGCATAGAAGAGTGAAAAGGGTTTTCAAGCTACTGTGTGATTTCGTGCCAAACCCTAGCGATGATATTTGAAGATTTCAATAGGAATATCAATGGTGACACCATAGTTGGTAGATGTTGTGGGGAAACCTAGTCCAAAGTACAAGAAATTTCCTTTCAAGGTGATG
This sequence comes from Sequoia sempervirens, assembly GCA_007258455.2. NCBI lineage: Eukaryota > Viridiplantae > Streptophyta > Pinopsida > Cupressales > Cupressaceae > Sequoia > Sequoia sempervirens. The sequence goes on from VDFB02270651.1 coordinate 42,947,851, forward strand.
GAGGTTGATAAGGGTGAAACATTTTTGAAGGTTCCTATGGATGTCATGTATTCTGAAGATACAAGAATCTATATCCATGCCCCACTCAATGAAAGTGATCACACATAATCATTTGAAGTGATTTAACATGAAATCTTGAATGATAATGGTGTATACAAGCCTGAATATGCATATGTGGTAGTGAAAGGGTTAGATATTTGGAAAGATCTTCTAGATTTTTGTGACTGTAAAGAATGGGTAAGGATTATTCTAAGTTCCTTTCATGAAGAATTTATTTGGTTGGAAAAACCTACATCATTACAAAAGAAGAAATTAGGGCATTTACTAGTCTTTGTGCCACCAGACCATTCTCAGTGATGAAATCAATCAAGAATGAAAGTGTTACCTAGCTTACCGAAGAAAAATTTGATAAAAGAACCCTAATAGTGAAAGATACCACTGAACCTAGAGTTTTCTATGCCACTATGGGGGTCTCTTACAAAATTTACTTCACAAATAGAGAAGGTTCTGCCACCACCACCACAATTCATACTACCTATCATATGGTGAAGGAAGGTTCCAACTTTCATATTTATGAATTGTTGAGGGAGCAAGAGATGAAAAATTTGAAGTGAACAAAAGAAACCAGATACATTTTCAGGTTTGGTTCATTGATCATTTTCCTTACATTCTATTTCTTGAATGAATTACCTAGAATTAAAGGAAAAATATGGGATAAGTTCTTTTCGATAAACACTCAAATCAAAAATCATATAAAAGGTTTTTAGAATAAGCAAGCATACACTACCTTTGACTGGGATTCTTTAATAATCTGCAAATAGAGATGTAGAGTAGAGAGATAATTCCATATGATTTGTTCCATAGGTATAAGAATGAGGTAACATTCATGGTGGATAAGGATCAATGTTGTATGGAAGTAGTGGAGCCTAGAACCTCATGGATTCTTGCATTTCCTTATGAGGTTGCACCTGAATATGTTCAAGGTTATGTGAATATCCTACTAAAAGCCAAAAGATTCAACTACTGAAAGATTTGGCACATATGAGGAGATAATGGATAAGATGTATAAGAATAATTTAGAGGATCATATGTGAAAAAATAAGGAAGAGCTTCACAAGAAATGGGTTTTTCCTCCAAAGTCTACATCTGATGCCCCTACAAAGTGTTCTAAAACAAAACCTATTCCTCTAAAAGCTAGTAAAGAACCAAGAAGGTTTACTAGATCCACTTTTTTTTCTGCATCTTCTTTGCATCCCTCCATATCTACAAAAACAACTGGTGCAAGGAGAAGAGTTGCATCAGAAACTCCTCCATAGAATAAGCCCACTAGGCCTAAGAAAAAGGAAAAGAGAAAGAAGACATATGCAAATGAATCTAGAAAAGGAAAAGAAGTTGAAGATGAAGGAACTTCCAAATACAAAAAGAAAGGGAAGAAGGTATAGAAGGAGAAAACAAAGCAACCTCCTCTGGTTTCACATGAGCCCCTCGAGTTCTAAGCCATTTTGAATGTAATTGTTGATCATGGTCTATTGAATGAAACTATGTAGCTCCATTCAAAAGTCCCCCCAAAAGATCAGAAGACCATTGAAAAGGCTATTATTGTGCATATACTCAAAAAAAACATTTTTTTTAATGACATCATTGAAAAGGCTTTAGGAATCTTATAGCAGGCTTTGAGACAAAGAAGAGAGAATGCAACCAAAGTAGATGAAGACTTGAGACAAGGAAATAAACAAGGTTGGGTCCTTTTATTCCCATCAGGAAAAGGAGAATATAGTCTAGAAGCAAGCTAAAGAGCTTTGCACAAAGCAAAGAATATACCTTCTTATGAGAATGGATGATGATGCTAGAAATAAGATTCAAAAGGAAATAGAAGAAGTCACAGAGAAGATCATTGAAGAAGTGAAAATTGATGTTGAAATGAATGTATAGGAGCCTCTGGATATGCAATATACTGATAATATGCCCCCCTGTGAGTACAAATGAACAAGTTGTCTTTGATCAACAAGAAGAGAAAGGTGTCTCTGGTCAACAAGAGGAGCAGGATGTATCCAATAAGGAGAAAAAAATAGAGAATGAAAAGGATAAGGAAATGGAAAAGGAAAAGGAAAAGGAAAAGAAGGAAAAAGAGAAGAAGGAGAAGAGTGACAAAGAATAAAGTTTAGAGAAAGCATATTCCTCTTCAGTGGACTCAATCAAGGAGTTCTTGGCACAAGAAATGCAAATTCAACTAGTGGTATCTTTGCAATTGCTACATGTTCCTACTATTGGCAACACAAGAGAAGACAACTGAGAGGGGGGCGGGTGAATCAGTTGTCACCAAAATTTAAAACTTATTCAACATACTAACCTTATTCTCATATCTGATTATCAACCATGAAAGCATAGGTCATCAACACATCAGAAACACACATAACAACAAGATTTTTTTACGTGGAAACATTGTTAGGGGAAAAACCATGGTGGAGGTCAGTCCACAAGATTATACCCTGTTAAAAGATTAAGAAATGAAAATATGGGGAATGCACTTGCATTCAAGCACACTGCCTAGACCTCACTGCTCAATTACAATAAGGCTAACTTCCCAAAGGAAGACACACTGTCTTACAGAAAGAATTAGATTACATCCACAGGGATTTGAACTAATAAAATAGCATTTGCTAATGCCTGATCATAGTTTCGATTAAGCACATGAACACTTCTTTACTTTTCTTCACTCTTCTTTACACTCTGCTCTACCTTCAAATGATTTAGATCAATATTCGCACATATACACACAGATGCATACTCTAGCATCCACTCACACACTTCAATTCAAATAAAAAATCACTCTTATATATCCATAACAAGAAATTTCATCCCTACATGTCGGCCTCGACAAAATAATAAAATGAATATAAATTGTCGGCCCAAAACAATAAAGATTATTAATGTGAATCAACCAAGGTCAACCACAACTTAGTGAAGACCCAATTCAACATCTCCAACATGAAAACACTTCAATTAATTACTTGTCGAAGATCCACAACATGCTACAACCACCATGTCGGCCAATAACAAGAAAAACATGAACACGCAAGATAAAATCACCAACCATGAGCACAACGATCAATGCAAACATGCAACAAAGATAGAGCATGATCTAGAAGCATCCAAAAACATCAATAATCACTATAAAAGCATCTGTAACAACTGAACTAACTGAAATTGCATCATCTTCAATCAGGATATCAAACTGAAGTAACATAAAAACTGTTAGAATGTAAATTTTCATAGCTCAATCAAATCTTCACGTGGATCTCTGAAACTTGACATGGATAAACTAGATACACTCAGCAACAAACCATTTAGTCCACAACCTTTGATCATCAACGTACAAAAATTACTGACATACTGAACTTCACTTCACCACTGACAACCTACAACTCATCTCATTACAATTTTCTTAATATCCTCGACATATACAACTTCTAATGAATTAATGTTGATAGTGTACACATCAATGACAAACACATATCAAAAACACAACCACAACATCCAACACCTACATTTTATGGGTAAGTCAACTTGTTTGTTATGTCTCCCCTACATAAGATGAAGCTTGGAGATGTACTCCACTTCACATCAAAGTAAGAGTTTCTACAACAATAGGTGGAAAGTGCAAGAGTTTTGGAAGAGGCAATAAAAGTATTAGAAGAGAAATTTCATAAAGATAAAAGGGACAAATCTTTGCCCCCTACACAGTAGATGAAGCAAATAATGGAGTCCTTTGAGACTTATTCATCTCATTGGAGAAGCAGGCAGAACAAAAGATCAATGAAAAGAGATTGAAAAATGCCTCTGAAAAGTCTAACAACACTTTGGCCAAGTTACCATCATGCATCAAATATATTGAGAAGTTCTTGGAGGAAGAAAAAGTACTATATTTTTTCTATCTAAATTGGCTTGCTAAAACAAAGAGCATAAAGGATCAGATCAATTTCATTGAAATGAAAATCACAATGTGGCTGCAACTTATGATCCTATGCAATATAATGATGGTGCCATAAGGGCACAAGTGGAAAGCTTACACTCCCATAAGGAATTTGCAGTGTATACTCTAAGGAAAAGAAACAACATTTTGGTCTACATCCTTTAGTAGAGAAAGATTTATTCTTTTGGTTTAGAATTTAAGCTCATGGATATGTGAAGGTGTTATATCCAAGTTTTCATGTCAACATTCCTTTTGTAGTGAAAGTTAAAAGTGATAGAGTTCTGATCTATGCTATGACAAAGCAAAGTGGTTCAAAAGGTTTGTTGGAATGATTTGTATTCCTACAGATATGAAGTTTTGGCCAAGAGGTTTTGAGGACATACTCAATTATGTATACTGTATGCTATATTAAAGTTTCAAGTGATCTAGTGCTCCAAAAGTTTAGTTTTTAAAGTGGCAGTTTGATACAGTTGGTTCCAGATGCTTAATCTTCATCATAACATATGTTTGAATACTTGCACCAATAGGAGATTATGAAGTTTAGTTGTATGAGATTGTGTACACACTCCACATTTCGCATAGTTTCTAAGGTATGAAGGGCATGGAGATATTTCTCATTTCTAGTAGCGCACAAATGTTTCAAGTTGTTTTGTGAAGATATGCTTTTGTTGAGGCTAACTAAGGAATGTTAATGATGTGTACCACAAGTCCAAGTGCGAGCAGAGTTTATGTAATGATTGAAGATGTTGTATGGGTCATGTCAACTCATTTGGGAGAAATGTAAATATTTTTTTATCATTTTTGGTATATTGCTAATGGATATGTAGGCCGACATGCTACAAGATTCAAAATTTCTTGTTTATGGCTAGCTTAATTTATATTTGCAAAGTGTAAAAATATTATATATGGAAGATCAAAGATAAAAAGAGAATTATGGAAGTGAGAAAATATGTGTAAGTGCATGAGTAGAGTGTGATAAGACCTGCCTCAGATCTAATGTTTAGAATTGGTGACTATTAGTGGGTTAAAGCCATAAATTCACTCATATTTCAAATTTTTTCAATCGAGTTGTAACTTCCTTGGGTTGTATCCCTAAATTAAAGTTGTAGTTGTTATTTACTTGTGAGGTTGGATTAGGAAAGTAGCTCCTAGCAACATTTCTCACTGTGGTTTTCCCCTTATGGGGTTTTCCACATATATCTAGTGTCAACTATGTTCTTGTGTGGAGGCTTATCTTCTTTCCTATTTTGATTGAGTATTTGAATTCTTTAATGATATAACTTAGCTTTAGAAATTAAGGATTAAGTTTCAAATTTGAAGTATATTGATTCACCCCCCCTCTCAGTATTTTGGTTTGTTCAACTATGATTTCTAGATAACATTTATTTTCAGCATAAGAATTCCCTAATTTGATAAAATCTAGCATAGATTAGAATATTTTAAACCCTTATGTAGATAGTCTTTGACACTACCCCAGTAAAAAAAAAATCAATTAAAGTATGATACTTGTTGACAACTCATCACTTTCTGGTGCCATTTCCAAGGACCCATGTTCTTACATTGGGTGTTATTAAGAATTTTGACAATTATTCTTCTTGAAAAAAGTCTTTTTTTGCATTGTTAGAAAAATAGGAACCCACAGATGATTCATTTCCAAAAAATCCCAACAAAAAACATCAAAGAATGAAAACAAAAACAAAATAGGAAAAGAAGTCTTGGTTGATGATTTTTTCCAACAATTGGTCTTTTAGGACCCATCTAAGACCCCAAAACAAAATTTTGAAGAAATATTCACAAACAATCTAGTCAACATCATGAATAATGGAGAAATAAATAACAACATTGTAGGGAAGGAAATTAGGAGGGTTGAAAGAATATATACCTATCCAATTAATATGAATACAAATGAGGATTCCCCCATAAAAAAATATCTCCCTTTTCAACCTTCCTATCTTATGAGGTTTATCATTAGAGGACCTAGATCAGTTCCTCTTTGACTTCAAGGTTCTTTGATAGACCTATGACTATAAAATTGACAATCAGAAGTTACATTTGTTCCCTTCTACTTTGAATGATTCAACAATGTGATGGTTTATGGAATTGAATATTGGGTCAATTGGCTCATGGAAATAAAGTTAAATGGTATTCTTAGATAAATGAAAGGATTATTGTAGGGTTAGTGATAGAATATAACAATTCTTCCACCTCAAGCCAAAAAGAGGAAGAGATCTTAGAAAATTAGTTAGGTAGATTCCTTTTATGTTGAAGTATTAATTTGTGAAAATGTCATGCATGATAAAGTAGTTAAAACCATTTTTATAAAAGGATTAGAAGAAGACTCAAGATGATCCCTTGACTTAATGGGAAAAAAGGAAGTAGCTAAGATAGAGATTGATGAAATCACTGCACTCTATAGGAATTTCTCCAAAACTAGAGGGAATTAGAGAGTATAGTTTGATAAGAGGAAAAAATGAGATATAATAGTTAAGAGAAGAAATTGTAAACTTAAAAATTGATATCCTTGTACTTCATGGAATGCAAGATACAAACAAAAACACAAAGATACTTGATGAGCCCTAAAAATGTCTAGTTCCTTGCTTTAGTTTCATGTCTTTTTATCTCATTTCTACTAAGTTTCAAATACATTTATAAAATTTTTTATATACTTTAAGTATTTAAGAAACATTGAAGATGATATGATATATTAATGAATGAATGAATGATCTTTGAATGTCTATGGGATTTAGTATAATTTTATGATTAATTATAGTTGTTAAAAATCAAAAATGTCTTTGAAATAAGACTAACCCCCTACAGTCAAGAACCTGTCAACCTATAACAAAATGATTCTTAACCTACAGTAGAAGGATGTTGGTTCAACACATCTATAGGAGGTGACCAATTTCAACACATGTGTATGTCTTGAAGATGATGTAGGTCATGGTCTATGTAATGAAATAAATTGCACAATAGAAAAATACGATAGAAAATATGTTGCAAATACTGGATAATAACTGAGAATAACAAGCCACTTTAAGGGGGAAAACCTCCAAATATCTCCAATGAGAACACAATTAACAATATGATGATGAAATAAGACTCACAACCTCCTATATATACCTATTTATGCATAGGATATCACCTAGGCCAACTTAGATAACCCTATATAAGCCCTAGGCTGACCTAATCAACTAAATAACAATACCATAATGATGAAGGCTATTAACTTGTAAATGGAGGAAATTGGAAAATGGACCGCATGTATCAGAATGCACCCAATGGGAATTTTTCAAAAAAATTGAGTCATTCTGTGCATTCGAAGGGTTTCCAAGAGGTCCCTTTTCCTGCTACGAGCTTGATTTCGGGGGCTCTTCATTCTTCATTGTGTAGATCTTCTCAACATTCAAGAAATTTTCTTTCTTTGAAAAAATAGGGGTTTCTACAAAATGGGGGATCTTCTCAGGTGCAAGGGATTGTTAATACTGGGAAAGGCATTGATCGTAGCTCTCAGAGATTTAAGGGTATTTTTCGGCCCAAGAAGTATCTTAGTAGGGTAAAATAGCCTCCTTTTGATATTTGTGGCTCAGAATCAGACGATTATGTGGATGCTCAATGGTTTGATCAATCTTCTGTAGCTCCTTTCAATTCAAAAGATTGTAATATTGTGCAGTTAGGGTTTGCTAGACTTCATGCTTCTTTCCCAAATAATATTGTGAGAAGTGAAGAAGATTGCTACAGGATTCTTCATTTGTAGATTCAAAATGCGAAGTGGAGTAGATCTGCATCAAATATAACCGAAGATGGGGAGTCCTCTATTTTTGAAGGGGGAGATCGGGCTTTTGCAACTTTTCCTAATAATATTCCTTTGTATACTGCTTCTCCTGCTACGTTTCCTAATAATATGAAACTGGGGATTAAGATCCCAAAGGACCAACAATGGGAAATGCAGAGGCAATAGCGTAGTATTTCTCATCAAAAAAAGTTATTTTCAAAGAAACCACAAGGGAAAAAATAAAAGAAAAAGGGAGATCGGTTTCTTTCCAAAGGGATTTCACAAATTCATCAGGATTCTCATCACTGGTGAAATAAGAAGATTCTAGAGGTCATGATTCCTGAGGTTCTTTTAAAGGACCAATCTCAAAATCTGTATGAAACGACATTAATCTGTAAGTTTTGGCAATACTCTTCATCCATTTTGGTGTTGAAAGACCTAATATATCAAGATTGGGATGGGGCTAATCAGGTCTTTTATATTGATAGGTGAAATGGTTTTTTTGTTATGTTTTTTTTCCTCTAAGCATGCTAGAGATGAGATTTTTAGGGTGAAATATTGGGTGTTTGAGAGTTCTGGTTTGTATATTCAGCCTTGGATTCCTAATTTTAATCCTAAAATGGTTAAAACTAGATATATTCCTTTTTGGATACAATTGCAATATTTTCCATTGGAATATGGGGAATCAGGCATTGTTGAAATTTTGGAAAATTAGGTTGGTACTTTTCTAAAACATGATTTTGCATTCTTTTCCAATCCTGATCTTCTAGTTAGGGTTTGTTTGTTATGTGATGTCTCAAATGATTTACGTCAAAGTATTAAAATACTTTCTAAATCGGGAGTTCATGTGCAATCAATATTTTATGAGAATCGTAGAAATATTTGTAAGGAATGTCATGTTTTGGGACATAAAGCTACCTTCTGTAAAGCAAGGAAGGTTGAGGGAGATAGAGTTAAGCCTTTTGAATCTCCCCTCTCTGATCAGTTGGTAAATTTGGAATTGGAGAAATCTAAGGGTTTTTAGGAAGTTAATTCTCTCACAAAAGATGTGGTGGGTATGGATCTAGTTGGGAGGGATAAGGGAAAGACAAAAATGTTTGAGTAGAACATTGTAAGGGAACACAATCATTTGATTCACAAAGGTGAATGTAGTCTTTCTGTGTAGAAGGTAAGTTCCAAGGGTAAAGTTATGGCTTCTAGAATTTCATTTCAAGCAAATTCAAAAGGATTGTTTGCAAGGTTGCAATGTATTCTACAATCTAAAGTTTTGCATAACTATGTTCCTTTGATTTTCCACATTTATTTCCAACAAGCTGAGAGTATTTCATCATATTTAGTATGGAAATATTCTGATAGTTTTTCTTCCTTAGTAAGTTGTGTGGAGAATCATATAATGAAGTTAGAATCAAAAGTAGTGCATATTCCTTGGGAAGAAAATAAGATTGGTATATCTGATACTTTGGATTTCCAGTCCTTCCTAGATCTGGATAATTTGGAGGGTATTGCTGAAAATATCCTTACTAGGGTAATTTCTAATATCATTGATGAAATATCAGAGGAATTGGAAATACCAAAGCCTTTATTAGGTTTTCCAAATAATAAAGTTTAATCTTTTGATAAATCATCAAATTTGAAGGAGAAGGACAGTTTGTCTTCTTTGGTTGCACTTTCAACATAAGCAACAAAAGTTATTAAGGATCATGAAGAAGGGGCTATGGAATTTGATTTTTCACAGAGTTTTTCAATTGAGAAGAATATAGCTTTGATATTATCTCCTTAAAAGTCACTAGGAAAGCGGGGTAGAAAATCAAATGCAACAAAGTTACAAGAGGAAATAGCATTAGGTAGACAATCAACTTTAGATGGGAGTATTAAAAAATGTTTGAGGGGAGCATTTAGCTCTCTGAATAGATTATGAGGATTATATCTTGGAATGTTAGGGGCATCAATGCCCCTAACAAACGGGCCCACATGAAGCATCAAATTGATGGGTCCGGGGTAGATATTATTCTCTTACAAGAAACAAAGTTATCTTGTCAGACTTTTGAAGATATCATTAGTAAATGGAGTGGCTAGAAGTCTGTTCAATCTGAGGTACATGGGGCTTCTGGTGGTATGCTTATCTTGTGGAAGCCTCAAAATGTGTTATTAGAATCATTAAGGTCTAAACATCATTGGCAGTTAGTAAAGGTGGTGCATTTTGACTTACAATTTTATCTTGTAAATGTTTATGCACCTAACTCAACAGCTGGTAAGAAACGTCTATGGGATGATTTGTCTGAAATTCAAGAGAAATTGGCTTCAAAAAAGGTTTTATTAATCGATGATTTCAATGCAATCTTATCCTTGAAAGATAAAAAGGGTCGGATCATTCCTCCTCGAAAAATAGTTGAAGATTTCAATTCTTTTGTCCTTAATAATGCACTAGTAGATGTGCAACCAGGCAATGGAAATTATACTTGGACAAACAAGCGTAAACATTTTTTACAAATTGTTGTGTGCTTAGATAGAAGTTTGGTATCTTCTAACTGGATCACTCAAAAAATTGTATTATTGTCACAAATATTTCCTTGGATAGGTTCTGATCATTTTCCTCTTTCTCTGGGTATTGAGAGGAAGAAGGTGGCTGCAATTGCCAAAGCTTCTTTTAAATTTGCAAAAATGTGGTTTTGACATCCTCTTTTTATGGGTCTATTAAAACAATGGTGGTGTCAGGCTCCAAAAGTGGAGGGAACTTTAATGTATAGGTTTTGCTGCAAGCTAAAGTTTGTAAAGAGTAGGATTAAGCAGTGGAATATTACAATTTTTAAAAATATTTTCCAATAGAGGTATTTAAGAAGTTATCTTTGGTCAATTTTGAAATTATAGTTCAAGGTCTAGCACGTCAATCATATGAAGTTCAAAAATAATTGCAAGAAGAATGGGATGAGTTATTAGCTAGGGAAGAAATATATTGGCGTCAAAAATCAAGGGAGATGTGGCTTATAGAGGGTGATAAAAACACTAAGTTTTTCCATAGATTTGCTCAAATTAAAAAGGTTAAAAATTCAGTTTTCTCAATTGAAGATAGTGTTACAGGGGAAAGATTAATTAGAGAGGAGGACATTCAGAAAGAAAGGGTTAAGTTCTTTGAAAATCTACTTACATCACCAAATGTCACACCAAATCAACAAGCATTGGTAAGGGAAGAAATGTTGCAGAACATCCCAACTTGGGTTTTGCCTGAAGATAATGTGCATTTGATGAAGCCGTTTACTTTGGAAGAGTTGAGAGAAGCAATGTTTTCAATGTCAGTAGATAACGCTCTAGGTTCAGATGGTTTTACTTCCCTCTTTTTTCATAAATGTTGGGAATTCATTGGGGAAAATTTGTTGAAAGCTTTGGAGGAATCTAGCAGTTCAGAGACTATGTTAAATCAATTTAATGTAGCTCATATTTCTTTGATTCCTAAAGTAAATAATCCTTCCTCTTTTTCAGAGTTTAGACCCATTTCACTCTGTAACACTGTATATAAATTTTTTACAAAAGCAATCTATTTGAGGTTAGTCAAGATTATCCTGGGTATAATTTCACAGGAGCAGGGAGGCTTTGTGCCAGGAAGAGAAACAACATAAGGGGCTTTGGTTGCTCATGAGGTTTTGCATTTAGTATCATCTTTTTATTTATCAACATTTGTTCTTAAGTTGGATATGATGAAGGCGTATGACAGGTTGGATTGGTCTTTTTTGATGAAAATACTGAAGAAGTTTGGCTTTCATGAGAAATGGTGTAAGTGGATTTATTCTTGTTTTTCTGGTGCAATGTTTTATGTGTTAATAAATGGAATACATTTGGGACTTTTTAAGTCCTCTCAAGGGGTGAGGCAAGGTGATCCCTTGTCTCCTTTCCTATTAATTGTTCTTGCAGAATCTTTAAGTAGACCAGTTATAAAGGCTCATTTGGAAGGAAAATGGAAAGGCATTCATTTGCCAAATACTTGATTAACAATTACTCATTCATTATTTGTTGATGATACAATTTTGTTTGGGTTGTCTACTATTGATGAAGCTAATAAAATTAAGGAAGTTTTGCAAAGGTATTCTTTAGCATCTTGTCAAAAGGTGAACTCAAGTAAATCAAAATTTTACATATTTCATATAGATTCAGTGATAAGGGATAAGATTATACAAACTATGGGTTTTCAAGTTACAGAGTTGCCTTGTAAATACTTAGGTATTCCTTTTTTTGTTAGTTAGAATAGAGTGTCCTATTGGGATAAGATATTTCAGACAATTAAATCAAGAATATCAAGTTGGAAGGGGAGATGGCTATCTATAGCGGGCATAATACTACTTATTAAATTAGTCTTGTCATCCATTTCAAATTATTTTATGGCAGTCCTAAAAACTCCTAGAATAGTTATTTCAAAAATAGAAAAGATAACCAGATCCTTTTTTATGGAAGGGTAATATGGATTATAAAAGAAAAATCCCTTTAGTTTCATTGCAAAATATTTGTAAAGATAAACAAAAAGGAGGGGCTGGATTGCATGATATGTTAGCAAGGAATGTTGCACTGGGAGCTAAATTGGTGTGGCATTTGTATACAAGACCACAAGAAAAATGGTGTAAAATTATGCAATGTAAGTATCTAGATACGGATAATCCAACTCATATTCTTACTATGTCTAATCCTCCTAAAGGGTTTGTGATGTGGATTTTTTTGGTTGATTGTAGAAAGGTAGTAGTTCAATATTTGTCTTGGGAAATTCATAATGGGGAAAGTGCAAATTTCTGTCAAGACTCGTGGAATGGGTTGCCACCATTGGAAAAATTGTATAACTTTCATGCTGCAATTGTTTATATAACAAATAACTAGGGAATAAAGCTTAAAGATTATATTATGAAAGTAGATGGTCAAATAGGAGCAATAATATGGAAAGTTTTGCCTCCAAATATCATGCCACATGATCAACAAATTGAATTGGTAAATGCACTTAAGTGTAGAACAATTTTCATAGGGAAGGACAATGATAAATTGATTTGGACACCTTCAAAAATTGGTAATTATATAGTTAAAATGGGTTATAAGGTTGCTATGTCAAATAGAGATCAAGGATGTAATCAAAGGGCTCTATCATTTTGTTGGAATTCAATAGTTTTACCTAAAGCAGGATGTTTCTCTTGGTTGGCATTAAAGCATAGGGTCTTAACAAGTGACAGGCTGGTTAAGCTTGGAATAGCTAATCCATTTAAATGTGTGCTTTGTGAAGAATTCTTTGAAGAAGTGGGTCATTTATTATTAAACTGTTCATTTGCTAATTCATGTTGGTGTTTTATACAATCCAAATTAGGGTGGAATTCACCCCTACCTCACAAACTTTGGGATTTTTTCATGTCTTGGCCTGCTTTATATAAGACTTCTCTTTTTTCAAGCTTATGGAAGGTAATTCCTTCTTCTGTGATATGGTGTATTTGGTGGGAAAGGAATAAGAGAATATTTAGAAAAGAAAAATCTAGTTTGGATTTGGTATTGGTAAAGTTGCAAAATACTATTTGTGAAGTTACTAATGTTTATGTGCAAAGCAATAAGCATGTGGGCTTTGCATTTACAGAATGGGATGCCAAACAGTTAAAGAGCTCAGAGTTCTTGGTAGTGCCTTTTAAAGGAAGCATGGTATCGGTTGTAAATAGAAAAATTGACAAAAAAAAGGTGGTTTAGTTACCTCTTCTTGAGGGTTTTATTAAGTTAAATTTTGATGGTGCGTCACGAGGTAATCCGGGTTTATCTAGGGCTGGGGCAGTGTTAAGGGATCATGAGGGATCAGTGTTAGGAGAAAAATCAATTTCCTTTCCAAATGGTACAAACAATCAAGCTGAAGTTCATGCTCTTTTACATGGTTTACTTTTAGCAAATCTTCATAAAGTTTCCAAGTTGGTAATTGAAGGAGATTCTTTGTTAATAGTAAATGCTTGCAAAGATTAAAAAATCATGTAATTGGAACATTAGCTATGTTTTGAAACAAATTCTTTTTTTATTAGAAAAGTTTGAAATGTATCAAATTAACCATGCTTATAGGGAAGCAAATCAAGTGGCAGATGGACTTGCAAACATAGGATGTGATCAAGATTTCAAGGTGAAAATGTATGGTGAATATATCACAGAGTTTTCTTTGAATGTGTAGGAAATGATACATTGGGATAAAAGGAATATGGTATCATAGCTAGCAATAAGTACAAAAGAAAATTGGTTGGTTGTGTTTTTGCATTAAAACAGAGTAATTATATGCAAGAGGTTGTGGAAGAGTGCTATGTTTATGATTTTGAAATCATGGAAGAGATCAAAAAATATGATGGGTGGTCTTAATTATGCACGAGGTCATAGTCAAGTTGGGAATATTTACAAACAGAGCTTTAATGTGTAGAAGAAAATAGCAGAAGGGTGGTGTTCAAGTTGATAGACTTTATGTTCAAAGTTCATACAAAAGAGAAGATGATAGTTCAAATATCATGAACATGAAATGTTGGTTCATAAAGGTGGAATCAAATTGTGGGAAGTATTTTGTTCTACTAACTTTGTTGTTTTTTGTAGGAATGATGATATAGTAAGAAGGTAGAAGTCACGTTCATAAAAGCATAGGGGAGGAGCTAGAACATTAGCTACAATGATTTTAAAACAAGCTAATTGTTAAGGATGTAGTTTGTGGCATGGATTGGGAAATTATTATACACGAAATACAAGCAAATTCAAAGAACAAAGGACAAGACATCAAATAAGTAATCATGAATCAAAGTGGATTATCTGAAGGTGGCTAAAGGCGGTACTATCAAATGTTTGAACATCATAAAATGAAATGATAAAGGATCTAGATGAAAACTCGTGGGTTCTCAATAATCATTTGGAGGTGAAGCTCAAGGCAAAGAACATGATGCATAAAGCCAAAAAACATGAGATTTTAGTTTAATGATGTCAATTTGGCTATAAAAGAAGAGCATAGTTACTGAAATGTAGTCGTCTAGAATTGTATGAGGATAAATATCTGTTACTATAGTGGATGCGGCTAGAGGATCATAGCTATTTGCGCCAAGGTGAACAAGTCTCTGTAGAAATAATACCTACCATAAGCGACAAACAACAAACTAAGTGTTTGTAAGTTTCTGTATCATATTTTGAGCTCATTGTTTGGTTTGGTTTTGAGTTGCTCGTTATTTTTCAAAATAGTAGTATGTTCTGGGTAGAGGGCATCTATTTGAAACATTTTGAGTATAGCTTTTGGTCAATGGTTCTGGGAAGAGGGTATCTTTGTGAAATTTTTTTTGATGATTTTTGCTTCTGGATTTAAGTTGCATGGTATCCTTCAAATTAGCAATTTTTTTTGGGAAAAGGTTTATGTGTGTGTGGTGAAATTTTGTTGTTGATGGTCATTTCTGGCTGGCTATGTAAATGAACTTTTGGTCCATTTATTGATTCTGATGGTCGTTTCTGGGTAGAGGCCATTTGTGAGGAATATTTTCTGGTTAAACATTTGATACTAATCGATGGTGATATTATTTTTTATTTTGTTGGTAATTTTTTGATGGCTACTGGTTTCGAATATGCTTGATTGTAAATAAAGGGATCGGGCTGCAATTGTTAGTGATTTGCATTGCAAATGTTATGCATGAAGGATCTACTAAATTTTGATACTTATTTCAATTATATTGAAATGGTGGTGACGGGTATCATATAATGTAGCCTCCAGTTTAGTGATTAGCACTGGGAGCTAACATTATGGTGGTGTGTTTTCAGTTTTTAGGGTGTGTGAAGAGTCATTGCAAATGGAAAATGAATATAGGGTCAAGAATTTTAGAGTTCTTGTGAGAGTTAATGGATATGAGATTCCATTCTCAGAGGAAGTGTCTAAGGAAGACATGGCACAAGTCTTCCAAACATCAAGCCCCAGTGTAGTAGATTGCATAAAAGTAGTAATTGGGGAAGAATTCATCCACCAAAATTTCCAAGGCTTATGTTTCCATTGAATCTGTTATCTATTTTTCTGTCAAACACAATGGATATGTTGCAATATTTTGTGGCTTTAAGAGTTGTGGTTTCAGTAGCAGTATTGCCTGAAGTAATGGGTGATGATGAGTTGTTAAAGGTAGTACAAAAATACAATTTTGACTTGGGTGAAGTTGATGTAGCAGGTATTTTTCCAAGACAATACCTTAAAGAGAAAAGAGGCTTTGCAACAGTGTACTCAGCAATGAAAAGGGGATTAAGAGATTATGATCCCATAATACTCTATCATGTGTTTCTAGTGTATGTTGAGGAATTAGGAGAACACATGATTAAAAGGTTCAAAGCAAAATATTTTGCTATATCATACATGTTGCACAGAAGGATTCAAATTCATATGCCAAGCATTTTTCATCATTTGGAAAGTCATGTTCAAGATTTTGCAGAGGGACAAGGTGACAATATGTTTGATCTAAATGAAGTACCAAGAAATGATAATGAAGGGGTCGATATGATGGAGTGAAAAAAGTTTACAAATGGGGGAAAATTTGTAATTTTTAATTACTCATATATGGTTTCATGATCAATTTTATATTATAGTTGGTAATTTTTAGGCTATTATAGAGCTGAAAATATAGATAGTAACAAGCTGATATGTGATTGCCAGTACTATAAATCTAGCTTTTTGTAATTTTGTTTCAAAAATTAATGCAAAATACTTAGGCTTAGGCCTTTTAACGACAAAAATAAATAAATACAATAATGATAATATGAATTAACTAGGAGTTAAGATAGCCACAAGATGACTATTCATGACATGGTGTACTCTAATATTAAGGGTGTAGCATGCACCCCCTCTTCAGATAAGCATTGTCCTCAATGCTAGGAAATTTTGGATGATTTTTAATGAACTCCTCATCCTTCCATGTGGCATCTTCAATTGGTAAATTCTTCCATTGGATGAGATACTGAGTGTCATGGTCCTTAGCTTCCTTATGTGTTTTTGAAGAATACATTCTAGTTGCAATATGATTCTTCCTTCTTCATCAAGCTTCAATAATATTGTCTAAGTAGGGATACTATTCCCAATTACCTTCTTCAAACAAGAAACATGAAAAATTGGATGTATCTTTCTTGTTGATGGTAATTCAAGCTTGTAGGAAACACTACTTATCTTCTGCATGATTTGACATGGGCCATAATACTTTGGAGACAACTTGTTATTCTTTGCTTTTTTCTTTAGTGACATTTTCTTGTAAGGTTGCAATATCAAGAAAAACCAATCTTCAACCTCAAAACTTTTTTCACTATGTTGTTGGTCTGCCTGTTGCTTCATTTGGTTTTGTGCCATAGATTATCTTTAAGTCTTGAAAGTACTTGTTGTTAATGAATCATGTGGTCCTCCACATCATGAACTATTTGTGACACCTTCAATGATGATGTGATGGAAGGAGGATGATATCCATACAATGCCATAAATTACTTGACATTTTTTATGAACTATGGAAGGAAGTGTTATACCACCATTCTGCTAGTGGTAGCCAATCTACCCATTGAGACTAATTATCTACAGTGAAAAAACATATATATCCTTCCAAACACTTATTAACCACCTTTGTTTGCCCATCAAATTGTGGATGGTATGAAGAACTATGAGCCAATTGAGTACCCAAACATTTGAATAAATCTGTCCAAAAGTTACTAGTAAAGATAGGATCATGGTCACTAACAATAATCTTAGGTATACTATGTAGCTTTTGAATATTCTCCAAAAATTCTTTTTCCACTATACTTGTTGTAAAAGGATGTGATAATGCAATAAAATGTGCATATTTAGTGATGCGATCCACAAATGCAATGATGACATTCTTACCATTAGATCTTGGAAGCCCTATGATGAAGTTCATGGAGACCTCTTCCCAACATTGGCTAGGAATAACTAAGGGTTGCAAGAGACCAAGTGTCTTAATTGTCTCCCCTTTATTTCATTGAAAAACTAAACATTCTACCACAAATTTTTGAACATCCCCTTTTAGCCCTTCCCAAAAGAATCCTTTCTTGACCCGATGATATGTCTTCAAAATCCTAAATGACCACCCATTGGAGACTCATGTAGCTCTATGAGAATATTTTGTTTGAGAGAGGAATTATTGCAAATACATAATTTCTCTTTATACCACAAAGTATCTCCCTTCCAACAAAATTTATCTAAACTACTAGAACCACTTTGTCATTGTTGAATGAGATTACTAGTAGCCACAACATTTTTCCACTCTTCTTTAGCTTCTTCTACCCAATCTTCTTGTAATATTGGAAGGGCACACAATAAAGCTTCACCCTTCTCATCCTTCCTTGATAGTGCATCTACCACACCATTTTCCTTCTCTTTCTTATAAAAAATCTCAAAATCACATCTCAAAATCTTAGTAACCCATTTTTGTTGTTCTTTCGAAGATAATATTTGTTCTAAAAAATATTTTAGGATATCATGATCTATTTTAACCTTGAAGTGTCTACCCATTAGATAAGGCCTCCATTGTTTTACTACATGAATAATAGCTAACATTTCCTTCTCATAAATAGGTTGGAGTTGATTCTTAACCTTTAATTGATGGATCTAAAAGCAATGGAATGACCCTCCTGCATGAGAAATGCACCTATACCATTTCCAAAAGCATCACATTCTACAATAAAATCCTTTGTGAAATTAGGAGTGGCAAGTACTAGAGTTGTACACATAGCCTCCTTTAACATTTTTAATGCTGAATTAGCAGATTCATTCCAATGAAAATAAACCTTCTTCAATAAATTTTTGAGGGTTGTTGCTATACAATCACGATTCTTTACAAATCTTCAATAGTATCCAATCAATCCCAAGAAACCCCTCAATTTCTTAATGGTTTTAGGAATAGGCCATTCCATGATAGCCTTAATTTTTTTAGGATCCACCTTTACTCCATGTGAAGCTGTGTCCCAAGTACTCCACCCCATTAAGACCAAAAGAACACTTGGATGGCTTAGCATAGAGTTGATGCTCTTAGAGAACTTGTAATGCTTGATCTACATGTTGCAAGTGTTCTTCCCATGTACTATTACTATAAATTAATATATCACCAAAAAACACTAATACAAACTTCCTCAAGAACTTTTTAAAGATGGAATTCATCAAAATTTGAAATGTAGATGGATAATTGGTAAGAACAAATGGCATCACCAAAAAATATAATGACCCTCATGAGTCCTAAATGCTATCTTACAACTATATTCTTCCGTAATTCGAATTTGGTGATAACTGGTTCTAAGATCTAACTTTGTAAAATACATAGCCCCATTTAATTTATCTATCGTGTAACAACCTATCCAGACTACAGTTTTAAAAAAATTCAACCATCAACCAGTTTCAGCCGAAGAACAACCAACTTGTTTTCATTCTAGGGTTCCAAATCGTTTCAACTAATCATTTAAATTTCCAACTAACTTCTAAGTTTTCAGTTTCAGCTGAAAAATAACATCTAACTATTTCCATCAATCGACTCACGAAAGATCAAAACTAAATAACTATCAAATTATTTAACCAATTTACGAACTAATGAAAGGAAATAACTTCTCTTTATTCATTAACTAATTTCAGATCTTTCATTTCAGCAGAATGTTACAAGTAACTGTCTAACTAATTAATTGTAGATTCTTACACCGTACATTTAACATATAGGAATATCATTCATTGCATAAATGAAAGTAAAATTAAATAGCATTGCATGTACCTGGATTTACAAGTGAGGAAGAAATACATTTGACATCATCACTTGTTGTTATACTTGGCTTCTTTAGCAATGAGGGAAAGAGAATTATCATCAGGGGCTTTACCGCCCAACCAAGACCTACTGGTCTCTCGAGTTTCTTCTACTGAAGAACCTGCCCTTCATGAGGGTAATCAACATGGATCAAATTATCATCATGCCTTTGAGCCTGGTGTCATGAACCTATACTACTGGTTGATCCCTTCTTTGTAGGTTCCTCCTACCCAAATGGATCATTTTGACTAGAAGTATATCTAGATCATGATAGCTAACTATTGCCTAACTGGCATCATACCTTGGCCAAGGATTTTAATAATTTTTGGCACTCCTGTGCCAATGTCTCTGGCACCCCTGTGCCGACATCTCTGGAACTCCTGTGCCGTTAGAACTCTCACCCTTGCTTGACATGATAATTCTTAGATTAAGTTTATAATTTTGCACATCTGATTAGGTTATCTTTCATTTCTTGGTTCGTGGTTAGATCTTAACCATGTAATTAAATATTGCATTGCCATATATTCAATTCTACCTTCATAAATCAAGGTTTGGCATTATATCAAGCATAATAAGAGAATCTTGGCTCATTTTCAAATAATTTATTTAAAGACATTCAGTTAACTTAACTCTTTAAGAAAAGAGAAAGAGGAGAATAGACCTTTAAGAAGGTTTCATCAGGTTAATGATCTCAAAATGAAAAAGAGAGACACGGTTAAATTCAAAATTTCAATACAGAGAGGTAGAAAAGCCATGGAAAGATTGTCCACTGATAAGACCCAGAGAGAGAAGATGCATTTCATGAACTCCAGTTCAATTCAGTTTGATGACTAAAGAGGGACCCCGAGGCAGGGAAACAAAAACTCAAGATTAAACAAGAGAGTTCTTCCATCGAGCATGATTTGGGAAAAAGAGTAGGAATCAATCTTGAGATTCATCAAGACTTTTTGTACCCAATTTACTTCTCTTCAAATGAACAACAATCTAGTCATACTCATAAATGAAACAACATCAGAGAATGATACACTAATCTTGCAACATAAGTTTCTATTTAGGTAAAGTTATTTCAGAATTTTTAGAGATGAGAAAGGGTTATAACTTAACCACAAAGTTTATACTTCTAAGAAAAGACAAAATCATCACTAAGGATTTTTAATATTAAGATTTTATACAATTCCAAAAGGACTCAATCAAGGTAGGGAGGATAAATGCACCCAAGGATTCAAGATGATTTGATCTACTTACAGTTCAAATGAGAGAGCATTTCAGACTCAAAACCAAGGTTTCCCAGAAAGAAACAACCGAGTCAACTACCTGATAAAATCCAAAAGAAAAGGATGATAGACCAGTCCTATTATTCCCTTAAAACAAGAAGTACTATGATGTATCTATATATATATACTTCCAAGGCATAGGTTGGAAAATATGGAGATATTCTTTAGCAACAAAGCTTCTATAGATGATACTCTTCTCCCATGCTATACTTAGATAGTTAGGTTAGAGGATGTGTAACCTTAGATCAAGAAACTTTACAAAGAAAGGAAAACTCAAATCACGTCCAAAAGACAATATTGATAATGAGGGTTCAAGGAAGCAAACAGGTTGCCCTGAAAATGTTGGTTGTAGGATTATATCACAGATTATATCATAGACAAATATGAGAATAGGTTCAAAAAGTTTAAAATGTTTCGCAACATGATAATTTCCAAAAATTTCCAGCCATTAAGTTCCTCTTAATGCGAGATTTACCAAGTTCCAATTGATGATATTTTAAATGAACTACAAGATAAATTTACTGTTGATTTCCAAACAATTATGCAAAAATGGCAAACCTAGTATATTTGAATTTGCTTGAGTGGTGATTCGAATTCCGATGAAGTTCTGCTCTAGAGTACTCCCAACGGATGACACCCGAGACTTAATCTCTACCATGACTTCCTCCTATGCCCATCATAGAGGGACCAAATAGCCGCTTCCCAAATCATCTTCCAGAAGAGACCAAAGAAATATTATTATGGAATACCCGACAATGATTGAGGTACGAATATGATTCCAACCAAGTGAAGTGAGACAAAGTAGATGAATGAGATTTTTCTAGTGAACAAAGGCGATTGCAGATTTATCAAACTCTAGTAAGGAATGTGAGAGATTCCAAGACGTGAGCATAGTGAGTGGCATTCTCCAAAAGAAAAATAACTAAATTGAATGACAACAAAGGAATTAAATGAATTTTTTCTAGAATTCCCTCGAATGGCTCCCCCGAGATCACCAGAAAACCCAGGAGTTAGAGATACGAATGGAAATCCATTTCCCTTCCCTTCCAATAGCTCAAGTTACTCATACGGTGACAAGAAACTTTTCGTGTGCCCACTCTTGGGCGTTTCACACATGTGAGATGGTGAGCTAACGAAAGTTTCCATTTCCAAAACTCTGATTCCAATCCATTCATTAATTTTGATAATAAGTCATTCAGCAATTTCAATTCAAATCAATGCATTAATTTATATATTTTATTATTAATTCAACATTTTATAATCTTTTGCAAATATATTTATATATACCAAAATGATTTTCTCAACTTTAAGAGGATATAATAGATACTTAATTATATCAATTATTTTAATTTAATATTCATTAGCCATTGCAATCTCCTTAAAAGGTAATTATTGACATATATATTTAAATTGACTTGCTTAATCGATATATATATATATATATATATATATATATATATATATATATATTAAATTACTTATGTCCAAGGTAATGACGTCAACATAACTGTCTTGCTCCGACTCTAGGTTTGATGATAAAATTGATCCATTATTAACCACGTCCTCTCCCTGATGATATTTCCCTTTTCCTCGCAGCGTTGGCAATCCTGCATCCATTGACAAGGATTATGGATTAGATCATTCTCAATGGCTTAATAATATGCATTGAAATTTGATCTCATGATCTCATTCAACTTCTCATGAACAACAAATTCAATAGAAAAATAAAAAGTTTGTTAACATTACAGTTACAATAAAAGAATAAATTTTCATTCCCAATGTCATAATCACATGAAAGCAGTTATTTGCAACTAACATTGCATTTGAAATACATAACCAAACATATAGTCTCATTGTAAGGGATGTGACATATCAAATCATCAATGACTGGAATATGAAACTTATCTTTGATGGTGTACATGTTGAGCACTCTATAGTCCAAAAACATGCACCAATTTTCATCCTTCTTCTGCACCATCACCACAAGCGAGGAGTAAGCACTTTGGCTATGTCTAATAATTCCCACCTCTAACATATCCTCAACAATCTTTTCTATCTAACTTTTTTGTATATGTGGGTACTGGTAAGGCCTGATGTTGGGAGGTTGGCTCCCTAGAACTAGTTGTATGGAATGATCATGATCCCTCTTAGGAGGAAGTCCTTTAGGAATATCTCCAAAAAGCATTGAGTGATGCTCAATTATTGCTTGTAAATCTAAATGGGCGGTAGTATTAGATTTAAAAACTTCTAATGAACATAATTCGGCCAAAAATTCATCAACTCCTTTCGTAAGCAGCTTCTACATTTAATGAGAGATAACTATTTATGTGGACTTTGCCTTCAACCCTCTTATCTATATTATCTTTCCTTCTAATTGGAATCTCATAAATAATTCTTGGAAGTTCATCTCAATTGTTCCCAAAGTAGTAATCCATTGTACTCCCAAAACAATATCTGTTGCACCCATGGAGATAGCATACATTAGGATATCAAGGTTATAATCTCCCATGGATAATTTAATGCTATGACACTTTCCAGAAAAATTGACGATACAACCATCTACAATCAAGAATTGAAAATTTGGAGCTAGATATATAAAACAATTTGGATGATTAGCCAAATTTTTGTTGATGAAATTATGAGTACTACCCAAATCAATCAACACAATTACTTTATTCTTCTTTAAGAATCCATCTACCTTGAGAGTTTGAGGGGCACTAAAACTAGAGAGTTCATGACAAGAAATTATTGGTTGGGAATCATGTGATTCATCATCTAAATATATATCACCCTCTAATACTGGTTCCTCCTCCTCT
Organism: Sequoia sempervirens; assembly: GCA_007258455.2. Classification (NCBI taxonomy): domain Eukaryota; kingdom Viridiplantae; phylum Streptophyta; class Pinopsida; order Cupressales; family Cupressaceae; genus Sequoia; species Sequoia sempervirens. The sequence goes on from VDFB02270651.1 coordinate 42,971,454, forward strand.
TCCTCATTCATTCCTTCAATATAAAACAATATCTTATCACTACATCTATGCCCTCGACTATATTTTATATCACAATTGAAACATAACACTTTTTCTCTTTTCTCCTCAATTTGTTGTGGAGTCAACCTAGTAGGTTGAGGTAGTGAATGTGTAGGAGATATCCTTTCGCTAAAGTTTATATTCCCTTGTCTCTTACTAGGAAAAAAATTCTCCTCCACTTGTCTTGCCATTATTATTGCTTGTGATAAGGATTGTGGTTGGAACAATCATACTTCATATTTTATGTGATCCTTTAAACTGCCTAGAAATAGTTCCTTCATATTTTCTTCCACCACATTCTCTACTCTTAGAGAAAGGGTTTGAAATTGTTGAATATACTCCTTAACCATGCCTGGTTGATTTAATTTGGTGAGTTGGAAAAAGTAGCTATCCATAAAGTTATCTCCATAATTGGTAGAAAGTTCCTCTTGAAAAATTGACCATGTGACCACACAACCCTTTTTCTCTTCTCATCACATAACCAATGATACCAAATAAATTGATTTGGTTCTAGGTATAATGATGCCATAGCCACCTTTTGTTGACTAGGAACATGATGAATATCAAAGAACTAATCCATTTGGCATAACCAATTGATTGGATCCTTTCCATCAATTTTTCTCATATCCAACTTAGGTATGAATTTCCTTGGCATACGATTATTAAAGGAAGGATCCATCTTTAAATCAAAGTCAAATCTAAGGAATTTGTGTCCAACAAAAGTATTATCTTCCACCTTACGAGGTAAATCTTCACCCTTAAACTTCATACCTTGAATAAGTGATTTAAATTCACCCATTTCTTTTGTAATCTTCTTCTCTAATGATGAAATATCACCCTTGAATTTTTTTTTATTTCATCCTTAGGGTAAAAATCCTCTTTTTGTACCCCTCATTCATTGTATATTTCATCAGTGTGGTAGCATTATTTTTGCCTCTTAATGTAGGCCCCATCATGATGGTAGAAAATACTTTTGCAATAAATCACACAAATAAATTAAAAATAATTTGAAAATTTCACTGTGACTTACCAGGGCCTAGGTCACACTCCAATAGAAAAATCTTCTAAAAATTAGATAATTTATAGCCTTGAGAGTGATTTAAAAAAAAAAAAACCTTATTTCCAAATCAATAAATTATTTCTGCTTCAATTGATTTGAAAATTGGATTATAGCTTCTTCTAATATTTTTCAAAAAACCCACAAAAAATCAGAAACCAATTCATCAATATGTGGGAGATGTGTTTTACAAATAAATTAGGAAGACACCCTAATTCTGCAACAAATCACTCAATTCTACTCCAATTCTTATGAAATATAGACTGTAGATTCTTGAAAATGTCCTTCAAAAACCCTTTAAAAATCAAACAAAAAACTATTATAATCTGGGAGATATTCTTTTCACAAAATGACCTCCAAAATTGAAAAAAATGCCTTGTTGCAATGGTGCCAAGATCATGCTTTGATACCACTTGTAATGAAATAACTTGCACAATAGAAGAATATGATATAAAATATGCTACAAAAACTGGATAATAACTGAGAATAACAAGCCACTTTGATGAGGAAAACCTCCAAATATCTCCAATGAGAACACAATTCACAATATGATGATGAAATAAGACCCACAACCTCCTATATATACCTATTATGCCTGGAGTATCACCCAGGCTGACTTGGATAACCCTATATAAGCCCTAGGCTGACCTAATCAACTAAATAACAATGCAATAATGATAATATGACTTAATTAGGAGTTAATATAGCCACAAGCCGACTATTCATAACCCAACGTACTCTAATATTAAGGGTGTAGCAATATGAGGATGTGGACATGAATATCCATGTCTCATTCTATACCTTCAATAAATCATGGAGGAAAAAGATACATGTTCTAATAAGGGATGATAGTTCATAATAAAGACTACGCTGTTAGGCTTGTTCTCCAGTTATAACAGTCCTCTCAATTAGTGTAGAGTCCTTATCAAACTTCTACACTCTTGCTTCCACTTGTCATTTTTCTATTAAATCAAAATCTAGTCCTCTTCCTATGTTTTTGGAAGAGTTGATAGTTTCTCATAGTTAGTTTATAGTTTTGAATAAGAGGAATCTCATAGATCCTATATATGGGGATAATCTTGTGAGAGATTGACTAGCTAGATTTTGCAAAGAATTAGACTAAATATTAGTTTTTTTATACTCTGTTTGGAAGCTCTGTGTATGTTTAGATTACAATAAATATGGATAATTCAGTTGCATGATTTTTTGGGTTAGTATTTGAAGGAGACAAGTATGGATTGCAACATCTCAAGAAAGAGCCACTTGAGGTATTGCAAAATCCACATTAGCTTAGATGGTTAGTTAGATTGTAAATTACAATCTCTGAATTGTAGTTCTAGTTTACATTACTTTGAATTTATATCAAGTGATTTCTAAATTGAAGTTTCTAATTTACATTATGTTCAATTCTATTGAGTGATTGGTCAAAATAGGTCATGCTACAACATAGAGAGTCACTAGTTACAATATGTGAAAATATAAGTACTTTGAGCAGTTACTAAAAGTCACGTAGAATAACTAGTATTTGCTTACCTTATTCTCTAAATAGGAGTTAATTAGAGTTAGGAATCTTTTAGATTAATTGAATTTTGTTCAACTACCTGTACTAAATCAATTAAGAAAGTATACAATTCTTAATTGCATACATAGTGTCAACATCATCTCAAGTTTATGATTCCCCTGTTGATAATTTGAATGAAGCCCCCTTTTGAACAATGAATTGCTTAATTTGGGATCTATAGGTTCATTAAGTCATATGTATGCTATTTATATTAGTTTACCATACATTAGGAGAATCTCTAAATTTTGGCACCATTACTAGGATGGTGCTAAGTTTAGAATTCCTAATTATGTTTTAATTCATTTTCATTACTTTCATAAAATATGAAGTTTTTGATTACAACAATTAAGATTAGGCTACATTTTCAAATTGACCTTGAACTACTCACTAACACTATGCAGGAGAGGTTATCTAAAGCTCAAGATACTATTGTATGTGGAGGAAAAGAGGCACTTTGGGAAGATATTGGTGCAAGTGAAGAACTAATAGAGGGAATCGACAATATAAAATTATCCCTCACACTAATTCTTACTTCAGACCAAGGGAGAACTCCCATAAGATATCTTAACATTATGGTAGAGGAAGTGATGGAGAATCCAACAAATCATGTTACATTTAAGTTTCCAATTACAAATTAAGAATGGGTAGCAACCCTTAAGAATATACCTCCTAAATATTGCCCAACTTCTATGAATTGATTACGAAGGATCCATACACCTTCCTATTTGAGCTTTGTGTTTTGTGTAGAAGCTATTATTACACCATGGATGCCCATAGAATAACACTCTTCCCAACCACATTGAAATATGTTACTTTGTGGTGGTTCATGGGGCTAGGAAGGAATGTATTCTCTAATTGCGAATCAATGAAATAAAAATTCTTTCAAAACTACTAGGATTATTATCGTGGAGTAGAAATGAAATGAGATGACATCTTCAATATGTCACAAAAGGAAGAGGAACCACTTGAAGATTACGTAGAAAGGTTTCAATTATACTTGAAGAAGTCACATCAGAATATGCTCTCTCCATAGTCACTAAACCTAGTATTTTTTTGAGGAGTAAATGAAGACTACATGAATGCCTTAAACCTCATAGGAGCAAGGGATATTTCTCAATTTCCTTTTGATGATATATGACCAGGGGTATTGAAGCTTTCTCTTCCACCTAAACATCCATGGGTGTTTCAAGGGAATAATTAAGCAACCGTTTGTCCAACATGAAGGATATAATAAGTCATCTAGATACACAACTAGATACCCTACACATAAAACAATAGAAGGAAAAGGCTGCTCTCATTGAATATTGTCCACACTATTGCCAGAAGAGGGTAAACTATAATTACAAAAATATTGCTAGAATTTCTATGAAGAAGCAAGGGAAACCTCAATTGTGTACCTTTTAGGATGAGGAAGGATAATTAATTTACATTTCTCAGTGCAATCCATGGAAAAAATATAAGGTATGCCTCAAGATCCTATTTCTTATAATATATCCTTTGTAGGGGTAATGAAAACTTCTCTAATTGGAATAATCAACCATGGAATAACATGCAAAATCAATCATGGAAAATGGAACAATCATCTTATTAGTCTCCACAATAGGGGATGTGGCCACCATAATGATACCAAGCATCAAACTATAATTCCTAGTGGTAGCCCCCACAAAACCAATGACCATAAAAATGGTGTGGAAACCAACAGTGGTAAAACCAAAATGTTAGCTACCCATAGCCATAATAATATTTGTAGAAATAACAAGCCATAATGCCAAACCCAACCATACCAACCCCCATACAACCAAGAGCACCTTAGTTACAAGCTAAACCTGCACAAACCCTAACAATAAGCTTGTTCAATAGGATTACACTAATGAATCTATCCAATACCCAACCTATGGGGTTGAGGTAAGTGATGCTAACCTTTGTTAATGAAGGATGCTTGCTGGACCATCATCTCTTAATATCACAAAACTTATAAATGAGGAACCAAGAATAGAAACCACTGACAATTCAATAAATCAACTTGAACAAGGAAAGAGACATCAAGACATCACAAGTAGGGAACCACCATTTCTAGAGAGACTAACAACTCAAAAATCCCATTTTAAACCTAAATTTGATTTCTTGAGCCAACTTAAGAATGCTTTTGTAAAGATACCCTTGATACAATCCATTAAAGAAGTACCTATTGCATGACCTTAAAATCTAATGACAAATCTAAATGATAATCAAACAATAACAAGATTCACAATCAAATTCAATCACACCAATGAAGTAAATTGAAAGAAGATAAAACAACAAATGTATACCTTAAACATTTGAGACCTTCAAGTTGAGCTCCATTTTTCTCCTCTATTTTACCCTTGGAGAAATGATGTTGAAATCCTTTCTCTCAGATTTATAATGAGCATAATAGAAATAAAGCACTGTTGTAATTTAAGCATAAGTTCATTGCATGATTTGAGATGATAAATAAATGATAGGATGGTTTGATTTATAGATTTTTGGTGACACCGATCAATGGTCAAGATCATAGGAGAGATTGAAAAATATCAACAGTGGAGGATTGATGAGAGGATTTGATTGATTGTTAACTGGTTGCATGATTTCAGATAACTAGTTACATGATTCAATCAAGAGGATTGATTAAAGTGTTAAGTGAGATTGACAAGTTGTTGAAAAGATTGATTGATCATTTAACTGATTTGAAAGATCAATGGACTAGAAGTGAGTAGGAGTGCAACAAAATTGATGAATTAGTGGATTGATTAGATTGATCATGGACAGGTATGATTAATGAGTGAACTAATTAGATTGATTAGTAGACTGATAGTAAGTCTCAGTTAGGAGGTGAGATGGAAATTAATAATTAATCAAATTAATTAATTCTTAATGGTATGTGCAAAATAGATTAAATGAATAAAATAAATAATTTTATTTATTTTAGAGAATGGATAAATTAAATAATTGAATAATTATTTAATTTTGAGAATTGAGGAATTAATTAAAAAATAATTAGTAAATTAATTAAATAATCAAAATTATTTAATTAATAGAGGAAATTTGATGAAATAAGATTATTTAATTAAATGTAGAAGGTGGATTGATGATACCTAATTATGGAAAATGATGATGTTTTGGAAGAAATATGTTAGTCAGATTTAATTGTCTACATTTTGCCTCTCTTTGAGACAATGTGTTTTTATAGTGTTGTTTCAAAGAAAGTGTGAAAGAATTTGCGATGACATGCCTTAGTTTTTCCTAGTGAATGAAGAATTGAAGGTAAGATGCCCCCTCAAGAGTTTGACAGAAAAATAATTTTTTCAGTTAGACTCTTGAAAAGGAGTGAATATGGCGTCTGGATGAAGAAAATGGTAAATTAGCAGAAGAATAGTCATATGGATGAAATGATAGATTTACGGAGGAATGGGGAAAAAGATATGGGTTAGTGTGTAGTCATTTGGATGAAGGTATAGCATGCCACTCGAGGTAGGGTTTTTCAACATTCCTAGTCAATTATGTGATTTTATGCATGGGTTTCATAAAAGTTATCCTAGGATTTTGAACTAGGGTTTTGAGAACTTGTGCAAACCCTAGATGTTCTATTGTAGGCTAGATGCATGAAAACGTTGGTTAGATGTACACAAATGTTGAAATTAGGTGGAGAAAATGTTGAATTGGTGTGTGCAATTACCAAGGAAATGTAGCAATTGTCTTGGAATGTAGCAATTGCCAAATAAATGCAGTAGTTATTTTAGAATGTAGCAATTACCAAGGAAATGTAGCAATTGTTTTAGAATGTAGCAATTTCCAAGAGATGTGCACAATTGCTTCTATATTGTAGCAATTTCCATTGAGCATTTGTGCATAAGAATGACACAAATATGGAAATTGGGTGGAGAAAATGTTGAAATTGGGTGAAGCAAATGCTAATGTGAGAAAATGAGCAGTAGAGTGGTGCAATTGTCTATCAAATAGTGCAATTAATAAAATTAGGTTGTGCAAATGTTGATGTGAGAAAAAGAGCAACATAATGGTGTAATTGTTACTAAAATGGTGCAATTGTTGGATTCATAGGCATAATTGACCACATAATGGCACAACCACTAAGTTGGTGGGTGCATTCCATCATAGAATGGCACAAATGCTCAGTGGATTGGTGCAAATGATGGTTTAGTGGGTGCAATTTCCTGGTTAAAGAGGCATTAAGTGCTACGAGGGTATAATTTTGAAATAAAATTAGCTAAGTGGATAGGTATGGTAATAGGGAGGGTAAAATCAATGGGTATGGTTATGTTGAATGAGTGTGTCGAATGAATTGGTTGGATAGGTACGAATAGGTATGTTGAAAATGATTGGGAAAGGTTAAAGCGTATATGTGCATGGATGGGTTAAAGGGTCAATGGATAGGTGAATTCTTAGGATGGGATGAGTAATATGATAGTGAACATGATTCCAATGTGTATGAATATGACTAATGAAAGGGATAGATTATGGGAATTAGGGTAAAAATTCTTATGAATGTATGGTAGAAGAAAAGAAGGAAATTAGTCATGATTGATTGGTGACACAATATAATGTATGATGGATGAAAATTAAATAGATTGAAGTAAATGGTTATTGATAGATAATGTACTTTATATTTGTGTTTTTTATCATCAGAGAGCTTATTATGGAAAATGGATATATACACCAAGTTGAGACAAGCCTTGGTGACTTTGGTATCCCTTGCATGGACTTTGACTCTGCAAATAAGAAGGATTGTCCTCATTCACACCAGACATAATAGAAACTTGTTGGAATATGTGAAGGAAATGATCTTAAAGCATGATAGCCCTAGTGGAAAAAGGTATGTAAATGACCTTGTATGCACATGATGCTTTTTTAATGCTAGAAGCCATTCCCACACACATAAGGAACATACATACCCTAGTAATGCAATGAGAACATTCCACAAAAATAACAAATTGAAATAATGACCTTTCCCAATTCTTGCTCCTCTAATAATTTGAAGATATCCTCGAGGAACAATGGAATAGGACAACAAGATAAATCAAGCAATAAAAAGACTCACTGAACAAACATATCAACACCTATTAAATTTTCTTGTCAAGAGATATGTGCTCAAGATGGATAAATTCCCATTATAGGAAGGAGGCATCTGTTAAGGCATGATAGTTTTGATAAGATGTTTTAAGCTGATTTGGCAATATATCAAATAGGTTGTAGATATTTTAACATGAGTCTTTAATTGTGATTGTTTCATGACGCTCGATGTATTTAGGTATTGCATAGTTTGTTCTTGCTTGAATGCCATGTTGCGAATTATGCGAGATTTTTGGGATTATTTGAATTTTTTGGATTTTTGGTATTATTTGTTTTTTTTGGATTTTGGGGAATATTTGATTTTTTAAAATTTTATGGATTATTTATTTTAATTTTTTTTTTATGATGATGACATAGATGAAGGATGAAGAGATATTGATGTGTGGATATCAAATACTTTTTAAGATCTTGTTGCAAGACAAGCTAAAGTTGATTGATCTGATTGATTGATTGATTATAGGATAACATTGTTGAGATATGAACAATGCAAGGATAGTGTTGTTAAGATATGAACAACATGATGATTGGGAAGGATACATCCCAATGATGTTTTATTGGATAAGATAGATCAATATGTGTAGCCAGGATCAAAATGAAATCTATTAGATGGTTTGATAACCTAGTGGAGTGTAGGTGCTCGATGACATTGATAGGGATTATTTGGATTGATATTGATGGAGGATATTTATTCATGAGATGGTGGAACATGCTTAAAATTTTGATTAGATTTTTCCAGATATTTTTTTTTAATGTTTTTTTAAAAGGTGTCCAGATCACCAAGTGAGCTAGAAGGCATATATCAATATATTTTCATAGCATGATGTAATCAACTACCCAATTGTCTATCAATGTATGGGACAATATGAGTGAATGAATGGACTAGTGCGATGTAGATGGATACATAAAGAATAGGGAGGATACAGATCATGCAAGTAGATCTAGGATAAGGGATTTCACCTCCAAGGACTATCTCATAATAGGGTAGCCTTTTTGACCCAAGTTGAGTGTTTGGATAGTGCTATTTAGGTGGTGGAATTCCTTGGGATAGTATGTGGTCAAAATAAATGACCATGTCAAGAGTTTACCCAAAAGAATGGTTTGAAGTATATGCCCCTAGTCTTTATCAAGATCAAGGTGGATAGGGAAGATGGATGTAAGTGGAATGGATTAGATGGATAGTGATGTTATGATAAATGAAATGATGTATGAGATAAAATGCTCCCAACTAGATTAGTACACATAGGTAATTAATTTTACACATGACTCTTGTTTCTAGGTTTTCATCATGGCACTTGACCAAAGCACCATAAGAATGGTTTTCACTATTGGACATATTATTTTTCTTTACTTTTTACTTTTTACTTTTATTTTTGTTTTATTTGTTTTCAAATGATCACCATGCTAGACCACCTGGTGGTGTTGATGGAGATGTTGTTATCATGTGCCAATAATGTCCCACCTTAAGGAGTTGTGTCACCAAGATAAAAACACTTGTATATAGACCATGGATGTTATTGTGACCCTTGTTGATACTAGAGTTGGCTTTATCTAAATGTGCACATCGTGATAGAGTGCTATTAGAGTCCTTATGATAAAGTGTTGTTGCCAAAGCACTATGAATTGGGATTTGAATTCTTTATATTTTAAGCAAGATGATGGATTTTGATGGGGGATATGTGATGTGGATGAATTATTTGATAGTTTGGATGTAAAATTTTTTATTTTCCAAACTTTCGATTGTGGATGATGGATTGCGAATGCGGGATTTTGGGTGTGTTGGAACCAACAAATTTATACAACTTTTGTGTTGGTGAATAAGGTGGACACTTTTGAGTGTTAGAAATCCTTTTTTGAGATGGTTCCATAGTTTTATTGAATACTAGATTTGGATTTGGATTTGATGCTTTGCATAACCCAATTTTCTTTGGGATCCATTTTAATTTTATGTTTCCATTTTTATTTTTGGATTTATTAGCTTCAATGGCTTGACTTTGATTCTTTTCTTTGTAAATATTTTCCACTTGTTGGTCCCCATTAGTGGATGGAAAGATTTGGGAATGATGATCTATGATGTGGATGGGTGGAGTGTTGGCAACAACCTTATGGTAAGGACTATTCATGGCCCCTATTTTGATGTTTGCATAAGATGAAGTTTCCCTTAGTATCATAGAGTAACCACTAACATCCTTATATTTCTTGATCAATGAATAACCCAATCCTTGATATTTAGGATTGTTAAAGAACTGTACCGACTCCAAAATACCCTGTTCATGTAGGCCTAATCATTTTCCTTTATACTGCATGCTTAGATAGATTTTGATTAAAATAGGATATGTGTTATTCTAGTAATAATATGCTAATTCTTCTTTGTGCTATTGGGAATCATCAATGGTAGTTATCTCCTCATTAGTAATACATTTGGATTTGATAAAAGAGAGTGATCCAAGTTGATAGTATATTAGTGCTTTCTCTTCCTTCGTGTTTGTTGATTTGTCATTTTATGAGATGTTCTCATGGAATCCTATGAATTCAGCTATAAATTCATCATCTATGTGTCCAATGGAATCAAGTATCTCATTTGTGGAATCTATAAGGAAAATTGAGTGAAAAAATGCCTTCCTAATGCCAATTCTTAGAAGATAAATGCAGATACGTCATTCAATTCCTTGTTACAGTTCATTAAGATGCACATTTATAGGTAATAGAATAGACAATTAAAACAATACACACATAGAATTGAACAAGAGTTTTACATGGGAAAACCCTTACAAGAGAAAAAACCACACACCAAGCAAAATCTCTTTGTATTACAGTAAATGGTGATTACATACAAAGTTGTAGAACTTCTGCTTGCAGGTGTTAATTCATAGTATCAATCTTAGCAGCATAACATTTCCTTGATCAACCTTGCTGCTGTTCAAATCAAACAACTCTCAGCTCAATGTTACAGAACATACAATGTTGATACAAAAAAAATTCTACATTCCAAAACCACTAAGGAACTATTCGATTCAAATTCTCTAAGCAACTGCAATAAACAATCAAACTGTTTTCCATATCAGACCATCAAAGAGACTCTATTCAATCTCTCTTCAAATTCACCAAGCCAATTCAATAATCTCATTGTACGCCAAACATCCAGTCACCCATCCTATGCCAGCTTCATCCAAATATCCCTGCTCTCCCGCTTAGCATGATTAGGTCCCACCAAGGCACCCGCGGGCTGGAAAATTACACAACTCAAAATATATTTCCATTTCAATGAGACAATATGTCATCTCTCACCAAAACAAGGATGTCACACAGATGAGGGTAATACTACTCCATGTGGTCCTTACCGCCATGTCACCTTCATAAGCCATCAACTTATCAAATCGTCAAAGAGACTTACTTTGAAGTCCTAATGAAATCATAAAGTCACATTGACAAGAGTCTTCCATCCTTCCATTGGCATGTTGAGGAGACATGACTCAATGTATCAACGACAACATAATGTCACTTCAATACACCCCCATCAGAGTATCGAGGAGACACTAAGAAGACTCTTGCCGAAGTTAACAACTCTTATCAAAAAAAGGAGAGTTAGCCTGATAAGGAAGATTTACTCAATGTTGCAAAGATAAAACACAAACCATTAAGTTGACATACTATTTCCAACATGCTCCCACTTGATGAAGACTTACTGGCTTCTTCTAGAGCTCCACATTACTGAAAGTGATATGTCCCAAGGCCCATCAAACTGGCACACCACTTGTATTTGTCTGTGCTCATAGGTTTAGTCAATGCATCTGCAACATTTTCTAGAGTATCCACTTTTTCTAGATTAACCTTTCCATCTTCCACCATATCACAAACAAAATGATATTGAACATCGATATGCTTCATCCTGGCATGAAAAGATGGATTTTTTGCCAAACAAATAACACTCTAAATCACAATAAATAGTAATCTTCCCTACATTAAATCCAATATCAAAACACAAACATCAGTGCCAAACAACTTCCTTGCAGGCATGAGTTGTTGTCATTTACTTTGCCTCAGTAGTAGATAAAATGACTACAACCTGTCGCTTACTCATCCAACTAATTGCACCACCATGTAACATGAAGATGTATCCACTAATGGATCTTCTATTGTCAATGTCTCCTACCCAATCAAAATCCACATATCCATGAATGCTAACAAATATTTGTGAGCCAACTATGTTACCATGATAACATAAAGCATACTTAGAGGCACCCTTCAAATACCTAAAAACTCTTTTCACAACATCCCAATGCGGTCTTCCTAGATTAGCCATGAACTGAATAAGTACTCCCATTGCTTGGGCAATATTTGTCCTTGTGCAGACCATTGCATACATTAAACTACCAACCACACTCACATAAGGCACTCCAGTCATGTCCTCCATCTCAATAGGATATTTTGGACAATCTTCAACAAAGAGTTTTGTTCCTTGCAACATTGGAATAATTAACTGCTTGCAATCTATCATGTTAAATCTTTCTAGGATAGCATTGATATACTTACTTTGACTGAGCCAAATTTTTCTACCATCTTTATCCCTTCTTATTTCCATCCCCAAAATATACCTAGTTGCACTTAAATATTTCATTTCAAACTTTGCTGACAATTGAGATTTTAAATCAAAAATCATACACTTACTATTCCCAAAGAGTAACATATCATCCACATATAGGGCTATAATAAGTAAACGACAAATTTCAGATTTAAAATACACACAATGATCTGATTTTGATCTTACAAACCCAAATGACAACACAAATGTTTCAAACTTCTGGTACCACATTCTAGATGATTGTTTTAAACCATACAAATATTTTTTTAACTTGTGAACTAGATTTTCTTTACCTCTTTCAACAAAGTGTTCCAGATGGGACATACAAATCTCTTCTTCCAAATCTCCATGAAGAAACATTGTATTTACATCCATCTGCTCAATCTCTAAGTCATATGTAGCAACAAGAGACAACAAAAATCTGATAGATGTCAGCTTAGCAACAAGAGAGAATATTTATCCATAATCAATTCCCTCTACCTGGGAATAACATTTCATGACCAACCTAGCTTTATATTTCTCCACATTGCCATCTAGACCAATTTTCTTTTTAAATACCCATTTACAGCCAACAGGCTTCTGACCTTTAGGTAAAGGTAATAAATCCCAGGTTTCATTATTTTTTAATGATGCCATTTCTTCATTCATGGCCTCGAACCAGGAATCTGAATCAAAGATTTTAATTGCCTCTTTCATAGTCCTAGGCTCATCAATGCTAGTAATCAAAGAATAAGCACAACTAGAATCCAACATGGAATATCCATACCTTTCAGGTTGCCACTTCTCCTGTGTAGACATTCACACAAGTTGAGACTAAGGTTGTGGTTCTTCTTCCTATTTAGAGCTCTCAGAACTACTTGAGCTCTCCTCAGATTCAGGTACACATGGAGCTCATAGTTCCTCTTTTTCTGGGATAAGAGGAATTTCAACTACATCCTTGTTCTTATCTTCTTTCATCTCTGACTTCAGATCCATTGTAGAAGGTTTCAACTCATGAAAGATTACACTTTTGTTGTATAATACCTTCTTAGTAACACGATTCCAAAGTTTGTATCCTTTCACACTAATGTCATAGCCAATGAAGATACATTTAAAAACCTTTTTTTCCAATTTAGATATTTTCTCACTAGGCACATATGCATACACCTCACAGCCAAAGACATGAATATGTCTCAAAGAGGGCTTCTTCCCTAACCATGCTTCCATAGGAATTTTTTCCACAAGCACCGAAGAGGGAGATTGATTTATCAAGTAATATATTGTAGCCATTGCCTCACCCCATAACTTTTGGTCCAGGCCACTACTCAACATACTTCTCACCCTTGACATAGGCATCATATTTAACCTTTCAGCAACTCCATTTTGCTAAGTAGTGTAAGGTGCAATTTTATGCCTTTTAATCCCATGGTCTTTACAATACCTTTCAAAATCTGTAGAATAGAATTCACCTTCCATTATCCGTCCTTAAGCATTTAATTTTCCTTCCAATATGATTTTCCACCAAGTTTTTGAACTCCTTAAACCAACTAAACACTTCTTATTTAATTTTTAGAAAATATACAAATGCCCTTCTCAAAGAATCATCTATAAAAGAAACATAAGATTTAGACTTCAATAATGAAGGAACATTCACTAGACCAAATACATTAGAGTGAACATAATCCAGTATACCAGAAGATTTATTAGGACTAGAATAAAAAGAAACATAGTGTTGCTTTCCATAGATGTAATGTTCACAAAAATCAAACTCAAGGTTACAATCATCAAGCCCTTCAACCAAGTTTGTATTCTTCAAGGTTTTTAAGCCTTTTTCTCCTATGTGACTAAGTCTATGGTGTAGGGGCACCATTAAACAATTTTAGTCAAGCAAGGTTGATCATTAGTAGGCTTTAGGATTTTTGAGAAAATGCATTAAATAAGGTCAATAATATCATTCTCAAGTGTTTCTAGTCATATTTGAGTCATATTAGGTGTCAAGGGGTCAATTAAGTTGATATTGCAAAATTTGCACTTTGTTGCAAAATGTTGTCAACCACCAAAAGTTGTAAAATTGCTAAAATTTGCAAATGCACTATTTTAGGAGTTCAAGGTAAAAGGTTGTTCAAGGTATTAAAATGGTTGAATAAGGTCATTTAGTGGTATTTGAGTGCATGTAGGTGAAATTAGGTCATTTTCAAACCATTTAAGGTTGTTGGCAGATTCATTTTGTTAGATTTTGCAGTATTGCTAAAAATAGTTACATCTTGACAATTTTGCTTGAAAATGGAGAGTAAATTCTCCTCCAATAGAATATATGATTGTAACTATTTGGAAACATGTTTAAAATTCCTGAAAATTCTTGAGGAAGGAGTATTGAAGTTTGTAGTGAAGATTTGAAAACTATTTGCAATGTTTTCTCTGCTAAAACACTGTATTTTTTGTAATTTCTGAACTTTACAATCTTTGTATGGCCAATACAGTCACCAGTAGGCTTTGAAATATTTTGTAACTTGTGTAGGAATTTTCTAGCTCTCATTTGAAACAATTTTTAGAATCATTCACTAAGTTTTGTGGGAAAATTCTGAATTTTTTTGTGGCTACCTGTAACAGGCCAGCAAGTGCCCTGTTTTGAAGTTTTAAAGATGTATTAGACATTCCACCTTTTGTACTAAGTTGTAACTTGGTGGAATTTCTTCTCCAATGTTAGTGTAAGTTTTCTTAATTGTTTAGAGAGATTGAGGAATCAAGAAAGTTGAAATGGTGTGATGCCCCAGGCTGGGCAGTGTAGTTTTCTAAGTGAATTTGAGTTGTCATGGTAGGGTTTTAACAAAATGTTGATGGAACATTCAAAGTAATGTTTAATTGAGTTTTTGTAGGGTATTTTTAAGGTGTTGAATGCATTGGAAGAGTTGGGAAATCCTGGGAGTTATGATTTTCATTAAACCCTAGGTAGATTGCATGAAAAGTAAGGGTTTGGTGGGGCAACGTCCTAGAGGACTTAAACCTTTGAAATGATCATGGAATTTGGGGTTTTGAAACACCTTTAGTGACTATCTAAAGTGATTGAGTGGAAACTAGAAGTTTAGGAGGGACTTCTATTGGAAAATAGGGCTAATTTAATAGCCCAAACAAGGGTAGGTTATTGAAACTCCTATTTGTGCTTAAGAAACCTTATGAGTTCTTTGGGTATGTTGTTTCTAGGGTTGAAGAGTATCTCAAATGATGATTGTTAGGACACTGCACGACCAACTTAATGAGTCATTTTGAAAAGTTGGGTTTAGAGGCTACAAGCCTATTAGGTACATGTTGGAGACAAGTTGATGAGTTAGAGTTATAAAGGTTGATTTTCTTGATCAAGTTTGATCCTTGGTGAGTTTGAGAAGAGTCAACTATACCCTGCTTACATCAGTCTATGATACCATAGCATGGTTTTCTCAGCAAGGAGTTTCACCTCTAAAGAGTTCGCACCCAAAGGAACAACATTCTCCTTCCCTACATGAGTAGCTTTGTTTGAATTTCAAAGACATTGTTACATTGAACATCACATGCATCCAGCTTGTACAGGGTGCCAATACGTACACCCTTAGCTAACACCATTGAGCCTCTAGTCATTTTGCAACCACTACTCAAGAATGAAACGTGCACACCAACATCATTAAACTTAATAACATAAAGAAAATTATGATCCAGACCTGGTATGTGCATTACGCCATCAATTCCTTTGATTCTTCCATCAGGAAATTAAATTTTGACTCTTCCACGACCAACAATTTCAAGAGATGGGTCACTTGCTAGATACACCTTTCCACCTGTATACTTTTCTCACTTTGTGAACCAATCTTTGTGAGATTTCATGTGAAAATATGCACCTAATTCAATCATCTAGACATCATCTGATGCCTAGGTCACCAAGGCAACAATGAAGGCATTTGTATCGCTTTGTGGTGCAGGGGTGCCATGGCAATTTTGCTTAAATGATGTTAATAGGTGTGTAGGTTTGTGTTTTTTGTGTTTGAACACTTGGTTGATGTAATAAGGTTTGATTATGACCATATTTGATGTATTTGTGTCATGTAGGGTCATTTAGTGGTGTTTTGTAAATATTGTCAAAATGTTGCAAAAGTTGCTTTGCAACTTGACAATTTTTGCTTTTTGGGGAATATGAACGGTCATTTATTTGAATGGAATTTGTAGACCATTGGGATTCAATTAAAACATGTTTATAAGGCCTCAAAAACTTTGAGGCAACACTGTTGAAGCATTTTTGGAGGACAAGCAATACAAAATACTCTGTTTTCTGTTGATTTTCTATATTTTTCTATAGTTTCTTGTTCTATACGGCCCCATACAATGGAGTAATGATCTGAAAGACATGTAAAAATTTGGAGCAGTGAATCCTCTTTGATTTGATTGTGGTGTGATATATTTTCATTGAGAAATAAGATTGTTTGAAGCAATTTTTTGGAAACCACCTCAGAAACCCTAAGTTTAAGGGTTTGTAACAAAAATCATGCTTAACAGCCCATTCCACCGTTGAATCTTGGCCAAACTCGGTGGAATGGAGGAATTTGGTTTTTTTTTGTGTTTTTTTTTTTGTTTGGAGTAGGGGACGAAGTTTGGGGTGTTTTTTTCCAAGCCCTAGCCTAACATCTTCATGTGTTAGGCTTAGGTAGGTTAGAGATATTGTAGGAAAACAAGATTGTGATGAGTTTTGGTGGAATAAACTGCATAATTAGACCCCATGTGATAGGTTTAAGCTATTGGTGTAAATTTTTGGTGTCTGGTGTTTGGATTTCTTAGTGGTGCTTTGGAAAAGTGGCCTAATTTAGCCTTGTTTCAGCGTAACAGGTCCAGTTTGATTAATTTGTTCCAAAACAACCTAAGCCACAAATGAGACATGTTATAATTGAGCCTAATGAGTGTTTGAAAAGGTGTAGGGTTTGCGGAGAAGTGACCTTCTCTAAAAGATATTTTTGAAGGACTAGGTTTGGAGACCTAGAAATTGAAGGCAAGGAATTGTGAGCAATCCACCATTGTTGGGTCTTGAGACTTGAAGAGGTGATAGAATTATGTTGAATTGTGGTGTTTGAACCTATTCCACCCCTACTCTACATCACTTTGATAAGAATCATTATCTGAAGAGTTGTTGTTCTTCTTCTTTTTCTCCTCTTTGCAATCCTTTCAGATATGTCTAGTCTACCCACAATTCCAACATTTCACCTTGGAATTCTTGCCTAGAGACTTTGATCTCCCTTCATACTTGGATTTAGATTTCTTTTCCTTCTTCTTGCTTTTGTGCTTTGATCTTCCCTGAATAGCATGAGCCTCCTTTGCCATCTCAAATGACTTCCTTTGCATTTCTTTTGAAAATAACGAAGCAACCACATCTTCCATCTTGAAAGTGGTTGTTGTACTTCTAATATCCATCACTAGATGGTCCCACATGTTAGAAAAGGAACAAAACAAAGTCATACAACAATCCTCGTCATCAATCTTTACACCTATAGACACCAACTAAGCAACAATCATATTAAACGAATTCAGATGGTCTGTTATAGATGTACCTTCCTCCATGTTCAAGGAGTATAACTCCTTCCTCAAGAATAAATTGTTCACTAGAGTCTTGCCCTAATAAATGTCACCAAGTTTCTTCCATAAAGAAGCTGCAGTCTTCTCCTCATGGACGTTCAGGAGAAAAAAAATTTCCAGACAAAGTCTTATCAACCCTCTAGCTTTTCTATTTGTGAGGTCCCAATATTCTTGCTTCATACCTGATGGTTTATTTCTAGAAACAACAATCCAAAGATCTCTATCCATCAATAGGTCTTCCATTTTGAGTTTTCACAACTCAAAATTTCCACCATTAAACTTTCAATTTCTACTCTTCTTGATGTGCTTTCCATCTCAATCTACACTTTAGACTACCAGATTCCTCTGCAAGACTCCCATTGCAGAATTAACACAAAAAACCCATCCTACCCACAAGGATAACATAACTAGCTAGGCTATGATACCACTTGTAAGGAAAGTTGAGTGCGAAAATTCCTTCCTAATGCCAATTCTTAGAAAAGAAATGTAGATACGTCATTCAATTCCTTGTTATAGTTCATTAAGATGCACATTTATAGGTAACAAAATAGACAATTAAAATAATACAAACATAGAATTGAACACTAGTTTTACATGGGAAAAAATGTTAGGGTTAGAAAATTAGATATCTAATAGTTAAATGTAGATTTGATCAATAAAACAGAGAAATAAAGCACACAAAAAATTATAGTAGAAACAAGACAACACAAAGAATTTAACGTGGTTCACCTAATCCGGGCTACATCCACAAAACCCCAACCATCCAATGATTTTATTATCCAGTGTAAATCATATTACAATCTTGTTAATAATGCCATACTGCAACCCCCATCCAAACTGCTTATAACAAGCTTCCAAAATTAGGGTTTTTACAAAAAAAATTTCTTTTTGGTGACGACGCAAAAAAAAATGGGAATTTTTTTTTTCTCGGGGGCTGCCGCCCCTGAACCCCTACTTGGGGCCCCGACTTGGCCCCGAACCTCAGTAAGGATACATGCTGAGTGTAGAGTATAGAATGATCAGTCGCCACATACCACAACAAAACCCTTACGTGATCTAGAGGATCTTCGTCAAAATTTGAAGTTTCTTGTTTTTCTCCAAAACTAGCACCATTAGAAAGAGCTCAAAATTCTGACTCCAATGCAACTCGAACAGAGTCAAACTGAGTTACGACACCCGAGTTATGCTTGGTCAAATGTCAGTCAACTCAGGGGCTCATGTTAGAAAAAGGTCAAAAATTTAATGTTTCCAAAAATGGTCAAAGCTGGCATCATCGTGAAGAGCTCGTTGAGAGCTTTTTGTTAGCATTTGTTTCATGCAAATTGGAGCCGTATGCCTGAGTTACGAGTAGTCAAAGATCGGGTCAAACGTTGACCATGCTAATGTCAACATGGTATAGTTAGAACCTCCTCATCAGCCTAGTCAGCGGAAATGTCAACATTAGAGTCTTTGACCAGCAAATAGAATGATGACAAGTGGCTTCATGGCTACCCACGTGGCACTCCACACCCATAGTCTTTTATTAATTTTTTTTTTAAAAATATAATAAATAAATAAAATAAAAAGGGAAGGTGGCAGGTGAAACCACCACCACCCCCCCTATTTTTCTTGCAAGATTTAAGGGATTTAAGTGGGAATTATTCCCTTAAAGATATTTCCCTAATTAAAGGGAAAAATAAACAAATATCCCTTAAATGAAGGAATTTTATTCCTAAAGAGAAAGTTAAGATCTAAAAAGGGGGGTTTCAATATATTAATAAATAACATATTCCCTAAATCAAAGGGAAACCATTCTTCTAATATTTTAAAGCCTGAATATCTCATAAAGGGATAAGAAATATTATTTTGAAAGAGTAATATTATTCCAAGGGGATTATGTGAGATTATTTTTGTAACAAAAGGAGGCTAAAAATGAGGAGTTTGAGAATTAGAAAATATTATGTGGGATGTGGGATGTGAAAAACTAAGTGGTGATTTGGAGAGAAATTCCTTGGTGAAATTTTTCTCTCATCTTGTGCTTTCAAGGAGATTGTTCTTGCGCACTTTGGAGGAGCTTTTCAAAATTTCTTTGTAAAATAGGGAGAAACCAGGCCAGAGTTATGTACTGATTTTCTGGAGAATTAATTGGATCGGTCCACTCATTAGAGAGGGGCCCAGAGACGTATTCATTTTTTACGACGAACTCCGTTACCAACTCTGTTTGCATTTTCTCTCCTTTCTTTCATTTTGATTTCATCACTTTTTTATTTCTATTATTTTAATCATGTTCGTGTGTTAATTTTGATTAAGTAATTTGAATTTTTAAATTGTAATCGTTAAGCATTCTTTAAGAAATTGTCATAGATTCGTAAAACAAATCACTATGAGAGAAAAAACCACACACCAAGAAAAATATCTTTGTATTACAGTAAATGATGATTACATACAAAGTTGTAGAACTTCTACTTCTAGGTGTTAATTTACAGTATCAATCTTAGCAACATAACATTTCCCTAATCAACCTTGCTATAGTTCAAATCAAATAGCTCTCAGCTCAATGTTACATAACATACAATGTTGATACAACATTTTTTCTACATTCCAAAACCACCAAGGAACTATTTGATTCAAATTCCCTGAGCAACTGCAATAAACGGTCTAACTATTTTCCATGTCAAACCATCGAAGAGACTCTGTTCAATCTCTCTTCAAATTCACCAAGCCACTTTGAAAATCTCACCATACACCAAACATCCAATCACCCATCCTCTGCCAGCTTCATCCAATCCCTGCTCTCTTGCTTAGCATGATTGGGTCCCACCAAGGTACCCGCGGGCTAACGGGTTACACAACTTAACGTATATTACCATTTTGATGAGACAATATATCATCTCTCACCAAAAAAAGGATGTCACACCTATTAGGAACCAGATGAAGAATAAAAATAGAAACAAAAATCAAGCATGGAACAAGAACATGATCACAACACAACAATTTACCCTAGAAAACCCCAAACCAAGGAAAAACTAGCAATGAAGATCTTCATATTAACCCTCAGCCCCAACTGGGCTGAGCTTGGAGGCTTCAACCAACCACTCATATAATGGAGTCGCTAAACCATTATATAGACTTCCATACATGCAAAACCATGGGCTCAAAACCATGAGCTCCTAAACCATCGACCAATACAACTAGCACAAAACCATGTGCTAAAGACCACTAAAGGTTAATCCACTAACTCTAACCCAAGAACTAGTTTAACCCAACAATCCCCCCTTTAAAATTGGTCTTGGGGTTAGCACCAAACCCCCCTTCCACAAGCACCAAGTGCAATTCCCTCTCTATCACTAAGATTGACATCAAATCGAGAATCTACGCGACTCTAAGCCCCCCTTACCACTTGGGAGAACTCCTCTCTTACCAGGCCTTTCCTTTCAGGGATTGAGAAAGCCATACCAGGTCTTACAACCATCAACCCAAATACATGTATTAAATTTTACATACAACTCCATTACAATCTTGTTCTTGCTATAGTCAGCCTTGGTTGCGAGCACCTGCATACAGTGACTTTTACCAAGAAACATGCCTACAACAACAACCACGACCAATCTTGCACAGACATGCTCAACCTTCTTCCGGGAGCCAGAGTGTTGAGGCACATGCTCAAACATTCTGTTTCAGCAAGAATATCATGTAAAAAAATAAATGTTGCCTTATCTCCACATGTTGTGAGCAAAGGATCAATCTTTAGTCGATTCCTTCAGACTTCCTCAAGCTTGTTAGGCTAAGAAATATTCACAGAAGAAATACCCAAACCAGGAATTCTTACATGCAAGCCACATGCGAGTCCATGCAAGTACATGCAACACATATGCAAGTACATGCAACTCATAAACCTGCACATGCAAGAAAAAAGAAAATCCCAGAAGAAAGCTCTGATACCACTTGTTAGGAACTAGATGAAGAATAAAAATAGAAACACAAATCAAGCATGGAACAAGAACATGATCACAACATAGTGATTTACCCTGGAAAACCCAGCAATGAATATCTTCATATTAACCCTCAGCCCCAACCGGGTTGAGCTTGGAGGCTTCAACCAACCACTCATATAATGGAGTCACCAAACCATTATATAGAATTCCATACATGAAAAACCATGGGCTCAAAACCATGAGCTCCTAAACCATCAACCAATACAGCTAGCACAAAACCATGTGCTAAAGACCACTAAAGGTTAATCCACTTACTCTAACCCAAGAACTAGTCACATCAACAAGAGTCTTCCAGCTTTCCATCGGCATGTCAATGTCTCAGCGACAACATAATGTCACTCTGATACACTCTCATCGAAGTATTGAGGAGACACTAAGAAGACTCTTGCCAAAGTGAACAACTCTTGTCGGCAAAAGGAGAGTTATCCCAATAAGGAAGATTTATTCAATGTTGCAAAGATAAAACACAAACCAGTAAGTTGAGGCACTATTTCCAACATAAGTTAAGGCTATTGGCATATGGATGGGATCAATTTCAATTTTAAAATCATGGATGACATGAAAAGGGATAATGGGGTCTTGATAAAAAATAGTATGATATTGCAAGTTTTGGATATCTTGAGCTTGATTCATTCTAGGGCTTTATTCTTGCTTCTTTAGATCATATTCTTGAAAATAGATCAGGTTCAACTAATGTGGTAGGAATAAAAGACACTTGTGTAGTCTCAGTATGTTGGCATGGTGATAATTAATTTTTAATAGGAACCAATAAAGTGGGAATGATGGGAGATGGGATGGATGATAGTGTTTGGTCCAAGTTCTCTTGATTATGGGTTGGATTGACATCAAATGTTGGATTATCTATTAAGAATAGCCCTTGGGGAAAATCCTGAAAAGTGATATTATTGGATGAGTCAGTTAATGGGGATAATGTGGATTGATGGATTGATTGTGTAGAGGATGAAGGAATGGGAGGAGAGTTGGAGGATTTTGTTGGGGATGCTTCTTCAAGATGACCTATCATGAAGTCAAATAAGGTGGACGTGTTATTACCATTACTAGATATAGGTGAATGTTTTGATCCTGCTTAGGAAAAGTGTCATGATATGTGCCTAGTTTCTCAATGTGTGAGTCATGGATATTATTAATGTGATTATTTTATGATGAATTTTTAGGATGATTGTCAACAGTGATATCTCCCCTATCAATGAGATCTTGAATAAGATTTTTTAATTTATAGAAACCTTTAGTGGTATCCACCTTTCCTCTATGATATTAACAAAAAATTGTCCTTCCACCATATAGGTTTAACCTAGGGTTCATATTAAAAATTTTTTGGAGGTGTTATCATGTTGGATTGAACCAATTTCTTTAGTACTGATTCGATGGGTTCTCCTAATGGAGTGTACTTACATTGAGGAGTATTGTTTTGTTGTGGGGTCCTCTTTGTCGATTATCTGGAATGGTTAATGGGGCTTGATTAGTGGGTGGTGTGTTTAGGATTATTTGTGGTTGAGCATTTGAAGCCATATTAGCATCTACCACACCATCATTGATCAAATTTTTGTTCTTTGACCAAAACCAAAAATTTGTCATTAGAGGATCTTTGGTTATCTTTGTTATCCTTAAATATTTTCATGAGCCCTTTTTATATTAGAGCATTTTCAATGGTTATTCCTTTCTTTATAAATTCATCAAATGTGCTAGAGAATTGGACCTTTAGATGAAACCCTATTTTAGTGTTCAAGTTTTCAATGAAGATTTCCACCAATTGCTTTTTGGGTATGTGAGGAAATTTACTATAAAGGCTTGTCCATATTTGTAAGGAGGAAAAAGTCTCTCCATCATTTTTTTTAGCAACACATAAGTATTTTATGGATATTTCTCATTCCTAGTTGTATGAGAAGTGTGTTAGGAATTTCTCAGCTAATTTATTGAAAGTTTTGATTCTAGGAGGTAATCCTGAGAACCATTCCATAGCTTGTACTACTAAGATCATAGGGAAGAGCTACATTAGATAAGTGTCATTATACATCACCTCTAGACAAAAAACATGAAATTATTTGATATGCTTGATGGGGTCTCATTTTCCTTTATGTTTATCAAACTTGGGTATTTCAAAATTGCTTAGAAAAGGAGGCATATGTAACATCCTGTCAAATGGGTAGGGCCATATATGTTCAAGTGTATAGCTTTTCTTTGTTTTTTCTCATGCTCAGGTCTGAAATTTGTAAATTTAATATTTGAAGAGCCAATTTTTTTTTTTGCATGGGAACTTGCACATTATTAGGATCATAAGTGGACGCAGAATGTGTGGATGGATAACCTAGGGGAAATTTGTTGGTGATGGATTATATGTTGGATTTTGGGGGATATAGTTTGGAGTGGTAGGGTTGGATTTAGCATGAGGGTTATGTTGTGTGGTCTCACAACACACCCTAAGAATGTAAGTCTTGGGGACCAAAATTGGAAAAATTAATGCTTATGGTAGGCACTGATTGGCTAAGGATCACTAGGGAGAAAATGTTAAAGTGGAAATATTTGAAAAAATTCATGGTTTGAAGGTACTAGGTGTTGAATATATCGGGTGTCAGGACACTGGGTCGATGGAAATGTTTAAGAGAAGTTGGTAAGTTGATGTAGTCTAGGAGCTAATCCTGAGGGTATAAAGGTTTCAGTGGTAATTGAGATCTGGGTGAGTTTTTTCTGGTAAAGTTGAAGTATGTCGGGTACCGGGTATTGGGTAAAAGATGCATTGGTATTGAAGAGTTAAAGCTTTTTGTTTGATTTTTCCTGGGTGTTTAAAATGTCTAAGAGATCACCTAAAGTGATAGTTACATGAGAATACATTAAAAGTGTGTTATTTATGACTTGCTTTAAAAGTTGATTTATATTAATGATGGTTTTATTTTAATAAGAGTTATTAATGTTTTTTAAAAGAGATTGATATATGGATTTTTTATGTGTAGGAGAAATAGGTTGTTGGACAATGTTTTAGTATGGATGGTTAGGAAAATTTGGATTGCAAGAAAATATGATGATGTTACCAAGTTTGGGGACGCACTTTGAAAGCTCATGAGAGAACAAAGTTTGTTGTGAAGAAACACCAACAACTAGGAGACCAGGGATCTAGGTAATACACATGTGACAAAGGAGAGTTCCTAGCTCTGGGATGATTTACTTCCAGGTGTTTTAGCCTAAAGCCCAAACCTGAATGTAGGAACAAAAGTGTTGGTGTATTTGAATAACTAGTTCCACTTGATCGCCTTGAATATCTAGTAGAGGGAGCTCCTACATTTTGTTGGAAAATACACTCAGTCTAGTTTGATTATATATGTAACATCCTGTCAAATGGGTAGGGCCATATATGTTCAAGTGTATAGCTTTTCTTTGTTTTTTCTCATGCTCAGGTTTGAAATTTGTAAATTTAATATTTGAAGAGCCATTTTTTTTTTTTTGCATGGGAACTTGCACATTATTAGGATCATAAGTGGACGCGGAATGTGTGGATGGATAACCTAGGGGAAATTTGTTGGTGATGGATTATATGTTGGATTTTGGGGGATGTAGTTTGGAGTGGTAGGGTTGGATTTAGCATGAGGGTTATGTTGTGTGGTCTCACAACACACCCTAAGAATGTAAGTCTTGGGGACCAAAATTGGAAAAATTAATGCTTATGGTAGGCGCTGATTGGCTAAGGATCACTAGGGAGAAAATGTTAAAGTGGAAATATTTGAAAAAATTCATGGTTTGAAGGTACTAGGTGTTGAATATATCGGGTGTCAGGACGCTGGGTCGATGGAAATGTTTAAGAGAAGTTGGTAAGTTGATGTAGTCTAGGAGCTAATCCTGAGGGTATAAAGGTTTCGGTGGTAATTGAGATCTGGGTGAGTTTTTTATGGTAAAGTTGAAGTATGTTGGGTATCGGGTATTGGGTAAAAGATGCATTGGTATTGAAGAGTTAAAGCTTTTTGTTTGATTTTTCCTGGGTGTTTAAAATGTCTGAGAGATCACCTAAAGTGATAGTTACATGAGAATACATTAAAAGTGTGTTATTTATGACTTGCTTTAAAAGTTGATTTATATTAATGATGGTTTTATTTTAATAAGAGTTATTAATGTTTTTTAAAAGAGATTGATATATGGATTTTTTATGTGTAGGAGAAATAGGTTGTTGGACAATGTTTCAGTATGGATGGTTAGGAAAATTTGGATTGCAAGAAAATATGATGATGTTACCAAGTTTGGGGACGCACTTTGAAAGCTCATGAGAGAACAAAGTTTGTTGTGAAGAAACACCAACAACTAGGAGACCAGGGATCTAGGTAATACACATGTGACAAAGGAGGGTTCCTAGCTCTGGGATGATTTACTTCCAGGTGTTTTAGCCTAAAGCCCAAACCTGAATGTAGGAACAAAAGTGTTGGTGTATTTGAATAACTAGTTCCACTTAATCGCCTTGAATATCTAGTAGAGGGAGCTCCTGCATTTTGTTGGAAAATACACTCAGTCTAGTTTGATTTCCTGATCAAATTTAAAATCCATAGTTATGAGGTTTTAAGTGTTGAAGAAGGTCAAATTTTGTTGACTTATTTAGAAGTTCTCTTGCCAACTATTGCATGCCATGTTCCTTGCTGTGATTTTTCCCTTGGATTCCCTCTCATGTTTTGATTGAATTTTTCTAGTGTCTTGTTCTTATAAAAGTATAAGAGATGTATCATTTTATTTCAAGTTCATAATTTGTGGATGTCGGAGAATTAATTTTTTTTCAAGTTTAATTCTTTTTCTTGTTTTTTCTTCCATTCCAGACCAAAAACTTGTATGTTTCATTAGAAGTTAACTAATATCAGAGTCAATCTCAAAGCTATTTCCTGATATGAAATCTTACATAGCTGATTATTTATTCCTATTAGGAAAGACTGTGTATTGTGTCGTTTAAGGGTGCATACTAACACTATTTGGTGGCAATTGATCCCCATTTTATGCCTATTTGTGAAGCAATCTAGTGACATATGGATTGGCTTTCTCTGGTTCAATTATTTCTTGAGGCATGCGTGGATAATACGTCAGAGAAATTTTATCTTTTCAGTAATTTTTTATGCTTTATTTTAGAGTAGATGCTTTATATTCCAAAATATGCTAAAAAAAATGATAAATGCATGGAGTTTTATAATAAATATTTTGATTCCATGAAGTTTTTGAATGCTTAATGCTAAATCTACTTGAATGTATGTAAGTTATTTGAGTTTCATGAAATATTATTGCAAATATTTTGATTTCATGAAGTTATTGAGTAATATTTGAATGATCAGACTAAGATTATATTTCTATCTTTTGAATACCATCCAATTCTTCACAACCATTTACCCCTCATATTTAACAACAATATCTCAATGAACCCTAAGCGATCCTAGTGTGTTAAGACCTGGCATAAATGAGCCTTGGGATCAAACCAAATTTTCTTTAGTTTAGGTTTCCCAGTAGAGTCTTTCAAGAAAGGTAGGTTCCTATGGTACTCTATGATAATTTATTTATCTGTTGGTGTGTGTGTGTGTGTATGTGTGCAATATCAATGTCAACAATAGTGGTGCTAGAAGGAGGATGGATTTGGTATTTTGAGCCGGTATTGTGGTCCCGGTTGTGGAGTTGAGGTCCTCCTGTGAGTTGGAAGTCTAAGCAGGTTTATAAGGAGATTGATAATCCCTAGAAAATCCTTAGCCAAAGGCTTTCTCCCTTAATTCTATTCACTTTTGGTAGGGTTATAGAGTGTAGGATCCATGACACAACTGATCATAGTGAGCTTGACTATAATTTTTTTCTAACTGGGGTAAGTTTGTCTACTCATAAGATAATTTTGTTAACAAAGGAATCCCTAAGTGCGAGAAGTAAGGAACCGTTACTGGAAATATGTTTGAGTTCTAGAAAAGTTCCTAACCTTAGTGAAACTAGAAATATTGGTGGTTTAACCTTTAGAAGAAATGGATTAACTAATTGTAATTGTTATGAAGAGATTCCAAAAGTTTTTCAAGAAAAGAAACAAATTCATCAAGATTTGGGAATATCACGTTTGAAGAGTGAATTTGAAAAGAGCAAATCACCAATCTTCACACACGTGGATAATAACGATAATAAATAGTGGGTGAAATAAGTAGGAGATGCATTATTTTCACCCCTAATTGCGAATCCACAACCTAAAAGGGAAGAAATCTTTGATTTTACACAAATTGCAGAGTATCAAGTTTTTACTTTATCTCTTTTTGATAATTATGTAAATTGTATTAAGATCTAGCCTAATGAAATGAATAGTGATGTTGAGGTTAAAGATAGGACAGAGAACCGAAGAAGTCTTGGAGAGAAAGAGAATCGAGAAATAAATGCAATTGTTTGTGGAACATAGAAAAACAAAATGAAGAACCATGAATAAATTTGAGAAGAAGGTACAAGACTGAGAAGATGGAAAAGGTGTGTGCAATTGTCTGTTAATGAGGTCATTTCCATACATTTTAGTCAAATTATTGGTAAGTGGGAATTTGAATTTTCATTTATTAAACATATAAAATTTCAAATAATTCACTATTACAGTAGGTTATCCAAAGGTTATTCGAGTGAATTTAAAGATAAAACTACCAGTATTCGAACTAAGAGCATTATGAAGTTAGTGGTAGAAATTAGGGTAAATTTCTTAATTAGGGTTAACTGGTTGATTAGGGTAAATTTTAGTTAATTAGGTTAGTTTTCTTTAGTACTTTTTTTCCTTGCTTTCTAGTTTTGTTCTCGGCATTAACAAATTCTTCTTAATCTAAAACACATGATGATTGAATTCTAAAAACATTTTTGCTACTATAAATTGAAAATATAAAACCATTTGGAATAAATACATGCATGAGTAGAGAAAAGAAAAAAATTCATTATATTTCGTATATACATGAAAGTACAAAATTCTCATGGTAAATTCGTATAAAAGAAAGAATAAAAGGAGGGTTGGATGTTCAGAAGACTGTGTTGGAACAACTGGTGGACTGGTTAGTCGATTTGGCCTTCTTCATCTTGAAGAAACATGTACCCAAGGTAGGTGTTGTCCCTATGGTCATCAAGGTTGGGGGTATTTAGAGAAGTAAGGAAGGGAAGAAGAGGAACTATTTCCCCTTATTCTAGAAATTGGGGAATGTCATCAGTAGATGGAATTCCTATGGCTGGATGAGCAACAACGAGAACATTGTCCAAATTTCCTAGAAAATATGACCATGAGTAGAAATGCTTTAGTGGAAGGGGTCTAGAGGCAGAACACTTTTTTGAGCCGTTGGTCTATAATTCGGCCCAAAAAACCGGTTTGGAATTGGATACTAGTGAGGGAAATTGGAGTATCCATAGCCTAAGAAGAAAGAAAGCACATGCAAAGAAAAGAAAAAAATTGAAGAAATTGGAGATAGAAGTGAAGAATTTGAAGGAAAGTACTAAATTTATAGAAAGTCGTGAGAAATCTGCAATACTTAGTTGTCTGGACAAAAAATCTTGGGAATGCAAGTTGAGGTGGAAAAAGTACACTTTTCTCAAAAATTAAAAGTTAAATCAAATAAATTCTCACAAAACTATGCTTAGTGCTTCGAGGTTTGCCAATACGAAGATCATGAATCAAGCAAAGTTGAGATTTCAAAATTAAATGGTGATCATTTCAGTTTATTTCATCAAGCCATATTAATTATGAGTTGTCCAAGTGTTATGTTCAGAAAGAAAGTTGAGTCGATAAGGTGGCACACGTCGACATGTGGAAGAGCTTGAG
Source organism: Sequoia sempervirens (assembly GCA_007258455.2). Classification (NCBI taxonomy): domain Eukaryota; kingdom Viridiplantae; phylum Streptophyta; class Pinopsida; order Cupressales; family Cupressaceae; genus Sequoia; species Sequoia sempervirens. Next base: position 43,001,118 of record VDFB02270651.1, read on the forward strand.
GGAAGTAATATGTGTGATTAGGCGTGCGAATTAAATGAAGGGTGTTGATTTTTTTCCAAGAACCAAACTGGTCTTCAAGGAAGCCTATGGACTTTTCCATTTCCAATTCTCAGCAACCTGAAGGGATTAACCAATGAACGAGTGAAAGTAGCGATGCTTTCCTCCTACACTTTGGGCTCTATAGGACCTAGGAGGGTGATCCTACAATGTATTTAAAGACTGGAATAATTCTTAACGAAATACATTGTAAATGAGATAAATTCTCATATAACAACTCAATAAATAGAATATATTAAGAAGTTGGCTACTCCTTGACAACACTCAACATTTAGAGTATGAGAATGGAAAAACTTAATATAAAATAGTAACAATTGTAGTTCATTTGAAAATTTTGTTCATAAGATTGATTTGTTGCTGAACGACCAACAAGATGTATCATGAACACACACTTAGATTAGTGCCTTAACCTAGGAACGAAGTCAATCTCAACACACATATAACTTGACAACAAATTAAAACATAACATCATTTAAGCATTGATGATATTGCATTACAATATCACCTCCATTGTATCCTCGACCATAACTTCTTATGAAGATCCTAGTACTCAATTTACATGAACCTATAGATTCATCCAAGCATTTTCATTAATTCTTTGAATTAAAAAAAATAAAAATATACATCCACTAGAAATCAATGAAGAAAAATAATATAATACTTGATCATATTATTCATAATTCATGAAACAAGTACAAGAGGAGAGAAATGGTCTTGAATTTGCACCATTTTCTATTTAATTTCTAGTACTTTTATCAAAAATTACATAAGCATATTTACAGACTCAAAACCTAAGACAAAACTCTAAAATGCTCTATGATCAATTAACAAGCAACGAACCCCTACTTCGAGCCTTGAATTCCTTCTTATATAAACGAAGGAGAAAAACAAGCTTCAGGCTAGAAAGTACTCATGTCCTATTTCTATTTGATAGATACAAAATATTCCATACTGTAGTTATATTTGCATTTCAGATGGAGGGAAATATTACATGAGACAAAAGCTATTTTCATTTGTCGATGAAGATCATATCCCGCCTTCTAAAAGGAATCTTTAAGTTGATGTAGCCATATATCTATGTGCTCCAAAATTGTGCCCACGTACTCCAAGTATAAATTAAAGAAAAGCATAAAGTGAAAAAAGACAGAAGAGACAAAAGTACCATCCACGTCTACATCCTCATCATCAAATTCAAATTGGAGAGAAAACAATATTTTATCCATACTTTATTAAAGGCCTAATCTGTACTGGTTCCACACGATGCATTGTGTTTCTCCCATCCGTTATTCACCATGTTTGCAGACTCAAGACCAAAATTGTTTTCACTATCCCAATAGCTTAATATTTAAGGACATCAAGGTACTTGTCATTCCATGTTTGAAACTCCTCTTCTGTGGGCTAGTCAAATGTGATGATATTGTCAGCCTTTTGCCTATAAGGAGCATATTTAGTGACAACTTGATTTTCTTCCTTATCAAATTATTTCAAAGCAACTCCTACCTAAGCAAGCATGTCCATATTCTTTTTTAGCATGCTCATATATGCTTCCTTACAAATCTTGGTTGCTTGATTGGATATTACCTCATTTTCCTCCTTTTTCCATTCCTGCAGAGATTTAATATCACCACTGTCTTTCAATATATCGGGTAGGAGACCATGATTCATTTCATGAAAGCTCTTAACCAACTCCCTTATTTTAGCCTCCAACGACTCATTTTTTCCTTGGAATTCTTGAATTCCATTCACATTTCTAATGGTGGGTTGTATCATCGTAGGCTTATCCACATCATGTTTGGATCCTATAACCATTAACCTCAAGTCTTTGTAAGGAAAGCTTAGGTGTGGAACAAACTCTCCTAACGTCAAAACCTTAGGGAAGAATGCAGAGTTGACTTTAAATTTTCAATTACAGTCCAATTAAGATACTCATGAAAGAAATAACTGAAACAGAGAAATTAACATACACAGATGAACACCAGATTTACGTGGGAAAACCCTTATGGGAGAAAAACCCACCACACCAAGAAAAGCCTCTTTGTATTATAGTAAACAAAATTACATACAGAGTTCAGACTTAACTTTCTGATGTCAATTTACAACAGCAGATTCAATGATCAACCTTGTACAAAACATCCCAGTTACAATGCTCTCTGAATTGAATTCACACACACTGATCACACATCAAACTATCCATCGAACTAAACATCATCTTCAATTTCAGAGTATATCCATGTCATTCATGGTCTGTTGATCTTCCTCACAAGAATGGCTACAACAATCCAACTACTAGCAGTTCACATTCTGCTTCTCTGATTGGTCAAAAACAAACCATGTAGGATAGTCATTCAGTCAAGGCATTCAAATTGTCTCGCATGTTGGTGAGACACTAGGTTGTGTCTCCCCGATTCCATAATGCCCGACTGTCGTTATCGCCCAGAGTCATCACCATCGACAAGATTCATATCGAGTCCAAACTTTTTGCCCAGACTCACTCTGTCGCTAAGACATCATATTGATATCCACTGCAGAAGCATCAGCCAGACTATTGCTATTGGCGAGAGGTCATACCGAACGCTAATCCATCTTGTGCAGATCTATCGATGAGACAAGTGCTATCAGCAAGAGTTCTCACCAAAAGCACCTACCTATCAGCGAGAGAAGACTTATCGCTAAGACTTCACACCAATGTTATATACCCATCGGCGAGACCACAACTATTGGTAGGAGATCATAGCGGAAACACCAACCTATCAGTGAAACCACATCCATCGGCAAGAGTTCTTATCGAATGCAAATCTGCTAGCCAAGAGTTTCCCTGAAGACATCCTTGTGAATAACCGTCGGCGAGACATACACTATCAGGATGAGTCATTTTGAAAGTTCACATCTCTCCCCAACTCCACTCGTCGCCAAGAGTCTCCCTGATGTCCAATAGAAACCAAATTGTCGGCAAGAGATCTCCCTAGGCGAAGAGAGGTAGGAAAAATCACAACGATCGAAATGTCTTGTCGATGACTCCCGTCGAAAAGACAGAAACAATGTCTCGATGACCTAAGCATTTCCAAGATTTACAACACTGCTGCTAGTTGGTAAGACATTCAGAGGGTCTCACCGACTTTTCTCTTTTAGGAGTTTCATGCTAGTAATATTGAGGCACATTTTCCAACAATCTCCCACTTGAAGAAGATCTTACTGACATCTCCAGAGCACAACATAACTACTGAAATTCATGGGCACGGAGGCCCATTGAACTAGCACACCACCTGAACTTTTTTGTGCTCACTGGCTTCGTCAATGCATCTGCAACATTCTCTAGAGTATCCAATTTTTCTAAAGAGACCTTTCCATCCTCCACCATATCTCGTACAAAATGATACTACACATCAATATGTTTCATCCTGGCATGGAAAGTAGGATTTTTTGCCAAACAAATAGCACTCTGACTGTCACAGTAAATTTTCATTTGTCCTGCATCAAAACCAATGTTAGAACACAAATGCTTTAACCAAATTGCTTCTTTACAGGCGTGTGTTGCTGCCATGTATTCTGCCTCTATAGAGGACAAAGCAACTACAACCTGCCGCTTACTCATCCAACTAACTACACCACCATTCAACATGAAAATATATCCACTGGTGGATCTTCTGTTGTCAATATCCCCTACCCAATCAGAATCCACATAGCCTCGAATGCTAAGAGTCCTCTATGATTCAACCAAATTCCCATGGTAACACAAAGCATATTCTGAACTGCCCCTCAAATATCTAAATACCCTTTTCACAACATCCCAATGTGTCCTTCCAGGATTTTTCATATAGTGACTAAGAACTCCCACTGCTTGGGTAATGACTAGCCTTGCACAGACCATTGCATACATTAAACTGCCAACTACACTAGCATAAGGCACTCTGGTCATGTCCTCTATCTCAGTAGGAGATTTTGGACAGTTTTCAATAGATATCTTTGTTCCCTGCAACACTAGAACAACTAGTTGCTTGTAGTCAGTCATACAAAATCTCTCCAGAATAGTATTAATATACTTACTCTGACTGAGCCAAAGTTTTCTACTCTTCCTGTCCCTGGTTATTTCCATTCCTAGAATATACCTGGCTGCACCAAGATCTTTCATTTCAAACTTTGCAAACAACTGAGACTTAAGATCATAAATCATTAAATTACTATTTCCTATTTCCATCAACAACATATCATCAACGCAATAATAAGAACACGATCATTTTCAGCTTTGTAGTACACACAATGATCAGACTTTGATCTTACAAATCCCAATGACAAAACAAAAATGTCAAATTTCTGGTACCACATTCTAGGAGATTGTTTTAATCCATACAGAGATATTTTTAACTTGCAAACCAGTGTTTCTTTACCTTTCTCCACAAAGTGCTCCGGTTGGGACATATAAATTTCTTCTTCAAGGTCACCATGAAGGAATGATGTCTTCATGTCCATCTGTTCAACCTCTAAGTCATATGCTGCTGCAAGTGACAAAAGGAATCTGATAGATGCCAGCTTAGCTATAGGAGAAAAAATTTCTCCATAATCAATTCCCTCTACCTGGGAATAACCCTTCGCAACTGACCTCACCTTATACTTTTCCACACTGCCATCCAGACCTATTTTCTTTTTAAATACCCATTTGTAGCCAATAGCTTTTCTGCCTTCAGGCAAGGCACCAAACTCCAAGTATCATTCTTTTCTAATGATACCATTTCTTCATTCATGGCTTCCAACCAAGAGTTTGAATCAGACATTCTAAATGCCTCTTTCATAGTCCTAGGCTCATCAGTGCTAGAAATTAAAGTATAAGCACAAGTACAATCTAACAAAGAAAACCCATACCTA
>VDFB02270651.1:43006134-43086975 GCA_007258455.2 Sequoia sempervirens
TGACTATCTCCATGGTTATAGGTTGTGCCATAAAATTAATATTACTAGTAGAGCACTGATGCTTCATACTATATCATTACAAAAAATTGTCATCATTGAAAGCAATTTAAGGAGGGTGAAAAACTAAAGGACACAACTTGTAGCTAAGGGTACTTGGATACTTTCTCACATGTTCAAATTTTCCTTTACATAATAGTATGGGATCTAAGTGATTCTTTGAGAAATATGGTACTAAAAGTGGATTAAGTAATGGGTTTTCACAAAATACAATATCTAGTTAGTTCATTTCTTATCCAAAGTGTTGTCATTCCAACTACTCAAGGAGTTTGTAATACAGTTGAATTAATTGTAACTCTCAATAAGGTGAAAAAGGATGTCGAAACATATGATGCTTGTGAAGTAGTGAATTCACTAGTGTATTCTCCTTGGGAAATGAGTCAAAGTTCACTAATTCAAGACCATCTTGGGATGACCAAATTTAATGAAAAATGTGAGATTATGTCTTCCCAATAATTAATAGGCGACTAGAAATGTACAAAATCAAATTTTCATGAATTAAGATATGCAAATCACTCTCACAAAGGGAAGAATATCTTAGATCAATCTTTCCTTGAGGGACTTGAAGACCATGTTGCACCTAAAAGTGATCGTATGGATTATGATTCATTTGTAATTTTGGGTTGTGGATAGAATTTGGATTATATAGGATCGATAGACTAATGGGATGGATGACATTGGTTTGTGTGTGTGGGGTAGCCTATAGCTAGGTACCAATGACAAGGGATTATGGGAGGAGAATATGAAGTGGTAGGATGGATTTATGGATGGAGGATAGGAAGACAAGGATTGGGAAATGGAGTAACTATGGGATGAATGGATTAAGGTTTTGGATATAGGATGATAGGAATTATTAGATGGATAGAGGATGATATGTGATCTCTAAGGACTATGTCTCAAAGGAATAAGATGCCCAACTCTAGATAAGTCGTGTATGATGAGGTACTATTAAGTTTATAATAGGATGGATGATAGGATGATGGGAGGTTAAGGGATATGAAGCTGTATGGAAGGATTAGATGGTATGAAGCATGAGTATAATGAGTATTGATATTATGGGTGGGTAAGACAAATGAATTAGAGGTGAGGAAATATGGAAGGATATGATGATAGAGGGATGAAAGTTACAATGAGGGAATACATTCCAAGAAGTGTTCAAAGAATGTATGGATAGTTTCCCCTATCTTTATCAAGATCTAAAGGAGGGTGGCATAATTGGTATGAATAGGATTAATGGATATGATAGGTAGGTGGGGTGGAGGGGATGATGGATAGGTATAAAAATGAAACTTTCCCTCAAGTGTGGAGAGAAAATGGATGGGGTGACTTTTCATCATGGTACTTGCCCAAGATGCTTGTTTCCTATGTTTTCACCATTAGACAAATACTTTTTCTTTACAATTTTTTTTATTTTTAGAGAGGTTTGTAGATGTTGGATGAGAGGAGGAGGTATTAGGTGGATGGAGATTTTAATTCTATAGTAGGAGAGAAGATGGAGGACTCAAGCATTTACTTCCATACCGAGTGTAGAGCTTCCCCTATATTTAATTAACTGATGTATATAACATACATACAAATTAACGAACCTACAGATCCCAAATTAAGTAGTTCATTATTCTAGAGGCGCTTCATTAAATTATCAACCATAGAACCATAATCTTGAGATGATGCTGACACTATATGTGCAGTTGAGAATCTTAAACCTCTTAATAAATTGTGTATAGACAATTGAACTAAAGCGAGTTCATCTAAGAATACTTGAGTTGAATTAACTCCTATGTAGGAAACATAGTAAGTGAAACCTAATTGTTGTAACTACAATAACTGCTATAGGTGACTATTCTTTCATAGAATGTAACTAATGACTCTATATGCTACAGTGTGACCAAATTCAACTAATTATTAATGGTATTCAACATAACCTAAATCAGAAATTATAATTTATAATATATAATATGGCTTTCAACATAATTTAAATAAAAAATTACAATTCAAAAATTACAACAATCTAACTAATAATATAAGCTAACATGGATGATGTAGTACCTCAAGTGGCCCTTGCTTGAGCTACTCCAATCCATAATATCTCCATTCAAATATTAACTTAAAAATTCATGAAACTGAAGTATCATTCTTTATTTTAATTCAAAATACACCAATAATTTCAAAATAGAGTATAACAAGTCTTATGTTCAATATATTTTATGCAAAAATCTAGCTAGTCAATCTCTCACAAGATCATCAATATATATAGGGTTTGTGAGAGTCCTCTTATTTCAAAACTGAAAACAAACTACGAGCAACTATCAACTCTTCCAAAAATGTAGGAAGAGGACCAATTCTTAGCTTAATAGAAAAATAATAGCAAGTAGAAGTAAGAGTGTAAGAGTCTGATAAGGACTCTACACCAATTAAGAAGAATGTTATAACTAGAAAGCGTTTCTAATAGGGTAGACTTTATTATAGGTTGCTATCCCTTATAAAACAAGCCTCTTCTTCCTCCCATGATTTATTGAAAAGATAGAATAAGTCATGAATAGTCATTTCACATCCTCAAACCATCGCCTACATCATCTTTGGGAAATATTCACATGTTGAACCGACATCCTTCTGTTGTGGGTTGACAAGTTCTTCATTGTAGAGGTTATTCTTATTCTGAAGGAATTTTTCATTATTAACAACTATAATTAATCATAAAATTCTATTAAATTTCATAAACATTCAAAGATCACACACTCATTAAGTAAATATATCATCTTCGATGCTTTTAAATACTTAAAGTATATGGAAAGGTTTAAAAATGTCTTTGAAACTAAGTATAAATGTATACATGTAAAAATGACCTAATGCATATCACACATCCTGAATGATAATTTTCATTATTAACATCATTATCACTAATATCATTGTGTTTCACCTCATTTACACCATAAACCCTATTTTCTTCTATTAATTGATTTATCTTTAATTATTTAATCAATTCACCATTTCATCATTAATCTAACTTTTTTTCCTCTTGATTAATTAAATAAACATCAATTATTTAACTTTGTTGCTAATATACCCTATTCATCTAAATCAATTAAATTGTTATCACTTAATAATTTAATTAAATCACTTTCCCCTCTCTAAACCTAAATAATTAAATTAATTATCTAAAATCATTCAACATAGTCAACAAACAAATACAAATTTATTTGTTAAAGTCAAACATGACTTGCACGTTCATCTCCTAATATTAATTAATTATCCTCACCTTCTTTTTGATTGAGCAGATCACAATCACTAATTTCTCACTCTAATTGGTTGAATAAATAATCTATTATCCAATCCCCCTAATTTATTTAATCCCATCAACCAATCCCACTAATTTCTTCAATCCCACTAACCACTCAAATTAGCTTTCCCAATCCCACCAATTATTCTAATCTAAAACCACTAATTCTTCCAATCTATTTCCTCTCAATGGTTTTGAGCCATCAATCATGATTTTTCGTTCATCTGGAAATATGAAATCTATAAAACACTCTTATACCCTCGCATAAATCATCTAGAATTTATATAGCAAAGAGCTAAACAACTGATTCTTGAGCATATTGAGAATTGTTACCCTCTTCTTCTAGATCACCATTATCAACACAAATTGAAGCTTTTGCAACAACAACAAATGGAGGCTTTGCATTGACTTGAGCAATCCAACATCCAAATGTCAATACAAGTACAACTTCAACATGGGATGGTATAGCTTTTAAGGTTTTTGAATTTAATTTATGTTATCTTTAGGATTACATTGTTTGTTGATTTAGTTATTTTAGAACTTCATTTCATGAGTATGGTTGAAATTTAATCTTTTTTGAATTGATTTGTTCTAATTCATTGTTGTTTTCCTTATGCTATTTTCCCCCCTTACGACATTTGGCATGCTCAGTGGGACCTTAGTCATTAACGTTAACATTTTATTTGAGCTTGATAAGTAGTTGCAGGTTCTCGGTCACGTACGCCTTTTTGAAGAATCACTTTTTCTAACTACAATGTTTTCGCTCCAAACCTGAATGTGTTTGTCACTTCTGTATTATCACTATTGATCCAAATATGGTTTCTATTGACCTAAACTTGTCCACTTTTGCTTAGAATGGCTGTTATTGACATTTTTGTGTTGCAAGTTTTTGAACAGGGTTATCTTAACTGACATTTACAGAGCTTCTTTTGACCTAGACAAACCCGCTATTGATCTAAAAAGTTCTGCTGCTATCAATAGAAACAACTGTTATTGTCCTAAACACAAATTTTCCCTTGTAGAAATATGGTACATTTCATGAGAACGACTAACAATTTGATTGTAGAGTTGGTGAATAGACCAAGGCCATTTTAGTTTTTAAGCTTTCGAAGTTAAAACAAATTTCAATTGGTGTTTTTAAAAATAAACCTATAATTCTCACATTTCAATTGGTGTTTTTAAAACTGAACCTACAAGTCTCACATTTCAATTGGTGTTTAAGAATTGAACAAGATAACTCACATGTTTCTATTGGTGCTTAAAAATGAACAAGAAAAATATCATATTTTGCTTTGGTGCTTAAAATTGAACAAGGAAAGTCTCATATTTCACTTTGGTGCTTAAGAATTGAACAAGGCAACTCACACATTTCAATTGGTGCTCGTAAAATTGAATGTTTTTCATTTCAACGTTGTTAAAAGCGAGCATCGTTTCATTTTTTGACCCTTTAAGACAAATTAACATGATTAGAAACATTTCATTTGGTGTTATGAAATTGAACAAATCATTTTTGATTTGCACATTGCTATATCTTGCTTGAAGTCTAAAACACTTTAAATTTGGTGTACTTAAAAATTGAATTGGTATCTTCACACACTTGAAATTGTGGGCTTAAAAAGAAACTGCTATGGATTGTATACTGTGTTCACAATGCTTGGAAAACTAAGTGTGTATCCTCTATGCTCACATATTTTGATGATCTTGGGTGACGAAAAGCACTTTGGGTTTCATAATCATTTACTTTTAGCATCACCTTTAGATTGGGTCTGCCTAAGAGACACATCCCAAGAGGAGAACTCAAAGGACTCAAAGTGGAATTTCCCTCAAGCTGCTATATAAATGATTTCGGTGAAAGACATGATTTAACTGGTATTAGCTTCGGCCATGTGGTGTCATTTAGAACAGGGAGGTACCTTTGCATATAAGTGCCCCTAGTAGGAGTGATCAAATTCTTAAGTGGCATACTGTGTACTCCTAGGTATTAGTCCCTTGAGTAGTGACTAAGAGCTTTAAAGGAGTTTTACCCACCTTTTACTTGAGATATTCTACTTGGAAACATGGTTCAATGCAAGAGATGTGCACCAAACTTTGAAGAACTCTACTCACCATATGAACTCCCTTGAATTGAGACAAAAATCTCCAGTTTGTATAAGATACTTGTAGCTTGCTAATTGTAACTTTCTGGGGAGAGGGTGATTGGGTCATCCTTCCATTCCTAGAGGCCCCTATCTGTCCATTCTTGAAAGAATTAAGTGTATACACTCATAAGGGTGTCCCTACCTTACTTTGAAGGAGATTCCAAGTTGCGGGCCTATGTGTGTCACCACTGGCCAATTTGACCTTAGGGATGATATTGCTTGATATGGTTCGATGTTGTTACCAGTTTAAACATAGGCTGATTTTAGCCCCTTATCATCAAAACATTACAATCAACTTTATACATTTTGATTGATATGCTTTATCACTTTTCAAATCTTAGACAATATTCTCAAAATAATCATACTAGCCAAAACATCTCAAAATTACAAAACTGTCCCAATTGCCATCATAGAAAATTGGAAACATTTGAATAGAGTGACTATTGCAGAAGTTTTACCATTGTTGACTTAAATATTAATTGCTATTTCTCATCACTTTTTCTATCCCTTGTTTATGAAAATCACTGTAAAAAAAGGGCCGCTTTTGAGAAACATAATCACTTTTGACCTAAATAGAGTCATTGTTGATCCAAATATTATTGTAGTTGACTTAAATTTTTCTCTCTATTGCTTAGATTTGTCACTATTATTGTCTTTGTTTTTGACAGTCACTGTCAAAACAAAGTCACTTTTGTTGAACTTGGCCATAATTGCCTTTGCATAAAATCGCTATTGATCCAAAACATTGTCACTATTGCTTTAATCAGGGAACACTATTGACCTATTTACAGACTGGCCTCAAAATTGTTAAAAAACAAATTAATTTTCAAATATTGGCCTCAAAATTCTATTTAGTTGTTAGAGAACATTATCAGACCTGTCAGTCAAAAACCAACATCACCATCCTTCATTTTAGACTTGTTTTACATAAGATTCGTAAAATATTTTGGACATCCACATTCATACCATAGCTTATCAAACTTTCATTCCACATCCCCAATTTGGAAATTAGAACATCAACCTAGTTTTAGGATTCAAATCAAACATAGCTTGGATTATCCTCTTGCTCTAGTTTTCTAAGATATTGACATTTGCTTGTAACCTCAAGGATAGTTCAAGTAGATCATCAACATATCCTCTAGAAAAGCAGAGTAAAATATCAGTCCAAGTTTTGTACATTTTGAGTCCCAAAATTAACATCATCTCAAAACATCCACCTAAACATCACTCATACTTTACAGTCTTGAGCATCACAAAATCCATAGAAAACCACCAACACCTTTGTTCAAAAAGGTTTCTTTTACATCATCTTCATTCATCAGTCTTTTTAAAATAGAAAATCCAAAAAAAAAAAAACACCATTCCATTCCATAGTTAGGAATCACCAAATTTCCCAAATTCTTGGGACTTGTTAATGACAACCACAAGTTATCAACACAAGAAAAGGATGGAAGCCAACAAAGGTAGTTCAAGTGCACCTATGATAAACACCACCAATGAGGAAACTTGACCATGGGGTTACAACCCAAATGACCTTGCAACTCCTCAAAGAGAACCCACATTCAAAGGAACACAAAACCAACCACCAAGTGATGAGGAAGTACTCCTTAGACACCAAAACATAATTGATAGTCAAAATTAACTTCCAAATCCTAAGGACATGATCATAGAAGAATATGATAGTGATGGGGAAATTACTAATGAGAAACTATTAGAATACTCCCAAGATCCTAAGAGGCAAAAGCTATGGACAAGATGCTTGGGAAGAATGCAAACTCATATTTCCTCTCGTTAACACAAAGTGGTGGTAAGCTACCCATAGAATTGAACGTGGACATTCTAAAAGATCCTAATCTTATTCTACTAGGAGATCAAATAGTAATTAGACAAGTACCAGAATTGACGATGAATCCCAACATACCACCATTATTTTCACAAAACAATGATCAACCTAAAATGCAACCCATGGATAACCAATTGTTTAGGCAACCATCCCAAATTGAGCAAGCAGTGGTAGCACAATAAAATCAAGGCAATACAACTCAAAGCATGCCACAACAAAACACTATGCAAAACACGAGAAACTTTCCAATGGACCAACAAGGTAGAAACCCATCACAAGGGAAATACATTGCACAACAAACATCCTATATTGACCCTTACAATTGTTAGAAACCAAGATCTGAAATGCAAACCAGAAAATAACTTGCGATTTCGACATCATGGGAAAAAGTTATGCCCGTTTTCGTGAAAATTGCTCCAGAAAGGCCAATCTGGCCTACAAGGCCCCTAGGGGGCTAATTTTTTTTCAGCCCTTGGTCCTATGCGCGACCAGGGGCTGGCGGGCTAGGGCTTCGGCGGAGCCCTTGGTCCTCCATAGGACCGCAGGCTGTGCTAAGGGGGGCTGGACGCATAGCACCCGGTCCCCCATAGAACCGACGGTCGCAGAAGGGAAAGCCCTCAGGGGCTGGCAGAGGGCCCCCGGTCCTCCATGTGATCGGGGTGGAGCATCAGAGGGGCTCGCGGGGGCTGGAGGCGGGCCGACTATGAAGGTCGGCGGTGGTGGCGGGAGCCTTTTGAATTGGGAGTGCTGGTACGAAAACCAAGAAATGCATTTAAAAAAAATTCTCAATTTTTGTGCCTCGGTCTACGTGCTGGGGAGGCCGTACGGCCTCCCTAGCAATTTTTGCCTTCCAGATCATCCTTCAATCCCGAAAAAAAAGGCGTTGAGGTTTTTGGGTCATGAAATGGGTGACCCGTTTATTGCTCAAACTACTCTAAAAATTGCACCTCCAGAACTTCCAAAAATCCTGAGCCGAACCCTCCGGTCATGCAAACGATGACCAAAATCTGCAAAATAAAAGCCAATCCTGACTTTTTCCAACGCTCTGAATCCAATGGTGAGGCCTGATCTGATCCAAGATGCTGCATAAATGAACTCAAGGCATGAAACCCTCGAGGAATCCTAAACAAACTCTGTAATGATTTTCTCAAAAATATGAGAAGGGGCTGCAAATCAAGGCTATGATACCATGTTAGAAACCAAGATCTGAAATGCAAACCAGAAAATAACCTTCCATAAAGAGAAAAACAAAAAAGCAAAGAGATTGCATGAAGATGTGCAAATTGATATATTTGAAGTACAATAATTACAAGAGATAATTTGCTTTATAAAAGCAAAGATGCATAACCCTAATCTTATCTTGAGCAACAAGATAGCTCAACAAGATAAGGATGAGAATAATTAACCTAGGAATTAAAATATTACCTAAGTAAAGTTATGCAAGTGCAAGTAAATATTAATTACACTAACAATAACAATGCACAATACCAACAAGGGCAATCCAAACAAATTCCATAACAAGGTGTACCACAAACAAACTATCAAGGTACCCTTCAACAAAATCCACAACAACAAGGTGTACCACAAATGAACTATCAAGGTACCCTTCAACGAAATCCCCCAGAACAACAAGGTGTACTACAAACTAACTGTCAAGGTACCCTTCAAAAAAATCCCCCACAACAATAAGGTGTACCATCAACACAATACCAAGGTACCCTTCAACAAAATTCACAATAATAAGGTGTACCATCAATGCAATACCAAGGTACACTTCAACAACATTCACAACAACAAGGTGTACCATCAATGTAATACCAAGGTACCCTTCCACAAAATCCATGACAACAAGGTGTACCATAAACACAATACCAAGGTACCCTTCCACAACATTCACAACAAGGTGTACCACCAATGCACTATTAAGGTACCCTTCAAAAAAATCCACAACAACAAGGTGTACCACAAATGAACTATCAAGGTACCCTTCAAAAAATCCATAACAACATAATGTACCCCAAACAACAAACTAACAAGGTACACATCATAAAGGTATCCCTCAACAACAACAAAAAAGCGTACCGCAAATAAATTACCAAGGTATACCTCAAACACAGTATCATGGTATCCCCCAAAATAAAAATCAAGGAGGACAACACAATTAATACCTAGGGGTACCTCAACAACAATATCAAGGTATATCACAAATTCACCATACCTCCAACATGCAACAAGGACCCAACATACCTTATACACAACATGGTCCTCAAGGTCCCATAGCTACACAATATCCCATTTATGACCAAAAAAATGTCATGGGACAACATAGCTACAATGTACAAAATCCTCAAGCAAGCATGCCAAACAATGACATAAATGTGTAACTACAAACACTCAATTAAAGAATATCAAACATACATATTGGAAAGCCAAAAAAGAGCTATGCTCTATAGGATATTGTTCTGTATCCTTTTGATCAAAAATTATCCATGGTACTTTTCCCTAAAGGATTTGAAATACTAAAATTTGACAAGTATAGTGGGAAAGGAGATCCAATAGAGCACGTGCATGAATTTTCAATATCTTGCATGGAACTACAATGAAATGATACCTACTTAATGAGGATTTTTCCATGAAGTCTCAATGGGCCCACTATAGACTAGTTCTCACGTTTACTACCATGTATTAGAAATTTGATGAGTTGTCAGATAAGTTTTTCAACCATTTATCGTACAACATAGAGGGTGATCCCACAATACTGGTTTACAATTTTTGGCCAAATTGGACATTAAATTGAATTTTTTTAACTAAATCTTCACTTTAGGGCACCTATAGTGGCTAAACCGTGAGGAATTTGAAGATTATGCAAACTAGTGATTTGTTACATTTTTTCTGTAGATTCTAAATATTTTTTTTTCAAATTTTTTAGAATTAGATTGCACTTCTTTTTCCATCTTCGAAAACTAGTTTTTAATAGTAAACACCATTTTTAAAGAGTGACGTTACTAGTTAACACATAATTTTTTCTCTATGAAGGATAAAATTCTATTTTTTTCGAATTTAGATTCATAACTACGATATCTAGTGCATGGAATTGGTTTCATAGCATTGCATTGAATATTTTTTTCTTAATTAAGTTTCAAAGTCAAACCAGTTACAATTCAGACATGATTTACTGGTTAAAACATAACTTTTTTTGTATGTATCAAAATTCAATTCTTTTTTTTTGTTGGATCAGGGATATCAATATCTAGTGCACTGATATTTTTTAATTTTTTTTTATAATCTACTATTTTTCCACATGTGTAAAACAAAGAGCTTGTTTTTTGGTGAAAACCTACATTCACAAGAAATAAAAAATAAATATAATAATAAAATTAAATATATTTAAAATTATACTTTTTGGGAAGCTTATTATAAGGACTATATACTTACAAAAAATAAATTTTAAATTTGATTCCCCAAAAGGTAAATCAAATCTAGTTTTTTATCAGCATTTTGATAGGTGTAAAGGAGACTCCGTTATAGGTATGGTTTAAAACTAGCAGGATTGGATCCAAGGGCGTTTGATCTAAAGTGGTTTGATCAAACCATCTTCAATTGGAATCCTTTAAATGGAACTTTTCAAGGCTTAAATCATTATATTTTCTAAAAATATGTGATTTCAGCAAAAATCAGAATGTCCCAAAAAGTGTAAACCATTATTGTGGGATCACCCAGAGCAAGACATTACAATCACTGATCTCTATAAAATTAAACAAAATCAAGGTGAATCATTTGCCTCATACCTACAAAGATGGAGACACAAAGCGAGCAAATGTAAATGGTCTGTTCCAGAGAAACAACTTGTAGGTATCCTTATCTCCAATGTACATGCAGATATCCATTACCAACTCACTATATTATGCCCAAGCAATTTTGAATAAACTATTGAAAAGGGTATACTCATCAAAAGAGGCCTCATTGCAAGGGGAGTAATCAAACTTTACAACCCAAAAGATCAACCTTCTACATCAAATGACAAACCCAAGATATAGGCTAAAAACAAAAATGTACCCAATGATGGAGTAGTTGATGCTAAGGTTGTATGGAACATACAAACTCCCAATGTACCACAAAATTAGGTTCAAACAACACATCAAGGCTATGCTCCAAGAAACCCATATAATAACCAACCCAATTATCAATAAAACAACCAACTCAGTTATCCTCAAAACAATCAACCAAACAATCAACAACAAAATCAAGGACAGGATAGCGAAAGGAGGCCACCTTGGTAATATGACCAACCACGAAGAAAATTTACTCCATTGGGAGAATCCCTTGAGGTGATTATGCATAAACTAGTTCAAAAGAACCTCATCAAGATTAATGACAGGGAAAAATATGAAGAACCTAACTTCAAACCTCCTTAGTATAATGAGAACGACCAATTTGAATTTCACAAAATCAAGGGGCATACTACCAACAATTGCATGAGGCTCAAGAACATCATGCAAGATTTAATCAAAAAGGAGAGGTCGACATAGAACACCGTCCTGGAAATAAAGACCTAAAGGTCTATAAGGATCGAATCCCTGACCATTCTAGGGGAAACAACAAAGGAAAAGAACAAGATTATTGTAAATCCAACTTTTCCTATGATGAACTCATAGGAAATATCTCTCATGATGATGATACCATCCAAGTTGTAACCATACTAGGTGGAAATCCTGAGTGCAACGTAACTACATGAAGAGGGAGAGTTACAATCCAAGGATCCCCACCCCCAGTAAAAGCCACAAGTAAGCCATCAAATGACTATAGCATTGTGGAACAACTTAAGAAAAAACCCGCCTTAATCTCCATCATAGAGCTTTTGAAGTTGTCACCAACACATAAAGAAATCTTGGAGAAAGCCCTTGTCAAAACCTTAGTCCCTAACGACCTCAACACAAATCAGTTTCAAGCCATGGTTGGTAATAACACCTCCACCCATCATTTAGTATTTTTTGAGAAAGACCTTCCACAAAAATCTTTCCATAATCAAGTTCTATATCTAGAAGTTTGTATCCATAAACACAAATTCAAGAGAGTTTCGATAGATAACGATGCAGGCCGCTTAAACATTTGTACCCTAAAATTAGTGAAACAAATGGGATATTCTAATGATGTCATAGATAAAAAAATGAGCATCACCATCAGAGCTTATGATGACATGGAGCAAAATTCAGAAGGAACAATCAAACTACCAGTGCAAATTGGACTAGCCATAGCAGAAATAACATGTCAAATGCTGGATCTCGAGCTACCATACAACCTTATATTGGGATGACCATGGATACATGCCTTACAAGCAATCCCTTCCACATTTCATCAGTGCCTAAAATTTCTTCCTGATAATAAGGAAGTTACCATATATGCCAACCCCAAGCCTTTTCATTATTGTGCTAAATTGGAGAAGTACAAAAAGATTTTGCAAATACCTAGCAATGATATATCTTTCCACTCCTTTTCATACATTGACCCATCATCCCTATCTTCGTCCTCCACTACAACTCCATTAACTGAACCACAAAAAATTGATCTAAGAATCCAAGTGCTTGACAAGGGCAGGAGGGAATACCATTTCAACCAATCCTTTTATATTGGAATGCTACCCCAAACACCTAAGACTTATGTAAGATTGAAAGAGATCACCCATGTTCAAGTTGTAACGATGATAGTCAAACCCACCATTTTTACCAAGTGGGGAGACATGCAAGATGAGGAAGTGTGTGAAGAAGACCTATATTTGTGGATCTATAAAGAAGGACATAAGACACCACTACCTCACCTTCTTATTGATCAGAGTAGCAAATGATATCAAATAGCCAAAAGCATGGGGTTCACTGGAAAAGGTGGCCTTGGTTTACATGGACAAGGTAGAAGAGAACCAATCATCGTGGAAAAGTGCCTAAAGAATCTTGGACTGGGTTATAGTTCATCTAATGTGATTACCTCAAATACTGAAAGCACCTCTTATGAGGAAGGAGCTACTTATACCAGTGTTGAGACATCGGATAATTGTGAATGTCTAGATGAATTCCTATATATCCAAAATATGTTTGAAAACCTCAATGTAAATAATTTCATTGCTGAACCTACATCTTAACCTACATTTGATAATGACCATATTGAAATGGATTCTAATGAATACAAATGGTATTCTTATGAATCTAGTGAGTATAACCTAGATACCTTATGGAGCCTTGATAAAATTGATGTCCCTACCATAGCATTTTCATTTCATTTTTCATAGCTTAATGTAAAATGGTTTCACCTGCAGTTGTTGCATATGTAAAAACTCTGTGCCAGTTATGTCACTCTAAGATTTCTTACTAGTTGTGTGAATTTATTTTCACTTACATATTATCAATATCCTTAGTTTTATAATTTTTGGGGGATTTGGTCCATGTGTTTGTATGCCATTTCAAGATAACTTCCATGAGTAATATTACATTAATGATATTTTTCTTTGTGTATATCGGTAATAATTATAGGACATGGGGGCCCACTTAACACATAAGCACCTTTAAGTATTTGTTTTTGGGGGAAGTGGGTAAGGTGAAAGAGAATGGCAAATATTTTTCCACCGCTTTGGGATTTTCTCTTTGCAGTTTATTTCCTTGTTGGCAAAGCTTTTGGAGCATGCTTTGCAAATATTCTTTATAACACTGTCATCTAGGTTTTTATCCTTGTCTTTATAGCACTGTCATCTAATGAATTATTTGGCTTTATAGCATTTTCATTGCTTCTCTTTTATGTGGAAGATTTTCTATTTGCAAGTGATCCTTGAACTATTGTGGGGTTGATCAACTCTTACACTAGCCCATTTGTTGGTAGAGTAAGAAATAGCATGCCATTGTTTTTTCTTTGATTGAGGTTGAACATCAAGAGGTTCTTAATGCCACTAGTAGAATTATTTGGCTTAAGAATATCTTCATTAAGCTTGGAATTCCTTTTCATAAGCCATAAATTAATTTTAGTGACAACAACCTCCATAAGATTTGTTGATACCAATGACATAATATCCTTGCATTATATATAGTTGATAGATTGGGACCAACATCATACACCAATTTCGGACACATTCCAAAATGATGAGGCTATTACTGAGTTCATGGGAATTAAAACCGATATACCACAAGGAGACCATAAATTAGGTTTTGTAATGTAGCTAGATCAAGGAGCATATTTTGGAGGTGATAGTACATCTTCTAGTCACAAAAATAAACTAAAAAATTTAAAAATAAAAAAAAGGTCCCCTAAAGAAAACCATAATGTGGCTTTATTGGATCAAGAAAAGAGAAAAACAAAGGACACATCTAAGGGTGAAAACATCTTTGAGGCACCTGAAGATGGAGGATTAAATCTCCCTACCACAAAATATCAAGAGAAATCAACACTCTTAGTTGAGGATTCTGAACCTATCAATGTGGGCACAACTGAAATACCAAAAATAACATATCATGTAGCATCATTGGATCCTAAGGAAAAGGTAAAATTATCGAAATTTATTAATGAGAACAAATTAAAATTTTCATGGACATATGCAAACATGCCAAGGATGGATCCTACCTTGGTAGTACATCAGCTAATATTGTTCCCTGGGGAAAAACCTGTCAAATAGAAGCTACACAAAATGCACCCACAAATAGCACTCTTAGTTAAAGTAGAACTTCAAAAAATTATAGATGTGGGCTTCATTAGACCCATCGACTATCCAGAGTGGGTATCTAACCTTGTACCAATGTTGACACCCACTGAGGGCATAAGAATCTACACCAACTTTAGGGATCTCAACAAGCATGCTCGAAGGATGAATTCCATCTACCCAACATTGACATGATTGTAGACTTAATTGTGGGACATGAAATGCTCTCATGCAGGGGAAACCTACCAACAAGAAATGACCACCATTATCCATGATATTTTGCATATCACTATGGAGGATTATGTGGATGACATATTAGCAAAATCCATCAAAATAGAAGATCATTTGGCTAACCTAGCAAAGGTATTTTACAGGCTTGAGAAATATAATCTATGGATCAATCCTAAGAAGTGCATATTCTCGAAGTGACATCCTAAAAATTGTTAGGGTACATTATATCTAGAAGAGGCATCAAGGTGGATCCCACCAAGGTAAAATCTATATTAGAAATTCCTCCTCCAAAAACATTGAAGCAACTGAGAAGTCTACAAGGTAAACTACAATCCATCAGGAGATTCATCGCATAGTTAGCAGACAAGTTCCATCCATACAAAAGGATATAGCAGACAAGGTATTCTATAAGGATTATTTACTCACTCCTCTAGTATTAATGCTTCCAATTCAAGATAAGGAAATGATCTTGTATGTATCTACAACACCACCAGTGTTAGGAGCTCTGTTAGCAAAACTAGATGATAATAACAAGGAAAGAGAAATATACTATATCAGCCGAACCCTGGTGGGATATGAATTAAAATATACACCCATAAAGAGAGTATTCCTATCTATTGTCTTTGTAACATAAAAGCCGAGACACTACATACTAAACAAGAAAGTAAAGCTGATATTAAAGGTGAATTCCCTAAAGTATGTATTGGAAAAGGTATCTCTAACAAGGAGGATCACTAAACTTGGGTAATGATACTTAGTGGGTTTGACATAGAGTGCATTGACAAAAAAGCCATAAAGGGACAAATAATATCAGATCAACTAGTAGAAACACTAATGGAAGATCATCAACCTCTAGTATCACAATTCCAAGATGAAAGCATACTTGTAATAGAACAATCAAGCCATTGGACCTTGTACTTTGACAGGTCCCACACTCAATATGACTTAGGAGTTGGTATCTAATTTATCACACCATAGGAAGATAGTATACCCAAAGCTTATTGGATTGCCTTTCCATGTACCAACAACATTTCTGAATATGAAGCACTCATCATTGGATTGAAGATGGATATAGAATGGAGGATAAAGGAACTACAAGTCTATGGAGACTCAATTGGTAATAAGATAGGTAAATGATGAATACCAAATGAAGGATGACAAGCTAATGCCATACAAAAGAATGGTAGATAGCTTCAAATAGTACTTTGTCATCATCACCTTTGAACAGGTTCCTAGAATCAACAATAGAGTAGTCGATGCTATGGAAACAATAGGCTCACTCCTTGACATTCCAAAAAACATTCATAAATATGAATTCCTCATGGAGCAACTACTTATACCATCATTTGATATCCCAGAATCCAAACTTGATTGTGACATTGCTGATCCTAACTTGCCATGGTACCAAGATACATTTTCCTATATACAACATGGTATCATACCCCCTAACTTAATGACAAACCAAAAGAAAACTTTTGTCTATGGAACTTATCGATTCACCATCTTAGGAGATACCCTATACAGGAAAAGTCTAGACAACACATTACTTAGATGTCTCAATGTGGATGAAGTGCAATCCACTTTACAAGAAGTGAATGAAGGTGTTTGTGAGTCTCACACTAATGGACCTAATGTAGTACAAATTGTTTTGAGAACAGGGTATTATTGGCCCTCAATGGAACAAGAATCCATCCATTTCTCAAGGAAATGTCGCCAATGTCAAGAAAATAGTGATCTTGTTCACACACCAACACAAGACCTACGACCTATAACAACACCATGGCCTTTCTCGTAGTGGGGATTATAATTGATAGGTAAGATCTCTCCTGCTTCATCCAAAGAGAATAAGTTCATTATCATTGCAGCAAAATAATTTACAAAGTGGATAGAATCCATCCCATTAACCTACATTACAAGAAAGAAAATATCCAAGTTCATCTTGAATTATTTGATCTATTGCTATGGAATTCCCTAAACTATCATAACAGATAACAAAACCCCATTCAAGAACCAAGATTTCCATGAAATTTGTTCAAAGTTTTCTATTCAACACCGATTCTCGACCCCATACTATCCCCAAGGAAACGGTCAGGCTGAAGCATCCAATAAAACCATTCTAAAAATATTGAAAAATATTGTTAATGACGCTAGTCATGATTGACATTTGTAGCTAAATCCAACCTTATGGGCTTACTGAAATAACATTCACACACCTATGAGTGTCACACCTTTTTCCTTGGTCTACAGATTTGAAGCAATAATCCCCTCACTGCAAGTATCCCTAAAAGGCATGGTCAACAAGGAGGAATATCAGGTATCTATATTGAATGAGTTGGAACTCATAGATGAAAGGAATTTGAGCATGTTAAACCATCTCCAAGTTTATTAGAATCAGCTCAAACGAAGCTATAACAAGAAGATTAAAAATAGAAACTTTGAAGTTGGTGACCTAGCGCTAAAAGAGAATCAAAAGATCTAGCTAAATTAGGATGGGAAAGGGAAGTTTGAACCAAAATGGTTAGGACCTTTCATCATAAAAGCAATCTATGACTTAGGGGAATATAAATTGGCTACTCTTGAAGGAGAACCTTTAGAAAAACCTCTGAATAGCAACCATATCAAAAGGTTTAATACTTGAGCGCATTATAATATCATCAAGAAAAAAGCTAAAAAAGCAAAAAAATCATAAAAATAAAAAAAGAAAGAAAAGTAGTAAAGAGAAATAAAACATATTTTAAGTGAAAACAAGCTTGTGGCGCTTCTAGGACCAGTACCGTAGTGAAAGCCTAGTAAACATGTGCTACATTTGAATAAGACCTAAACCTCTATCTATTAGCACTATCTATAACATTTACCCCATTCATCCCATGATAAAACGTGTATCCAACCATGGCTCAATGATTGATCAAGCTTTGAACCTCACTGCACCATCAAAATCTATCTCCCCTAACAAATGTAATCTTATCTTGAACTGGGGGAAACTTCCTAAAAATGGTAGCAGATTGGATCTTGTAAATCTCATCACGGTCAAAAACCATAAAAATAAAATAAAATCCAGAAAACAAACAAAATAAAAAAACATCAAAATCCTAAAAAACATTTTATGCTTTGAGTCATATAGTCAAAATACGTGGTCTCTATGTGTATAATGTAGGTAAGGCTAATCTCTAATCAACCCCCAAGGCCCTAGGTCAATCCCCTTAGGTGTCTGTCATGGTCCTTAAACTTAATAAAAAATCCAAAAACATTAAAAAAATCAGAAAAGTAAAAAACATACTCCTATCAAACAAGCAAACTACAAGCCTCTACATGTATAACGTAGGCAAGGCCATCCCTGATGAGCCCCTGAGGCCCTAGGTTAGTCTACCAAAAAAAATTAAAACATTCAAATTTCTTATCAAAATCCAAAACATTCATAAAAAGTCAGAAAAACTCCAAAAATAAGTGTCAGTCAATACAGTCGAACTACAATGTCTTTGCATTCATCACGTAGGCAAGGCTAATATCTGATTAGCCCCCGAGGTACTAGGTCAGTCCCTTTATGTCCCCCTAATTATCTCTAAATTTCTCAAAAACAACCAAAACAACATCAAATAACACATAAAATTACAAAAGGTCCTATCTACATTGTCACCCACCCAAAATAAACTTCCCATTCATAATAAACAATCATCACCTTCAACCTTTGATAAAGCAATCAACAAACAAAACAAGCATTGGAATCTAAAAATATCCAAGAAAAAGATTAAAATGACTAGATCACTACCAAGATGAAACAACGCCTAAAGTATTAACTACCTACCTATTGATAATTCATCATCAACATCCTAACATATGTCTTAAAGGATAAAACGTTCCTACAATAGACATCACTAATGGATAACATCCTGAAACATCAAACAACTATGGCAAGTGATACTACAACATTTTTTATCTTTTTTATGATCTTATCTTTTTGATTTATCTTAATATCATGTTCCTAGGATCTCTTGATGATATCCATAAGGATTTAGAGAGGAAGGAAGGGTGATATTGATCATCAATTTTTGTTTATTCTATTTGTTAGATGGTTTTGTGATACTACCATGGCGAATACTTGCTTTGTTCTATGTATGGAAGTAAGTTTTGAGGAAAATCGTGGAGCAATTGCATGTTAGGTACTCCATACCTCTTTGTGTAACTAGTATGAAATGGTTCAAAACTTCTCACCCATACACTCTAAATAGGGTTTCTGTATGTCTGGTATGAGCACTTGAATATTCTTTGTTTGTAGAGTCAAAGTCCATACAATAGATACAGAGCCACCTCGGTTATTAATACCAAAGTGTATCGTGTTTATTTTCTACATCAATAAGGATTGCTAAAAATACAAAGTCTCTATGAAAGCAAATCAAACTCATCAATGACTAACAAAATCAATTTTCTTCTAAAAATCCAACTAAATGCTTCTTCTAACTAACAACTCCATCCTGCATCACAAAATAATTAGTACCACATACATCTTGCATCCACAAACTCATCAGTGCATATCATGACCATCATAAACATACATCCATCCATATCATATACATACATCAGAAAATAACAAAAACATGAGAATATAATATATAAAATCATCCATCCATACATCTCATATATATCGCATCAGTAAATACTAAATAATCAACACATATAAGCATCCATAATCATCCATAAGAATCTCATAACACATAATAAAGTCGAATCGAACATGGTATATAATATATCATAAAAAATGGATAATGTCATGTACATCAAATTTCATGTGTGATACAACATCGAAGGAGATCAAGATAAATACAAATATACAAGGCCTTAGCTGGGTCGATGAATGTATATACAAAATATGTCTATATAAGTCTCTGATACAATACATATAAAAGATCATAAACAAAATTGACCCTGCTAGCCATCCGACGGTGGAGATCTAGGTTGATGCTGGCTATGATGAGGGGATAGCTGTGGGATAACTGAAGACTATTTGATGGGATGCCCACCCAACTTTACACTTGTAGCGGTGCTCGGGTCACCAAATCGTGGACTTTTATGGGCTTTGGGAACAAATTCCTCATACAAAGTCTGATAATATGTGCATTGTTGTAAAAGCATATCTTGCTCAGCCTGATACTGGGCCAAGGGAGTGGAAGAGGCCAAGGATATCTCCGCTGCCAATCTATGCTGCCTCTTAGTAGCCAACTCTTGTCTCAATGAGTCTCGCTCCTGGAAAAGGGTATCACACTATGCTCTCAGTGTATCTCTCTCTATATTCATGATCAAAACTTGGGCATCAACGACCTATCACCACATAATCTCAACATCCCTCTCTACTCTAATTGCATCCCTATCTGCTGTCATCTAAGCTAGTTGAGCTATCATATCCCCCTATGGGTGAGGATCCTGAGGAGCATGTGGTCCTTGCTGCTGCTGTTGCTGGCCATCGCATTGTTGGTAATGTTGATCTTGTACATGTTGCAGATGCTCATGAGAAATCCTAAGATGTTGTCTATATTCATGTTGGCACCCAATATGACCTTTGCAAACACCCAACACTGGACCTCCAGGAGGCATGATCAATCTCAAAGGCCTGTGATGGGCCCACCAACCATCAAATTCATGAGTCATCCTGGGATCTATGAGACCAACTGCCCAACCCCATGGAAAATTTCCCAAAGCTATAAAAATTACCATTGCTATGCTAGAATCAACATGAGGCCTCCATGCGGTCTCCTCCGGTGTAGTGCATCCAAACATGGCAATGTAATCATTAGCTAGCCGAGTCTAGCACTCCCCAAACTGTCTCAGTGCTATGTCTGGTAAATATCTCTCAATAAGGAGAATAGAATGACCGATCAAAAGCTGGGTCTTCCTATAGTAGACTAGCTACTCCTGGTAGTCCAACCATGCCTCACAGTCTCTATATGGCTGCCATATAAAATATGTCACATCATAATTTTTTTCCCTCCAATAAGACAATCTACTAGGTTGAGTATAATGTAGATAATCATGGTACTGATAACCATAGGGATCATGAGCATTCGTGTATTGCATGCCCTTTGGTTGAGTAATCACTATCCTCTCCCAAGCCCAAAAATGCAATAAATTAGCTCTAATGGATATACAACTACCACCTCTGTAAACGACCACATGCATATCTTTGTAAAGGTGGGTCAACACACATTGACCCCAAGCATACATTGTGGCCTCCTCCATCATCTTCTCAATAACAATACCCCAACCAATAGAGAACCTCTAGCCCTCTCATCGAGCATTAGAGGTCCAGTGATCAAACCTTCCAGGATGAGAACCATAGGATTGCTAACATTAGAAAAGGACCCCAAATCGATCTCAAAATCAACAACCTACAACTACTCCACACCGAGTAACCTCTCCATCATTGAGGTACCCCTCCAAACATTATAATCAATCAACTCACCATGAATGGGGATCCTCAGAATCCTCCAGACGTCCTCTAAGGTAACTATACACTCTCTAGTAGGCAAATGAAATGAAGAGGTCTTGAAATGCCACTTCTCTACCAAAGCAATCATCATGGCTCGATGAGCCTTGAGCAGTGACATGTGAGAAATATATTGTAAACCGATGGCATTGAGAAAGTCTCTTTGAACATCCTCAAAAGTAGCTAACCCGTCCAACAATCGAGGATGTCGCTCTCACATAGACAAAGGCTTAAGGATAACATACAAACATTCAACTCACAGCGTCAAGATTTTCAAGAACTTCAAACTAAAACTAAACATTGCAAATCAGTATTTTGGAGCAAAAGAAAACTTTTTCTAAGAAAATCGTGCCCATATTTTGTAATAGCACCCATATTTTTCAATAGCAAGCATATTTTACAATAGCGCACATATTTTGCAATAGCACCCATATTTTGCAAAAGCGCTCATATTTTGCAATAGCACCAATATTTTTCAATAGCACACATATTTTGCAATAGCACGCATGTTTTACAATAGTGTACATATTTTGAAAAAGTGGCCATGCTTGTCAAAAGTGACCTTAATAAAATGACAATAGCGTTCAAATTTGGCCAAAAGCAAATTTTTTCCTAAACTACCGCTATTGCCTAAAAATCGTTTGAGCATTAATTAGAAGTACAAAAAATGACGAAAGAAAAAATTAAAGACATATGTACTGGAGCCCCTATGCCAGCTGGCTATTGGTATACTCTGACTGCCTCCGTCCTGTGTGGAAATCCTAGAACTTGAGGCATTGTGAGCTGTCGTCTACAGAAGGAAATCTCACAAAAAATCTAGAGGCAAGAAATTCTCAAATCAAGGAGTGTAAATGAGGGGTAGTTTCAACCTAATTTACCACTTACACCCCCAAACCCTAATTTTTACTCTAGGAACCCCTTCTAGGTCAATGTTGAGAACACCTATATAAATTCGGAACCCTGAATGCGAGCCCTAAGCCTATTTTTTCATATTCTACACATCTGAGCTACATTGAATACCTTTTTGCGAGCCAAACAAAAAAATAACTTTTTTGGCCAACCTCTCGAGGAGGCATAGTGGGGCATATTAATTTTTTTCAATTATGATCTAAACATCAAATTCTTTAAAACAAAGCAACCAATACTTTGTCTCAAAGAGGGGAAAAATGTGGACATGTAAAAATGACCTAACACATATCACACATCCCAAATGACATTTTTTCATTATCGACATTATTATCATTAATATCATTGCATTTCACCTCATTTGCATCATAAACCCTATTTTCTTCTATTAATTGAATAATCTTTAATTATTTAATCAATTCACCATTTCATCATTAATCTAACTTTATTCCTCCTGATTAATTAAATAAACATTAATTATTTAATTATGCCACTAATATACCCTATTCGTCTAAATCAATTAAATTGTTATCACTTAATAATTTAATTGAATCACTTTCCCCTCTCTAAACCTGAATAATTAAATTAATTATTCGAAATCATTCAACATAGTTAACAAAAAAATAAAACTTTATTTGTTAAAGTCAAACTTGACTTGCACATTCATCTCCTAATATTAGTTAATTATTCAATTAATTAATTATCCTCACCCTATTTTTGATTGAGCAAATCACGATCGCTAATTTATCACTCTAATTGGTTGAATAACTCATTTATTCTCCAATCCCACTGATTTTTTCAATCCCATCAACCAATCCCATTGATTTCTTCAATCCCACTAACCACTCAAATTGGCTTTCCCAATCTCACCAATTATTCCAATCTATTTCCTCTCAACGGTTTTGAACCATCAATCATGATCTTTTACTATTGAATCTTGATCATTCATATGGAAACATGAAATATATAAAACACTCTTCTACCCTCTCACAAATCATCTAGAATTTACAGAGTGAAGCGTTGAACAACTGATTCTTGAGCATATTGAGAATTGTTACCCTCTTCTTCTAGATCACCATTATCAACATGAATTGAAGCTTTTGCAATAACAACAAATGGAGGATTTGCATTGACTTGAGCAATCCAACATCCAAATGTCAATACAAATACAACTTCGACATGGGATGGTATAGATTTTAAGGTTTTTGAATTCAATTTTTGTTATCTTTAGGATTACATTGTTTGTTGATTTTGTTATTTTAGAACTTTATTTCATGAGTATGGTTGAAATTTAATCTTGTTTGAATTGATTTATTTTAATTTATTGTTGTTTTCCTTATACTATTTCCACCTTTACAATAATAAATAAGATAAAAACATGAAACTAAAGCAAGGAAATTGGACATTTCTAGGGCTCAACATTCCCCCAACTTGGCTTTTTGCTTATCCTCAAGCAACTTAGGGTCTCTAGTTGTATTGAAATGTGACTTCCTTGTAGTCCATCATGCTAGTAACCCCTTAACCCTGTTTTAGGTAGAACCCTTTTTGATTTATTATTTTCTCCCATCTAGCCCACTTTGTTGCCCCTATCTCTTCTCTTCTTATTCTTATCTAGCATGGAATTAGAAACAAGAGAAGAGTAGGATGGAAAGTTAAGGAGAACTATATGATATGATTTTCAAGGGAGGCTATCATATATTTGTAAGCTCTTTTAATTGCTACCAAGTAGTTGAAGACTAAATGAGGCTCCTTCTTTTTAGCTCTGGTGTTAACTCCTTCCATTTGTCTTGAGAGAAGTTAAGTGCTTCTCTCCCTATACCTGGGTACTAGTTCTTAATACCTTTTATAGTCCTTCTCCCTACATTCCAAAATATTCTTCTTCACCCATCATCTTTCTACTAGGTCAATCCATTCCTCTACCATCCCTCTAGGATCTTTTTCCTCTGATCTGATAAGAAGAGGAAATTACTTGTAACTTTCCTCTTTGATGTTCATTCCTAATGAATAAGGCCATTTCCTTTATTTGAAAATCTTCGATAAAGATAAGTGGGTTCCAATGTCATAGGGAATGGCCAAATTATGCAAGTAAAATTCACAAAATTTGTCTTGCATATTTCGGGTGGCCTATTGGTATGCCTCTAAAAACAATGTAGGTGAAGAAAAGGAAACTGGTAGGTTGTTGATTAACTAACTAATAAGAAAGCTTAAAAATTTCTCCTACAAATATAGGGTGTAAACCCCAATAAGCAATTTTCATCTTAGAAGTTGAACTATTTTGTCAACCATCTCCTCCATTTCTACTTTTAATTTTTTAATTTATGCATCCTCTTTTTAGTTTCTTTGGTGTGTATTGCTATCAATTCAAATTTTTCTTTGTCCCAATTCTTTTGCACATGAGAGAATTCTTCTACTTTTTTCCATAGATCAATCTTGAGTGTAACCAAAATAGGATTTCTAAGCCTTTTTGGAGCTTCAAGTTGGTTCCTAGGTTGTGGAGTTTTCTTATTAATCTCAAAAGTGGCCAACTATGCCAATTTCTCCAAGCTTGATCCTTACTGCTCAAAAGCATACAACCTTTTCTCCAATTCCTGAATCCTACTATCCAATCCCTTCTCCCTCTATTGATATTCTTTGATTTGTTCTTCTAGTTATTTTATCCTCTGTATGGATTCTTGCAGCTCCTTACTTTCATCTTTCTCTTTTTAAAAAAAATCGTCTTCTTTTTCCAAAAAGAATGTCTTTATCAACCTCAGTAGGTGAAACAAAGCCTTCTTCAAAAGCTAGGATATTTTGAGGTCTGTGCTTCTTTCTTGATGTGAAAAAAATCCTTAGAATCAAAGTCTGAGTTGCTTCTCAAATATAGAAGTTACAATGTCTTGGATTTTTATCGATCACTAGGCATATTTTGTTCTTGTGAGTCTTCTTTAAACTCCACTACAACAACCATTTCTTTTCGGGGCTTGGATTTTCCATTTGTAGTGCCCTTCTTTTTGAGATAGTGTGATTTCATTTTTGGCTACACTAACCTTCTCTACCTCTTTTTGGGTGTAGAGGTAGAGGCCATGCTTTTTCTTTTATGTTGCTTGGGTTTAGAAGGGATTTTGGTAGAGTCAGGGGTTTCTGATTCCATAGGTGATACAAGTTGCTCCCTAGAAATTGCAGGTTGTGTTTCCTACACCCCTGTCTTTGTTTTCTCACCAATATTACAAGTAGGTGATGCAATGGGTGAAGAAGAGGATATGCGTTCCTCTTCAATAGCAGTACAAGGTTTATTCACTTCTTGGCCCCTGTTTATCTCCTCCACCCCGAGCCTCATAAGAATATTATTAATATTGTCTCAAGCTAAAAAATTCCCAAGATCACACATTGAGGAATTGAATTTTGAGACTCCTTTTTATCAACAGGGTAACTAAATAATGTTGGAGTTAAAATGACACTGAGAGGGGGGGGGGGTGAATCCGTGTCTTAACAGATTTGACCAATTTTTTGAAAATTCAAAAACATAGCTTAGATTTGATCTCAATATTACTCTGATTAAAACATTCATGAGCTGAATGTAATCATTCATAAACATAATTGAGAAAAGTAATAATCCCAACAGTGAACAGAAACAACATTAACACTGTAAAGTAGAGAGCACACAGAAGAAAAAAGAGACAAAAGATTTTTCCAAGTGGAAAACCCTCCCGGGGTATAAAAACCACTCATGAAATGCCTTGCAGGCTTAATCTTTTGAAACAACTGTTCACAATGCCTTATAGGCTGATTTTTGAGCACCCACTCAAGGAGTACCAACCCCTCATTTTGAGACACCCATCTCAAGGAGTAACAACCCCTCAAATTATGTTTTGAACAATAAAAATGACTCAGAGGATTTCTCTGTTTTAAGTTAAGCACATGTTTCTCTGTTTTCTAGTCTATAGAATACCTTAAAGATTCAATAATTGAATCCCTAAAATACTTCAAAGAGAAGAAATTTACAATCTCTGCATCTGTTATTCAGATTTTATTGCAGAGTTTTATCCATATATTTTCATACAGCCAAAGAATGATAATCTCAGAATTACAACAACAACAGCAGAAAAGAGTTTTCTGCTTCTATTTAAACATCTGCCAGAAAGGTAACTGTCTTCATGAGTAATGGCAGAACAACCAATCCAACTAAGAGCCATTCTACACAAATCTGTAATGTATGAGTTCATTTTACAACATAGAAAGCACAACTATTCACCACAGAAAATCATAACCTCCAATGCATGAATGACAATACTCAGTCAGGGCATCATTTTCCACATTCGTAACTAAAATGCAGAGCCTTAAAATGGTGAATACAAACCAGTAAGTGCAGTATGAAACGCATGAATATCAGATAGAATTTTCTGCTGCCACGATTTCCTTCAACTACTGTCGAGCTTCCAGCCAGTGAGGTGCACCAATCATTAGCAGCCATACCATTCATTACAGAAACAATAATGAATTTCATCTTTTCCCTAATCTCTCCTTTTCCATTGCTGTAATGTTATGTCGAAGGCAACTTTAACGCCAGACAATCCCCTTAGTTATTGCTTTCGCTGTGACACATCAGAGTCGAGGAGAAGACATAATGAATGCATCATGTTTCATCGATGGGCTTCCTTAGAGTATTATTCGTTCGCTGAGACATAAGGAAACTTCTCACCGAGATTTACTTTTGTTTCAATCACTATCGCTCTGACCAAACGATATCGGAGAGACCTCTTGTAGACTTCATAATGTTTTGCCGAGAGTCACTTGAAACACATTGTCGCCATAACATATGGTTTTTCTTGCTGATGAGCCTTCTATCTTATGAGTGTCACTATAACTTCAAACCATCAGGGAGACATCTTGTAGATCGTTTCATGTCATACCAAAACACCCTGAATTCACCTCAGATCGCCAAGAGAGAACAAATCTCACACTAATAAAGTCCTTTTGAATTCCATCGGTGAGACATATCAAAGTCGGGGAGACCTCTTGTAGAGCATACCATGTCTTTCCGAAAGTCTTCATCCACTTGTGTGTCGTTGAGACAATCCAGATCTTATGCCGATGAAGTCCCTTTATGTTCCATCGGCGAGACCGAAGGTCACTCGCCGAAAACCCTAGCTCTTACCGAAGAGACTACCTTTATGTTTTCGGTCGGCAAAACAAGAAAACCTTGCCAAGACATTATATCGATAGCCATTAGTTTTACCGATAAGTCTCCATATGCATACGATCGGTGAGACACACTTGAATTTGCTGAGATACTAAACCGAATACTCCAAGTATGGCTGAAGTGAATATTTTAATGCGCCCGTCGGTGAGACCAAAAGAGTTCGCTATGACCATATAACGACACCACAACTCTCGCCGATTGACTTCCACATGCACTAGTCGGGGAGACATTTCAAGTTCGATGAGACAGTACCCCGATAACAAAACTCTTGCTGATAAGTTCATCTTCCTTCGGTCGGTGTGACATTGCAAATTCGTTATAACCTCACACCAAAGCCTTAAGATTTTGCCGAAGTTTCCATTTAATCTCTGATTAGTGTGACATACCAATATCGCTGAGACCACATACCGACGGAATAACATATGCCGATAGAGATTTCCACTGTCGCCAAGACAACGGGAACATCACGCCAAAAGTAGTCTGAATGTTAAATTCAATCGACATGACATCAGAAATGTCTTGCCGATAGGTAGCACAAACATTTCAAAGTGGATCGGGGAGACCCTGCCATACTCATGCCGATATGTGTAATCCCGAAAGAGAAACAACCAATACCAGTGATATGCAAAAAAGAACCATCCTGACAAGGAAACCAACTATGATATCTTTCTGTAATAGCCAAGAGACACCAAAGAAGTGTCATAATAAATCATAAGGATCTAAATAGAGACTGATCATCAAAGAGAACCAACTGAAAGGGATTTTGACATCAAGGACAAACTATAAACACAACTAAGATCCAAAAAACTTGCCCTTTGTCCTTGATGGAAAAACACAAATGACTCTCCCCCTTTTTGCCACAAGGAAAAGAATAGAAGAAAATGTGCATTGCCATAACACAACTGAGAAGCCAACCAAAATATCATGAGAAACAACTGCAAAAAAGAGTACCAGTGCAACAACCAAGATTGTAGGAGAGCTTTAAGTGAATCAAAACATATAACATGCTCCCCCTAAGCAGTAGCTTGGAGATTGAGTGAAGTAACGATTGAGAGATAACTCCCAATTGAAGTCTCAGCCTTTCAAATAACTCTTTTGCTAAAGGCTTGGTAAAAATATCAACCACCTGATCTTGAGATCCAACAAACTGTAAGCAAACATCATTAGCCAAAACCTTTTCTCGAAGAAAGTGAAACTTGATAGAAATATGTTTAGTGCGAGAGTGCATAACTGGATTTTTTGAAATATTTATCGCACTAGTGTTATCACAAAGAATGGAAACAGGTTTAGAAACATCAATACCCATATTTGAAAGAGTCTGACTCATCCAAAGAACTTGAGTACATCATGAAGTGGCAACAATGTATTCTGCTTCAGCAGTAGAAAGAGAAACAAATACTTGTTTCTTGCCGTGCCAAGCAACTAAATGATCACCAAGAAAGAATGCAACACCACTGGTGCTTTTCCTATCATCCAAACAACCAGCCCAGTCAGCATCAGTATAAGCAATCAAAGAGAAATCATTGCTTCTAGGATACCAAAGACCATAATCAAGAGTGCCCTGAATATATTTAAAAATCCTTTTAACAGTAGTGACATGGGATTCTTTAGGTGATGCCTAAAACCGTGCAACAGTGCAAACTACTTGCATAATGTCAGGTCTAGAGGCGGTTAAATATAAAAGACTGCCAATCATTGATCTAAATTCAGTTTGATTTGTATCAGGAGAATCATCAACCTTAGTAAGTTTGCATCCAGTAACCATTGGAGTGCTAACTGGATGTCATTCATCCATCTGAAATTTCTTAAGCATCTCTCTAGCATATTTGGTTTAAGAAAGAAATATTCCATTTTCACATTGAGAGATTTGAAGACCCAAGAAGAAATTTAATTCTCCTAATAATGACATTTCAAATTCAGATTCCATTAGCTGAGAGAATTTTTTACTCAATGTAACATTGTTGCAGCCAAAGATAGTGTCATCAACGTAAATTTCAACAACCAGAATATCAGAACCTTTAGTTTTAACATAAACATTGCTATCTACACCTCCTCTAACAAACCCATTTGAAAGCAAATGATTGTCTAGCCTAGAGTACCAAGCTCTAGGTGCTTGTTTTAAGCCATAGAGAGCCTTTTTCAATTTGTAAACATGATCAGGCTTATCTTTGCACATAAATCCTTTAGGCTGTTCAACATAGACCTCTTCATCTAAATAGCCATTTAAAAAAGCAGTTTTGACATCCATTTGATAAACAATAAAGTTTTTGTAAATAGAATAAGCCAAGAATATTATGATAGATTCTAGTCTAGCAACAGGTGCAAAGGTTTCACCAAAATCAATACCTTCTTGTTGAGCATAGAATTTGCAGACAAATCTTGCTTTGTTGCGAATAACATTACCATTTTCATCAACCTTGTTTCTGTATATCCATTTGCCTCCAATGACATTCTTGTCATCTAGTCTTGGGACTAACTCCCAAGTCTGATTTTTCTCAATCTGATCAATTTCTTCTTGCATAGAATTAATCCAACATGAATCTGTGAGAGCTTCATTAAAAATTTTAGGCTCAAATTGAGTAACTAAACAAAAAGCAATTTGTGCCTTTTCATCAGATTCTATAGCCTTTCTTCTAGTTTGAACTCCTGCATTTTTATCCCCAATAATCTGATCTTTGGGGTGATATTTAGCTAGAGCTTTTGATGCAACCTTTTCAGGACTCACTGTTTTATTTTTAGGGCTTGCTGAATCAGTAATAGGCTTTGCTGTTTCAGCTCCTTCTGAAATTATTTTAAGTTCAAGTTCTTCTTCCTCATTATCCTGCAAAGATTCAACATACAAATGTGGTCTTTCATCAAATTTTACATTAACAACTTCAACA
This sequence comes from Sequoia sempervirens, assembly GCA_007258455.2. NCBI lineage: Eukaryota > Viridiplantae > Streptophyta > Pinopsida > Cupressales > Cupressaceae > Sequoia > Sequoia sempervirens. The sequence continues at coordinate 43,036,798 of VDFB02270651.1, forward strand.
ATCTTATTAAGCCTTTTGTTAAGGCATTTATAAGCTTTGCTGTGAGTTGAGTATCCCAAAAAGATACACTCATCACTCTTTGATTGAAATCTCCCAAGGTTATCATCATCTTTCTTGATAAAACACTTACTTCCAAAAATTCTTAAGTGTTTGACAGAAGCAGTTTTTCCATACCAAAGTTCATAAGGAGTGTGTTTAGATTTCACCCCAAGCTGCACTCTATTCAAAATTTATATAGCTATATGAACAACTTCTTTCCAATACATATCAGTCAACTTAGCTTCATCTAGCATGGTTCTAGCCATTTCTTTTACAGTTCTATTCTTACGTTCAACTACCCCGTTTTGTTGAGGTGTTTTTGTTGCAGCATATTGTCTTTTAATGCCGTGTTGTTCATAGTAATCAATAAACTCTTGAGAAGTGAACTCACCTCCTTTGTCAGATCGCAGACATTTAAGTTTCAGATCAGATTCCTTTTCAACCATTTTACGGAAAATTTTGAACCTTCCAAAGGCTTCTGATTTGTGCTTAAGAAACGTGACCCATATCATTCTAGTATAATCATCCACAAACAACATAAAGTACCTTTCACCATTAATAGACCTTGTTCTGGTTGGTCCACATAAACTAGTATGCACAAGCTGTAAAGGTTTTGAAGAAGAATGTTCTTTTGTTTTGAAGCTGATTTTAGTCTGTTTACCACTTAAACATTCTTTGCACACAGAGTTTTCTGGCTTGCTAAGAACTGGTAGACCTCTAACATTCTGATTTCTACTGATTCTAACCATATTTTCAAAGTTTATGTGTCCTAATATTTTATGCCATAACCAATTCTCTTCAATTTGTCCCATTAGACACATACCTTGATTATTGTCATTGCTTGATGTGCCAAGATGATTGTACACATTTCCTTTTGTTCTCCTCCTAGTTGCAACAACCTTCCCTAGCTTGTTCTTGATCTCACATCCCTACGAATTGAAAAGAACATGATAACCACTATCACAGATTTGACTAACACTTAGAAGATTGTGCTTGAGACCTTCCACATAGTACACATTATAGATATGAGTGTCTTCATTCAGAAGAAGTGAACCTCTACCTTTAATTTGAATACTAGAGTTATCACCAAACTTAACATAACCACCTACATAATCTTCAAGATTTATAAACTTATCCTTATCACCAGTCATATGGTTAGAACATCCACTGTCCAGGACCCATAGGTCCTTTTTCTTGGAATGAAAAGCAGTTTGAACCAACATAGTTTGCTCAATGTTGTTAACAGTCTTAGGTTTCCAAACCTTTTTAATTTTTTGCTGTTTCGATTGCAGATCAGTTCTGCACTGTTTGACAGAATGTCCCAAAGCATTGCATTTAAAACATCTGATCTGTCTAACAAAACTGTAGTGTTTCCTAAGACCAAACCTGGGCATTTTAGGATTCATAAGCCTGCATGTGTTCACCTTATGGCCAAATTTGTTGCAGAAAAAACAATAACCATAGAAGAAAGGATTGACTCTGTATGAAGATCTATTACCTCTTAAAGACTAACCATGATCCTTACTAAATTCTGAGTGATTTGAACCAGAACCTTTGACTTCAGAAGAGGGGTTTTGTTTTGCATGGTTAATTGAGCATTCACCCTTTTCAAAACCAATACCAGTTTTATCTTTGTACATCTTTTGCTTGCTGAGCATCTCATTCAGTTTTAGAGTGCTTTCATATTTTTCAATTTCCTTCCTAAGACAAACTACTTCTTGTTCCAGTTTTTGAATCTCTTGATCTTTGCAGCTTACAGTCTCTCGAAGATAGTCTTCAACTCTCTTAGCTTCTTCAAGTTGAGTTTTCAGAGAGACCATTTCTTGATCTGGTTTATGTTTTTGAGCAAGAACTTGTTTTTTGAGTTTTCTGACCTCTTGTAAAGCACATTTCAGCTCACTTTCAAGATCTACTTCACCTTCTTCAATATCAGTGGTGTTTGAATCATTTTGTTGAGTAATTTCAACCATGAACAAAGTTTCATCTTCTTCAACTGATGAATCTTCAGACTCAATATCAGATTCATCCTTACTAAACAGACTTTTCTTCTTTTTGAAATTGAAGTTTCGTTTAGGTTTGAAGGCCTTCTTATTAGGCTGTATTTCACTTGTCTCATTGTCATAGATTTGATCATCATAGGGACACTTTGCAGCAAAGTGACCTATTTTTCCACAGTTAAAACATTTAAAGGGAAGTTTTCCCTTATATTTTCCTGATCCCTTTTTAAATCTTCTAACAAAATGGGATTCTTTAGTATCAGACAACTCTGATTCACTGACTTCGACCTTTTCTTTCTTTTCAGTGTTAAAGGCAGTTTCTTTTCCTGATGAATTGTTTTTGCTAGTTCTCATTTCATAGGCAGTAAGTATTCCTTGCAGGCTGTCTAAGGTAAGTTTATCAAAGTGTTTCTTTTCTTCTAGGGCTGAAACCTTAGATTCAAATTTGGATGGTAAGGTTCTAACAACCTTTGTGACCACATCAAATTCATTAACCTCTTGACCTAGACCTTTCATTGAATTGACAACTTCATCAACTCTTAGGAAATATTCAGCCACTTTTTCATCATCCTTCATTTTTAACTCCTCAAACTGATGTTTGTGTGTAATGATTTTTGACAGTTTGACTTTCTCATTCCCTTGATATATAGTTTCAAGTTTTTCCCAGATTCCATGAGCAGATTTGCAATTCATGACTTTAATGAACACATCTTTAGTTAACCCACACAAGATGGCATGCTTAGCTCTGGAATTTGTTTCATACTTCTTCTTTTCAACAACATCAGTGGGAATAGTGGCTGGTACATTGTAATCTTCTAAAACAATGCTCCAAACATCAACATCAAAAGAAACAAGAAAAGCTTCCATTCTTATTCTCCAAAACACATAATCTATTCCATCAAATAATGAAGCTCTGGTTACAGAGGCACCGTCTTGAGAATGTTCCATTTAAAACAAACTCCAAGACCAAGATCAATCCAAGGTGATTAAAACCTTTCAGAGGACCCTACGCTCTAATACCAATTGTTGGAGTTAAAATGACACTGAGAGGGGGGGTGAATCAGTGTATTAACAGATTTGACCAATTTTTTGAAAATTCAAAAACATAGCTCAGATTTGATCTCAATATTACTCTGATTAAAACATTCATGAGTTGAATGTAATCATTCATAAACATAATTGAGAAAAGTAATAATCCCAATAGTGAACAAAAACAACATTAACACTGTAAAGTAGAGAGCACATAGAAGAACAAAGAGACAAAAGATTTTTCCGAGTGGAAAACCCTCCTGGGGTATAAAAACCACTCCCGAAATGCCTTGTAGGCTTAATCTTTTTAAACAACTGTTCACAATGCCTTATAGGATGATTTTTGAGCACCCACTCAAGGAGTACCAACCCCTCATTTTGAGACACCCATCTCAAGGAGTACCAACACCTCAAATTATGTTTTGAACAATAAAAATGACTCAGAGGATTTCTCTATTTTCTAGTCTACAGAATACCTTAAAGATTCAATAATTGAATCCCTAAAATACTTCATAGAGAAGAAATTTACAATCTTTGCATCTGTTATTCAGATTTTATTGCAGATTTTTATCCATATATTTTCATACAGCCAAAGAATGATAATCTCAGAATTACAACAACAACAACAAAAAAGAGTTTTCTGCTTCTATTTAAACATCTGCCAGAAAGGTAACTGTCTTCATGAGTAACAATAGAACAACCAATCCAGCTAAGAGCCGTTCTACACAAATCTGTAATGTATGAGTTCATTTTACAGCATAGAAAGCACAACTGTCCACCACAAAAAATCATAACCTCCAATGCATGAATGCCAATACTCAGTCAGAGCATCATTTTCCACATTCGTAACTAAAATGCAGAGAGCCTTAAAATGGTGAATACAAACCAGTAAGTGCAATATGAAACGCATGAATATCAGACAAAATTTGTTGCTGCCAAGATTTTCTTCAACTACTGTCGAGCTTCCAGCCAGTGAGGTATCATTAGCAGCCATACCATTCATTACAGAAACAATAATGAATTTCATCTTTACCCTAATCTCTCCTTTTCCATCGCTGTAATGTTATGTCGAAGGCAACTTTAATGCCAGACAATCCCCTTAGTTATCGCTTTCGCTATGACACATCAGAGTAGGGGAGAAGACATAATGAATGCATCATGTTTCATCGATGGGCTTCCTTAGAGTATTATTCATTCGCTGAGACATAAGGAAACTTCTCACCGAGATTTACTTTTGTTTCAATCACTATCGCTCTGACCAAACGATATTGGAGAGACCTCTTGTAGACTTCATAATGTTTTGCCGGTAGTCACTTGAAACACATTGTTGCCGTAACATATGGTTTTTCTTGCCGACGAGCCTTCTATCTTATGAGTGTCACTGTAACTTCAAACCATTGAGGAGACATCTTGTAGATCGTTTCATGTCATACCGAAACACCCCGAATTCACCTCAGATCGCCAAGAGAGAACAAATCTCACACTGATAAAGTCCTTTTGAATTCCATCGGCGAGACATATCAAAGTCGGGGAGACCTCTTGTAGAGCATATCATGTCTTTCCGAAAGTCTTCATCCACTTGTGTGTTGCTGAGACAATCCAGATCTTATGCCGACGAAGTCCCTTTATGTTCCATCGGCAAGACCGAAGGTCACTTGCCGAGACCTCTCGCCGAAAACCCTAGCTCTTACCGAAGAGACTACCTTTATGTTTTTGGTTGGAAAAACACGAAAACCTCACCAAGACATTATATCGATAGCCATTAGTTTTACCGATAAGTCTCCATATGCATACAGTCGGTGAGACACACTTGAATTCGCTGAGATACTAAACCGAATACTCCAAGTCTGGCCGAAGTGAATATTTTAATTCGCCCGTCAGTGAGACCAAAAGAGTTCGCTATGACCATATAATGACGCCACAACTCTCGCCGATTGACTTCCACATGCACTAGTCGGGGAGACATTTCAAGTTCGATGAGACAGTACCCCGATAACAAAACTCCTGCCGATAAGTTCATCTTCCTTCGGTTGGTGTGACATTGCAAATTCGTTATAACCTCATGCCGAAGCCTTAAGCTTTTGCCAAAGTTTCCATTTAATCTCCGATTGGTGTGACATACCAATATCGCTGAGACCACATACTGATGGAATAACATATGCTGATAGAGATTTCCACTATCGCCAAGACAACGGGAACGTCACGCCGAAAGCAGTTTGAATGTTAAATTCAATCGACATGACATCAGAAATGTCTTGCCGATAGGCAAAATAGACATTTCAAAGTGGATCGGGGAGACCCTGCCATACTCATGCCGATATGTGTAAGCCCGAAAGAGAAACAACCAATACTAGTGATATGCAAAAAAGAACCATCCTGACAAGGAAACCAACTGTGATATCTTTCTGTAATAGCCAAGAGACACCAAAGAAGTGTCATAATAAATCATAAGGATCCAAACAGAGACTGATCATCAAAGAGAACCAACTGAAAGGGATTTTGACATCAAGGACAAACTATAAACACAACTGAGATCCAACAAATAATACTATGAGAAATAATATTGATTTCATTTCCTTTTGTATTCAGTAGGCATTCTCTTCAATAAATTATACAGGAAGTTGGGAACATTCACCAACCTTTGATGATATAGGTGACTCAAATGTTTAAAATATATTGTATATAAAAGAGATTGACCATGATTGCAGGTTAAATACTTAACTATATAAGAGGAAAAAAAATCCCATAACCATGACAAGAAAAATCTTTTTGTACCTTGTGCTGAAGAGTCCAAATTCTCTCATGTCCATGTAAAATCATTCCTTTTTGTGATTGCATCAACTCTTATTGAAAATTATTATCCTATCTTGGGCAACCCAAACACTTCTGCTACTGCTACTTCTGAGGCATCCACTCTCAACCCTCTAATTTTAGCCTCACCATTTTGCAACGTGTTGGTGAATTATTGTGTTGTGACTTTATTATATTCTATAAAACGAAGAAAATAATATAACCACCAAAATTGTTGAAAGATTGGTAGACACTTTTGGTCTTCCAATATCATATTATGTGTTGCTAGTTCTCTTCTAACAATGTTGCCTCCCATTTAGCATTCCTATATCATTTGTCAAGTGAATTCTGCTTCAAAATATTCCTCAATTTGACTAGTGCTTAGTATGCTTGTGTCAACAAGTTCTTATGGCTTATGGAGGGAATTGAAGCTTATGCAACTCTCTTGATTTCTTTAACAAATGAAAATTTGAAATGACAACTAAACCAATTTTTTTTCTCCCCCCAACTTAATGTTTTTATTTATCTTCAAATAGAAAGGAACATAATGGATGGAGGAATAGATTGCAAAGCATTGAATATATTTGATATAATATAAATGACATGTTTGAATGATCGTGAATACTAGATGAGATCGATAGAATTGAATGCTAATCATAGTTAATAATAAAATAAATACCTAAAATGCCATGGTAATAGAAAAGGTGGCATGTGTGATGTGAGTTGAGCACCACCATGCTACTACTTGGTAGAAGAATTGAAATAATGGAATTAAATGGATGTAATGTGGGTATATGTGTCATAAAAAGAGCTTATTGGAATGATGGCATGTGTCCAAAATTTCGAATATTGGAAAATAAAGTTACAACATGCACAATATTTATGTATGATGAGTTAATATGTTGCATAAAAAGCATGGTGGGTTGTAGTTTTTGCATGTTAGGATGAAAAAGTGATATATAATGATAAATGCTAGTGGTTGTGGGTGTAGTGATGGTGAGATGGTGCTAATTGCTATGGGTACGGTAGTAGAATAGGTCTCTTGTGTAAACACCTCGGGGCTATTGCTATAGGTCGCATGAATTTGTTGTGCATGTCTATAAATGATTGTTGTTGATGGTACATAATACATGTGTGTGCATGTGAGATTTATTGTGAAAATTTATACCTATTACACATCAGTAGCTGAACTGGTTGGCTCATCTATAGATGTATCACTTGATGATTTGGCCTCGTTTTCATATTTTGCTTGTAATGTTTAATCTATATATGGTATAAACTATTGTTACAAATCATTTATAAATTACTCCTTATGTAATAGATTTTTATAAAGCTTTAGTATATATCCATTGACCATTAAGGAGAATCAGATTGAATCTATGGTAGTTAGTTGGAACACCCCATTCTAAAACACATACTTAATTTCATAAGAACCAAGCCATCTTGTATGTAATTTTCCTTTGTGGTCCTTATATTGCGATTCATAAAGCAATGCCTAGTCTCCTTCATTGAATCCTTTGGTTTTAATAATCCTATTGATGCAAGAGAATCCATGGTTCACAAGCAATCTTGCATCAACCAAAAATATTTGCATTTTAGTTTGTTCTTTTCATTTTCCTGTTCAGTTTAGTCAGTTCAGTCATATGCAGTTTCTGTATTTCAGTCCGCATTCTGCCATAGTTTCATTTTAGACCTTGTGGAGCTGGATTTAACATCTAGACATGTTCATCTACATCATATCTAATTTCCAGAGCATTTGGGCCTGTTATCAAAAAAATATCGCTATCAGAAGATCAACTGTTTTCTCAGAATAGAGCATCCTGACAGTCTTGGAAAATCACTTGAAGGAGAAGACTTGTGGAGCCTAATTACACATCATTCAATGTTCTATGGTTTGTGGCCAACCTTCCTTGGGATTCCACACTTCATTTCATTCTTTTCTGGAGGATTCCTATCCATTTAAGTCTGACCTATCTGTGTATACACGTTAGACATCTTTCGTGGAGTGTGAAACCTTCTTGGGCTAACATAGAGGAATCTTATGATCCAGAGATGATATATATTGATGTAATAGATCCTTAGGAAAGCAATTTTATTGATCTAGAGAAGATTGATAGTTTAGATTATTTGCGAAGGAGCTTCACTACTATATGATCTTGAGCATATTCTGTAATTGTGAGATCAAGCCCGTGAGCCCTAATTATAAGCCTGCATGATGCTGACCAATTTGTATTTGAACTCTATCTTATATATCTATTGAATGATTGAATCTAAATTTGTTTCATATCTTTGAGTTGTTTTCTATTGTGTTTACTCTTGCTATAAGGTCTAGACTGTTCTCTTTGAAGACCCTCCTAACTATGATTGCACCAAGTGGTATTAGAGCAAAAGTTCAAATCTTTGGGAGCGAATTGAGCAAAGATGGTAAAGGATTTTTGTAAGATCTTGCTGTGAATAGACCACTGAATTTGAGGTAGCCTACATGTGTTGTAAACTGATCATCAATTGTGAGGCAGTTGTCACCTTGTAGCTAGATAACTGAACTTGAGGAAGTTTGCACTTGATCCTAGGAGGATGGAATCAAGGAGAATCCTTGCTATTGGAACAATGGCTAGAAGGATAAATGAGATGATGGAATTGATAAGAACCATGCAAGTTCAACTTGATGCTATTGAGGAAGATAGGAGAAGAGAATTTACACCTAAACCTAATGTCAAAAGTGATGATGATGATAAATTTTGATCCGTTGATCAAAATGGAAAAACCCTAGGAGATGATGATGAAGAAGAATCAGATCAAGTGAAGATGTTGCAAGCTATTTCAAAGATTGGAAAGAGACCTAGAGTTGATGTGCCGAACTATACTAGTAATTTAAATCTCGAGGAGTTGATTGACTAGATAAGTGACCTAGAAGAATACTTCGAGTATGAAGAAATTGAAGATATGGAGAAGGTGAAATTTGCAAAGAAAAAGTTGAAGGGACATGCTGCTATTTGGTGGAAATAAGTACAGTTGGATATAAACAAAAGAGGAAAAGAAAAGATTACAAAATGGGATAGGATGGTGACAAAACTGAAGAATCAATTTATACCTGCTGACTGTGAGTTGGAGCTATTGAGGAGACTACAAAATTTGAGATGAAAGGAGAAATCTATGAAGGAGTACACTGAAGAATTTCATAAGATGATCATAAGGACTGAACATAGCAAAGCAAGCAAGGAGAAAGTGGCTAGATACATCAATGGACTAAGATTGAACATTCAAGAAGAACGAAGTTTGGTAAGGATGACTACATTGGAAGAAGCATATCAGTTTTCCCTGAAAGTTAAAGAGAAGTTGAATAAAAAGCATGAGCAGAGACAGAGAGGTAGAGGAGGTAAATTTCAGTGCAGTAAAACATTTTCTGGAGGAGAGAGATCTTATGCAGAGCAGAACAGAGAAGAGAACAAATTCAAGAAAGAAGATAGAGATAACAATACAGACCAGAGAGATGACAAAACCTTCTATTGGAGAGGAAACCCTAATGCATACTAGAGTGAAGGATAAAAAAGAGAAGGAAGAGGAACTAATAGGAGAGTATTCATAGAAACCTATTTTAAGTGTGGAGGTGAAGGATAAAGCATTTGAATGTAATCAAGGAAGTACTAGTAAAAGGATAGAGAACAGTGGAAGAGTGGCCCATGTTGAAGAAGAACCTATTGGATCACTGAGTTCGATTGGTAAACTTGAGAAAGGAGAATCACTTGTGATGAGGAGAGCACTATTTCAAGTAGAGACAAATGAAGAACCACCGTAGAGGAAAAGTTTGTTCAGAACCAGATGCAAATCAAGAGGTAAGTGTTGTAAAGTTCTAATTGATAGTGGTCGTTTAGATAACTGAGTTTCAGAGGAGATAGTGACTAAGCTGAAGTTGGAAAGATTGAAACACCCTAAGTCCTATCAGATAGCATGGATTCAAGATGATCATAAGGTACTAGTGAGTGAACAATGTTTGGTAAAATTTTATATTGGATCTTATCATGATGAATTCTTGTGTGATATTATGCCTATGAATGTATGTCATATTTTGTTGAGTAGACCTTGGTAGTATGATAGAAAAGTTATACATGATGGGAGAAATAATACATATACCATAACATCAAATGGAAAGAGAATTACGTTGATTCCTTTGGAAGATGATCCTAAGAGTGAGGTGTGTGGGAATGCTAGAATTTGTTTGGTAGATGGAAGAAATTTTTTGAATGGTTTGGGACACGAGAATGTTTGTTATGCTTTGATCCCTAAGAAGCCTGAAAAATTGAAGGAGGAGAATGAAGAATCATAGTCGGAGGAGATAAAAGAGTTGCTGATAGAGTATGGAGACATTGTATCAGATAATGTACTTGAAGGGTTGCCACCTGTAAGGAGTATTAGTCATCACATGGATCTTATACCTCGAGCTAGTTTTCCTAATAAAGCACCACATATAATGACACCAACAGAGAATGAAGAACTGAATAGATATATACAAGAGTTGTTGAGGAAATGTTTGATCAGAGAAAGCTTGAGTCCTTGTGTAGTACCTACAGTATTAGCACCTAAGAAGGATGGAGAATGGAGAATGTGTACAAACTCTAGAGAAATAAAGAAAATCATAGTTAAGTATAGATTCCCTTTTCCTAGGATGGAGGATATCATGGATTGTTTAAGTGGATCAAAGTATTTTACAAAGATAGACTTGAAGAGTGGATACCACCAGATTAGAATCAGAGAAGGAGATGAATGGAAGACTACTTTTAAGATAAATGAAGGGTTGTATGAGTGGTTAGTGATGCATTTTGGATTGAAAAATGCACTGAGTACTTTCATGAGGTTGATGAATGAAGTCTTGAAGAGATTCTTGGGTAAGTTTGTGATTGTATATTTGGATGACATTATGATTTTTAGTAAGACAAAGGAAGAACATTTGTAGCACCTGAGACAAGTATTGCAAAGACTGAGAGAAGAAAAAATGTTGATAAACCTTAAGAAGTGTAGTTTCATGAAGGAAGAGTTGGTATATCTAGGATTTGTGATTTCTGTAGAAGGATTGAAAATGGACCCTGAGAAAGTACGAGCAATTTTTGAATGCCCTACACTTGAGAACATTGGAGAAGTCAGATCATTTCATGGATTAGCTAGTTTCTATTGGAAGTTCATCTAAAATTTTAGTTTAGTATGTAACCCTATGACATAGACAATGAGAGGTGACAAAAAGGACTTTAAGTGGACATTTGGAGCAGATAATAATTTTGAATTATTAAAGTAGAAAGTGATAGAGCAACCTATTTTGGCATTATTGAATTTCAATAAGGTATTTCAAGTTGATTGTGATGTGAGTGGAAATGCAATAGGAGTAGTGTTAAGTCAAGAAGGTAGACCTGTAGCATATTTTAGTGAGAAATTGAATGATGCAAGGAGAAGATATTTAGTTTATGATCAAGATTTCTATGCCATAATTCAAGCCTTGAAGAAGTGGAGACATTACTTATTGCCTAGGGAGTTTGTGTTGTATACAAATCATCAAGCTTTGTAGTATTTGAATAGTCAAGGTAAGTTGAATTAGAGACATATGAGATGGGTAGAGTTCATGTAAAGTTATAATTTTATTTTGAAACATAGGAGTGGAAAACCAAATAAAGTTTCTAATACATTGAGTAGGAGAAGGAACTTGTTGATAGAGATGAGAGTTGAAGTATTAGGTTTTAATGAATTGAAGCATATGTATGACAGAGACACTGATTTTTTAGAACCTTGGAAGGCATTTAAGGAACCTGTTATGATAGATAGAAGTAAGTGGTTGGACTATTTCATTCAAGAAGATATGTTGTTCAAAGGAAATTAGTTGTGCATATCTAGAAGTTCAATGAGAGACAATATGATAAAGGAGAAGCATAGTGGTGGATTTGTAGGACATTTTGGCATTGATAAGATAGTGGCATTGGTGAGTGAAAACTACTTTTGGCCTTAGATCTATAAGGATGTAATAAAATTTGTTCAGAGTTGTAGAGTTTGTCAAGTTGCAAAAGGGAGTAGTCAAAACATCGGATTGTACAAACCTTTGATAGTACCATAGAGACCTTGGGAAGACATAAGTATGGATTTTGTAGTAGGATTTCCAAAGACACAAAGAGGACATGATTCTATATTTGTGGTAGTAGACAAATTTTCAAAGATGTCTCATTTCATACCCTGTAAGAAGACAACTGATGTAGTACATGTAGTAGACCTATTTTTTAAAGAGATTGTGAGATTGCATGGATTACCTAAGAGTATAGTTTTAGACAGAGATACAAAATTTGTTGGATACCTTTTGAAGACACTTTGGAAGAAGATGAAGACATATTTGAAGTTCAGTTCAGCATTTCATCCACAGATAGATGGATAGACAGAAGTAGTGAATATGAGTTTGGGAAATTTGTTGAGATATTTGGTTGGAGAGAAGGCAGGAGTTTGGGATTTGATTCTTTCACAAGCAGAGTTTGCATACAATAATTCAGTGAATAGGAGTATAGGAAGAACACCTTTTGAGATTTTTACCAGAGAAAACCCTAGAGGAGTAGCAAAGTTGATAGATATTAGTATGGAAGAAAAGAAAAGTGTAGAAGTAGAAGAATTTACAAATCACATGAAGACAATGCACAATTAGGTTAAAAAACATCTAGAGGAGATGAACAATAAGTACAAAGAACAAGCAGACGAGGAGAGGAGACAAAAAGATTTGAAGTGGGAGATGAAGTGATGGTGTACTTGAGAAAAGAGATATTTCTAGTTTGGACATATAACAAGTGAAGATGAAGAAGATTGGACCTTGTAGGATACTCAACAAATTTGATTTAAGAAATACATATGAAGTAGAGTTACCAGAGACATTGAGTATATCGTCTATTTTCAACATTGCAGACCTATATTAGTATCATGAAATGGAGTTCAGTGACAACATGAAAGAAGAATTAAAGAAACAGTTACCATAGCAAGTAGTGGAATAGGTTGAAGACATCATGGATAGAAAAATTGCATGCAGCACCAGAGGAAGCTTACAAAGAATATCTTGTAAAGTGGAAAGGAAAACCAACAAAAGACTCATCTTGGATATCTCAGGTTGAGGTAGACCGTCTTGGTTTCCCTCTAGCCCCATCAAAGTGAGGGAATCACTTTCAAATCAACCCTGGGTGTCTGATGCAAGAGCATCCCTGGTTCACAAGCAATCTTGCATCAACCAAAATATTTGCATTTTAGTTTGTTCTTTTCATTTTCCTATTCAGTTCAATCATAAATGGTTTCTATATTTTGGTCCACATTCTGCTACAGTTTCATTTCAGACCTTGCAGAGATGGACTTAGCATCTAGGCATGTTCATCTACATCATATCCGATTTCTGGAGCATTTGAGCCTGTTACCAAAAAATTATCGCTATAAGATCACTTGTTTTCTTAGAACAGAGCATCTTGACAGTCTTGGACAATCAGCTGAAGCAGAAGACTTGTAGAGCCTAATGACACATCATTCAATGTTTTGTGGTGTTTGGTGTGGAGCCTGATTAGTCTCCAAGTGGGAGATTATTGTGGTATGTGGTGACTGATCATGCTATACTTTACACCCGAAAAAGGAAAAATCACCGAAAAGAAAAAAAATGACTTTGTAAAACCCTAATTCTAGAAGCTTCTAAAAAGCCTGTTATAAGGGGTTGGGATGGGGGTTATAGTATGTAGAAAAATGTGATTATTCGCGAGATTGTAATATGTTTTTCACTAGATAATAAAATCATTGGATGACTGTGGTTTTGTGGATGTAGCCTAGATTGGGTGAACCACATTAAATTCTTTGTGTTGTCTTGTTTCTGCTATAATTTTGTGTGTGTTTTATTTCTCTATTTTATTGATCAAATCTGCATTTAACTGTTAGATATCTTCCTTCTAACCCTAACAAGTGGTATCAGAGTAGGTTGTGTTCGATTATTGTCCGCAGGAAAGTCTCGCGGTTGAGTGGGAGTCTCACGATTAAGTGGGAGCAATGGCAGACGAGGGTAAATTGAAGGTAGATAAATTCAATGGGAAAAAATATCAGTTATGGAAGATGCAAATGGAGGATTATCTCTATCAAAAGGATTTATGGAGGCCATTGGAAGGAATAGCCAAGAAACTGACAACAATGAGTGATGAAGAATGAGAAATTTTGGATAGAAAGGCACTAGGAGCCATTCATTTATGCCTGACACAATCAATGACATTCAATATTACAACAACAAAGACAACTCAAGAGTTGATGGAAACCTTGGTGAAGTTATATGAAAAGCCTTCTGCTTTGAATGAGGTAGTTCTTATGAAGCATTTATTTAATATGAAAATGGTAGAAGGTGGGTCAGTTGCTGATCATTTAAATGAGTTTAATACGGTTACCAGTCAATTAACTTTTGTAAATGTAAAATTTGATGAAGAAGTTAGGGCTCTTTTGATTCTATGTTCTTTTCCAGAAAGTTGGAATAGCTTGGTAATGGCTATTAGCAATTCTGTTTCTGGTTTGAATAAATTGAAATTTGATGATGTTGTTGGTGTTATTTTGAGCAAGGAAATTCGTAGGAAAAGCTTGGGTGGAACATTCACATCAGGCAGTGTTTTGAATGCAGAAAGCAGGGGCAGAACAAAGGAGGGAGGAAACAATTCTGGAAGTCATGGGAAGTCACGAGGAAAATCAAAGGACAAAAGGTCCCAATCTAGAGATGAGGGATTGTTGGTACTGTGGTAAACCGGGTCATTTAAAGAAAGATTGTTGGTCTCAAAAAAATAAAGAAGGATACAAAAAGGAAGGCAATAAAGAGGAAAATGTGGTAAGTAATAAATATGATGAGGATGTTTTGATTCTTTCCCTTGATAATGCTGATGATTCTTGGGTGTTAGATTTAGGGGCTTCATTTCATGCTACACCCCATAGAAGTTATTTTCTTGATTATGTCCAAGGGGATTTTGGGCTAGTTTATTTGGGAGATAACAAACCCTATTAGATTGTTGGAAAGGGAAGAATCAAGATTAAGTTACAAAATGGGAATCATTGGCTACTACATGAGGTAAGGCACGTTCCAAAGTTAAAAAGAAATTTAATTTCAGCAGGGCAACTAGATGATGAAGGTTGTGTTGTTACATTTAGTGATAAAATTTGGAAGGTTACAAAAGGTGCCTTAGTGGTAGAAAAAGGTGTGAAAGTAGGCACTTTATATCTTTGTATAGTTCATACTATTCCTTCTACTTTAGCTATTGCAGATAAAAAACAATGTTTAGGAACAGTTGCTGTAGTTCAACAGGTAGAAAATCAGACAGTTGCTATGGATCCTGAATCAGCACTGTGGCATAATAGACTTGGGCATATGAGTGCAAAAGGTATGAAAGTACTTCATTCAAAGAATGTTTTACTAGGTCTGAAATGTGTTAATATGAATTTTTGTGAAAGTTGTGTATGGAAAACAAAAGAGAGTTAGTTTTCTCAAGGATGGGAAGCAAAAGAAAGATGAGAACTTGGAGCTTGTGCATACGGATGTATTGGGACCAACTCAAGTATCTTCTCTCGGTGGCTCTCAGTGGCTCTCGGTACTATGTCACTTTTATTGACAATGCAACAAGGAAGGTATGGATTTATTTTCTTAGGCAAAAATCTGATGTATTTGAAACCTTTAAGAAATGGAGAAGCTTGGTTGAGAATGAGACAGGTAAAAAGTTAAAATGTCTCAGATCTGATAATGGTGGTGAGTACTGTAGCAAAGAGTTTGAAGACTATTGTTCCTCTAATGATATTTGTAGGAAGAAAATGGTTCCAAGGACTCCACAGGAAAATGGATTGGCTGAGCACATGAACAGAAAAATAATGGAGCATGCACAAACTATGAGATTGCATGCTAGGTTACCTTTAAACATGTGGGTAGAGGCTATAAAAAATACTTTTTATTTAATCAATAGAGGTCCCTCTAATCCTTTGGGTTGTGGTATTCCAGATGAAGCATGGAAAGGTAAGAAGGTGAGTTATTTTTTTCTCAAGACCTTCGGTTGTGAAGCATTTGCACATGTAAATTATGAAAATATAATAAAGCTTGATGCAAAATCAAATAAATGTATATTTGTTGGATATGGCATTGATGAATTTGGTTATAGGCTTTGGGATTTTGAAAATAAAAAAATTATGAGAAGCAGGGATGTCATATTTAATGAGAAAGTGTTGTACAAAGATTCGTTGCAACAACATGAGAATAAAGAAAATTATTATGTTGTGCTAGATGATACACCAAACAACAACGTTCCAGTGGTTCCTCATGCTCTGCAACAATAATAACAACAAATACCACAAACTCTAGTGAATGTTAGACGATCTTCAAGGATAAGTAGACCTCTAGAAAGATTTTCTCCCTCTTTGTATTCTATTTTATTAACTGATGCTGGTGAACCAGAATGTTATGATGAAGCTATGCAAGTGAATACCAAGGTACAGTGGGAGCATGGAATGGAAGAAGAAATGAACTCCTTGCTGAAAAATTAGACTTGAGAATTATGCAAGTTGCTTGCAGGTAAAAAGGCTTTACTGAACAAATGGGTTTATAGGCTAAAAGAGGAGGATGGAGGTAAGAAGAGATTTAAAGTCAGATTAGTTGTCAAGGGATTTGCATAGAAAAAGGGTATTGATTTTGATGAAATATTTTCTCCTGTTGTTAAAATGACTTATATTCGTACTGTTTTAAGTATTGTGGTTGCTGAAGATTTGCATTTAAACAACTTGATGTTAAAATAGCCTTTCTCCATGGTGATTTGGAAGAGGAAATATATATGGAACAACCACAAGGATTTGAGGTCAAAGGTAAGGAGAAACTTGTGTGTAGATGGAAGAAAAGTCTATATGGCTTGAAGCAAGCACCTAGGAAATGGTATATTAAATTTGATAGTTTTATGGCTGAGCAAGGCTACATTCGGTGTAATTCAGACCATTGTGTTTATTTTAAGAGGTTAGATGATGATAACTACATTATTTTATGTTTATATGTTGATGATATGTTTGTAGCGGGGTCTAACATGGATCACATAAGGGAGTTAAAACAACAATTAACAAATTCATTTGCTATGAAGGATTTGGGGGTAGCAAAGCAAATCCTTGGTATGAAGATTACAAGAGATAGGAAAAACAAAAAAATGTTTTTATCTTAGGCTGATTGTGTTGAAAAGGTGTTATAAAAATTTCATATGGAGAATGCAAAAGCTGTTAGCACACCTTTGCTTAGTCATGTTAAATTGTGTAGCACCCCTCCATTTTGGTTCTTTTGGTCGGACAGTGTTCCTCTTTGTTATATTTGTTTCTATTATACTTTTCCTATGGTACTTGGTTACTATTTGATTGCTAACTATAAAGCGATGCGAATGTTATATTTTGATGTGATGGTATTTTACTTTGATGTTATCATTATGGTATGCTTTGAGTTAGCTTAGAAAATATTTAATTAATGATGCTTTATGCTGTTGATTATATTATTGATGTTAGATTCATCAGATAGTAATTTTGTATTAGTGAAGGGGATGAGACTATATCACTTTCTTGCGAGTGCCCTATGATTCTGAGATTTCCTATTCACAGTGTGTTCTATAATGATATATATATATATATATATATATATATATATATATATGCATGTTCGATATACTCTGTGTTCGCAGGTTGAAAAGTACAGGACATCGGCTCCACCTGATTGCACAGGTTTGAGCATGTCCATTGGCCAATGGTATTCGATTGGGAGATAGTAGCTAGGTTTTTCGTTCCAAGTCATCACTCTAGTCATAGCGCGTCATTGGTTTTAAGTCGGGTTTGGTTGCTTTAATGTTATTCAATTTCACTTTTGTTATTATTTAATGCCAAGTTAAAAAGGTAAATAAATGGCATTAAATATTTAAGTTGTTTATTAAATTAATCTGGTTTATTATGTTAGAAGATATTATTTAATTAGTTAATTAATTTAATTTAATTAATAAAAAGATTTAATCTTGGATTAGATTTATTTTATTGATTAATTAAATTAATTGTGTTGAATTGTATTAAGTTATTCATTTTGGAATTAATTGATATTTTGGTTTGAAATTGGAAAATTATAAATTAAAAAAAAAAAGATTGAAATTGAAAAAAGGTTTTAAATTTCTTTTTTTGAAAATTTTCAATGCAAAGAAAAGAAAATTGAGATATTTACTGTTTTGTCTTTCAAAAATTGATGATGGTGGTTGAAAAGATATTTTTTGGGATATTTTCATTTTCCCTTATTATTTTGGATTTTCATAGGTTTTTTGGGGGAGAATGGAAAACTGAAAAAAAAGAGAGGAAAGGGATTTTTGGTTTTTGGTTTTGGGATTTTGATTGTGGAGAAACTCTGTTGGATTGCTTGGAAGGAGCTAGAATCTGTGGAAGAATCATAGCACCATTTGGCATCCTTTGAAGCTTTTGGAAACCAGGTTCATGTTATTTAAATTAATTTTTGATTTTAAGGAAAATTCATAGCTTTGATATGTTGTTTGCAAAATCATTGTTTGGGAAACTTTGAAATGGATTAAGATGAAAGAAAACCCATGTTAAATCTTGCTTCAAAAACTTGAAAAACCTCTGTTTGGGAATAATATTCTTCAAGAAAAGATTTCAATTTGGCTATAAATGTTTCATTTCTAGGATTTATTTGCTCAGTTGGACTTATAATTTTTATAAATTTGGATATATATATATATCTATATATATATATATATCTATTGGAAAAATACAAATATACATATAGATATATATTTTTATATTTATAATTGTTTGTTTTGAGAAAATAAATAAATAAATAAAAATACCCAGATGAGAATACTGGGCAGATAAAAAAATAAAAAATCCGCAGTCAGATTTTATTTTAAAAAATAAAAAAAATAAAAAAAAAATTGAATGGGGGTCGTTGGGGGCTCACCCCACCACGCCGCCCATGGGAGGCACAGTGGGGGAGCCGTGCCCACACGTACCCCACCCAGCTGCCGCCACAAGGGACGACTATGTGTAAATACAACCATCGCCCCTTGGGGTTTCGACTGTGTTTACACACAGTCGACACTTGTTGGGGGTTCGATTGTGGTTAAACCCAACTGCCCCAACCCTGCAGCATGGTGCACGGCCCTAGAACGCACTTTGACTTTTTCTTTTTTTATTTCGGTTTAAAAAAAAATTAAAATTAAATGATAAAATATATTTTAATATTTAATATTATATATATATATAATATTAAAATATTAATATATATATTTAAATCATTAAAATATATATATTCAATATTTTATATTATATGTGTATAATATCAAAATATTAATATATATTAATAATAATATATATATATATATATAATATGAGGATATATATTATATGTATATATATGTGTATATTATAATATATAATTTTATAGCTTGGATTATAAAGAAATATATATATATATATATATATATATATATATATATATATATATTAAATTGTCGATTTAAATAATGACATGTTTTAAATGTAATTGGAGAAATTTTAAAATAATATGTTAATAGTCGAATTATTGGTCTTATTTTAAAATAATATTTATTGCTAGAACAAATATTTGATTTTAAAATGATATATTTTGGAAAAGAAGAAATTGTTTCAAAATAATATGCTAATAGATGAATTATTGGATTTTTAATTAATGGGTTTTTAATAGGCCAAATATTTGGTTTTAAAGTCATATGTGTTAATAGAGGAATTAATTGATTTTAGAATGTTTTATTTTGAAAAGAAGAAATAGATGCTTTGAAAGTAATATGTTTTGAATTGAAGAAGTAAATGGTTATCTTGTTATTATTTAAAAGCTATTAGGGAAATTAAATATTTGGTTTAAATTTCATCTTTTGTCTGAAAGAGACGTTATTAAATCAGTTTTATTAAGGCAATAAATTACTGAATGTTAATGAAGGAAGTGGATTTAGGAAATCCAAATATAGATTTAATTCCTGTTTGATTTCCCTTCTTGAATGTACACTTCTTCTGTGTTCGCTTTGGGGGAAAATGTTTAGAAGGGTTGTTAAGTCTTCTAGAAGGGGTTTAACTATTTGGGGTTGCTGTATTAAGTTAGTCAACCTTTGTTTTGTTTTGGGTAGTGCGAATAGTTGCATCTTGTTTTTCTTTCTAGTTTCCACGAACGGGAATGAGTTGTGCCTCCTTGTATTAGGAGTGGGTTATGTGGTTTGTGCCTCCTTTGGAAGGAATGGATTTTGTGTTTTGTTGCCTCTAGTGTTTGGAGAGGGTTTTGACTTTTGTTGCTCCAGTGTTTGGAGAGGGTTTTGAATTTTGTTGCCTCCAGTGTTTGGAGTGGGTTTTCATTATATGTTCCTCCTAGAGTTGGAGTGGTTTTATCTTGTTGGTATGCATTTGGGATTCCCTTGGTGATTGGTCTTGTTTTGTATGTTGTCAAGTAGAAGAGTGGCTTCTGTTAGGGGCCAGAGCCCAAAGAGGTAAACTGGATAACCTTCGGAGGTGGTTTAATCAAGTGATAACTAAATCAATGTACTTAGAAGTTAGGTAGTATTTCACACTAATTAAGATAATTGAGCCTCACCCATGGATGCAAGTGCTCGTATAGGCTTGGGATGAGTGGGAAGGACTAGAATGGCAAGGTCATCTATCTTGTCTTTACAAGAGGTATTTGATTCCGCATGAGTGAGTATGGGTGCCAGGATTCGGTAGAGGCCACCAGGACAACTCATAGTGGGGGCCGAAGCCTATGAAGATTCCCAAAGGATATCCCATGTCAAGCTATGTGATGACACTCTTTCTACGACAACAGTTGGTATTTGGTTTTATGTGTATGGCTTTCTTATCATACCTGATTTATTTTATTTCTGGAAGCAATGTGACTTATGTCAGTGATGTTAGAGTTGTACTGGTGTTATCCTTATGGTTGTATGGTTCATGTGATTGGTTGTGTCAGTGTGAGTTAGCCTGTGTCTAGGGGTTGATGGTCTTGTATAGGATTCCTTGTTACTATCTCCTAGCACTGGGGGTGAGCCTTCGGGTATCACATGGTTGGGTGGAACGTGCACCTTAATCCGTTGGGTCATCTTCTTGTTCGTGTGGATGAGATTTCCAGTTGGAGAGCTTGTGGGATCCAGTTCCATTTCATGCTTTATTCATTTTAGTTGATATTTTATTTTATTACCCCTCATTTGTTATCGAGGTGGAATTGTGTAATATGTAATATTGCTTATTGGATTTACCTCATTCAGGGAATGAGAGTTGTAATCGTATTGTAAATTATTGTTATTGGAATTATGTGGTATCTCTTATGCTTTGATGTAATTTTATCATGTTTGGAATGTATGTGTTTCGTAATTATTTAAGTAATTAAATGTATGGTTTCAATTCATGTTTCTTGTTTGGGTTTTAAAGTAATCTCAGTCTCATAACCTTAGGGGTTGTTGGCAATGGGTAGTGAACTTGCATGTTAATTGTACTTAAACAAAAAAAAAATTAGTACGTTTGAGTAGTTAATTGCAACTTCCCCTAGGGTTGTGTGGTGGGGCATTACAAATTGACTAAAGATATGTGTCCAAAGAAACAAGAGGGGGAAGAAAAAATGTCCAAGGTACCATATGCTTCAGCTGTAGGTAGTTTTATGTATGCCATGGTATGCACAAGACCAGATATTGCACATGTTGTAGGAGTTGTTAGCAAGTATATGAGTCATCTTGGTGTTGAGCATTGGAATGCGGTAAAATAGATTCTTAGGTACTTAAGAGGTACATCCAATAAATGTTTATATTTTGGGGTCTCTAATACTAATTTAAATGGCTATGTTGACGCAGATTTAGTAGGGGATATAAATACTAGATGAAGTACCACAGGTTATGTATTTACAGTTGGTGGGACAACAGTGAGTTGGATTTCTCGGTTGCAAAAGGTGGTTGCTTTATCCACCACAGAGGCAGAGTATGTTGCTCCAACAAAGGTGGAAAAGGAGATGACATGGCTACAAATTTTCATGGAAGAGTTGGGAAAACAACAAGCTGAAAATTACTTATTTATAGACAGCCAGAGTGCTACACATCTTGCAAAGAATTCTGCCTTGCATTCTCAAACCAAACACATATAGTTGAGATATCATTTCATTCGGTCAGTGTTGGAGGATGGACAGGTCAAGCTGGACAAGATACATATAGATTCCAATCCAGCAGATATGTTTATGAAGGAAGTGACACGAGAGAAGGTGAGCTCTTCTTCAGCTTCGATTGGCCTTCAAGGTTGAACTCGAGTATAACCGAGCAACAAGGTCCAAGGTGATTATTTCCAATGGGAGCTGTAAGTGCAACAATGTCGTCCAGGATCAGTCTCCAAGTGGGAGAATGTTTGGTGTGGAGCTTGATCAGTCCCCAAGTGGGAGATTGTTGTGGTATGTGGCGACTGATCATGCTATACTGTACACCCGAAAAAGGAAAAATCACCAAAAAGAAAAAAAATGACTTTGTAAAACCCTCATTTTGGAAGCTTCTAAAAAGCTTGTTATAAGGGGTTGGGATGGGGGTTATAGTATGTAGAAAAAGGTGATTATTCATGAGATTGTAATATGTTTTGCACTGGATAATAAAATCATTGGATGGCTGCAGTTTTGTGGATGTAGCCCGGATTGGGTGAACCACGTTAAATTCTCTGTGTTGTCTTGTTTCTGCTATAATTTTGTGTGTGTTTTATTTCTCTATTTTATTGATCAAATCTACATTTAACTGTTAGATATCTTCCTTCTAACCTTAACATGTGGTTTGTGGCTGACCTTCCTTGGGATTCCACACTTCATTTCATTCTTTTGCAGAGGAGTCCTATCCATTTAAGTTTGACCTATCTGTGTATACACGCTAGACCTCTTTTGTGGAGTGTGAAACCTTCTTGGGCCGACATGGAGGAATTTTATGATCCAGAGATGATATATATTGATGTAATAGATCCTTAGGAAAGTAGTTTTATTTATTTAGAGAACATTGATAGTTTAGATTCTTCACAAAGTAGCTTCACTGCTATATCTTGAGCATATTCTGTAATTGTGAGATCAGGCCTATAGCCCTAATTGTAAGCCTGCATGATGCCAACCAGTTTGTATTTGAACTATATCATATATTTATTGAATGACTAAATCTACATTTGTTTCATATCTTTGAGTTGTTTTCCGTTGTGTTTACTCTTGTTGCACAGTCTGGACTGTTCTCTTTGAGGACCCTCCTAATCGTGACTATACCACCTCTCATACCATCTGATTCTCTATTGTTGCAAAATATTTTTATGATGGACTACTTTCATCCTTATTTCATCCAAAGTGTTGAGATTGTGCAATATAACTTTATGGGCTTTAGAAAGGCCCATCCAAAGATGTACTATCGTGTGGAATGTTTTATGATCGAATTCAATTAGAAGGATAAATTTTTTCCCATACACCAATTCATTTGGTGTGAACACTATGGTGGTCTTCCAGGTTGTCCTATATGCCAAAACAACTTCATGTAACTTTTTTTCCCAGTCCTTCCGATGCAGTTGAATTATTTTTGTTAGAATGGACTCTCTCTGTTTGTGACCTCTACTTGTCCATTTTCTTACGGATGATAGGGGGTTGACTTTCTATGTCTAACATCATATTCCTTGACTAATTTTGCAATCAAATCAAAAGTAAATTGGGTTCCTTGGTTTGTGACTATTTCCCTAGGCACATTGTACCTAGTGAAGATTTCCTCATAAAGGAATTTGGCAACATTGCTATCTCTATAAAAATTTAGTGCTTTAATGTCCACCCATTTTGTGAGATAGTCAGTACAAACTAGGATGTATTCCTTATTGTTAGATGTGGGAGCTATTGGCTCAATGAAATCCAATCCCTATTTGTCAAATGGTATAATGACCAATTATGGCTAGAGAGGCATTTCACCACTCCTAGTAGATCCACCCATCCTCTGGCATTTGTCACACCTCCTTGTATATTTGATTGAATCCTTTTGAAGTGTAGGCCAATAGAAGCCAGTGGTTAGGATCTTTAGAGCTATTCACTTGGCTATAAAGTGACCTCCATAAGTATCATCATGAAAATCCTTAAGGATATCATATACTTCATCCTCCCTTATACATCTTCTCATTATGTTATCTAGCCTTGTGTAAAATAGATAATCAACCACCCAGGAATAAGGGAAGTTGCATCTACCAAATGACACCTTTCTCTAGGTTAGAGATGTGGGGGTGTCCTTCCTACAACCAAGTAATTGGTTGTCTAAATACCAAGGTGTTTACACAGAGAGGGAAAACAAGTGTTCATTTGGAAAGGAATCATCCACTACTTTGTCTATTTATTTGATTTGCAAGCTATAAAGGAAATCATCCACTATGTTTTCTTTCCCTGGTTTATACATAATGGTGATATCAAACTCCTATAGTAATAGTAACCATCTAAAAATTCTTCCACCATTGGTTTTTCATCAAGTATCTGATTGTTGTGTGGTCTATATACACAAAGACATAATATCTAGTGATATAATGTTTGAATTTGTTAATGGAATATACCACTGCTAGCATTTCATTCTTAGTAATGGTGTAGTTGAGCCCAAAAACCTAAAGAATTTTACTAATGCAGTAAATTGCATACTCCAAATTTCCTTCTATCTTAAAACAACACTTATGGTAAAATCAGAAGCATCTATATTTATATGGAAAGGAATTTTCCAGTTAGGGCCTTTGAAAATAGGGGTCCTTGTGATAGCTATTTTGAGGGCTTCAAAAGATTCCTAGCAAGTAGAGGTTTAGTCAAATTCAATGTCCTTAGATAAAACAACAAATAGGGGGGTTGCTGTTTTATTGAAATCTTTAATAAACCTCCTATAATTTATTGCATGGCCAAGGAAAATCCTTACATCTTTTTGTTTTTGGGGAGTAGGAAAAGTGGAGATCACCTCTATTTTGCTAGGATCCACTTGAATCCCTCTATTGGACACATAGTGACCTAAGACTACTCCTTTATTCATCATCATGAAGCATTTTTCATGACTTAGACAAAGGTTGTGATCTTGACAACTTTGAAGGAATTTATCCAAATTTAATAATGGTTCTTCATAAGAGTGTCCATAAGTGCTGAATTCGTCCATATAAATCTCCATAGAGTCATGTGAAAATTATAAAGTATGCTTAGGACTTCTCTTTGGAATGTTGCAAGTGCATTACACAATCCGAATGGTAAAACTGAATAAGCATATGTATGCCATTGACAAGTAAAGGTGGTTTTATCTTGGAATTTTAGAGCTATCTTTACTTGACTATATCCACTAAACCCATATAGGAAGGAAAAGTATTTCTTCCCTACTAGTGAATTCAACACTTGATCAATACAAGGAAAAGGAAAGTGATCCTTCCTTGTGGTTGTATTCAACTCCCTATAATCTACACATACTCTCCATTTACCTCCTTCTTTGGTACAATCACTAATGGGGAAACCCATTGACTGTTTGATATGGGATAAATGAACCCTACATCCAACAACTTCTATAATTCTATTTGTACTATATCTTGCACAACTGGGTTCATCCTTCTTTGTGGCTTCCTATTTGGCTTGTATCCTTCATTAATGTAGATTTTGTGCATACATAGACTAGGATCTATGTCCTTCATGTCATGATATTCCCTAGAGAATCATGTTGTGTAGTTTGCAGCAACATAAGTAATGCAGATTGATGGGAAAGCATTAGATGGTTATTGACATTGAGTATTTTACTCAATCTAATTTCCATGGTTAAGGCATAAGTTATGACATAAGAAACATTTGACCTTAAAATATTGAGATTGAAATTATGCAGGAGTAGTGTATGAAATAGATGGAAAGTGGAATCATAGGAATTTGTAGGTATGATATTGTGTAAGGGGTAGTGTAATCATACTAAACAATATTATTGTTGTGGATTCCTACCATAAGAGTTTTGCATAATTTTGGCAAGGAATTCATCTTTATCATGAATTTCAATCATTGGGCTACATTTTATAGTCATGAGTGTTTGTAGAGAGTATTGACCATCTTCTTCTAGGGTTGGCCAAATAGTTTGTTCCAAGTCTACATGTGGTTGTGTAGGTGGTTACATGACCAATTTTTTGGTCACATTCCCATTAGAAATTATCATGTTACAATTCCTACATCTGTTGAGTGCATCTGTAGTGGCTAGCCACGGTCTTCCTAAGATTAAGGGATATCTTGCAAGGTTGTCTTTAGGTTGTAAAAATATAAATTATGTTGGATATTCCCATGAATCCAATGTGATAACTAAATCCTCAATAATACCTTTTGGCTTTTATGGTTCACCTATTTTCTAATTGTAGAATAATAGGTGTGGGTTTGAGATCCATCAGTTGAAGTTGTTGCATTGTTTCTCTTGCATTAAATTTTTATTTGTCCCTAATTCAATCAAAGTGTTCTTGATAAGTGTGCCATTAATGTGTAAATTTACAAAAAGACTCCTAGGGTCTGCATACTTTGGGACAACTATGTTTCCTAGCATGATGTCAACTAGTGTCCTAAAATTGGACAATCTGGGGGTCTTTTTTTTTTTTGGGTTTTCGAGCATAATTTGATCATAGTTTTTGTGTATATGGGTACTTATTTAATGACTTGAATTAAGGGTATCTTTACACAAACATTCTTAAGTTGGCTCAAGAAATAAAATTCATGTTCAAAATGAAATTTTTGGGTTGTCAATCTTTCTAGAAACAGTGGTTCCTTATTTGTGATGTCTTGATGTGTCTTTCTTTGTTCACGTTGCTTTATTAAATTGTTAGTGGTTTCTATTGCTAGTTCCTCATTTGTAAGTTTTGTGATATGAGCAGATGATGGTCCAAAAAGCATTTTTCTTGAACGTAGGTGGAAATCACTGAACTCAACTCCATAGGTTGGGTATTGGATGGATTCATTAGTGTAATCCCGATGAAAAAACTTATTGTTAGGGTTTGGTACAGGTTGAGCTGGAAACTGAGGTGCTCTTGGTTGCATTGGGGTTGCTATGGCCGGGTTTAGCATTCTGGCAGGTTGCTGCTACAAAGATTGTTGTGACTATGGATAGCTAACATTTTGGTTTTGTCACTGTTAGTTCCCACACCATTGTGGTGGCCATTGGTTTTATGGGGACTACCACTGTGAGTCATAGTTTAAGGCTTGGTATGGTTGTGGTGGCCACATTGCATGTTATGGAGCCCAATTAGATGATTGGGCCATTGGCCATGATTGATTTTGTATGCCATTCCAAGGTTGATTATTCCAATTAGAGTAGTTTGTATTACCCCCCAAAAGGACATATTATAAGACAAGGGATCTTGAGTGATACCTTGTCTCTATTTCCATGGATTAAACTAAGAAATATAGAACACTTGTCCTTCCTCATATTCTAGGGTACAAAATTTAGGTTTCCCTTGCTTCTCAAAAAATTTGGAAATATTTTTGCATTTACAATTTATCCTCTTCTCGTGGTAGTGTGAATAATATTCAGTGAGAGAAGCCTCTGCCTCTTTCTATTTCATTTTGATGTACAAGGTATCCAGTCAAGTAGCTAGATGACTTATTATGTCCTCCTTCATGTTGGATAAAAGGTTGCTTAGTTCCACCCTTGAAACACTCGTGGATATTTTGGTGGAAGTGAAGGCTCTAATACCTCTAGTCTTCTTCATATACGAACTTGAATAATTTCTACACACCTGACATATTTCATCAAAAGGAAATTGAGAAATATCCCTTGCTCTAATGAGGTTTAAGGAACCCATGCAATCTTCATTTACTCCTCACAAAAATACTAGCTTTAGTGAGTCTAGAGAGAGCCTGTTTTGGTTTGTCTTCTTCAAGAAAAATTGAAACCTTTTTGCATAATCTTCAAGTGGTTCTTATTCCTTTTGTGACATCTTGAAGATGTCATCTCTCTTCATGTCTACTCCATGATAGTAGTTTTGGCAATACAAGGGCATGCAACTAAGAGGGGGGGTGAATTAGTTGTCATAGAAATTCAAAACTTATTCAACTTATTAACCTTATTCTCATATCTGATAATTAACCATGAAAACATAAATCATCAACACATTAGA
Source organism: Sequoia sempervirens (assembly GCA_007258455.2). Classification (NCBI taxonomy): domain Eukaryota; kingdom Viridiplantae; phylum Streptophyta; class Pinopsida; order Cupressales; family Cupressaceae; genus Sequoia; species Sequoia sempervirens. The sequence goes on from VDFB02270651.1 coordinate 43,064,799, forward strand.
AACACACATAACACCAAGATTTTTTTACGTGGAAACACTATTAGGGGAAAATCCACGGTGGAGGTCAGTCCACAAGATTATACCCTGTTAAAAGTATAATGAATATGAAATATGGGGAATGCACATGCATTCAGGCACACTGCCTAGAGCTCACTGCTCAATTACAAAGGAAGACACACTGTCTTACAAAGAGATTCAGATTAAAGTCATCTAGATTTTGAACTAAGAAAATAGCATATGCTAATGCCTGATTACAGTTCCAATTAAGCATATGAACACTTCTCCACTCTTCTTCACTCTTCTTCACACTCTGCTCTACCTTCAAATGATTTGAAAAATATTCGTACACATAGAAGCACACCCTTACAAACTTCAATTCAAATAAACAATCACTCTTATATATCCGCAACAAGAAATTTCATTGCTACAAGTCGGCCACAAAGAAATAATAAAATGAATATAAACTATCGGCCCAAAAAATTAAAGATTATCAATGTGAATCAACCAAGGTTGACCACAACTTAGTGATGACCCAAATCAACATCTTCAACATGAAAACACTTCAATTAATTTCTCCTCAAAGATCCAAAACACGCTACAAACACTATGTCAGCCAAGAAAAACATGAACAGACAAGAGAAAATCTCAGATCACAAGCATAGCGATCAATGTAGACATGTAACAAAGATATAGCACAATATAGAAACATCCACAATAACTGCACTAATTGAAATAACATCATTTTCAATTAGGAACACCAACTGAAGAAACAAAAAAAACTGTCAAAATGAAAATCTTCATAACTCGATCAAATCTTCATGCGGATCTCTGAAACTCAACGTGGATAAACTAGATACACTCAACAACAAACCCTTTAGTAAACAACCTCTGATCAACAACATACAGAAATAACCACTAGTATGTCAGCTACATTGAACTTCACTTCACCATTGACAACCTGCAATTCATTTATTACAATTTTCTCAATATCCTTGACATATACAACTTCAAATGCATTTATGCTAATAGTGTTGACATCAATGACGACCACATATCAGCAACACAACCACAACATCCAACAATCTCTCCCTTTGGCATTGATGGCAACACATGATGTGAAAAACACCACCAACACAACTAACTCCTGCTTAGGATTTGACTCATCTTCTCCTCAACACTTTTGTTGACGCCAAAAATTGACGAGGTAACAGTGCCTTATGGGAAACTCAGTTCAAGGGGGACCCTTTGCGCCAAACTGAGTGACCTCCGGATTTTAAAGAAGTCGGCTTCTTCTATAATGGTTTTTGGAAAGGGAAAAGGAAACAGATATAATGAAGCAAAATCTAATCTAAGGCAATGCGCCAAAATTTGCTGATAGACACGATAAATCATAGATTTAGGGGCCTGAATGGTGTTGTCGCATTCCAAAACGTCAGAGACTTAAAGCTATAGCATAAACAATTCATTTATTGACATAAAATAGTATTGCATACATCCTTACTACTAAGAAGAGTCATTAGACATGATTTAGGTAAGCAAGTTTGTATTCAATATATAGAAGTTCCTTCAAATGAAATGCTTAGGACAGTATAGAGCACAGTTTATAGTTTAATCAAAACATGAAAAACAGAAAGGCCGAACAGTTGGCGTAGTCTGAAAGTTTTTTGCAAGTAAAATAGTAAAAGAGGCCTGATGTCTCTTGCTAAAAACCAGTGTGTTTTCTCTAAAATTTTTGGACCCTCCTCTCATCGACCGAGAGAGTATATATAACAAGAAAAGAAACCTCCCACCGCTTTGGAGAACTGTAACAGAAAAGATCCCACAATCCCTTGCAATGATGCCTAAAACAGAAGATTCCCCAGGCCGTTACAACGGTATTGAGCTAGAACACATCTGGTCATCCAGGTGCAGGTGCATCCCTCGTAATGATGGCAGTGGTCCCGACCAGACTCGAGGTGAAAAGTGTCATCCACTGCTGCAAATGACCATGATGAGCGGCACCCAATAGCATCATCCCCCTCAGCCAGCCTATCGCCCACTCTACGGATCAGTCGTATGGCATTTGGCAGCCTTTCGTTGCCCGCTCGAAACTTTCTCTCATTGCTGCTGAGAGATTGCGAAGATGCAACACATGTCTCATGGGCCGAGATCCTTATCGTAGTGGAGAGAAAGTTGCATCAACCGGGTGTGAAGATGCATGGTAGCATTTCGCTGCCCGCAGCTGGTCGTTTCCTTACTGCGTGAAATATTTGTGAATGGTTGCCACCTAGCAGGAGGTGGGGCCTGCCAATACTTTTAGAAAATAAAATAAACTTAGCGGAAGCATTTCGCAGCCCGTAGTTGTTTATTTCATCCCCTCATGAAAAACTTGCGATACGCCACCACGTAGCAAGATGTAGGTTCCTCTGACAATCTTTAGAAATGATGGCCCTCGCAGAAGTCTTTCGCAACCCGCACGAAGCTTTTAAGGAAATAAAAGATAAAACCCTCCGCAAGTGCGACACGTGGACGCCCAGCACAGCCTCTCAGGACCTGAAAGGGAAGCCGTTGCCCAAAGTTGCAAAGAGGAGATGCGCAAAGTGGTAGATCAAAACTTGATGGAAAGCCGAATAAACCTGGCGATGCACAGGCCGGCGCACACACAATTACAAAAGAAACCCAAAGGGAGCTGTTTGAATATTTATTTTAACAGCTTTTTGCAACTATCAGGGGCGTTTCGGATAAGGAACGGAGAACCCAAAAATCTCTCTGGTTCTGCAGACCGGAGCTTTATCCATAGGGTGAATGGGGTCAGAGTTTGGAAATAGCAACTTGCAAGGGCGACCATTCACTTTCGGACGGCTTTGCCATGCTGCGCAAATTTTCTTGTGCCCCACGGAGATCAATAGCTTCCTTGTGAGGCAACACCTCAGGTAGGCCGGTGCCTGCTTGGATATGGAAAAGCAGCTGCGAGAGTGGATGAATGATCGCCTTAATGTCGGCTGCCGTTGGGGAGCTGCTGAACTCCCTGAATGCCTCTGGGTCATTTTCCTTCTGCTCAATAACCTCAACAATCTGTGTAGTTGTGGCAATGGATCCATCCTTGAGGAACGAGGATGGCAGCCCCAGCTTGCCTAACTCGGAGAAACTTCCCCGTATGCCATCTAGCGCCTTGCTTAGAAAAGCCACGGCTGCCTTAGTGCGCTAAAAAGCGGAGTGACAATGAATGAATTTATTGGCTGTTTGAGTAGCAGCGTCCCAATCTTCGATACCCGCTCCGGCAAGGATTTCGTCCGAGACAGAGTATAGCTTGTTGAGCAAATCCCTCGCCTCGGGAACCCTCTCCAGGATGAAACGTGGGAATTGCTCAATTGTATTGCTTGCCTCTTGATTGAGCCTTAATGCCTTATCGATAAATCAGAGGGTAGGCTGCAGTGTTAGGCAAAAGGTCTTCACTTTCTCCCAGTGAGAAATGTATAATTTCCTAACCAGCGGAATGACATCAGGTCGGGCAGGGGCAGGCAACAGAGAGGCTTTAAGTGAAGAAATCTCCGCGTCTTTTGAAATAAGGCTTCGGCTAATTCTGCCTTCTTCCTTTTCTCGGACGCCAGCTGCTCCGCATAGTTGCTCATTTCTTTATTCCAAATTTTCTCTGCTCAGGAGTGGTTCACTGATTGCTCTTCCAGAGAAGCCTTTGTCTCTCGGAGCTCTTCCTCCAATTTAGCCTTTAGGCCTTTAAATTCGGCCTCTTTCTCCTATACTCTTTGCTCATACTGCTATTGTAAGCGTTCCAACTCCGCACCCTTTTGTGCCATCCCCTGATTATGCTCAAGGAAAACACGTTCAAGCACCTCCTTTAATTGTAGGCTCTGTCGCACGGCTTGGTTCTAGCTCTGCAGCTCTTTTATTAAGCCTGGGTCAGCAATCTGGGTCTTCGCAATTTCGCCCTGAAGTCTGTTCCTCTCATTTTCTGCTGTTAGTGCCTTTTCAATCATTCGGGCAATATCTGCCTCCAAGGATTTCTCCTTTGTTTCAAGAAAACTCACCCTTTCCTTGGCTGCCCTGAGCTACTCATTCTTCTTCTTTAACTGGTGACCAGTTTTGAGGAAGTCGGAAGTGACCATTTGTTGCGTTTCCTCCATGATTTCGACCTTATCTTGTGGCCGGGCTACTTTCATGTCGAGTCCGACAACATATATCTCATAATCTTCGAGTTGCATTTCTCCCTGAGGCTTGCTTATCCTTGGGTACATGGTTGCGAATTTTAATTCTTGTCGGGCCTCATCATACAAAGCTTGTACTCTCAGCTCGGCGGGAGCATTGTCATCCTTTGCCTTGCGTTGCCTCATTCTATTTGCGCGTGTCTCTTTTCCATAATCTATCTGTGCTATGAATTTGGCTGGTGATGAAACTAGCCCACCTGCAAAAGGAACACCAGAAGACAGGGCATAGGGATAGGTAACTTTCATAGGCGCACGCATTTGCTTCTTCTGGAGAGTGACTGTTTGTGGAGAAAAGTGCAGCACGTTCCATAGTTTGGCCTGAGAACTATCACCAAGGCTAGGCATTTGTAGCGACTGAATCAAAGATTTAGCCGTAAGGCTCATTGGTCGGGAAATGGGAGTTGCTAACAGGGTGTCAGCTTGTTGCAATGGAAGGGGATCTGTAAGCATAGCAGAAAAAGAATGGGCATCGACAGAGGGAACGTTCTCCGAAAGTGAGGCAAGGAAAGTCTGAGCGGCAGCAGTAGGTGTGAGCACACTCGAAGGAGTAATTACAAGCGGGTGGGCCTGCGAAAACTGGGCGAATCCAACCAAATAAGTTGGACCGAAAGCAGAAGGTAGAGGGCTCAAACTTATGGCAGGAGTTGCTAGTGAAGCAGGGGCGGATGCGAAGGAATGCAATGCAAGAGAAGAAGGAGCGAAATGTACCTGTTAACTGGTCGGCGGTGGTTCCAGGATCATCCGTGACTCACCCACAAACTTCGGCATTTAGCTAGTGGCGGGTGTTTCTCCTCCGGCGGGTTCTTGCGAAACCCCTCCAATAATATTTTCCGTACGCTGCCTTTTCGCAGGCGGACACTCACTAACTTCGGCAGCTGAACACATCTGCTGAGGCGTTAGCCTGGCTGGTTTAGCGGCCCAAGTGAGTGTATGCGAGCCTCTTGATATATTAAAACGTACATTCGTGGCCACATAGGAAGCATGACCAGAGACCTTGCCCCTTTGCGCTGAAGAGGATGATACCGCCGCTTCTTCTTCATGCTCCTCAGATTCCTCCCCCTCTTCGCTCCCATCAACACTAGAGCTTGGGATGGGGTGGCCTTCTTTCCACCATCTATCAAATTCTTGGTCGTCCTTTAGCTGATTGTAGGGAGCATCCAATTGTGCTACTTTCTGGCGATATTTCCATAAAGCTTTTATTTTTTCATCACTCCATTCCTCATCCCTCTTCAACCTGTTATACATGCTGCGCTCCATGGGAAAATTTTCCTTGGCCACGGCCACAGGAAAGTAGAACTTGTGCCATGGGCCTCTAGTGTCCGGCGTAGGGATTTGCGCTAATTCTACAAAATCCTCATCTCTATCCGTCCGCGGATTAAGCCGCTTCTCCCAGTATGGTCGGGAAACATGGGTAACTTTCATATGTGGCTCTGGTAAGTTATTGAAAGGGTTGTATTCCCACTTATCGTTTACCAGTACCAACCCTAGATGTGCCAGCTTCTCTTCTAACAACTTGTGCGATTATTTTTTAATCAGAGTTACCGACTTGAAACTCTTCGGACAAGTGAAGAATCCCTTCCTCTTGACCCTTCCACTGCTACAGAAAGTGAAATCAATGACACACACCTGCTAGAAATTTTTCAGCGCGAGCACTCTATCTGTGATGCAAGCTGGGAGCAGGAAAGGTTTGCCAGTAAAGCCCCGCATTCAGAGGATTGTAAAATCCCTGCCTAAGAACTAGTCACAAGCAGGGGTATAGCTCTGCATAAATCCGGTCTGCTCTTTGGTGAGCCGAACAATATCACCTTCTCCAATTAAATAATTCAAAATCGGGGCTATGAAATAGTCTGTGAATGCATAATAGTCATATGATGTGGAAATGAAAGGTGTCCATGTAGACACTAGCTTTCTTTTATTCTGCTCATCAAAAATTGATAGCGGAAGAAATCGGGCAAAGAAATTAGGATTCTGATGCAGAAACATGTGGACCAGGTAAGAAAGAAACCTAAAATTCTTCTCCGCCTGATAATTCTCAATTTTTTGTTTAATTTCTTCAACCATGAACTCAACAAAATCATACCAGAAGAGTTCATGCTGCTTGCGAAATTGTATTGCCGATCCCAGCTGAAAGCTTTCTATCTTCTCATCGGAGTCTCGTCCGCAAACAAATGCCAGCATGGACATGGCGTCTTGGAGATCATTGCGGAATGCGCCACGTGATAATGAGATACTTGGCGCTTTAGCACCTGAGACACCTTTCTTATTAGTTTCTTCTAACAAGAAATTTGAGCCAGTTTTCATCTTCTTCCATATTTTCTCTCCCTTACTCGGGCGAAAAGGTTCGATAGTCTCCTTCCTTTTACTCGGATCCGAGATACATAACATGTGCCAGATGGCTTCTGGGCTGATATGAACCCTTAAATTGCGGCCTTCAATGTAGTGGGTATTTGGATTATAACGCTGAATAACAACATCAACCACTTCTGGGCAATAGTGCACCAATGGGACCATGTATTGTGGGAGACCACTATACCAGACTCTACTTGTCGTGGCTTGGTCCGCCTGTGGTGCTGATAACCTAGCACAAGCTGCCTCTCTGAGGGATTTAGGGTTCTTCGCAAGCTTTGGGTCATAGATATTATTCCATTTTTCTTCAACCTTTTTCTGGTTACTCCATTCTTTGGGTCTATCCAGCTCCTCCGTGTGGGCTCTTCTCGTCTTGATGGGTATACTAGGTGTGGCGTACGCTACATCCTCATAGACATATACCTCAACTGAGGAACAAATAGTCGTGAATAGTTCTTAGCTAATTTCCTCCTGCATTGGCTGAGCTGAAGATTCTGACATTTTTCTTCTCTGAAGATTTTGTAAGCTTCTGACTTGCGACTATGCTTGCTCCGGACAAACAAATAGAAAACAACTCTGCACTTCTCCTTGTGTTTGTAAAAAGACTTTGAAATATTAAGCCTTTTCATGCAATAATAGCAACTTCCCAAGGTGGTAGGCGAAAGCAGGCCTTTTTCATTTAATTCGACATGTACCGTTAATCTTGCAACTCATGCAAGATGAACTAATTGCTATTTCGAGGCGGCCGGATTTCATCATTGCATTTGGGCGATTGTGTGATACACCTTGATCTCCTTGGAGCTTGAGCCTGCAACTGGCTTGCTAACCCTGCGTTAGCATGCACTGTCAATTAATATCCCGGCTGGAATGATTACGCCAAGCAAACGATCACCGCTTGAAAAGATATGAGTATCACCTTGGGCCCTGGGACGCGCTTAAGAGATGACACAATAGCCTACGGCCATACGTCCTCCCACCAACAAGCACCACCTTTTTAAAACTAATTAATCAGCTTCATTTAATTAAGAACGCATCAAGTTGTGCTATCACGGATGCAACTGACCCGAAAATGTGAACAAACGCAGACTCGTCTTTCAAGATAGCAGCTAGCATAACATCATGTTTCTTGGAGGCGGATCAACATGTGCCTTGTCAATTTTTCTATAAATAGGCCAGTAGATAGTGAGCAAGACATACTTAGCATTTAAGAGGTGATAGGTCAGTAGTAGAGTGCTAAGCAAGTCCTTTTATAGGTTAGGTGGTGAACAAATTCGGCATTATCTTAGAAGATTAGGAACACTGTTAGAACAATGGATACCCCAACTAGTCTAACCTCGTATAAGTCACAGATGACGTTCTTAGGTGATATTTCCACTAGGAGGCTGAAAAAGATGACGAAGAACAAGAACTCTCTGGTTTTGGTAGCCATTAAGTGGGTCCTAGGCAAGGATTGCATAGAATACGAGGATAAGTATAGGGTGAATACCGACGTGTGCTCTCACTTTGTAGCGTCCATGCTGGACATTTGTGTTCCCCGAACACTTATCCTGAAGCTAGTTAAAGAAATCTTCCCGAAGAAATACCTGAATGGGCTTGGTGAGGTCATTGCACATGTTGCATATGGGATAGGCCTGCCAACAGCCAATGACCTGCGTCGCTTTATTGAGGAAGAAGCTGTCATCGTTTGGCTGCCATTTCTCAATGGATTCCACCTACAGACCCGTGACCAGCACCAGCAGAGGGTTACTCAGGCTCTACACTTCCTATTTCGGAGTTACAACGTGATACCTTTCTACGACGTAGACTGATATACTGACTTCAGGAACTTGGTGTTTCCACCGCCACTGGCGGTTGTGCCAAATGATGCTACCAGTGCCGCTGAGGAGCCCGTGGACGAGAAAGAAGTGGATGCTGCAGTGAATGCGTCGATTGCTGCCAATCATGCCTTCGGATAGACAACCCCTTTGCCTACTTGTTCAAAATGTAACTCTCTTGCTTTAGATAAGCCTGATAAAAAGCTATCGTATATAATATACCTTGATACTTGTACATTTTGAAAATCGGCCTCCCAGCCATTTTGTAACCAAAGAACATATATATAAATATATATCTCCCATTTTAAGGAAAATCCATGCTCTTTTTTGCTTCTGTGTTTAAATTTTTTTGGGTTTGCAAGTTTTGTATGCTATTTCTCCATGCATGAGTGTATTTTGTGTAAAGCAACTCTGATGTTTTACCCGCCAATGATAATGAGTAATTTGCAGAACGACAACTGATTTTAGGAAAAAGAAACGGCCAAACAACGGGAAAAAAATAAAAGCGCTATTTACATATGTACAAAGTAGAGCTCAATGCCTTAATGGAACAACTTAAGATGAATCCCATTTACCGAGATTCCTAACGGTTCCTGTTCCATATTTTCCAACGCAAAAGCATTGTGTTGTTTGCAGTGAATGATTTTAAAGGGTCCCTCCCATAGGCTATCAAATTTACCGTGTTGACTTGGCTTTGCAGCCCTGCTGTCATACTTTAGCACTAAATCTCCACTTTTTAGACCTTGGTCGGAAGCCTTCTTGTCAAACCATTGTTTGACCACCTGTTGACGGCTTGTCATTGCTATTAGGGAATTCTCTCTTTTTTCTTGTACTTCCAATAGTTCGGCGAGCCGAACCTCCATGGCTTCATTTTGTTCTATTTCAAGGGATTTCAATAACTGTATTGTTGGGATCTTCATAGAGATAGGTAACAGTGCCTCCTTCCCATATACCAGTTCATAAGGTGAAGTCTTAAGGACTTGCGTAGGAGTTATGCGGTTTGCCCAGAGTGTTTTTCAGAGATTTTTATGCCATTCCCTCTGGTGCTCTGAGCCAACCTTTTTAAGGAGTCAGACTAAGCTTTTGTTTGTCAACTCGGCTAAGCCATTTCCTTGTGGATAATAGTTTGATGATGTTTTAAGATATATGCCATTCTTTAATGCAAAGTGATATACCTTTGTACCTAGAAACGCTCTGGCGTTGTCCGAAATGATCATTTTCGGGGGGCCGAACCTTGTCACCAGTGCTTCAAGGAAATCTACAATCTCTGTTTCTGTTGCGCCTTTAAGGGGAACAACTTCCGTCCACCTTGTGAAGTAGTCCGTAGCGGTTAGAATCCACTTATGTCCGACACTAGAAACCAGGTTGATCATTCCAATGAAGTCCAGGCCCCACTGTGCAAACGGTTCGTCTGCTACTATAGGTCTAAGGGGCATTGCTAAATTCTTCCTTTTGTCAAAGAAGAACTAGCATTTTTTACAAGCCCTCACTAGAGAGTGGGAGTCATTGAAAAGTGTAGGCTAGTAATATCCAGCTCGCAGGACCTTGATGGTGGTAGTTTTGGTGGAGAAATGTCCACCTTCGTTGCTATTGTGGAATGCGTCGAGGATCCTCTGCGCCTCCCCTGAAGTAACGCATCGCATGAGCACACCATTGAAATTTCTTTTGAAAAGGACTCCTATCAGCGTATATCCGCAATTCTGAAGCCGGTAATACCTTTTTTTTGGGATGAGAGGCCTGGCGGATACCTTCCGGTTCGCATGAAGTTCATTCTATTAGTCAGCCAATCGTCTCCCGATCTCGATCCATTTATCAGGACGAGCTCTGGCTGTTCTTCCTTGGCAGGTACCTCCTCGTTCTGTGCCATATACTCACACAGTCCTCTGCCTTTAACAGTCTTAGTAGGCCTGACCTCGATGTCATACTCTAGGATCTTGGTAATCCAATTAGCCCTTTTTTCTATGATATCTCCTTCCATGATGTATTCATGCACACTAGAATCTGTGACATCTACCAGAACTTTGTTGCAGGAAATTAAATGGCGGAACTTTTTAAGTCCTTTTACTATTGCAAAGGCCTATCTTTCGACGAAGTTATAATTCGCCTCATATTCTTTTAGGGTTCGGGAATAGAACGCCATTGGATGCTCTCCCTTTCCTTCACTATCCTTTTGAGTTAGAACAGTAGCAATACTGGACTTGCTACTGAAGGCATACATTATAAAATCTTTGCATTGATCTGGATTAACCAGCATCGGGGCTGTGGAGATCGCTTCCTTGACCTTTTCAAAAGCCTCCTGAGCTTTTGTTGTCCATTTGAAAGCTTGATCTTTTTTCAGCATTTGGGTGATCGGTCTAATCATTCTCGCGAAATCAGAAATAAATTTGCTGACGAAATTTACTTTTCCCAGAAAAGATTGGACACCTTTCTTATTTACCAGAAGGGGGAGCTCCTTGATAGCCTTTATTCATTCGGGGTCAATTGAAATACCTTGTTTAGACACAACATGCCCCAATAGCTTACCCTGCGGTACTCCGAATACACATTTCTTTGGATTCAAGGAAACCCCGAACTCCTGGCACTTTTGAAAAACTAATTCCAAATGATCAAAATGATCATCCTTACATTTAGAGAACACAGTAAGGGCATCCAAATAGATTAGAATAAACTTATTGATCAGTGCGCTGAATGCAACGTCCATCGCCCATTGGAAAGTTTCCCCTGCATTGGATAAACCAAAAGGCATTTTAGCATATGCAAATGTTCCCCACTTGGTGGTGAATGTAGTCTTGTGCTGATCTTCTTCTTTGACTCGAATCTGGTTATAGCCAGAGAAGCCATCCAACAGAGAGAACATTTATGATCCTGCAACAGTTTGTAGGATTGACTCCATAGAAGGCAACAGATAGTGATCCTTCAGAGATGCTCTGTTCAGGTCTCGGAAGTCCACACATAAGCGGATATCACCATTCTTCTTTTGGACTAGTACCAGATTTGATACCCAAGTACTATGTTTGATTGAGAAGACAATACATGAATCAATGAGCTTGGTTAGCTCTTGTGCCATCAGGACCTCAACTTTAGGGTTGACTGGTTTCACACCTTCTATTAGCTCAATAGTGTGCTAAATGATGCCAGGATCGTAACCCTCCAGATCATTGTAGGACCAGGCTACTACTCCATATTTTTCATAGAAACTGATAAGCCTTTCTTTATCTCGATGTGGGACATCTCTCCCGACCCGGAGATTCCTACCATCGGAGACCCGAAGGTCCTCATAATCACTTTTGTCCACTACGAACTTTCGCTTATTATTTTGGGCGTCGTTACAATCGAATTTTTTTTCGAGAGTAACCAATCCTTTCAGAAGTTTATTTGATTTGAGCTGCATAATCTGTCCTTCATAGGCTTTAGCGATCTTTGGTTGAAGCTGATCAACAAACTCTCCTGAGTGCTGGATAAATGAAGTGATGTGTTCATCACTTTCAAAGACTTGCCAACTCTGATCATTATCGAGGATCGCTGGTCGGACAAGCACCCGTACTGAATATTCATTCTGAAGCAAGTCGGAGATAGGATCAAACTGAGCACCAATCACCGCCATACGATCTGCATCGATATTCTGCCTTCGGGGAATGGTCCAGATGTTGAAAGCTTCACAACCCTCAATTAGGTCCTAGATTCGATGCCGATAGGATCTCATGCGGACATTCTTCGCTGTAGAAATTCCTCAAACTTGATTAACTACTAGTTCGGAATCTTCGAACACAATCAATTTCTTAATACCCATCCGTTCTGCAAGGCTTAAGCCCTGGACTAACCCTTCATATTCAGCCTTATTGTTTGAACAGGCGAATTGAAAATGGAAAGACCTCAACAAATTTTCATTTTGTGGGGATATTAGACATATCCCTACTCCAACACCTACTTTGCTTCTTGCTTCGTCGAAAAATAATGTCTATAGCTAATTTGCTTGGTTACTGTCGGATTCTTTGGCGACCCTCAGAAGCACCTGGTCTTCATCATAAATCACATATGTGCCCAATCCCGTAGCATGATAATTCCTGAAAGGGTCATTGTTTATGTGTTCGCTCAACAGAGCATCTTCCTTATCATTTCAGTCTCCACTCACCTTTTCTTCCTCTAGCATTTCAACGCTATACATTTCCTCCTTGGTAATAGAGGTATGCGTGGCTTCAAAATTGATCAGGGCCTCATCCGCCACATGTTCAGAATGTAGAGCCTCCAATTCTATCTTCATTTTTTCCCCATGCTTGGTCCTAAGTATCAGATGTGACCAATCTAAAGACAAATATCCGCCCACCTTTGAAGTAAATTCTCAGGATAGACAGAGACCAAACATAGGAGGAACATCTATGATCACCATATCTTGAGTGACCGTGATATTGGGGTAGGCAAATAGAGTTAAAGGAAGCGCTTTGATGACACCTATAGTATCAACTTTATTTCCATCGAGCTGCATCACCCCCTTCTTCATAGGTTCGTAGCTGAGTCTAGAGCTTCGGCTATCAGTTTTGGCATAACAGTTGTACTAGCGCCAGAATCAATCATAGCGTTATGTAATAGTTTCTTTCCTATAATGAGAGTTAAGAAAAAGGGCTAAGGTTTCGACCTACTTTTGTCTTCAGCATGGGATTCCTTCACTTGGTCTGTAAGAACCTTAGCTGGTGGCATTTGATAAACCACCTCTGTATTGGCAGACGACTCTGTTGGTGCTGAGTTGATTTCTTGCTGAAGCGCCTTCTGTAATATAGTCTTCTATTCCGGGATAGCTAGAATGTCCCATAAAGACACATTTGCGGATGATTTCTTCAATTGCTCCACCACATTAAAAGGTGGCAGACTTGGAGATTTCTGCTCCTTGGTTCTTGCTATAATACTTTCCTTCCGCGGTTGAGAAGGTGAAGGGACGGTTGATGCGCCAGGAATTTGATCGGACATGCCTTTGCGTTGCAGGCTATCCAGAAGTGAAACAACAGGCTCACTGGTGAATCTCCTCTTTGAGCGTGTGTTGTAGTCAGGCTGTACCTGCGGCATTTCGGCTATGGATGTGTCATTGGCAAACACCGTTTCCTCGTCTTCCATCCAGGAGAAGAGCGCATGATCAGGAGCAATATCAAACTCTTGCTCTAAGGACATTCCTTTCATTTGCACGGTAAGGACCGCACTCTCCATTGGCAAGGCATATATGTATTCTCCATTTTTTGTTGTAGTACCTTGACTACGTTGCTCTGCTACCTTCTGTTGTAAGTTGCCACATGGACAAGTTCAGGGCATATGCGCATCGTTGCAGGGGAAGCACCATGGATTGATGTCATCAATAAGATTATTTTGTCCCGCAGTTAATTCTCTACTCGAGCTTGGCGACGCACCTACCAGCGGCGTAGGCACTAGAACCATTTGGTTTGTAGTCGGCGCTAGTGAATTAGTGCGAGGCGCACTCTGATATTGATTTTGCTGATAAGTAGACCGCCCACCTTGATAGTTTTGATATGCAGGCCATGGGAGCGTTGCTTGGTTCCGCTTGAGAGTTGTTATGTCATTTGCCATAGTTCGCAACATCTCCTTGAGGTCGCTTATTTCATCCTTGGAAGAACCCGATGTAGAAGCCAAATTTTCAGGAGTGGCCGCATATGAGTACATTGATTGGGCAGTTGCTGGCGCACTAGATGATGCGGCCTCTTGTGCAGAGGTTGATATTTCAGGAAATATCGGCATAATAGGTCGAGGAGGCAATTTTCTGCAATCTATTAAATGATTCTCGGCTTTGATAGCGGTAGCATAAGCATTTGGTAGAGTGGCTCCTCCCAAAGACTTGATCATCACAGAAATGTCGGGATTAATGGACTTCAGATAAAATATGAATGCCAATTCCAGAGTCGGGTGGATAGTCACAGGAATCCTCTGCCAATTTGAGTGAAATCGGGCATTGAAGTCCATCAGAGCCTCCTGGGGGGCTCGTCTTATGATGGATAGCTGATGATATAGCGAAGAACGATCTCTGTCATTTGAGAACCTCTCATAAAATGGGTCTCCGAGCTCATCCCAGGTGCGAATTGAATTAGGAGTCAGTGTTCAGTACCAATCTAGAGCTTTGCCTTTGAAAGACGTGGCGAGGAGCCTCAGGGCTACATTCTACGCTGTAATATCGTATACCAGAAAAACATCCGCTACATCCTGCAAATGTTCTGCTGGCGTTTTTGTGTTGTCTTCGAAAAATTTGGGAATAGCTTTCAGGGCCAAAATTGGGATAGCGCCTCAAACAGCTGGCACTACCGGGGCTACTAGGGGACTTCCAGCATCCCATGCTACGTAGTTCCTATTCGCGACCGACAACATGGTGAGAGGAAAAGGTGGTGGGAATGGAACGGTTACCAGCTGATTTGCGGCCTGGACTGTCCCTAGCGGAGGTACTAGTAAACTTGGGTTACTTGCGGTCTGGGATCTAGTTACAGGCCAATGGCTCATACACCCCTCTATAAGGAAATTTCATTAGTTTGGGTCCCACCGGGCGTGCCAGAAAAATGTACAAACTGTTGACGCCAGAAATTGACGAGGTAATAGTGCCTTATGGGAAACTCAGTTCAAAGGGGACCCTTTGTGCCAAACTGAGTGACCTCCAGATTTTAAAGAAGTTGGCTTCTTCTATAATAGTTTTTGGAAAGGGAAAAGGAAATAGATATAATGAAACAAAATCTAATCTAAGGTGATGCACCAAAATTTGCTGATAGGCATGATAAATCATAGATTTAGGGGCCTGAATGGTATTTCGTCCAAAACGTCAGAGACTTAAAGCTATAGCATAAACAATTCATTTATTGACATAAAATAGTATTGCATACATCCTTACTACTAAGAAGAGTCATTAGACATGATTTAGGTAAGCAAGTTTGTATTCAATATATAGAAGTTCCTTCAAATGAAATGCTTAGGACAATATAGAGCACAGTTTACAGTTTAATCAAAACATGAAAAACAAAAAGGCCGAACAGTTGGCACAGTCTGAAAGTTTCTTGCAAGTAAAATAGTAAAAGAGGCCTGATGTCTCTTGCTAAAAACTAGTGTGTTTTCTCTAAAATTTTTGGACCCTTATCTCATCGACCGAGAGAGTATATATAGCAGGAAAAGAAACCTCCCACCACTTTGGAGAACTGTAACAGAAAAGATCCCACAATCCCCTGTAATGATGATTGAATCAGAAGATTCCCTAGGCCGTTACAACGGTATTGAGCTAGAACACAACATCCGGTCATCCAGGTGCAGGTGCATCCCTCGTAATGATGGTGGTGGTCCCAACCAGACTTGAGGCGACAAGTGTCATCCATCGCTACAAATGACCATGATGAGCGGCACCCAATAGCATCATCCCCCTCAGCCAGCCTATCGCTCGCTCTACAGATCAGTCGTACAACACGTGGCAGCCTTTCGTTTCCTGCTCGAAAATTTCTCTCATTGCTACCGAGAGATTACGAAGATGCAACATGTGTCTCATGGGCCGAGATCCTTATCGTAGTGGAGAGAAAGCTGCATCAACCGGGTGCGAAGACGCGTGGCAGTGTTTCACTGCCCACGGCTGGTTGTTTCCTTACTGCGTGAAATATTTGTGAAGGGTTGCCACTTAGCAGGAGGTGGGGCCCGCCAATACTTTTAGAAAATAAAAGAAACTCAGCAGAAGCATTTCACAGCCCATGGTTGTTTATTTCATCCCCTCATGAAAAACTTGCGATACGCCGCCACGTAGCAAGATGTAGGTCCCTCTGACAATCTTTAGAAAATGATGGCCCCCGCAGAAGTCTTTCGCAACCCGCACGAAGCTTTTAAGGAAATAAGAGATAAAACCCTCCACAAGTGCGACACGTGGATACCCAGCGCAACCTCTTAGGACTCGAAAGGGAAGCCATTGCCCGAAGTTGCGAAGAGGAGATGCGCAAAGTGGTAGATCAAAACTTGATGGAAAGCCGAATAAACCCGACGATGCACAAGCAAACACACACACAATTACAAAAGAAACCTGAAGGGAGCTGTTTGAATATTTATTTTAACAACTTTCACATAATATTTCTCCCCATAAGGCTCTTCTCCTAAGATAATCACCAGTTTTTCACATGACTCTTCTCCCCCTTTGACATCAATGAAAAAGATTTCTAAGCTCTGAACCACATATCTGAATTTCTAAACATCTGACTACTCCCCTTGAGTAGCAGCCACCACAACATCAATCCGAAGCAAGATATGATTGTGAAATGCATGGATTGATGCAATGCAATGCATCCTTAGTTTTGATTAGGAGGGGTAATCAATCCTAACTTCCCTCTGATATACTCAAAAGTATCCTTAGGAAATGACTTGGTAAAAATGCTTGTAATATGCTCCTTAGTAGGCACATACTCCAGTCTGACTTCCTTTTCACTTACCTTCTCCCTCAAAATGTAAAACTTGATAGATATATGCTTTGTTTTTTAATACAACACTAGATTCTTGGAAATGTTAATAGCACTTGAGTTATCATAGAATATAGCAATAGGCTCATCATATATAATTCTGATATCCTTCAGCATATATTTCATCCACAATACTTGAGTACAATTGTTAGCAGCAACAATGTATTTAGCCTCTGCAGTAGACGAGGAAATTGCATTTTGCTTCTTTCTTAACCATAAAATTAGCTTCTTACCCAAGAAAAATGTTCCACCATTGTTACTTTTTTTTGTCATTCACACCTCCTACCCAGTCAACATCAGTAAAGGTACTCAAGGTAAGATCATCATCTTTAGGATACCATAGGCCAAGATCAACAATTCCCTTCAAGTATCTAAAAATTCTCTTCACAGAAGTCACATGAGATTCCTTCGGCTTAGCTTGAAATATTGCAACAATACATACAACATTCATGATATCAGGCCTAGTTTGAGTTAAGTACATCAATCCACCAATCATTGATCTGTATCTTGTCCGATTTTCTTTTCGGAGAATCATCTTTTGTTGTCAACTTGCATCCGGTCACCATAGGTGTACCAACTGGTTTTGAATCTTCCATACCAAACTTCTTCAACAATTCCTTCACATACTTGGACTTAGATATAAAAATCCCTTTATCTAACTGAGTAATTTGCAATCCCAAAAATAATTTCATCTCAACAATCATAGACATCTTAAATTCATTTTTCATCTCATTAGCAAACTTCATGCACAAACCATCATCTCCTCCAAAAATGATACCATCAACAAAGACTTCAACAATCAAATATTTATTATGATCAATCTTGAAATAAAGATTACTATTAGTAGTACCTTTGTTAAATCCAAGCTTTAGCAAATACTTGTCCAATCTTGCATACCATGCTCTAGGGGCTTGCTTGAGTCCATACAATGCTTTCTTCAACCGACACACCATATCTTCCTTATTAGTCGACTGGAATCCATCAAGTTGCTCAACACACACTTCTTCCAATTCACCATTTAGAAAAGCTGATTTGACATCCTTCTGATAAAATTTGTAGTTCTTGTGAGAAACATAGGCAAAAAATAATCTTACAACTTCAATTCTAGCAACAGGGGAAAAAGTCTCTTCAAAATCAATTCCTTCCATATGTGAATATCCTTTACATACCAGTCTTGCTTTGTTTCTAACCACTTCACCTTGCTCATTCAGTTTGTTTCTAAAGACCCATTTGGTTCCAATTACATTCTTGTCCTTAGGTTTGGGAACAAGAGCCCATGTATCATTCTTTTCAATTTTTTTAACTCTTCTTTCATTGCTTCAACCCAATGCTCATCTTTACATGCTTCATTCACACTAGTAGGCTTAGTCTTTGAAATCAAGAAATACTCTTCTGCAATCTTTCTCCTAGTCTAGACACCTTTGTTTTTATCACCTATAATATGATCTTCTGAATGATTCAATCTCACATTCCTTGGAGTCTTCTTAGGATGTTCTTCAACTTCAGGCTCTAGTGTTCTCTCTTCTACAACTTCACTAGTTTCTTCTTGTTCTTCATTTTCTTGATTTACCGGATTGATTTGCACTTGATTTGTAGTCTGAAATTGCTTTCCTTGGTTTGTACTATCATCCCGATCATCAAAGTCATATCCACAGGTTCTTGATAGTGTACTTGAGTCTTCATCAACCTTAACATTTGCACTTTCAACCATTTTCTTCAATCTTTTATTGTAACACCGGTAGACCTTACTTTTAGTAGAATAACCTAGAAAGATACCTTCATCACTCCTAGCATCAAAATTTCCTATGTCTTCATCTCTATTAATATAACATCTGCTTCCAAATATCTTGAAGTATTTAACAGTAGGCTTTTGACCAATCCATAGCTCAAAAGGGGTCTTACCAATATCACCTTTGATTTGTACCCAGTTGAGTGTGTACACAATCGTACTCATAGCTTCTCTCCAATAGATATGAAAGACATTTCCTTCCAGCATCATAGTTCTAGCAGCATCTTTAATTGTTCTTTTCTTCCTTTCCACAACTCCATTTTGCTGAGGGGTCCACGGTGCAAATAATTGTCTCTTTATCCCATGTTCTTCACAAAAATAATTAAATTCACTGGAAGTGAATTCACCACCTCTATTTGATCTCAGACATTTAATCTTCAAACCTATCTTTGTCTCAACCATAACTTTAAAGATCTTGAACTTTTCCAGTGCTTCAGATTTCTCCCTTAAGAAAGTAACCCATACCATTCTAGAATAATCATCAATGAGTAACATGAAATACCTGTAACCTTGTAAACTTCTGACCTTAGAAGAACCACACAGATCATTATGCACAAGCTCTAACAATTCATTTGAACAATGCTTTTTACTCTGAAATGAAATCCTAGTTTGCTTTCCCAATTGACATTCCTTGCATATTGCATTAGTAGGTTTCACCAACTTAGGTAGATCTCTCATAGCCTTAGTGGAACTTATCTTGACAATATTATCAAAGTTAACATGACACAACCTCCCATGCCATAACCAAATTTCATCAACTTGAGCAATCAAACAACTTTTACTAGCAACACTCAAGTGAAAGATATTACCTTTTGTTTTTGTACCTGATGCAATTTCATTTCTGAAACTCAATATTTTGCACTTTCCATCCTTGAACTGAAGATTGTATCCCTTATCAACCATTTGACCAAAACTCAAAAGATTATGCTTCAATCCTTCCACATACAAAACAACATCATATTATGCTTACCATCAAGAGAAATGCAACCTCTTCTACGGATCACACCAGTTGTATTATCACCAAATATCACAACACCGCCATCATACTTTTCAAGCTTACAAACTTACTTTTGTCTCCTGTCATATGATGTGAACATCCATTGTCAATTACCCATTCATCTTTTTCTTCAACTTGAGCAACCAGGGCTTTCTCCACATTTGTACAACCAACAGATTCAATAGATATAGGATTATTTTCTTTGATAGCAATAAATACCCATTCATCATCACTTCTATTTCCTTTATCAGATTCATCATTTGTCACGCCTTCATCAATAGCATAGTAACACTTCTTTTGAAATCTAGGCTTGTTATATCTTGGTTTAGGGGCTCTTTTCGGACACCTTGATGCAAAATGACCTATCTTATTGCAAGAAAAACATTTAAGAGGCAATTTTCCTTCATACTTACCTTTTCCTCTTGGTACTCTTTTGACAATAAGTGCTTCCAACTCTTCTAGCTCTCTTTCTTCTTCTTCAATTTGTCTGTTTTCATCCTCATACTTGAATGTCTTCCTAGATGAACTTTCACCTGGATCACATATCTTTCTATCTCTCCCGGAAGTAGTAGCCTTAAATGCAAATTCAACCTTAGGAAGGGCATCACCAAATTTTCTCAACTCAAAAGCAGTCAACTTACCAACCAACGTATCTCTTGTTATGTTTGTTACCATCTGAAGCTATTCAATAGCACTAGCTTTGACTTTGTAGGAATTAGGCGAGGATCTAAGCACTTTAGCAACAATCTCAGATTCGTCTATCTTTTCACCAACAAATCTAATACCACACACAAGTTCATTCACTCTTTGCATGAAAGTATTAATGTTATCATCATCACCCATTCTCAACCTTTCATATTTCCCTTTCAAACTCTGCAACTTAGCAATCTTCACATCACCATCACCTTCATACAAGGTTTCCAACTTTTTCCAGATCTCATGAGCAATCTTTAGATCCATAACATTTGTCATCTCAAAATCAGTCAAAGCACTCAACAAAGCTTCCTTAGCCCAGATATTATACTCAACACCTCTGATCTTAGCAGAAGTAGTAGGACCATTCTATGGAATAATATACATATTACTTGTAATGCTCCAGTAGGGTTCACCAATGCATCTCAGATGGCACTCCATTTGAGTCTTCCACAAAGAATAATTTGTTCCATCAAATCTCATACTATCCTTCTTGTAACTTTCCATCCTGGATCACCTTATGTTGTTAAAATTATTCCAAGGAACCTGCTTTGATACCAATTGTTGGCAATACAAGGGTAGACAACTGAGAGGGGGGTTGAATCCGTTGTCACAAAAATTCAAAACTTATTCAACTTATTAACCTTATTCTCATATCTAATAATTAACCATGAAAACATAAATCATCAACACATTAGAAACACACATAACACCAAGATTTTTTATGTGGAAACCTTGTTAGGGGAAAAACCATGATGGAGGTCACTCCATAAGATTATACCCTATTAAAAGTATAATGAATATGAAATATGGGAAATGCACATGCATTCAGCCACACTGCATAGAGCTCACTGCTCAATTACAAAGGAAGACACACTATCTTACAAAGAGATTTGGATTACAACCATCCATATTTTGAACTGAGAAAATAGCATCTGCTAATGCCTGATTACAGTTCCAATTAAGCACATGAACACTTCTCCACTCTTCTTCACTCTTCTTCACACTTTGCTCTGCCTTCAGATGATTTGAACAATATTAATACACACACACATAAGCACAACCTTGCATACTTCAATTCGAATAAACAATCGCTCTTATATATCTGCAACAAGAAATTTCATTGCTACAAGTCAGCCACAAAGAAATAATAAAATCAATATAAATTGTCGGCCCAAAACATTAAAGATTATCAATGCAAATCAACCAAGGTTGGCCACAAACAAGAGAAAATCTCGGATCACGAGCACAACGATCAATGCAGATGTGCAAAAAATATAGAGAATGATCTAGAAACATCGAAAAGCATCACAAATCACAAGAGAAGCATCTGAAATAACTGCACTAACTGAAATAGCATAATCTTCAATCAGGAACACCAACTGAAGAAACATAAAAAATGTCAGAATGAAAATCTTCATGTGGATCTCTGAAACTCAACGTGGATAAACTAGATACACTCAGCAACAAACCCTTTAGTCCACAACCTCTGATCAACAATGTACAAAAATAACCATCAGTGTGTCGGCTACACTGAACTTCACTTCACCACTGACAACTTGCAATTCATTTATTACAATTTTCTCAATATCCTCGACATATACAACTTCAAATGCATTTATGCTAATAGTGTTGACATCAATGACAACCATGTATCAACAACACAACCACAACATCCAACAAGTAGTCTTGGAACTTTTGCAATATTTTTTTTCATTGTTTCCCAATTTGGTATTGCATTTCTTTCTAGCCCCATGAACCACCACAAAGCAACATCCTTTATTATGGTTGGGAATAGATTTAATCTATGAGCGTTCATGGTTTAATCATAAATTCTACTTAGAACATCAAACTCAAATAGGAATGTGTTTAGA
>VDFB02270651.1:43087075-43227256 GCA_007258455.2 Sequoia sempervirens
CACAGATCATTATGCACAAGCTCTAACAATTCATTTGAACAATGCTTTTTACTCTGAAATGAAATCCTAGTTTGCTTTCCCAATTGACATTCCTTGCATATTGCATTAGTAGGTTTCACCAACTTAGGTAGATCTCTCATAGCCTTAGTGGAACTTATCTTGACAATATTATCAAAGTTAACATGACACAACCTCCCATGCCATAACCAAATTTCATCAACTTGAGCAATCAAACAACTTTTACTAGCAACACTCAAGTGAAAGATATTACCTTTTGTTTTTGTACCTGATGCAATTTCATTTCTGAAACTCAATATTTTGCACTTTCCATCCTTGAACTGAAGATTGTATCCCTTATCAACCATTTGACCAAAACTCAAAAGATTATGCTTCAATCCTTCCACATACAAAACAACATCATATTATGCTTACCATCAAGAGAAATGCAACCTCTTCTACGGATCACACCAGTTGTATTATCACCAAATATCACAACACCGCCATCATACTTTTCAAGCTTACAAACTTACTTTTGTCTCCTGTCATATGATGTGAACATCCATTGTCAATTACCCATTCATCTTTTTCTTCAACTTGAGCAACCAGGGCTTTCTCCACATTTGTACAACCAACAGATTCAATAGATATAGGATTATTTTCTTTGATAGCAATAAATACCCATTCATCATCACTTCTATTTCCTTTATCAGATTCATCATTTGTCACGCCTTCATCAATAGCATAGTAACACTTCTTTTGAAATCTAGGCTTGTTATATCTTGGTTTAGGGGCTCTTTTCGGACACCTTGATGCAAAATGACCTATCTTATTGCAAGAAAAACATTTAAGAGGCAATTTTCCTTCATACTTACCTTTTCCTCTTGGTACTCTTTTGACAATAAGTGCTTCCAACTCTTCTAGCTCTCTTTCTTCTTCTTCAATTTGTCTGTTTTCATCCTCATACTTGAATGTCTTCCTAGATGAACTTTCACCTGGATCACATATCTTTCTATCTCTCCCGGAAGTAGTAGCCTTAAATGCAAATTCAACCTTAGGAAGGGCATCACCAAATTTTCTCAACTCAAAAGCAGTCAACTTACCAACCAACGTATCTCTTGTTATGTTTGTTACCATCTGAAGCTATTCAATAGCACTAGCTTTGACTTTGTAGGAATTAGGCGAGGATCTAAGCACTTTAGCAACAATCTCAGATTCGTCTATCTTTTCACCAACAAATCTAATACCACACACAAGTTCATTCACTCTTTGCATGAAAGTATTAATGTTATCATCATCACCCATTCTCAACCTTTCATATTTCCCTTTCAAACTCTGCAACTTAGCAATCTTCACATCACCATCACCTTCATACAAGGTTTCCAACTTTTTCCAGATCTCATGAGCAATCTTTAGATCCATAACATTTGTCATCTCAAAATCAGTCAAAGCACTCAACAAAGCTTCCTTAGCCCAGATATTATACTCAACACCTCTGATCTTAGCAGAAGTAGTAGGACCATTCTATGGAATAATATACATATTACTTGTAATGCTCCAGTAGGGTTCACCAATGCATCTCAGATGGCACTCCATTTGAGTCTTCCACAAAGAATAATTTGTTCCATCAAATCTCATACTATCCTTCTTGTAACTTTCCATCCTGGATCACCTTATGTTGTTAAAATTATTCCAAGGAACCTGCTTTGATACCAATTGTTGGCAATACAAGGGTAGACAACTGAGAGGGGGGGTGAATCAGTTGTCACAAAAATTCAAAACTTATTCAACTTATTAACCTTATTCTCATATCTAATAATTAACCATGAAAACATAAATCATCAACACATTAGAAACACACATAACACCAAGATTTTTTATGTGGAAACCTTGTTAGGGGAAAAACCATGATGGAGGTCACTCCATAAGATTATACCCTATTAAAAGTATAATGAATATGAAATATGGGAAATGCACATGCATTCAGCCACACTGCATAGAGCTCACTGCTCAATTACAAAGGAAGACACACTATCTTACAAAGAGATTTGGATTACAACCATCCATATTTTGAACTGAGAAAATAGCATCTGCTAATGCCTGATTACAGTTCCAATTAAGCACATGAACACTTCTCCACTCTTCTTCACTCTTCTTCACACTTTGCTCTGCCTTCAGATGATTTGAACAATATTAATACACACACACATAAGCACAACCTTGCATACTTCAATTCGAATAAACAATCGCTCTTATATATCTGCAACAAGAAATTTCATTGCTACAAGTCAGCCACAAAGAAATAATAAAATCAATATAAATTGTCGGCCCAAAACATTAAAGATTATCAATGCAAATCAACCAAGGTTGGCCACAAACAAGAGAAAATCTCGGATCACGAGCACAACGATCAATGCAGATGTGCAAAAAATATAGAGAATGATCTAGAAACATCGAAAAGCATCACAAATCACAAGAGAAGCATCTGAAATAACTGCACTAACTGAAATAGCATAATCTTCAATCAGGAACACCAACTGAAGAAACATAAAAAATGTCAGAATGAAAATCTTCATGTGGATCTCTGAAACTCGACGTGGATAAACTAGATACACTCAGCAACAAACCCTTTAGTCCACAACCTCTGATCAACAATGTACAAAAATAACCATCAGTGTGTCGGCTACACTGAACTTCACTTCACCACTGACAACTTGCAATTCATTTATTACAATTTTCTCAATATCCTCGACATATACAACTTCAAATGCATTTATGCTAATAGTGTTGACATCAATGACAACCATGTATCAACAACACAACCACAACATCCAACAAGTAGTCTTGGAACTTTTGCAATATTTTTTTTCATTGTTTCCCAATTTGGTATTGCATTTCTTTCTAGCCCCATGAACCACCACAAAGCAACATCCTTTATTATGGTTGGGAATAGATTTAATCTATGAGCGTTCATGGTTTAATCATAAATTCTACTTAGAACATCAAACTCAAATAGGAATGTGTTTAGATCTTTTGTAATTAATCCATAGAAATTAGGCAAGGTCGAGGGAGGTATATTCTTGAGAGTAGTTGTTGTTCTTGATTTGTGATTAGAAACTTGAATGTAGTAGGCTCGGCTAGATTATCCACCACTTCCTCTACCATAGTGTCAATATAAATTATTGGAGTTCTCCCTAGGTTTGGGGTAGGTACTGATGCGAGGGATAATTCGATATTGTTGGTTCCCTCAACTTGTTCTTCACTTGAACTAGTATCTTCAAATTCTTCTTGATTTGAGGGGAGAAACATTCCTAAATAATTTCTCTGCCTCAACATAAAATAGTATCTTAAGGTTTAGATAGCTTCCTACACACTATTAGTGAGTAGTTTGAGGTCAATTTTGAAAATGCATACTAATCCTAATTGTTATAATTGAGAATTTCCTAATTTATGAAAACAATGTAATTGAATTAAAAAACAATGAGGAATTTTGAACTTAGCACCATCCCTAGAAATGATGCCAAAATTTTAGAGCTCCACCTATATTCAATTAATTAATGTGTATAACATACATACATCTTAACAGATTATAGATCCCAAATTAAGTGGTTCATTGTTCTAGAGGTGCTCCATTAAATTATCAACCAGGGAATCATAATCTTGAGATGATGTTGGAACTATATGTGCTATTGAGAATCCTAAACCCTCCTAATCAATTGAGTATAGAAAATTGAAATAGAGAAAATTTATCTAAGGATACTTAACTTGAATTAACTCCTATATAGGAAATAAAGTAAGTGAATTCTAATTGTTGTAACTATAGTAATTGCTATAGGTGACTATTCCTTCACAGGCTATAACTAATGACTCACTATGTTGCAACATGACTCAATTAAACTAATTGTTAATGGCATTCAATATAATGTAAATCAGAAATTATAATTTAGAATTTATAATATAGGTTTTAACATAATGTAAATAAAAAAAATACAATTCAAAAATTACAATTCACAATATAACTAATAATCTAAGCTAACATGGATTTTGTGGTACTTGAAGTGGCCCTTGCTTGAGATGCTTCAATCCACAATGTCTTCCTTCAAATACTAACTCAAAAATTCATGAAGCTGAACTATCCTTCTTTACTATAATTTGAACATACACCAATAGTTTTATAATAGAGTATAACAAGTCTTATGTTCAATCTATTTTATGCAAAAATCTAGTTGTTCAATCTCTCACAGGATCATCCATTTATGCAAGGTTTGTGAGAGTACTATTATTTCAAAACTGAAAATAAACTATGAGAAACTATCAACTCTTCCAAAAATTTAGGAAGAGGACTAGGTCTTAGCTTAACATAAAATAAAAAAAGTGTAAGTAAGAGTGTAAGAGTCTGCTAAGGACTCTATACCAATTAAGAATACTGTTATATCTAGAAAGTGTGCCTAATAGGGTAAAATTTATTATAGGCTTCTATTCCTTGTTAGAACAAGCCTCTTCTTCCTCCCACAATTTATTGAAGAGATGTAATAACTCATGAATATTCATATTAACATCCTCAAACCATCGTGTGCATCATATTTAGGAAATATGCATGTGTTGTAGTTTATCACCTCCTCTAGCTATGTTGAATCAACGTCCTTCTACTGTGGGTTGAGAATCCTTTTTCTGTGGATTGAAAAGTTCTTCACTATAGGGGTTAGTCTTATTTTGAAGGCATTTTTCATTATTAACTATAATTAATCATAAAATTCTTATAAATTCCATAGAAATCCAAAGATCACACACTCATTCATTAATATAATATATCGTCTTCAATGATTTTAAATAATTAAAGTATATGGGAACTTTTGGAAATGTCTTTGAAACTTAGTAGAAATAAGATAAAAATCATGAAACTAAAGTAAGGAAATTTGACATTTCTAAAGCTCATCACCGAGGTGATAGGGGCCCATTTAGAAGTGACTATTAAATGTTAGTAGAACCTTGTTAGAATGGGTGGATTATGTAAAGGCATGGGTTAAAGGGTTATGGTGGGGGAGATATGCAGGATAAGGTACGAGGTATTGGAAAGTGTGTGGATGGGAGGATGAGACAGAAGTGTGACGGGGGAATGTTTTCAAGACCAAAATTGGCACATACCACAATGGGTGTTGAAGGATTAGATGAGAAGTGAATGTAGGATTCAGGGGTGAGGGACTCCATCTAATAGTGGATTTTAGAACATAGGGACCCAAAATAGACTTATGAGATGGAGGATGAGGATGCTTAGCTCTCAAATCAGCTTCATATAACATCTTATATTTTTGCTTTGTTTGCATTGTAGCTTGTTGCTTTGGGATCCACATGGTTTTATTTTCTCTTTGGTGGGCCTTTCTGGACTTTGAGATTAATATGGATTTGGGATAAAAAATTATTTATTTTGGTATGTATTCTTGTGGGGCAATGGCGATCCTTATATTTTAGTGGATGTTTATATTTATATATTTTTATTTGGCATCCAAATTACTTCCAATAGAAATGGTATGGGTGCGAGAAGATAGATGGTGTGGAGAGAATATACCAATGGAATGATGGAGGTGGGATGTTGGATGGGGCACAAAGAAGTGTGCCTTTTTTTAATCTTGATTGGGGATTGTAGGAGTCGGATGCTAATGATAGGTGATAGGGATAAGGGATTGAAATATGAGGGGATGAGTAGGATGAGATGGAGGATGGGATTTTAGGATATATAAGAACCAAAAATGGATTTAGTAGGTGGATTTCCAGACATAGGGGCCTAAATGGATTTAGATAATGAAGGAGGGATAGTGATAGTGGCTTCAGGTTGGTATGATGGAGGAGGGGGATGGTGATATTTTCTGGAGGAAGTATGAGAGGAACCTATTATTGTTTTGGAAGAAGGCATCTTAGATTACATAAATGTTGTACTAAAATTTTTAGATTGGGCACCTTAAGATGTATAACCAAGGACTTATGAATGTGGAGTTTTTAATATGCATAGGCTCCAAGATACCTTGCTCAAGAAGGACTAAGCCTTTACCTTTATAGTTTATTTTCTTGATCATTTAGTTTATAATGGAACATTGGTTATTATAGAAGAAAGAGGCAAGTATATTATATGTGGAGGGAGATAGGTGGTGGATTAATTTTTTCTTCTACTACAAGAGAACCACCATGAATGAAGATAAGAGAATCAAGATGATAAGGTGATGGTATTGGGATGGTTTGGGTAGGAGGAGGCAAGGTATCATGAGAGGGGTTAGATTGGATGGTAGGATCTTAATTTGGTGGGGGAAATGTTTCAATATTCTTTGGAACAAGCTCTTGGTATGTTTGGATTTGTTTAGATGGTGTGATGAGGAGAACAATGTTGGATAGATTCCTTGAATTCAATCAATGTGGTGATGGAAGATTCATGAGATTTAAGGGATTATGGTTGGATTTTTTTATGGGTTTGATGTTGTTAGTATTTTGGAGTGGAATGATAGGTGTTGGGTAGATGGCAGGATCATAAATTATGACCTTATAAGGTAGAGTGTGGTGACATGAATCCACAACTTTGTGATGTGTATTGTGTGATCATTCCTTTGTTAGGAGTCCTTGGAAGAATTTGGAAGATAAATAGTTTTATGGTTTAGGATTAGATAGAGGATTAGGATTATATGGAGGGTTAGGATGATGAATTTGTAGATGGTGGGACAAGGGATTTGGACCAGGGTGGAGGCGATGGGGTTTTGTAAAAAGATATAAATCGGGATATGGATATGGGAGAAGATGGAGGCATATATGTTGGATGAGAGGGATATGTGGGTGAGGGAAAAGAGAGAGATATGGATGGGGATAGAATGAATTTCAATTGTCAAAGGTAGCATAATTTTGACTAATAGATATGTGCGGAGGTGTGATGGTATAGCTTGTGTTAGCCATTTCTTGGTCAAAATGTATCAGTGAGTGGTGTAATATTGGGGAAAGCTTGCTAGTGATGATGGCTTCAATGGGATTGATTTAATACTCATTTTGATAAAAAAGAATATCATCATCCTTAGTATGGGATAAATTTTGGGGATATTTAT
Organism: Sequoia sempervirens; assembly: GCA_007258455.2. Lineage (NCBI taxonomy): Eukaryota > Viridiplantae > Streptophyta > Pinopsida > Cupressales > Cupressaceae > Sequoia > Sequoia sempervirens. The sequence continues at coordinate 43,094,152 of VDFB02270651.1, forward strand.
GATGAGGGAACTCATCAAAACAATATATATTTGTAATGATCATTTGATGAATTGGATAAGAATGAAGGATGAGATTGGATGAAAAGAGATTATTATAATAGAAATGGAAAGGATTAGAAGAAAATATCTTAAGATTTGTTTCAATATCAAAATATCTAAAGGTTTATTCACTAAATATCATATTTGGATTTATATTAATCTCATATTAGGTATAAGGTTGATTTATTATAATGGATGAGATGAATTGGATTAGGGATACCTAAAATGAAAAGTTTATAGAATGTAATAAATCTGTTGGAAGACAGGGAAAATACATTGAAGCATGAAAATATATGCTATAAGGTAAAATGGATTATAGATAGAACCATTAAGTTATAGTACATGATCACTGAAGGCTGAAAAAATATTCTAAATGGAGAAAATTTCTTACAAACATAATTATTGAATTATGTAATGGACATGTGAAATGACTACTAGATACGTTGATTTAGAGATTAATTTTTTTTGAACTAGTGAGAATGTGTAATCCAATTGTAGACATAGGCGATCCATATTTTTGGGTCTAAATGGATACATTAATAAGTAAATTCAAAGGGGATTGGATGATTTATATGGGATTTAGAAGGGGGAGGTGGATCTAGGACCTTAGGATGATGGAATAAGTGAAGGATGAAGGGATGCAAGGAAGAAGGGATGGAAGAAGTGGAAGAATTAGATGAATAACATTGGTTAAGAATTAAGACCTTGAATGAAGATTGTTTTGATTTGATTTCTATAATTGGGATGGGAAAAGTTCCTAAGAAAGAATAAATGAATTACCTAGTTGAGATAAGGTAAGATCTCAAGAAAGCAATGATTTGATGGTTGGATTAGACTGGATTAAGGTCTTGATCAATAATGGGGGTTGATTTTGATTTAGGGATTTATGGTTGGATAATAATGATTAGAGGGATGAAGATGATGAAGGATTAGATTTGGAAATAGTTGAAGGGTTTACTAGATGAGGATTAGATTAGGTGAGATTGGATTTAGAAGAAGTGGATTAGAAAGGATTGGATTTGATTGAGATGGAGAATTTGAAGTATGAATGGAATAAGAGATTAGAGGAGGATTAAAAATATTAGAAGAATGAGATTTGGATTAGGATAGATTATATGATATATTAGAGGAAAATGATTAGGATTAAATGATTAGGGGAAGGGGGATTAAGGTCCTTATATTTGAGGTTTGATTATAGTTGGGTAAGGTGCATGATTAAGGTGATGGATTAGATAAGTTTGGATGAGGTGGATTGGGAAAATTGACCTTGAAAAGGTTTGAATGCAATCACATTCAATCAACATGCAAATGGTTTGGATTTTAAGGATTTGGATATAAGGGGTTGCATAGGTTAAACCTATTATTTATTCAAGTAGGTCTATCACCTAGTGTGGGATCACAACATAAAGCTAATACCATCTACTAAGTGAGGGATAGCTAGGGAGTGTCGTGTTGCATGGGATTCCTTACCAAGGATTAAAAAAAGCTTCATTTAAGGTTAGTGTAATGGAGCAAGTTTTCACCCCTAGGAAAATTCCCCACTTAATTTCCCCTACCTTAGAAAATATAAACTCGATGATGCAATTTCACTACCACCACCTCACTCATTCCACCTGGCTGTGTCTTTTTGTGTTAGTGGAGGAATCTTTGTCGGGGAAACACACACACCACACAAACACCCACACATTATGCTACCGTCTTGATAGGATTCCTGCCTCTTGATTCCATAGAGGCATTACACTTCTCTATTGGTCGTGAAGTGTAACATCTCCTACTTCCTTGATCGATGAAAAATGGGTCTTTTACCTCCCTTTTGCTAGTTCAAATCGATCAACTCACATTATTTGACTCTCTTGTTCTCTCCACTCTTACTTGCTCAATTATCATTCTCACTTTCTAAGCTCATTCTACAGCCTTCACACTTCTCCTTCTTGGTTGCAAGTTGTTGGTTTTGATTCTTACATCACGTTCTTGTTGCAACAACACCACCATTAGAGACCTTCAAGCTTCTTCCTTCCACTACTTTCCTTGAGTGTTCATAGATGTGAAGGTGTATTGTTCGTTGTTGCTAACTCTTTGCATCATTTTATTTATTGAATAGCATATTGTTGTCTTTGCTCTATTTCCTTTCCATTTCTCTATCGCTTTCTACACTTTGTGGCTATTTGGTTGTCTATGGAGGTGGAAACACCAAAGTGGGGGAATGATTGAGGCAGTGCTCTAAAATAGCCCCAAAATTTTTCCGTCTCTCTATGTGTAGGTGGTGTTTTTTGAGTGAAGTTATTTGAAGATTCAAATTGTGGGTGAAAAGGCATGTTTTCTCACCCCCTTGTCATTTTTGCAATAGTTTATTCCTTAGCCTTATTTTGTCATATTCATTATTTCTTTCCTTTTTACTCTCTGTCAAAGTATAAATGTTGCATAGTCAGGTAGTTAACAACTTTTCCTATAGTTTTTTCTTATTTTTTGGACCCTTGTCCGTACAAATGCTAGCACACTGCACTGGATTTTGAGATCCATGTTGTCATCCTTAGAAAATGAGCTATCTGGGTAGTAGGCCAAACCTTGGAAATCAACTCTTCTGACGCATTGAACATTCAATTTTAGTAGAAGGAAAATGTCAAGCCATCTGCCCCTCCTTTTCAGCCTCAATACCTTGTCCTTTTTTATAGAAAACCTGAGGTAGTTTAGGGTAGCTTGTTCCTTGAGACTCTTTTGTGACTCGGAGTCTTGAGGGTGATGGGTCCCCCTTCTCTACATTTTGGTGAACCCGATGTGAAACCTTTGTTTCCATTTCTCTGTGTCGAGGATTCTTCTCTCACGTCTTGGGTGTGTTGCAAATTTGTGTGTCATAAAGCTTTATGAGCTTTACAACTCAATCTACAATCTCTGGGCACATTTTTAGAAGAAGTTAGTGATATTTAGAGATGGATTTTGCGAAGGTCAATAAGGGTCCTACTTGTGAAGAATTGACTTATGGAACAAATACAAGTTTTTCTAGTCACTTTGGGGAAGAACGACACATTCCTACTCCCCCCACTTCTCCTTCCGCTTCATTTGTGGAGGAGGATGAGGTTGTCAAAATTCCAATAGAGAAACTTTTGGCCTTGAACAAAAGGCTTTTAGATTTTGGGGAGTATTTGGGAAAAGAAAGGGTTACGACTAAGGCCGTTAAGGTTGTGGATGACTTGGGAGTTATGTTGGATAAAGATCGGGTAGGTCTTGAATTCCTTCGGGGAATCGATGACATAGTATACACTCATGTTCCATCATACAACCCTGGGACCAACATTGCCTAAGATCTTGGGTCAAAGACCACTAAAAGACAAATAGAAGTCTCGATGCCCAAGATGTCAGTGTACATGGACGAGATCAGCCTGTCTATTAACACTATTGTTATTCCTTAGGAAATCCCCATCGTTAAGGTGAAAAGGGTACCCTTAGGTTTCAACCCTACTGGTTTTAATGTTCTTGGCGGTGATTTTGGAGCCCATACTGGTCCTAGTGGTGGGGTCTGGGCTAGAATGAGGGCTAGTGGTTCTGGTGGCTCTAGTGACAGTTCCATTGGTTTAGTCTCATCTTCTGACTCTGTTTTGAATGCCTCGTTACAAAACATGGGTCAGATGCAAAATCAACTAGCGAACTTGTCCAATGCTACTTCACAACCTATCTTTCAACCCTTATTTCATTATAGTCCTTTATTGATAGCAATTTTAAATACTCCTATCCCTCAAGGGATGAAGATTTCAAAGTTTGAGAAATGTGATGGTAAGGGAGATCCTCAAATGCACATCTCGACATTCAATGCCATGTGCACAAATTTCTTTCACCACGATGCTTTAATGGCTAAGTTGTTTCCAAGGTCTCTTAAGGATATGTTGTACCCAAAATTAAATTTTTTGTTTCATTAAGGCATTTTCAAAAAGAGTGGTAAAAGTCTTGTAAAAATTGTCAAAAAACACCAAAAAATGGAAATTTTCATGTCACACATGTTGGTTAAAAACTCAAAATTTTCAAAATCTAATGATCTGGGTCTCTTCAGAGCGAAATTTTCTACAAAACCCAAATCTTAGTTTTTTAGACCTACTTTTTAGGAAAGTTTCTATTTTTAGAAAATTTCTAAAAATAGACTTTTTTGTGCATTTCTAGGTTTTTCTCAAATGGATACTGGCAAAATTTTCTAAAAATAGAATTTATGTTTCTAAGGCTCAAATTGATTTTGATTTGTTGAAAATACTTCCTGATTAGGCTGGTCCAGTTAGAATAGTCAAAAGATCAAATTTTCTTTGGTTGGTCTACTCTGCTTTTTTAGAAGCTAAAATAGGAGCTCTAAGGTCATCAATGGAGGATGGTCAACTACCAGATATCAGATTCAAGGTCTCAAACACTGCAGAGATCAGTCAACGGTGAAAGATGCTTGCAAAACTAAGAACAAAGGAGGGGAGTCTAAAAACCTTGAAGATTATGAAAATTTGTCTAACACTGGAGATGCTAGCTTCCCTTGTCTAGTCAAGGTGCATAACTGTTCATGCATTAAGCATATTTTTCAGTCTTTGAGATTCGATGCACAAGCAGTTGTTGAGCATGGAGCAAAGAGTGAGCGGAGAGTGAAGAGAAAGAAAAGAGTTAAATAAACTAAGAATAAAACTAAGTATGCTAAATAAAGGTGCCCCAGATAGCCAGGGGTGCCCAACATTTCAAGCCATCAGAAGAAGGATTTAGGGTTTGTGACTTCCAAGAGTTTTCTCTCAAATTTCTTTTGGATTTGTAACGGATCCATTAGAAAGTTCACAGGAGCTATCAAATGGAGGAAATTTTAGATTAAACAGAGACGTTTCATCAAAGGAGAAAAATGGAAATCATCAAAATCATCAAAAATAATCTAACTATGGGATTCATGGGTGCCCCAGCTAGCCAGGGGTGCTTAGGGTTTTGGGAGGCCTAAATAATTTTCTAAGGTTTATCAAACCATTCATCTTGTTCAGAATTCTTCAAGCTTTCCAGTGGATATCTTAGCTAGGCTATCAGATTCACCAATCGCATGGAGAGTAGATCATGAGAAACAAAAACAAGTCAAACTTGAAAGTTGAAAATCACATAAAAGTGGCTAACTCTAGAGGAGTTGGGTGCCCCAGCTAGCCAAGGGCGCCCAAGATTTTGACCACTTAGAAGGTATTTTTAAGGTTTGCAGCCTCTAGAAGATTCTTTCAAGATTCAATTAGGCTTTGCAACGAATCAATCAACTAGTTCACATGATTTATCAAGTGTCTAGAATCAAATATCAAAGGGATGCATTTTATCAAGCAAAATTTGAAAATTTCAAGAAAATGGCTAAGTCTGGGATGATTAGGTGCCCCAGCTAGCCAGGGGCAAGAATCAATTCCATCAATACCTCAAAGAAACTTTCAATTTTTATCATTCATCATTCAAAATAGTGTCCACATTCGACATTCCTAGTTCTGGATTGGCTTCAAATATTTAAAGCTTGGGGAATAAAGTGCTTTTTCATCTCAAACTCCATTTAAGAGGGATTTTGGCATTTATTCTTTATATTTTGTAGGTTGGCATCTAGAGGAAGAAAGATAGAATTTTCTTCTCATCAAGATTTGGAGACTCAAATAGAGGGATTTTTCAACTTTCTTCATGGATATGGCATTGGGAAGCATAGAGGCACACTTTTTCATGATCCATTCTTCTAGGGCATCACTTATCAGAAATAGGTGGTCAACTTTTTCAATTTTCATCAATTTAGGTCCATCTGCTTTTTGCTCCTCCTGAAGATTGGAAAATTTTATATTTTCAAGAATTTGCTTTTTTCACACTTTTTTGGGAAACCCTCAGCTTTTTCAAAATCTAATCAATTGGGTCTCTCCAGAACGTGATTCTCTACAAAAACTAGACCTCAACTTTATTCGAGGAATATGCTTTTTGGAGAAAAATCAGTTATTTTCAATAGTTTGTGCAAAAATTTTCCAAACAATAAGGCAGTTACCAACTTTTTGGCAGATATACTTTCCCAAAATATCCATGAATGAGTTATCTTATAGTGACAACAAAGATTTACAACGATAGAATTAAAGTAGTAGTTAACTCGATGCCTTTTTTTTTTGAGTTTTCTTGATATTCTTGTCTCACACTTATCTATTCTTTGTGAAAGGGGAAATATCAAGTTGTAATAGTTGGAACTTTCCCTACTTTTTTCTTTTAGTAGGTTGTTAGTTAGTTGTCATGTTTTAGTTTTAGAAATAAATCTTGTGAGTTGGCAAGGAGATTCTAGGGTTCCCTACTCCTTTTTTGTGTATAAATAAGGGTAGCCTTGCCCATTTTTCTTTAACTATTATTATGATAACAAATTGTTGAGCCTACTTTTGCCTGCAAGTTGTTATTCAATGCCTGTTCACTTAGTTTAAGAGCACGCTTGCATGCCTTCCTTTTGCTACAAGCTATTGTTTAGTTCATTTGTAGTTTGTGTCAAGTGTATTATGGTTTGATTGCTAAACTATAAGCTTGTAATTGCTACAATCCTACTGTCCCAAAAGTGTAATCATTTTCAGAAATTTGAGAAAGGAAATCTTATGCCTACTTTACTCTGATCTATTGTCTCAGGTTATATTTTATATGTTTTTCTTATATAATATTTATTTTAGCTTGCATCAAAAAGTACAATGAGTCTTCAGGTGTGCATTGGAGGAGAGTTTGTTTAAGTATCTGTGTTAAATCATTCCTTATTTACTTCTAAGTCTCAAGCTTTGAGTTTACTTGAGTTGTTAGAAGTGTCATTAGAGTAGGCCTAGTTGTAGTTAAAGTTTTGGAAAAGGGAAAGCCTTAGCTACGATGCAAAGAGTCTTATAACCTCGTGCTCTTAGCTGAGAATAAAAATATTGGAAAATAGTTTAGTTTACATTCTTTAGGTATCATTAGTGAAGAGGGAGCTTCCCTTCCTAATTTGAAGAGTAGTTTATCTATGAATAGTTGTCCGTTTCTAATCCACATTACAAAGGTACAAATTGAAATGCCAAAAAAGTACTGCCCTCAAATGGTATTGTTCCTTACTAGAGAATTCCATGTTTTCATTTGATCAACTGGTAAATTAGTTTATCCAATAGTTCCAGATAAATTAGACCGAAGATGACCTTCTCAAATCTTTTCTGATATAAGTAGAGTGACAATGAGAAGATAACTAACTTTATCACTGGATATGAGGCGCTCTTCTTGTAAATTTCTTATCCTTTTCCTAACTCAGATGTGCAAAAATTCTTCATAAAAAATCTACAGAGGCCTTGGCAGGAGAAATTCTCCTTAATGAAATATCCTTCTTTTGCACATCTATGTGTTGCACTACGAGAGTACCAATAGATGGTTGCACAGTTCAAGGGATCTTCCTCACGCTCCCATTCTGAGGGTCAGTCTATAGTGCTAGTTTCTGGTAAGAACAAGGCCATTGTAAACATGGTCTCTATGTCTAATGACAAGATCCTGAAGTGAAATCGACATTTACAAAGTTATCAGATTCTTACACCTTTGTGCTGAAAAGATTATTGAAAGATAAAGTCCTAACCTTACCAAACCCTATCTTTATTGGTACGATGAGAATCAATTCTTCTAGTACCATCAACATGATACTGAAAGATTCATGCACCTGCATCATGAGATCCAGGACCACATCAATGATGGTACTATCCATCTCAACATAAAAAGGAAAAATTACAATAAGTCTATGGAAAAGGCCAATAGCGAACTGCAGATCTATATAGATTTGTTTCTGTCTCATTTTGCAAACTGAATTGTTGAACCTCCTACTTCTACTAAATTTTTCCTATTAGAGTACGCTAATATGGTCTCATTCACGCAAATTCCTCCCTCTTAGCCTATGAGTGGATCACCAGACATAAATTTTACCTCGTATTATTTACCTATGAACAAAGAGCCTTCTCCCTTGTACATTTCTACTTGTGTCAATAGGAACATTGTAACTGGTGTCCTAGTTGACCTCGCGAGTTGAGTGAATGGTATAACTAATGAAACACTCTTGATAAACTTTTTGCATAGGGATAAATACAAAGATTCAAAGGCCACTATATGCACACACAATGGAATCTCATTCCCTCCTCTCGATTCTATTACTCTTTTGGTTTTGGTAAGACCCAAGGCTACAAGTACCTATTTTATCATAATTCTAGAGTCAGACTTGTTTAGGGTGAAACTAGGCATTCTATGGCTAGTTTCCATGAATTGAATCACTTTGATAATTCATAAATGTCTCAAGTTTTCTCATGAGGGCTTTGTGCACATTGTGTATGACATCGGTTATAAACCATTGGTGTCACATGGGGGCTTCTCGTTAGATCACTTTTGGCTTTCTCTTGTCGGTCCACTTCCTCTGAGGATGGACTTGCTATATTATGAATATTTCAAATATAAGACTAGGGGAACGATGTCAAAAGTGACCTATCCAATATCCCCCTATGCTATTTCAAGAAAAAGGTTGCATGATTGTGCAGCAACAAGCTTCCTCCTCCTCCTAGAAAAAGGATAAGGGGAAGCTTGCTCACAACCATGGGCCTTCCTCTTTTGCATCTACTACTCCATCCACTTCCACTCTTTTCCACACTTGGGCATCCTTAGCTTCTACTCTTGTGCCTCGCATGGGGATCACGATGTTGGTTGCTTGGTGAAAAGCTAAGCATCAGGTGTTTGAGCTTCTTGTATTGCCCACGGTTCCTAGACCCATGGTTTCAAGGGGAAGGGTCCTCGTGGAGTTTCTACAATGTCTCGACCACCACGGCCTCCTACCATTCCTTCTCATGCTCCTCTGATTTTGAATGAGAAGAGGCCTGATATTGAGGCACTCATGCTTTCTTCTCCATCTATTATTGTTTTTTCTCTCGTGCTTCCTACTGCTCCTGATTCGGTCTAGCTAGTTTCCCTTTCACCAGCGATGATTGTGGAGGACACTCCTATGATAAAATAGGAGCCTATCATCCCTTATTAGGCTCCAAATTCTAGTGCTTGGAGCCAATGCAATTGACTTGTGCATGAGCACAAGCACATGAGAGAAGCTCTAGCTGCTGAACAAGCTACCTTGCATAAGGTAGAAGGGGAGCCAATAACTCTTATCTCAACACCTCTGCTATGCCTCCTCCTTCTTCTCCTTTTGCTTCAATTCCACTCACCTCAGTTCTACTTTCGACTCCCTCGACATGTGTTGATGATCCTCACCCCAAAAGGGTGCAAGTGTTCATTACTCCTTTTGTGGAGCCTCTACTTCTGATGTCCCTTCTGGAAATCCCTTCATTTGCTTAGCTCATAGACATTTCAAACATGTCGGTAGTGTCTATCCCAACTCCATCTTCTCCCTCCTCCAACTTTGCTTCTTTTATGGGGATCCAACATCCTCCACTAAAGTGTAAGTTGGAGGATGACTTCACCTTGAGTAGCGGTCAGAAGAAGGGCTCATCTTATTTGGGAGTTAGTTTTGATTTGGCTTACATCGTCCTTATGATGGAGGTGACCTCGACGTCCCTTGAGTTTGTCACTTCCCGTTTTGATGAGGTTGATAGTGGATATCAGGTGCTTCCTTTGTCTCCCACCTGGTTAACACATGACACTCCGGTTAAGTGCATGTTTAACTCGGTGGTTGATGTCCCGACTTTGTGAATGATCTTTGCAAGATCGATGACCTTCACATCACAAGATCTCAATGAAGAAGACCTTGAGGGGCCTTCTTCCTTAGGCCTTGTTGTAGGAGATTTGGTGGGTGCTCTCCTCACTATCACACCCTTGTATGCTCATACTCCCTTCCCATATAATAATCTAGATTGGGAGAAAGATGACTTACTGGTTGATGAGGAGTAGAGGAGTACCTCTTCTATATCTGTTGTTTAGATTTTTGCGTGTTGTGTTCCCCCCATGCATGTATTTATGTGTTTGTGATCCTGCTTGGACGACCCTTACTGCCCTTGTAGGTGCTTGGATACAATCCTGGAAAATTTTTCGTGAACTTCCTCTATATGTTTCACCATTATTCTATATGTTGTGACCTTGATTTTTGACAATTGGGGACGATGCAAAGTGTTGAGGGAATTTAGGCCCTCTTCCATGTTGACCCAATTTTTTTTTAATTATTATTTTGTCTTCATGTGCTCTTCTTCATGATCTGGGAATCTTTGGGACTGATGATCTTTCATTCATACACTGAATATTACCTATTTATTTATAAGAAATGATATGACCCCAAACTCCTAGATCCCCCTATCTCTTGATTTCTTCGTCTTTGCTTGTTTCTTGTTTTCTTTGTCTTTGCTTGCCTCTCTTTCTACTTGCTTTATTATATTGTGGTGCTTATGTGTTGTCATTTGCCTACATGACAACATTTCCACATTCACATCTCGCTATGACTCATGGGCCACACATCACTGCCTTTTCTTTCTCTCCTTAGGATGCTACATGCTCCATTGATTCACATACACCCCCCTAAGGGGGCTACTACACCTCTCTTATTTTCAATAAAGTGAATTGGGTGGCCAACAAATCCCTTACTAATTTTTTAAATTTTTTCAAAAATGCATTCTTCAACAAGAACCCCCTTAGTGAGATTTTTATTTTGGAAACAAATTCGTAGCAAAAGAATCTAAAAAATTTCCTTTGAAAAGGGAGTAGTTTTTCTGATGAAGAAGTTTGAAAACTTTCCTTTAAGAAGGAGCATTCTTTTTATCAGATTCCTTGACAAAAGAGATCTTTCAAAGGATTCCTTGATTACATAATCATTTACAAAAAAATGTCATTCTTTCCAAATAGAATGTCCCTTTCCTTGGGCCCCTTGCTATCTTGAAGGGTTCCTAAGGTGACCCCTTTGAAAACCTCTCCTTCTATTGCTTGCTCTCTAACATGTATGTTTGTTTTATCTTTTTTTCCTAACATGTTTTCTCTGTAGCTAAACACTTTTCTTTGTAGGAACGAGCACCTATAGATTCACTATTACTATCAAGCTTGTAGGTTTGAGCACCTCGTCAAGCTTGCCTTGCAATACTGAGCACCTGTAAGGGCATTTTTGCATCAAACTCTTTAGGATTGAGCACATGTGAGTCCTTTCATGTCAAGCCCTGCAAGACCGAGAACTTGTGGTGCTCCCTTTGTAGGACCGAAAACTTGTGAAGCTCCTTATTTCTATAGGGCTGAGAACCTCTAGAGCCTTTGTTCAACTTCTGCAGGACCGAGAACCTATGGAGCCTTTGTTCAACTTTTACGGGATTGAGAAACCATGGAGCCAATTCTGTAGGATCAAGTACTTGTGGAGCCATCTCTCTCTCCCTCTTTCACATCAAGGTTTCCTTGTGGGACCGAGCACCTATAGAGCTACCTCCTACATGTCCAAGTGTGTTAGATGGGAGATCTACTTCCTTGAGAGTTAAGGTATATTCTCTTCAACCTCTTTATACTTTACTTCACATTCACACTGACACGTATGCTCACTAAAGTGGGGGAAAATTTAATGGAGTGAATTTTCACCCCTAGGAAAATTCACCATTTAATTTCCCCTACCTTAGAAAATGTAAATCTGATGATGAAATTTCATCGCTACCACCTCGCTCATTCCACTTGTACACATATTTTTGTGTCAATGGAGGAATCTCTATCAGGGACGCATGTACATCACGCAGACATCCACATGCCATGCTACTATCCTAATAGGATTCCTGCTTCTAGATTCTATAGAGGCATTACACTTCTCTATTGGTCACAAAGCGTAAGTCTCCTACTTCCTTGAAGGATAAAAAATGGGTCTTTTACCTCCCTTTTACTAGTTCAAATTGATTAATCACATTCTTTGAATCTCTCTTGTTCTATCCACTCTTGCTTTCTCAATTCTCACTCATTCTCACTTTATAAGCTCATTCTATAGCCTTCACACTACTCTTTCTTGGATGCAAGCTGTTGGTTTTAATTCCTACATCATGTTCTTGTTACAACAATGCCACCATTGGAAACCTTCAAGCTTCTTCCTTCCACTGCTTTCCTTGAGTGCTCCTAGTTGCGAAGGTGATATTGCTCATTATTTCTCACTCTTTGCATAATTTTATTTATTGAATAACATATTGTTGTCTTTTCTCTATTTCCTTTCCATTTCTCTATCACTTTCTACACTTTGTATCTATTTGGTTGTCTGTGGAGGTGGGATTACCATAGCGAGGGACTAATTGAGGTAGTCCTCTAAAACAACCCTAACATTTTTCTATCTTCATTTGTGTAGGTGGTGCTTTTTGAGTGGAGCTATTCGAAGATTCAAATTGTGGGTGAAAAGGCACATTTTCTCACGCCCTTGTCATTTTCGTAATAGTTTATTCCTTAGTCTTATTTTGTCATATTCATTATTTCTATCCTTTTTACTCTCTATCAAAGTATAAATATTGCACAGTCAGGTAGTTAGTAGATTTTCCTATAGTTTTTGCTTGCTTTTTGGATCCCTATCCGTACGGACGCCAACACATTGCGCTGGAATCCGAGATCCGTGTTACTGTCCTTAGATAGTGAGCTATTTGGGTAGCAAGTCAAACCTTGGAAATCAACTCTTCTGACCCCTTGAACATTTGGTTTTAGTAGAAGGAAAGCAACAAGCCATCTGCCCTTCCTTTTTAGCCTCAATACCTTGTCCTTTTTGAATTGCTTAGCAAACCTGAGGTAGTTTAGGGAAGCCTATTCCTTGGGAATCTTTCGTGACCTGGAGTCCTGAGGGTGATGGGTCCCCCTTCTCTAGAGTTAGCTATATATCACAATTTAGAGGTACATTATGAGTAACTTCAAGGGGTGATTGACTTCTCCTGCACCATATTAAGAGATGGTTGAAAGTTCTTAAGTAGAATTACATAAGGATTTTAGGTGTACTTCCCGATATACGACAAGGGTACATGGGACCTAATCCATATATGAAGGGAAAGATACCAACCAATCAAGAGGATATGTAACCTACTCTCTACCATAACTTCCCTAAGGTATAAATTTATTAGGGGCTTAGGTAGATTAACAAAATTTCACTCCCAAGAGGTGCATTTTTTATTCACCCCCAAATTTTTATACTCGTCCAAAAAATTGGAGTTGAGGTCATCCATTAGGGTGGTGCAATACCTAGGTATTCCCACTAGAAGGAATGATCAAAGTGTTTTTGGTCACCCAATATTATACAAAGCACAAGGGGAGAGCATACACACAATGGGATCCTAGGATAAAATGATAATATATATATAGGTATATATATATATATTCTAACTTAAGATTTTTATCTCCAAGATCACCTAAGGGTTCAAAGAGAATGTATGCTAAATTAGGCCCCATAAACATAACATACAATGGTTATTCCCCTTAATAAATTCAACTTTTCTTATATTAGTGATAAAATGATGTCTTCGACAAAAAAATGATACAAACAAAATATTAGTACTTTTATAATTTTTATCTTTGAAAAATGATTATAAGCTACATAAATAGGGGGTTAAACAAAAAAATGGTCAATGAGAATGATGAGATATTATATTAACCATGACTCTTGTGAGCTCAAAAATGATGAAACCACTAAAATACATGATGGAATCATCGAGATGAAGAAACATACATTCAAAGATGAAAATTACAAAAAAATGTACTTGCTAATGGAACCATTGAAATAGGTCATGCGACCATTGAATTACTAAAAAATAAAAAAATTATACCTATGATGGAACCATTGATTTAGGGGAAAAGTCACCAAACTAAGAGTGAATATGCCAAAATAAGATTCATGCACACAAATAATTGGTGTTAGATGATAAGTAATTTAAGGGTGTTTAGGATAGAATTTTGGTAGCATATCCCCCCAACACATTTTATTTTGACAAAAAATTAAGAGTTATTTTGTCAAAAAATTATGAAAACACACTTTAAACACACAATATAACATGTTCTTAATAAATGATAGAACCACCAAAATATATTCAACAACCATTAGACCCAAAGCACAACTACCACTACTAGGACATAGTGATTAGGATGTCAAATTCTAAAAAAAAAAGTTAATCCTGCACAAGGAGAGAATTAAAAGTTGATTTTGGTAGAATAAAGACCTATGAATCAACCTCGTATTAAAAAACTAAATGTTAAATTACAAGAAAACACTAGAAAATGTGTTAGTGATCGTTAGATGGAATCATTGACATACAATATGGAACTATCAAACCCAAAATGGAACCACTGAACTATACATTACACATGGAAAACACTCAAAATACACAAATTTGATTTAATATCAAGGGATGTGGGTCCCATTGAGCATGCTAGAATTAAGACAAGAAGAAAATAAAGGATTCAAATGCATGAAAATGGAACCTTTACCTTGTTATTCTTTGCTCATCTAATTGAGCTAGAAGAAGAGTTGTACTCAATACTCTTTTGATGTTCTCTTTAGATGATGTATGATGATGGATTATAGTTGCTTAGTAAACCAACAACATGATATTGAGGATTGTATATGAGAGATCAATTGGACAACATGATGATAGCATATGAGTGGATTAGATATAAAATAGGACAACATAAGGATATGATGAAAGTAGATGATCAAAATGGAAGGGAAGACCTCAATTTATAGATTTTCCAAGAGGAAAATCAAGGGTGAAGATGCAAATTTGGAGTGCTAGGATTAAAAGAAGATAAAGGCATGTATTGAACTTTTAGTCATATAAAAGGTGTCCCATGAGGTGGAAGAATGGGTGTGCTCACACATGTGGGGGTATAAAGGGGATAGGGACACTTGTCAAGTGATGACAAGTTTAGATTTTGATCCATGTAGATAGAATTAATGGCTAGGATTAAATGGACAAGGATTAAAGGCGATGTGGATTTAAATATTAGAGGAAACGAAAAATGGAGATTAATTAGCCTAAATCAATTAATTAAGTATTAATTTATTTATTTAGGTGGAGGATTTGGGGGATAGATTAAAGCCAAATGTTGTTGATTATGGAATAATTTAGGTGTCTACAATAGTTATACAATCAATGAAAAACAATGAGTTAATCAAGAGATTTAACTAATTCTCAAGGTTACTTTGGGATCCTAATTTGAAAAGAGTTTGGAGAGTTGAATTAGCATTACTTGAGGACAAGAAATTTTGAGAAGGGTAGGCTATCATTCCCAATTTTTCAAGTGAAGATAATTAGGAGTTCCTTAGCCTAATTTTTATTTCTTGTAGCCTAAAGGGGTAATGAAAGAGAAGTAATTTATTAAAATGATTTAAGTTTTCTTACCAAAATTTATGTTAAATGCTTTAAAAGGTGACTTAATGTTTTACTAAGGGGTCCAAAAGTGTCATTAGAAAAGGGGGGACACAAGTAATTCTTTATTAAAAGGACTTTCTAAATAATTCTTAGATAAATTTTTGGAGGAAAAAGGGGAAATGAATATAATATTTAATTATTTTCTATCATAGTGTCTATAAAAGGATGGTTGGGCATAGAAGAGGAATCATCCATTATATTTTATAAAGAAATTTGAATATTGAATCCTATGTTCATCTTTCTTCCTAAGGATGAAAACCCTCTAGATTCTTGGTGTGGATTGAAGGATGAAAATTTCACTCAAGTGATTTCATTCTTGAATCACCTATGTGTTAATTTTTTTGGAGTTATAGTTTTATAAGTATTATTGAAGATTTTTAGATTATGGAGTTTGTTACAATAATCTGTACTATTGCTATAATAATATGTATAGTTGCAACAATAATCCATATTGTTGTTATAGTACTTTCCACATTGCTATAGTTTCATATTACAATTCTAAAGGTTTGTTCAAAAAATTTGAAGGTTCCTTCTAGTTATGGTGTGTATTTATAGATTTATTTGTGAATAGTTTCAATATTTTTTATATTTTATTTGTTTTAAGGGTTTCAATCATATTTCATGTTTATTTATGAAAGAGTTGATATTATTACGAAGGGTTTCAATGTACTATCTAATATAAAATAATTAATGGAATATGGGCATAGGGATCTTAATATCTATGATATTTCATTGTATCTTGTTGTGAACCTATTATATAGCTCGCTCAATGACTTAAGGGTTTGATATGTTAATCATAAATAATATCAACACTATCTTATCTCATCCAAAGTATTTCTAACTTTATCATCTAAGAGGAAGTAAATCATATATTTTTAAATGAAAGGGTTTGACATTATAGAAGTTCAAACAACATCTTTAGTGTGTGATTCCATAGTATTGGTTTTAGTATTACTTATGTAGTAAGTTGTAACATTGTTTGAGATTATTTCAAATTGTATCTATTGATTGTAAATTCTACAAACCTAATATGCCATCTAAAACACTTATTTGGAACCTAGGAGGAGTTTGTACCTATTGTTAAACCTTATATTTTCTATTTTTTGTAGTTAAAAATTATTATATACCATCTATATGAGCATTCATAACTTGCATTTGACTGTTGTATATAATTAGGATTGGGAAACTTTATGATTTATTATTGTTTTTGATCCCTACAACTTTCCATATGGATTTGGGGTTTTTTATTCCATATTTACATTAGAATTTAGACTTAATACATATATTTTCCTTAGCTTCCATATCTAATTTTTTTTATTTAAATAGATATAATGGTTTATGTTGAATCATAGGTAGATACTATTGTATGTCTAACATCATAAATTCTTGTTTGATTGTAGAAATTTGAGCAATCCTTAGCAAAAAAAATATAAATTTTGTATTTATTCTAGAAGGCTTGCTAACAAAACTAAAATATTTATATTTCAATTTTATATTTGCATGCATCATTAGATATGTGTCTAACCACCAACAATGCATTTTTATTTAATTCTAGTCATCGTATGTTCTCACCCTACCCATCCTAGGATCTCAATGATTACAATGTACTAGATTGCATACATTCATATTACAAATTTATCAAGTTGAAAAAATATATAGTTCAGGACATTACACAAATAGAGAATAAAAAGGAAAATTTGAGACATTGAAGATGTTTGGCAGCTTAAGGAGTGAATCTTGTAGTGGATTCAAGTAGGAAGGGAAGGTGTTATAGAGCTCTTATATTGCAAGAGAAAAGAGGAGGTGAGGGAGTGTAAATATTACACTATAATACTCCAAAATACCATTGTAATGGTATTGTATTCCTTGTTTTGACACCTATTGGTGATGAAATATTGAAGGAATACCCTTCATAGAATTTTTCTCATCTTGAGGTTTTCTCCAAAGGAAATTTGTGTCATGTGATCTATTTCTTAAGTTGATGCTATAATATTTATTATTTTTTGCTACACCCCATTCACGTGTATTTCCAAATAAATAACTTATTGTAAATGGTTGATGATATTTAAAGGACATGAATAATTAATATGTTTTGATTATAAGGGGAAAACATGTTTTGAAGGGACCTGAAACCCTTTACAATTAAAAAGACAAAATGTTGTTTAAAGATAATTGTAAGATGGCTGATTGTCTGGCGAAGTGGGCCTCTGAGAATGTGGACGACTGGGATATTAGTGGAAGGGATGAGTTACCTTCTAATTACTTTGGGACTCTAGAGAGGTTATTAGTGGAGGACAGGTATATGTAGTGTTCTTGTTGGTTGTTTTGGTGGTGGTCTTGCTTTGGTGGGCCTGTGGCTTTGGCTTGTACTTTGGTATTGATTGAATAAAATTTTTACCCCTTAAAAAAAAAAAAAAATTGTAAGATGGGATTAAATCAATCCTAGCCTAGATAAAGTGATAGCCAACACTTCTAAGCTACAAACCACATCCAAACAATGAGAGAAATTAAAAAATGCATTCAAACCAAACACTCCCCATTGAAGTTGCTTCACTTCCCTTGTCTCTCCTATTTCTCCTTTTGCAAACTTTTCCCTTAGATTTGTTGTTTTACTTGTGCAAATACCTACAAATTGTAAGTATAAAGTTGGAGACAAAATGGGAGAAGAAGGATGCTTTTATAGACAACCATTCAAACAAATGGTCGAGATTAATCCTCTAGAAGGATTCCAAGATCGACATATGAGAATCCATGAGATTACAAAACAAACGATCAAGATCAGGTTTCTAGAAAGATGCCAATATCAATGGTGGAGGATTGATGCACCAGGAATATGCTATTCATGGGAGGATTATGACATCAATGATTATGACAGAGATGACTATGATAGGAATTAATGAGCAAATGGAGGAAAATAATGAATTAAAAATTGAAAAAATAATTAATTGATGAGAAGAGAATATTTGACCAAGTGGAGAATAAATAATTCATTCGAATTATTTATTTGAGAAAAAGAGGAAATGGACAAGTGGAGGATAAATAATTCATCTGAATTATTTATTTGAGGAAAATGGAAAAAGGGAATTTAAATAAATTAGTTTATGAAATCAATTTACTTAAATGTGGAGAGATGGAAATTAGACACCAAATAATTAATTTGAATTAATTATTTAATTGGGAGATGAATGAAGCATAATTAAATAATATTGATAATTATTTAATTATGAAAAGGTCAATGCATAAACAAATAATTATTGTTATTATCTAACTATAGGTGAATGATAAAAGATAAATAATCAAATAAATAATGATTTATTTAATTATTGAAGGCAACGAGTGTTAGCGATGCAATTAATTTATTTTAATTGATCAAGATAGAAGAAATATTAGAAAGTGAATTAATTAAATAATTAAAAACTATTTAATTAATAGAGGAATGCAATCAAGAATAATCAAATACTTAAAATTATTCAATTATCGGACGACAAGGACCAAGAAAAATGACGCTCACAGACTTAGGACATTTTTCAGTGTCTACATTTTTCCCCTCTTTGAAAAAATGCAGTCCATCGCGTTGTGTCAAAGAAATTCAGTTAAAAGATGCCCCAGTGAAGTTAGGGTACGGGTATGCCCCCTGAGGAAAATTTTACAAATTTTCAAAAGGTTTCAATTTTTTTTTTTGGAAAATTGTCCCAATAAGACATGGTGATGGCCAGGAAGTCAATGGTGAAGACAAAAATGAGTTTCAAAGTCAATGTGGGGGTCAAATTCAGGTTTAAAGGCATCAAAAGGTGTGCCCAATAGACAAGCCCAGTGCAAAACCCTAATTTTGAACCTATAAATAGCAATTTGAGTTTGAAAATGGGTCATTTTCACATTCCAAATTTATAAATTTCTACAACCCAAAGTGATTTGCTAGCAAAGATGTTACCTGTTCTAGAGGCTTCCCACCATGCATATCAGATCTAGAGGTACTGTCGACCTGAGGGAGCGCCCGCCCCAGTATGCACCACTAGCTTGCTTTTTCATTTTTCATTTTTCCTGCATTTAGGCTAGGAAATAATTTAGCAGGCAATTGCGTTGCATAATTTTGTGATGCAATTGCGTGAGCGTTAGCCACATTCAATAAGTAGTTCGCCGCAATCATCTCAATGTGACACAATCGTAGTAGGGTTAGGGAATAAGCATTTATGGTGTAATGCATAAATTTGTGTGACACAAATGCATTTTCGAGTTGCATGTGCGATCGAGAATGATGCAAACGACTGGTTGCAACACATGTGTAGTATGAAATGACATATGTGTTGGGTAAGTGATGCAATCACACTTGCAAGCTGGTTAAAAACTATGTGTGATGCATATGCCAAAACTACGACGCAATTGGCTGGTTAAAATTTTTCCCCAGACTAGGAAATTTTGACTTGGTCAACTTAGGTCAACTGAAGTTCTTGGATTGACACTATTGGTTGTTTGATGAGTTTAGGTGCGTCTACCTCCTATTTACACATGAAAGTCCAAACTAGATGTGTTCCGATTGTAGGACCAGCTAGGTGAGGAGGAGAGATAAACGTTGTTGAACTTGGGGTTGTTTTATGTCACATATATGCCTGTGATTAGGGAAAATAGAGGGATGTTGACAACATTGGTGGAACGGTGGCACTCCAAGACTAGCAGCTTCCATTTTTTGATAGGGGAGGTGACAGTTACCTTGGGAGGATGTTTACAAGATTCTACAGTTGTCGATTCGTAGTGAGCGGGTACGCTATGGCCCCACGCAAGGTCTCCAAGCACTATATGAGTACTATGAGTGTGACGATGACATAGAGCTCGACATCTAGGGTTATGAGATTCGATGGGAGACCCTAGTAGAGACATATAACAAATATGATTACATGCTTTGTACCCTGATAGTAGGTGTGATGATCCTCGACCGCAGGGGTCACGGTTTCCCGGTGGGCTGGGGGGACATGCTTGGATCGATGATTCATTTTGAGAAAGTGTATGTTGGGGGCCATGTCTGTTGGCCATGCTCTATTTTCAGCTGCATGACATCGCATACATGGGAGGATAGAGTTTGAGTTACAGTGTTACCTTGCTGGCGATATGGGCTTGGGAGCACATAGCAATGTTTCAACCTCGGGTGGTGCAACAGTTGGTGGGTAGCGCACCATATTCTTACATGTATTAGGGAGTGTTGAAACAGACACATGTTGGAGATGTGGGTTCCTAGAGGTATGGTCTAGATACTTTGTCCAGTTTCATTGGAGGCCATATGGGACTTGTGCTCTATGGATTGATGAAGACGACCATATGTCATGGTGTTGACAACCTAGGTATTTGATCAGGAGCACCATACATTCACAACATATCATTGAGATGTATCTGCCAAAGAGGTTCAGACAATAGTTTGATGAGCAATAGGGGGTTCCAGTGGGTACAATAGAGTATGGATGATCCTCACGAGAGGTGCATCCCTGGGGACCTCAAATTGTGGTGACCACAACAGAGTAGGAGATCGATGCCACACATGAATTGGATTGGGAGTGGAGGGAAAGGGATGCTGATGCAGACATGACACCAGAGTATGATGCCTAGTGGTTAGTACACAAACCCATTCCGTTGATAGATCCACAGTAGCCAACGCCAATAGAGTGCAGAGGGAGGGGCCCGAGAGGTCAGCGAGGAGATAGGGGGAGGAAGGGTGGAGGGAGAGGAGATGGTGGTCAAGGAGACAAAGGAGGACGGGGGATGATGGAGGAGATGGACGAGGAGGACGGGGAGGAGATCGTCATAGGAGGAGGAGAGATATAGGATGACGGGTAGTCAGACAGCTACCGCCTATTAGAGAGGAGGCAGAGATGGAGGAGGATCAGCTGGAGGTGAGGGTAGCGGTGGAGGTGATAGGGAAGCAACATGCAGAGGTGCCTGTAGGAGAGGTGAGACAACCAAAGGCAGAGGCTATGGAGGTTGAGGTCAGAGGAGAGGGAGGATAGGAGGAGCGTGGGGTAGGACAAGAGGAGGAGGAAGATATGGATGAGGTGGAGAGAGTCCTCCTGAGAGGATTATCATGGGAGATGAGTAGGTGGGTGAGGAGGGTTGAGCAGAGGAGGGTATTGTTGATCAGAGAATAGCCACACTATAGGTGCGTGTGCAAGCATTGGAGGCAGAGTTGAGGATAGTGACTACTGAGAGGGATGGCCTTAAGGCCGAGAGGGATGCTTTCCAAGTGGAGAGGGACCTAGCAGTTATAGCCGGCAACAAACCGACCAATGCATGATTGACTTTACAACGACATGCAGTGGGTCTGTTGTTGATGTTGCACATGAGTATGTCTGGGCTAGTAGGGCCATGTAGTATTATAGAGATTTGTACGAGAGAGTGGTACCTCTTGAGAGGAGGAAGCCCATGTTTTCTAGGATTGATAGTGGTTCATGGGGTAGATCCCATGGCCAGACACACAATAACCAGAATCAGAGAAAATCCCAGGGGGAGACATCAGATGCCAGACATGCCACCCCATATGACAGGCCCTCTACCACAGAGCACAGAGTCAAGGATTCACCATGGAGGGAGGACAGGGATGCCCCAGGGATAGGGGATTAGGGAAATTTGGGCTAGGGTACCTTTCCTTTATCATGTTGTATGGACATTGTTATATGTGGTTATTGAGCCTGCGAGCTCCACTTTTATTGGATACATCTTAACATTGTACCTGTGACACATTATTTTTTGAGCGATATATGATATGATTTTGGCGGTGGTTGATGATATGCATTGTGATGTGTTTATGTTTATGATGATGACATGCTATGTGATGGATATTCATGCTATGATTATGATGTTTGTTGATGCATTCTATATGATGATGTGGTGGTTTTACTACGCTTTATGATTATGAATTTTTTATTATGTTATGAATGTTTATGATATGTATGAATGGTAAATACAATATGGATGACCTAATTTGATAGATGCGAGACGATATGATGTGATGTATTTACGATTATGGATGTTTTATAAATGTTTTTGCTTTTTTATGATGCGTATGGATGTATTTTATATGATGGTGTATATTTATTATGATATGTATGAGTGATGAATGCAATGGAAATAAACTAATTTGACAACTGCAATGTGATATGCAAATGTATTGATGTGATGGAATGTTTAGGTTATCATGACATGTATGGATGATGACCTGATGTTATGAATGTAATGTAATATGTAGATGCAATTTAATGTTAATGTAATGACATGTGAACACGAATTAATGAAAAATGTGATGATTGCATATGAATGCAAATGTGATATGTGATGTGATATGCCCTATTATTACTAGGATGTAATGTGTATGGAATGCAATGTTTATGTGATGTGATGAATCACGATGTAAAATGCAATGTTATATGTAATGTAAATGGATTATGATGCAAAATGTGATATTATATGGAATGCAATACTATGTGATATGGGATGCAATGCTATGATGGAATGTACAATACAATAAAATACTTATATGATGATGCTAATATGATGATAAAATGCTAATTCTATATGGATGATTGCTATGTTTTTGTATTTTCTTATGCAAATATATTTGACCTAATATGATAAAAATGCCTTCTAGGATGCTTTCTAACATGATTATGTATGCAAGATGTTTTTGTGTGCCACAGGACTCTGTCAAGATGCAGATGAAAGAAATGTTAGCATGGAGGATTTGGATGTTAGCATGAGAGAAGGGAAAGGAAATGGAAATGGAAAGTTAGACAGGAAATGACAAGGTCCCAACTTTCATAATTTTATATTTATCATCATCGGGCATCACAAATGTCACAAATGGAAACAAATACCATGGTATGACATAGAACAAGGTGTGCAAGGTGACCATTTGTGAGAGACAAGCAGCCAAAAGACAAGGAATGCCCTGACTCATACTAAGGACCTAGTTATCCCAATATTTTTGCCAAGACAAACCACAAACAACAAACAAAGAAAAGAGGCCATGATCCATCATCATCCCTCTAAATCCCATAATAGGACATCCTCAAGGTAGCTAGTAACATGACCAAAGACCAATCAAAAAGATAAGAGAAGTTCAGATCAAAAAAGTGCTTACTGAAAGAGATAGTGTTTGCCAAGGATACTGATAAGATTGATGATTGATTAAGTTGACCAAGATGACTGAATTGATTGATAGGTTGACGAGGACAAAATTGATTAATAAGTTGGACAAATATTGACCAGTTGATTTGATTGATTAGGCCTAGTTTCAGGAAGGACACATCCTGATTAAGGAAAGATTGGTTGAAAAGGTTGACAAGATTGATTGATAAGGTTGACCCAGTTGATTGATTGCACCTAACTTCAGGAAAGACACATCTTGATTGAGGCAAGGTTGATTATGATGTTTGTTGAAAAGATTGATTGTTTGTTTGACAAAGATTGATTGATATGACCAAGCGATGTGTCGATACCTAATGTTAGGAAAGACATATCTTGTTTAAGGCAAGGAGCATATCTGATAAAGTTGACTAATGGACAAATGTTGACAAGACACCTAATTGCAAGAAAGACATATCCTGCTTAAGGTGAATGACTAGATTGACAAAGTCTAATCTCAGGAAGGAGGCATCCTGATAAACGAAAAAGATAGGACCAAATGCGACAAGTGACATAATGCCCCATTCCAATACTAGATTAATGACCAAATTAAATGATTGACTCTAAGATGATCGATTGATTGAAGATGAAATATTTTGGTTGGTGATGTTTGTTTGTTGATGCATGATGTGGTTTGAATGATGATTTTTTGCGGACCCAAAATACAACCAGACTTGAAAAACCCTAAAGGACTGACCTAGGTGGTCTCGAGGGCTCATTGATTGATGGCCTTGCCTACATTATACACATAAAGACATCGTAGTTCGACACAACTTGGCTTTTCCTTATTTGACAAAAGAAAGAGTTATGATTTTATTTGGAAAACCTAAAAGGATTGACCTAATGTCTTAGGGGCTCATTTAAGATGAGCCTTTCCTACGTAGAAAATGCGCAAAGACAACATAGTTCGACCCTACTAACACAAATTGACTCAAACTTTGACTTAGACTCTATTTTTTGGGAGTTTTTGATGTTTTCTATTTTTTTTGGATTTTGATGGTTTTTTTATTTTTTTGGATTTTGATGTTTTATGATTTTTTTGGATTTTTGATGTTTTTAAATTTTTTTTTTTGGATTTTGATGGTTTTAAAAGGCTGATACCATGTGTTATTCCCCATGAAGATGTGAGTCAAGGAATTTCCCCCAGTAAGGTATAGGATGATTGTATTATTCATGAGGGGAAGCGGTGAATGTAGAGGATGATCATGAAAGCAAAGGATGCCAAATGTTGGTGGTTCTTAGGCCATGGAAAGGATGACGAAGCTTTATTATGAGCGAGTGAAATGTGAATGGATGAAAGGATCAGATAGAGTGACAGTAGATGAAGGAGCATAAATTGACTATGCATGGTGCCTGTTTTCCATGTTTTCACCATGGTACTTATCCAAAGTGCCATCAAAGTGGTTTTCACTTTTGGACGAATTATTTCTCTTTACTATTTTTTGACTTTTTTCCATTTTTTTGATTTTTTTTTGTTGTCACCAAGATGCCTGTTTGCCAAGTTTTCATCAAGGTGACTATTTTTTTTATTTTTTTATATTTTTGACTTTTTAAGGGGATACTCTGAGAATCAAGTGTAGTACTTGTGAAGATGCATGATATTGATAGGCTCGAACAATGCTTCTCCTTCAAAAGTAGAAAGATGATAAGCGTCAAATCCATATGATGTTGTGATGATATAAGGGCCCAACCAATTAGGTTCAAACTTTTTGGGCTTCTCTTGGTCTGCTTGATTTTTTAAGTTTTCTTTCAAGACTAAGTCACCAATGTCAAAGATTCTAGGGAAGACCTTCTTATTGTAGTTGTGTCGAAGAAAATTCTGATATGCTTGCAAATGTGTCAAAGCATTTTGTCTCTTTTCATCTATTAACTCTAGCTCATGTAGACGGGATACATGGTATTCTTCTTGGTCAGTCAAGCCTTGTATGGAGACTCGTAAGGATGGTAACTCGACCTCTATAGGAAGTATAACTTTAGATCCACAGATAAAGGAATATGGTGTGGCTCTTGTAGGGGTGCAAATGTTGGTATGATAGGCCCATAAAGTAGGATTAAGTTGTAGGTGCTAGTCTTGGCCAACATCATTGACAGTCTTGTTTAAGATTTCTTAGGATTGTCTTATTAGATGCCTCAGCTTGACCATTACCTTGGGGGTAATATGGAGTAGCCAAATGGTGTTGGATATGGAATTTTTCACAAAGTTCATAAGCATCTTGATTCTTAAATGGGCGACCATTATCTATAATGATGGACTGCGAGATACCATAGTGACAAAGGATGTAATTCAGGATGAACTTGGCTATCTGTTTTCTAGTAATATAGCTTAGTGGGATGGCTTCGTTCCATTTTTTAAAGTACTCAGTAGCGACAAGAATGAACTTATGTCAATTAGAAGAGGTGGGATGTATATTTCCTACAAGGTCAAGTCCCCATTGAGAAAATGGCCATGGAAAAGTAAGCGGTTGTAGCTCCTGAGCTAGTGCATGTATAAGATCTCCATGAATCTGACACTAGTGACATTTCTTCACAAAGTGATAGGCATCACATTCCATTATAGGCCAATAATATCCAATTCTCATGATATTTTTAGCTAAGGTTAGACCAGTAGAGTGAGCTCCACATATACCATGGTGTACCTCTTGTAAGGTTGTTTGTGCTTCATTTGAGTTGAGACATCGAAGGGTGCTATCTAGGCTACAACGGTAAAGGGTATCTCCAATGATGGCATATTTGGATGCTTGTCAGATAAAGGCTTTGCATTGGTTGAGGGACAATTCAGAAGGGATAATTTGGTCATGCAAGTAGTAGTAGATGTATTTGTACCAAGGAGATTCAAGACTAACAAGTTCACACACAAATTTAGTTTCGGGGACATCAAATGCAGGGATCAACAATTGTTCTACCAAGAGCTCATATTGTGAGGCATTGTTGGGAATTTCCAAGAGACATCCACTTGTAGCCATTGCATCAACTGCTTTGTTCTGGATTCTTGGTATCTATTCAAATGTAATATTTTCAAAGTACAATATGAAACTATCTACCATGCACTTGTAGGGAATCAATTTCTCATCATTGGTGTCATAATCATCATTAACTCGCTTAATCACTAACTGAGAATTGCCATAGAATTGAAGATATTTGATTTTCCATTTTATTGCCATTCGTAATCCTGTCAATAATGCTTTGTACTCAGCCATGTTGTTTGTGCATGGAAATGCTATTCGGAAAGAATTGGGAATGGAGTCTCCTTGAGGTGTGATGAACAAAATGCTGGCTCCTGAACCATGACTTGTGTAAGATCCATCAAAATACAAATTCTATGTGGTTGGTGTCTCTCTTATAATGATCTATTCATCTAGGAAATATGATATCAAAGTATGATCTACTTTTACTGGTGCATTTGCAAGTTGGTCAGCTATCACTTGTCCCTTTATTTCTTTTCGGTCAACGTACTCAATGCCATACTCACTTAGGATCATAACCCAATTGGCTAGTCTTCCTGTCAGAGCTGATTTACCAAGAAGGTATTTCAGAGGATCAATTTTGGTGATCAGTCTTGTCTTGTGATTCAACATGTAGCATCTTAATTCTTGTGCTGCAAATACCATTTCTAGACATCCTCATTCAATAAGACTATAGTTCAACTCATATCTGACTCAGGTGAGACTAATGTAATAAATTGCTCTTTCTTTGCCATCATTGTCATTCTGTGCCAATAATTCCCCCACTGTTGATGTGGTTGTTGTCACATATAGTATCAAATGTCTTCCATTGATAGGAGGCATGATAACTGGTGGAGTCAATAGTCAATGCTTGATCTGATCAAATGCTTCTTCGCATTTCTCTATCCAATTGAAGGGAATTGCCTTCCATAACAAGTGTTGAAATCGATGGATCTTGTTTGCTAGTTGAGAAATGAACCTACAGATTGATTGCAGTCTTCCTTGTAATGTTCTCAATTGACTGATGTTGGTTGGTGGTGGCATGTCCAAGATAGCTTTTACTTTGGTGGGATCAACTTCTATTCCTCAATGAGAGACAATATATCCTAGGAGTTTTCCTGATTAGACCCCGAAAACACATTTCTTTGGATTAAGCCTGAGCTGGTAATTTTCAAGTCATGTGAAAATCTTGTCTAATATTGCTAAGTGACCACTTCCTTCTAGAGACTTAGAGAGAAGGTCATCAACATAGTCTTCCATAAGTACGTGCATATAATCATAAAAAATAGTTGTCATGGCTCTCTGATAGGTAGCTCCAACATTCTTGAGTCCAAATGGCATGACATTCCAACAAAAAGTTCCCCAAGTGCGTGCAAAAGTTGTCTTTGGTTGATCTTCAGTGGAAATTCTTATATGATTATAACCTGAGAATCCATCCATAAGTGATAGCATTTCATACCCAACAGTAAAGTCTATTATGATGTCAATGTTTGGTAAAGGAAAATCATCTTTGGGACAAGCTTTGTTGAGATTTTTGAAATCTGTACATACTCTTATTTGACCATTTGGTTTTGTGACAGGAACAAGGATTGATATCCAATCTGCATAATCAATTGAGCAAATGAATCCAACATCCAAGAGTTTCTTTAGTTCCACTTTGACAAGGAGTGCAATCTGGGGATGCATTTTTCTTAACTTTTGTTTATATGGCTTAGCATAAGGCAAGAGTGGCAAGTTCATGATCCAATCCAGGCATATCGACATATGATCATGCAAAATTGACCTGTCTTTCTGAAAAGAATGTTATAAACTTAGGCTTCTCCTTGACGGTCAAAGATATTGTATGATTCTAGAATTGTCTTGTGTGCCAATGTTTACTTCTTCTATGTCTTCTATAAGCAATGGTGATCTCTCTTGGTCTATAGGGAGACAGTCCAATCCTCCATCCTCGGGTGCCTTAGAGAGATTTTCTCCTTTGGATACATCCTTTATTTTTACTTTTTCATGGTCTATAGGCGCCTTTCGGTTTTCACTTGAAGACCTATTGTTTTTATTTTTTATTTTTTCATTTTCACTTTTGTGACTAGAGGATGGGACGGCCTCACCAAAGTATGTTGCATAATTGAGTTCTATAGAAAATCCAACCTTATGATACCCACTTGGTATTCCCTTATGAAGTCCCAAGAACTCAGTGATGGCTTCATCATTCTTGAAAGTGTCCAAACTTGGTGGTTCTTGTTGATCCCAATCTATGAGTTGAGGGTAGAAAAGGGGTAAGCCATCGTCGATATTGTCAAGAGTCAATGTGTAGGAAGATAAGGTAAAGATGAAAGTAGAGTCATCAGGTTCTCAAGAGGAAAAATCAATGGTTTCCCAAAAGTGTTTGATCCACTCTTCTCCATTCAAAGGGACTTTTGGACAGGGACTTGGCAAGCTTGGTAGGGGATTAATTGTAAGCATTTGATCAAATTTTCTTTCAAGGGAAGGCTCATCAAATGTCCCAAATTTTTTATCAAGGTCCATGAAAGTAGTGGAGGAGAGAGAATCCCATTCATATTCATTGGAATTAGTTTCATAGTAGTAAGATTCCTCAGATGTCTTGGACTCATCTAAAGCATTAGCAACCGCAATCGAAGGTAACCTGATACCCTGGATAGTCACTTTTACTGGTACAAACCCTAATCCATGATTCTTTATTACTTTAGGAGTTTGTAAGGGTTCCAACATCCCTTGTTTATTTAGGCCATGGCCATTGTGTCCATCGTATCTGTGTCACTTCATTATTTGGAACCCTTTTGAGTACTGTTCAATTGGCAATTTCATAGTATTAGTTTCCTCCTCTTCTCAGTACAACCATGTGAGAATATGATTAGCTAAAGATTCTTTGGAAAGTTCCCCCCATTTAGTGAAGGTGGTAGGGGGATTATGGATGATAACTTTAGGCTGTGCAGGATGCAGTTTTCCATATGAATTTGGTGATTTAGGCAATTTTCCAATGAAAAAGAGACTCTTCATATTGTATTCTCTGCATCCTCTATCTTGGATCTGGATCTTTGGCATGGAAGGTGTGGTGAATGAAGTGGATGATTTGACAAGGGTGGATGCATCAATGTGGTGAGATGGAGTGGTGGATGAAGTGGAGGCATCTCAATTGATGGGCACTTGATGTTCAACAGTTCCTTTTAGGTTTGAATAATATTGAAAAGGATCAGGGTCACCTATAATAGTGATTTTAGTACCATTCTATGGAAACTTGAGGCATTGATGGTAGGTGGATGGGATAGCCCTCATGGCATGAATCCATGGGCGGCCAAGGAGAAGGTTGTAGTGCAAATCCAAATTCAAGACATGAAATATTGTGTTTTGTATTGCTGGACCAACTCTCACAGGAAATGAAATTACGCCTTCGAAAGAATGCTCAACATCATCATAAGCTTTGATCAAAATTTTCTTGGTTTGGTCTATACAATTCTCAGAGTATCCCAATGCTTTCACCAATTTTAGTGAGCAAATGGTCAGGGCTACTCCACCATCTACTAGGACTCTTCTGATCTTATGTTTATTAATGCATACTTCAAGGTGTAGGGGGTCGTTATGATCAAATTTTGGTGCAAAAAAGTCTTGTTTAGAGAAGGTGACATGGTGCAACATAGCTAGGTTGGTGGGTACAAAGGCTTCTTGCAATTATTTGTCAAGGATGGCTCTATGTTGTGGGGATATGTGAAGGAGCTCCAAGATGGAAATTTGCACAAGAGTTTTCCCTAGCTACTCTATGAGATCATATTTACTTTTCGGTTGGGGATTTGTAGGACCTGGAATAGTTATCTTGCTTCTACAGGTGGCAAAAAAATAATTTTATCTTGGCTTGTTTATAGTGATAGTGGCAATGTGATCATCAAAGGGTCTCACATTTAGGATGATAATGCTATAATCGTGTTTGATGGCTGCATAGTTAGCATTATTGTTGTTCCTTAAACTAGAGGCTTTTCCTTTATCATGGTAGTGCAAGGAACTCTTGAATATGGTATGATCAACATTCGTCTTGGCTTGTGAATTATCAACTAAAATGGTTCCATCTTTAATAAGGTCCTGAATTATATTCTTGAGTGTCCAACATTTGGTTGTTTTGTGTCCTTTCCCATGGTGGTATTCACAGTATTCATCTTCTTTCCACCACTCAGGTTTGATCAATGAAGGTTCATAGTTTTTGGTGTCTGGTAATGTGATGACATTAGATTGCAAAAGTCGTTTGAGGATTGATTCGATGGGTTCACCCAAGGGGGTGTATCTTATTTTGACGTGGGGAGGACCTCTTCGTTGTTGATTATTTTTTACTACATTTAGTGTTTGGTTTTGACCTTGTGTCTGTGTGTTTGGTGTATTGGAGGTATTTGATGGGGAGGCACCTTTAAGTTGAATGGTTGGACCTTTGGTTATCAATTTGACATCAAAAACTCTGTCATTTGTGACATTTTTATTTTGGGACTAGTATTTGCTCTTGTCATTGTTGGGTTTTGGATTTTGTTTGTTAAATATCTTGACTAGTCCCTTCGTAATAAGACCTTTCTTAATAAGGGAACCTTAAGAATTTCCTCAAAGGTTGTACATTGGATTTGAATTCGACTCATCAATTCTCCATTTAGGTTTTCCACAAACATGGTGACAAGTTGTCTTTCAGGAATGTGACAAGGGAACTTGCTAACCAAACCTCGCCATCTCTAGTAAAACAAGGTAAGTGATTCCCCTTCTTCTTGTTTGATTGTGCTCAAAGTTGCAAGGGTCACATCATTTTTAATGTTGAATGAAAAATTATTGATGAATTGTTTAGCTAGTTCACCCCACGTTTTAATTCCTAGAGGAAGGTGTGCAAACCAATCTAACGCTGGTCCTGTGAGGCTTTGCGGGAATAGTCTCATCAAATAGGTAGGGTCATATGAGACTTCCATACATGATGTGTTGAATTCTCAAATGTGTTCTATTGTATCTCCTATCCCCTTATACTTAGGCAAAGGTGGTGCTGTGAAATGAGGGGGAAAGGGTGGCATGTGTAGATTTCGATCAAATGGAAAGGGGCACAATTCTTCCACATAATAGGTCTTCTTGTTAGTTCCCATTTGCATATTTGTCATCTATTGTTGGAGAGTCTACACTTGTATCAAAAAGTCAAAGGATGGTGTTGCATTGTTTTGGTTTGGTGTCATGATGTTGGTATTGAGGTCATATGTTGGATTTGAATTGGGATTGATGGTTTGTGACATGTGACCTTGATTGCCATATTGGTGTGTGTTGTTTTGATTTGGGATGAAGTTGGCATTTGGATTTGTTCCAAAGGTCATGTTTGCATGTGGTATGGTGTTTTGGAATTGAGGCATAGACCCTTGATTTATGCCTTGGTTTTGAAAATTTGGTCCTTGATTTTCATTTTGAGAGGCGGTTATAGGTCCTTGGTTGATGTTTTGACATGAAGGTGCAATCCCTTGATTGATGTTTTGACATGAAGGTGTAGGCCCTTGGTTAGTATTTTAGGGTGTAGGTCCTTGATTGGTATTTTGAAATGAAGGGAAGGTTCCTTGAGTAGAATTTTGGAATGATGGAAGGGACCCTTGATTAGTGTTTTTGGGTGATGGAATTGATCCTTGATTAGTATTTTGATTTGGGGTCCTTCATGAGATAATGTGAATCCTTCTAGATTTATTTTGTGGGTTTTGACTTGATGAAGGTGTACCTTGAAATTGGAATAGGGAACCTTGATTTGTGTTGTGAAGTGTAGGTTTAGGACCTTGGTTTGCATTTTGGATCAAAGGGGTGGGACATTGTGATGTGGAACCTTGATTTGTATGTTGGAAAAGGGGGTTTGTAAAGGTCTTACCTATAGAATTTGAGAAATTTCCAAGCGTGAAAATTTGTCCTTGTGTAGTGGTATTAGTTTCCTTGTTTCCAAATGTTGAGATGCTTGGTATGTGTGTAGTAGTGGTAATCATGTGTGTAGTTGTTCCAAGGGGTATTTTTGACATTTTTTGTGATGAAGGAATGCCAAGTGCAAATGGATTTTCAGTTTCTTTTACTACAATGGTTGATATGTCAAAACCTTGAGGTAATTTGGCACCTTTTTCAGCTAGTGCGTAGAAGAATTTGTTTGGGTCTGCACTAACAAGTTGATCAACCATGCTCAAAATTCTTCGATCACTATAAGCTTCTTCAATTTCTTCTTTGGCCAATTTTTCGTTGAATTCTTCTAGGCTCAAGTTTTCCCATGTTTGGTTCTTGGTGGTGTGTCTCTTAGAGGTGTAGAATGATTTGAATATATTCCAATGGTAGTGTCATGAAAAGGGTTACTTGAAAAATCCATGCCCTTTCTATTAGCTTGTGACCTTGTTTTAACCATGTGAGACTTTTTCAAGTTGAGGGATGATGCAAGATGATGATGAAACTATGATATGTTTTTTGGATTTTCTTGAGTATAAAGATAATGAGGCTAATGCAAGATGAGGATGAATCTATGTTTTTATATTTATTTTTTTTGGATTTTTGGATATGAGCATGCAAGGATGATAATTCCCAAAGGAAGAAGCTAATGAATGGTAAAGGATGCTAAATGTTGATCAACGATAATGATAAAATGACTAGATGATGCTAAATTGAAGATCAAGGTAATAATGCAACTGAGGCTAAGATGCAACTAATGGATGCAAAAGGATATGAAAGGTTGAATAATTGAAAAATTTAAGGGAAAATGATATGATGCTAAGACTAAGGTAAAATGAACTATTTTTTTGTGTTTTTGGGATAAAGGTGCAAAGTGCAATCTAGATTAAATTTTTGGAAAGATGATGAAAGGGACATAATATGAGTCTAAATTAGGTCAAGTTAAATGCAATGGAATCCTACAAATTTTAAAAAAGGATGGCATTAAGCTAATGTGAACCCAAGGTAATAATTACAAGTGTCATTGACCATTTGTGGGAACCAAGAGGATAGTTTTGACAAGGTTGATTCAAGGCTAGAACACAAGATTAATACTCAAATGTGATAAAAGTGACAATAACAAGGATTGAAAAAGTGAGGGATAATGGTCAATGACAAATAGAATATAAAACCAAGGATTTTCCGAGAGCTCAAAGGTCTTCCTCTGTTCAAAAACTGAAGGTCAAAGTGAAGCCTAAGGATCAAAGTTTAATCTATGCAATGCAAGGATGAAGGAAAAGTAGCCTATAATACAATGTTTTCCTAAATGGAAATGCTAGGATGAATTGATGAATCTTGCAAGTCTTTGGTTTAGCAGTCAATGGTCACTATGAAAATGATTAGATCAGATTTTGAGCAAAGATTTTAAAAGTTTCTAGTTAGCAGACAACCACGGCTCTATTTTCTTCAAATGTGTCTCACAATTGTGGTTCATGTTATCAAATGCAGTTTTGTTTTCTAAAAATACGATTTAGGACTACAATTGTGGTTTTCCAATTCTCAGTTGCGGTGCATAGTTTCAAATGCAGCTCTGTTTTTGACAGTTGCGATTTTCCAGAATGTCATCTTGACAATTTTGATGTTTTTGAGATGGTTTTTTATGGGACTTTGACTATTTTTTATGAAATATGATTGGAAAACACAAAAAACAAAATCAAGCACTTGTTTTTGGTCTAGTTTGGATGTGAAAATGGTTTATTTCAAGATGAAAACACACATAGACAACAAGCACGAGCCCTATGGTTGGCAAGGACAATATTTGTTGGGTTCCCTCTCGGATTTCTCCATTTGCACCTATTTAGAGAAAATGACCTAGGAACTTGGTAGCACTGGCTCACCTCCACGACACTCACATCTTGGGTATACCAAGTTACGAATACCCTAAGACCACAAGGATCTCAAGAAATTTTCCATCTCTACAATGAATCGTGAAAATGTGGGATGACTTCAGAGGTCCGACCTCCTGCGCTAGCAAATAGAAGGATTTTGGCTTTCTACACAAAGGTTTCTAGTAAGGGCATCTGGTTTAGGGGATACTAGGATAAACTCCCTCAATAGGTCTCCCAACCCTTAGAACAAGGGTTTTTCACATCATAAAGATACTGGGGGAGAGTTGTCACATACCACTTCCCATTGGTCACAACTTTCATCACAACCACACATTTATATAGCGGTTCTGAAGGACTTGGCTTTAGCCCGTTACCGCTTGGGTCGTTCCCACCTTTTGAAGGGGTGGCAGTCCCTCTAAAGATAGACAAAAGTAAGGAAGTAAATTTGTAGTTCGACTTCCCAAATCGCATAAAGTACAAGGAGGGAACACACAAAATGCCTTTTCCTTACACTCACATGGGGTTAATTTTAAGCACCAAATCCAAATATCTAGTGTGATTATACAAATTCCAAATAGGTGCTTTTGGTCACTCAAGATTTCCTAATAGCGTGAGAGTAGAGCATACACACTTTCTAAGACAATTGCAAATCACCAAACACGAAGAACACTAGTTGATTTTACCCTTGCTTATTATTTGAAGACACTTTATAAATTTTAAACCAATGACATTTTATGCAAGGTTCATTTTAATGCCCATGAGTGAGAAGATGTAGATTGTCATTATTTTTAAGCCTTATGATTGAAAAATGTATTTCTTTTTAACCTTATGATCCTGATGCAATTTGTAGAAAACAAACAAAATTGAAAACTTGCTTAAAACTACACTACAGAGCTCAATTTTTTTGTTGTTTCAAAAGAAACAGTTTTTTTTTTTGAGCTGCACTCCAAAGCCACACGCTAAAAATAGAAGATTAGTAACGAAAAAAAATACTCTACTCAAAAAACCCAAAAGAGAAATCGAAAAGGCACCAAAACTAGAACTTTATACCGAGCAGAAAAATTTGTTGTTTCTTGTAGCAATTGTGTCACTACATCGCATCACACCAGAGCGATTGCATCGTGATTTTGAATTTGAATTTTCCCGCCCATGAAGGTCTTTGATAGATGCACCGTTTCTCGTCGAATGTGTTGCTGCTTCAATCAGATGCATCATTTCCTGACAAATGTGTCACTGCTTCAATTAGTTGTGTCGTTTCATACTTAAAATCTGCAAACACAAACAAAAACCGTATGAAATATTGCAAAAACTATTATTCATGTCAGGTTCACCAATGTAAGATGGGGTTAAATCAGTCCTAGCCTAGATAAAGTGACAACCAACTTTTCTAAACTACAAACCACATCCAAACAAGAGAATACAAACATTGAGAGCAATAAACAAAATGAATTCAAATCAAACACCCCCCATTGAATTTGCTTCACTTCTCTTGTCTCTCCTATTTCTCCTTTTGCAAACATTGCCCTCAGATTTGTTGTTTTACTTGTGCAAATACCTGCAAATTGTAAGTAGAGAGTTGAAGACAAAATGGCTGTTAAGGAAAAAATGGGAGAAGAAGGCTGCTTTTATAGACAACCATTCAAAAGGATGGTCGAGATGAATCCTCTAGAAGGATTCCAAGATCAACGGATGAGAATCCATGAGAGGGAGGTTATGAAATGGACGATCAAGATTAGGTTTCTAGAAAGATGCCAAGATTAATGGTGGAGGATTGATGTAGTAGGAATATGCTATTCATGGGAGGATTATGATGTCGACGACTATGACAAAGACGACTATGATAGGAATTAATGAGCAAATGGAGGAAAATAATGAATTAAAAATTGAAAAAAAAAATTAATTGATGAGAAGAGAATATTTGACCAAGTGGAGAATAAATATTTTATTCGAATTATTTATTTGAGAAAAAGAGGAAATGGAAAAGTGGAGGATAAATAATTCATCTGAATTATTTATTTGAAGAAAACGAAAAAAGGGAATTTAAATAAATCAGTTTATGAAATCAATTTACTTAAATCTGGAGAGATGGAAATTAGACACCAAATAATTAATTTAAATTAATTATTTAATGGGGAAAAGAATGACGCATAATTAAATAGTCTTGATAATTATTTAATTATAGAAGAATGAAAAGGTCAATGCATAGACAAATAATAATAATTATTATCTAGCTATAGATGAATGATAAAAGATAAATAATTAAATAAATGATGATTTATTTAATTATTGAAGGTAAAGAGTGTTAGCAACACAATTAATTTATTTTAATTGATCAGGATAGAAGAAAGATTAGAAAGTGAATTAATCAAATAATTAAAAATTATTTAATTAATAGAGGAATGCGATCAAGAATAATCAAATAATTAAAATTATTCAATTATTGGAGGACAAAGACCAAGAAAAATGATGCTCACAGACTTAGGACATTTTTCAGTGCCTACAATAACAACATTGAACCATCACCATCAACCAACAACAAAACAGCAGTAAGAAAACAAAGACCCAAAAGCAAAGGAAAACAAAAGAGCAAAACACAAAAAGGGACACTATTTCATGTTCTTTAAGGTGTTAGCCACCTCAAGTTCCTAGTTCCAATGCAGTTTAACCATGTTCATCAACTCTTTCTTCTCCTCCTCAAAGGATTTCCTTAGGTTTCCCTTCCCTCTAGTAGTAGGGCCTTTAGTTTCATCCTTTCCAACCTTTTTCCCTTTTCCTTTAAAACCCTGGTCCTACTCCATCAGCTCAACTAAGTAAATCTGATCTTCTCTAAACTCACTTATCTTGCGAAAAAAGACCTCCAAGGATTCAACACTATTCTTAACCGAAATGTGGCTAACATGCAACAAATTTTTGATGTCCACATTGGTGTCCAAAATATTAGCCTCCATTTTAGAGATACGCTACTCACACAAAGACTTAAAGTTAGAAAAATAACACTCTAAGTCCACAATTAGATCAATCAAAATATCTGAGGAAAAACCCTTCAACATATTTTGCACATTCTCTTTCAGGCCCCTGATCTTGATATTCACCTTGTTGAATTCCTGTAGAGTCCACTTCGCCAGCTTGAAAGTACCAGTAGCCCCCGCACGAGCCATGTTAAGGAGCTCAAACATTGAAGTGGTATCATCATTTAGGTACGAGAAATCCTCAGACAATGGGTTTACCTTAAGAGGCACTAGCTTGCCAGGCCTCGGATTAACCCCTTCCTCCTACATAGACTTCCCACCAGAGAGCTCCACACTTGGTGTCTTTCAAACTGGGGAGTCATCAATTTCAATAGTCTTCTCCTCAACACCCTTCTCCTTACAATTGTCCCTGGTACCCTTCAAACCATCATTCAACACCTGATTTTTCAACTTAGAAATATGCTTGGAAGCCCTCTTAGGCCTTTCATTGGCATCCTTGACCACAAAATTATCTTGTAGGACCTCCTCCTTACCACCCTTAGAAAAATAATCCTTCCCATTAAACACCACATTATCCTTAGACCTTGAAACCCCAAAAACAACATTTGTATCATTGTTAGCAGACTAGGACTCCAACTCTTGAAGAATAATCTTCTTGGTAGCACATTTCCCCTTGGAGTTCCCCTTCTTTGTCTTCTTAGAAGGGGCGACTGCAGGGGAAGAAGACTCATCCTCGCCCTCATTCCATTCCTCCTCCCCAACAACACTGGTATCTGAACCAGTCAAGAGGGAAGCATCACTGATAGACTTTTCCTTGACCTTAATTGATTTAACAAGGATGAGGGCTCTCACATGCTCCATTATCAGCAAAATGAGGCCCTCGTGCAGAACCGATGCCCTCCTATTTTTCAAATGAGCATACACCGATACCTCTAACGAAGACAAGAGAAAGAAAGGAAATGAAATAAAAATCCCAGGTCTAAAATGATTCAACAAAGTGAAATGGTGGCATAAAATTGTAGTAAACCTACCTTCTAGGGTAACATACCACATGATTATCTCTGCAATATCCACTCAAATTTTCTTTAGAGACAATCATTCGTAGCCCCAAGACAACATCTTGATAATATTTTTCCATTCATCATCCTTAAGGAATTGGTCCATGGCCTCCTCGTTGCTCTTCTTATCCTTGAAGAATTTGTGACCCACCAATGACAAACAAGTAATAATAGCTATAAACTCCTCATTAATCTCAAACACCATTCCCTTAACCTATAACTTATGATTATTCCAATAGGAAACAAATTTTTCCAAAGCCTTGGGATCATGGCCGTGGAGCCTTTCCAAGAAAGGCGTGAAATTACCATGCTCAAGAATCCTCCAAATTTTACGATTCTTCTTCAAACTAGCACAAGAATGGGGCTCAATTCTAGTATGGTCACCCCCCATGTTCACAATTACCATAAGAATAAATCCTTGGATAGAGACGGTCAACTAAGAGCCAACAAGAAAAGGAATACCCACAAAGTGTGTGACTATAATGCAAGTACAAATGGTAATATCAATTCAAAAAATGAGCTCACCCATAGCCATCATTTCACAATAACACCTTAGCATCCTCAGGAAGGAGGGAGTACTCCTCCCATGCCTTAAAATCATTAATTTTGATAGCCTCATTAGCAAAGAAATCCACCAATGAGTTGCCCTCTCGATAGATATAAGTGACACAAGTTTCCTCACAAGATCTAAGCATCATTATAGCATCCTCGATCAATTGATCAATTGTCCAACTAGGATTTTGGGCACCATGTAGGAAGTTAATGATATTTAGTGAATCTCCCTCCACCAAAAGCTTAGAGTAGCCATTTTCCAAAGAAAATTTAATACTGATGAACGCAACCTCGACTTTCACATGGTGATTGGTTCGGTTTCACAATGGGAGTGTCACCGCACCCAAGAACCTACCAAAATCATTCCTCAACAATCCCCACAACCTGTAGGCCTAGGGTTACCCTTGGCTGCCCCATCAAAATTAATCTTAACTCACCCTAGGGGTGGGGGCTTCCACTTAGTACTCAATCTAGCACTGATGTTGGACTTAAGAACCTTAGACGACAAAAAGGAGATCTTCCAATTAGTGGTCACCAACAAATCATACCCAACTAGGCAAGAGGATGGAGCACATAGTGGAGAGTCAGAGCCATGAAGAGAAAATTTTCCAAAATAGCCTGATGAATTTTGATGAAGACACTATCAATCTTGAGTTTAGAGTCACGAAAAATTCTATTATTACGTTCTTTCCAAATGCCCCAAGCAATGTTTGGGGCCATGAGATCCCAAAGCCTTCAAAAAATAGGGGAAGATGAGGGGCACTTCCACTAATCCACAAAGATACAAAGAGATCCCGAGAAAACCTAATCCAGATTCCAAAGGGCAAGAAATTTACTCCAGATGAGAGAAGAAAAATTACAACCAAGGAAGAGGTGAAAGGCACTCTCCACATCATATTCATAAAGCACACATCTATTAGAAATCACAAATCCCCTTTTATAGAGATTATCCTAAGTTAATACTTTACTTTGCATTAGAAGCCAAAAAAAGACATTCACCTTAGGGATCAACATCTTATTCCACAATTTCCCTAGAAAGGATAGGGGTCAGGCTTCTCCAAAGAATTGAAAAAGACTGAGGTCACAAAAAACTTACCATTAGCACAAGGGGCCCAAATCACACGATCAAGTCTTAGAAATTGAGGAATCTTGATGTTAGCAAGAAACTCCCGAAGAACAATCAACAAAGGGTCCCAATCTTGAAAATATTTCCACACCCCATTTTGGATATAGCCCTCCACCATGTCACCAAAAAGGTGTTTGCAAATAGGAACAATAGGAGGGGCCCATGGATGATTGATCAAAGGATCATTATCACACCAAACATCTTCCCAAAACAGAATCCTAGACCCATCACCCAACAACCACTTAACACCTTTAGCAATCAGGTCCCTGGAGGGGATGATATTTTTCCAAAAACAAGAGCCCATGGGGATAGCATAAAAAACCAACATATCCAAGGTCTCCCTGCTCCATACAAATATTTATTTCTGACTAGAGAGGCCCAACTTTCCTCCCCACTGAGGAGTCTCCAAATGTTCTTCAAAAGTAAAGCCTTGTTAAAAGATCTAATATTTCTAATGCCCAAACCACCCCACTTCTTTGTCTTGCACACCAAGTCCCACACCACAAGGGGAATTCTAGCTTTAGATTCAACCCCTAACCACAAAAATCTCTTCATAATTTGCTCCATTTTCTCCTCAAATTTAGCAGGAATCCTAAATAAACTCATGGCATACAGGGAGAGAATATGAAGAGTAGACGAGATAAGTTTCACTTTCCCCACCTTATTGAGAAGTGCTCCCTTCCAACCAACGAGCTTCCTACTAAACTTTTCCAAGATTCCAAGCCAAAAAGAATCTGGGGTCTTAGAAACACACAAGGGAAGACCCAAATAAGTCGATGATAGATCACCCCGATTGCAAGATAGAATCC
Source organism: Sequoia sempervirens (assembly GCA_007258455.2). Lineage (NCBI taxonomy): Eukaryota > Viridiplantae > Streptophyta > Pinopsida > Cupressales > Cupressaceae > Sequoia > Sequoia sempervirens. The sequence goes on from VDFB02270651.1 coordinate 43,134,908, forward strand.
TTGCTAGCTTCAATTGGAGGAACTCTAGGGTATTGAGGAAGAAAATATGACTCTTGGGAAAATTAACACACTGCCCAAAAGCCTTCTCATAAGCCTCAATCAGTACCCTAATAGCCCTATCTTCATGAATAGAAGAATCACCCATCAAGATTATATCATCAAAAAATTGTTGATGAGTTACATGCTCACATCTAGAAGGAGTGAGACCCCTCAAGGAGCTAGTACTTAATTCCTTCTAAATATTCTAGCCAAGAACTTCCACCATCAAAATGAACAACAATAGAGAGATAGGGTCTCCTTGCCTCAAACCGCATGAGCTCCAGAAAGAAGGCAAGGGAGAACCATTCACAATAACAACAAAAGAGGGAGTCGAGATAAGTTGTTCCACAAGTTACAAAAACTTTTAGCAAAAACCAAAGCGAGCCAGAACTGCCAACAAGAATTTCCAACTAACCTTGTCATAAGCCTTGAGAAGAACCAGCTTGAGAAAAACACCTGGCTTCTTATTAGTATTAAGAGAGTGGGCCACCTCATGAACCATAATGATAGAATCTAGGATTTGACGACCCCTAACAAAACCACTTTGGTGTTTAGAAATAAGATCAAGAAGAATCGTCTGCAACCTGGTAGCTAGCACCTAAGAGAAGATCTTGTAAATAGAATGACAGAGGCTGATGGCTTTAAAATACCCAAAGCCCTTAGCATCAGAAGTCTTGGGGATCAAAACAATGAAATTTGCATTCAATACTTTAAGCAATCTTCTAGAGCCAAAAAAATCCTTGGTAGCATTGAAACATCCTCCACGACAATATCCCAACAAGATTGAAAGAACAGAAAAGGAAAGCCATTAAGCCTAGGGGCCTTGTTACCTTCAAAGGAAAACATTGTCTCCTTAATCTCAATTGAAGAAGGAATAGAAACCAAATTCCTATTTATATGCCCCATGACAACCTGAGGGATGACATCCAGAGAAGCCTCCACACAATTTTGGTCCCAAACTAAGTCATTCCTGAGAAGATGCTCAAAGAAATTAGCAACAACCCTCCTAATAGCCTCCTCATCAGTCAACAACAAACCATCATCCATGATGGAAGAGATCTTGTTGGATGACTTATGTCTGAGGGAAGTAAGATTGAAAAACTTAGAATTCAGATCCCTAGACTTGAGCCAAATAGCACGAGATCTCTACCTCCAAAAATATTCCTCCTTTGCATCAATGTCATGAAGTTGCGCCAAGAGAGAGTCCTCTTGCGACTGAAGCTCCTTCGATAGGCCTTGAGATTGGATTTCCCCTTGAGAAATATCCAACCATTGGATAAGAAAATTCTTAGAGTCAAAGATGTGACCAAAAGAATCCATGTTCTACTTCTTAAGATTTCTCTTCACAATTGCTAGTTTCTTAGCTACTTTGAACATCGCACTCCCATCAATGCGCACTTGCCACTAGCTCTTGATACAATCCATGAATCTGGAATCCCTCAACCACATAGCTTCAAAACGGAAAGAAAATCATTTTCTTCCCCCAACCTTGTCAGCCACAAATGAGATGAGGAAATGGTCTTAGCCACACCTCGTGATTGAACAGAGGGAACAATCAAAGTCCACAAACCATGAGGCTAAAACAAGATCCCGATCCAATCAGACTTGGATATTATTAGAACCAATTTTCCTATTATTCCAAGTGAACCTTGAACTCGTCAAATTCACATCGATGAGAGAATTATCATCAATAAACATTCTCAGCTCCAGGAAACTATTAGGGTGGGCCTGAGAGCCACCCAATTTCTCATTATCAAACAGGAGAGTATTGAAATCTACCATGACCAGCCAAGGGGAATTCAAAAAACTAGCTCATAATGAACCTAGCTCATCCCAAAGCCTCTTCCTACCCTCTTCAAGTTGGGTGCATAAATGTTATAAATAACCCAGGAGGAGTTGTCCCAAAGATGAACAAATCTAGTGTCCACATCATTGAAACCATTAGCAATCATAATCCCTTTAACCAATCTAGAGTTCCAAAAGGTAGCAAGGCCACCCGAGGCACCATCAGAGCTAACCCCATGAAAACCACAATCGTTGAAAAAGAAGTTCTTCAAAGCATCCAATTTGTCCGTTTGCATTTTAGATTCTTGAATCAACAAAATATTCAACTTATGATCTTCTTTAGGAGGCCATTCTTATGCACATTGTTTAACCCCTTGATATCCCAAGAAATGATCTTCATTTGCATGATGAGGGGGTGCCCTTAGAGCATAGATCAAATAGGGTATTTTGAACACCCTCCACAATATCTCTCTTGTAGTTTCGCTCTCTGCTTTTCTGCAAAGAGGGCCTCCCTTGACCCCATTGTTCAAAACCACAATCCACATTTTGACTTCTCGTGGTTATAGATTTTTCAAAGATTATTTAATATTAAAATTAAATGGTCTAGATTAAATATATTGTAAGTAAATATTAATTATGATTGATTTGTATCTAATGATTATCTAGCATGTGCATGAAGTGGGAAGTGAGAAATTTAGTATTGTACGTATGAAGAGAGGGTCTCATCAAGGTAGGAGCTAATAGATTAGCAATGATATCTAAATATAGAGAATCTTTCACACACCACATAGATGTAATTTTGTGTTTATTTATCAATGTATCTTTCTTTGATAACATATACTATTTATCAATGTGTGTTTATTAATTAAATATTTTTTTAATGGATAAGGAAAAATATTTTTAATTATTTTTGATGAAATAAAATTAGATTTAGATAATTATTATGGATAAGGAAAAATATTTTAATGATTTTGATAAATTTATTTTATCTTATCTAATTTTTAGATAATTATTATGAAATCTTTTTGTGTTAAATTAGAAAATAAGATAAAAAGAAAAATAAAAGAAAAACTAAAATTTGGAAAAAATAATTTTAGAAAAGAAGGAAAGATACATAAAAAGCAAGCCTAAGTAAGAATTATACCAAAAAAATTGAAAAGAAGAATATAAATTGAAAAGAAGAAAACAAATTAAAAATAGGAAAAATTTGAGAAGAAAGGGAATTATCAATGAATTTCATTGAAAATTTTTAGGATCTTCATCTAGTATTTCAATTAGCCATTATTAGGATTTGTCATTAGGCACAGTACTATTGCAATGAGTTTTACTATTACTTTGTTTAGCTTATTATTAATTGTAGTGTCAAAAAATGTACTCCTTACATTTTCACATTATGTTTGGGTCCCTTAATTAATTGGACTTGATTAAGCCTCTAATTGCCTAAATTTTGCATTCACAAGCATAATTAATTACAATTTCTGAAAGGGGAGTTGTGATTTAGTTAATGCATTTATTATTTTTAGCACCCTGAAATGAATAGGTCTTGATTATTTAGGTTAGGACCCATTCGAATTAGGGTGAATAGGTCTCCCTTAAGATCACAAATTAAAATTTTAAACATGTTTTTGGCGGCATCTTAAGGTCCTAAATTCAAGATTAAGTGTTAGCTTGTGATGTTTAATTTTTGGGAAATTAGAAAATTGTCTAGAAAAGTAAGGTTTTTTATCAAATTCAAATCCTAAGAGATCTAGATTTCAAGTGCAAGTTTCACAAGAGCTAAGATTATTGTCAAAGGTGTTCAAGAGCAGATTTGTCAAGCATTTGTTGTAGCATTCAAGATCTCAAGCATAATGTGAAAATTATTAAGCATCATGCATTTTTTTGGAGCTAAAATTGTGATGTAGGTTTCAAGATTCAAATCAAGATTCAAGCTATCAAATAAATGTCACATCAATAATCGAGCCATTTCATGCAAGATCTACTAATTTGTAGTCCTTCAAGGGTTTCAAATCAAGGGTTTGGTGAGTTACAACATATAACTTGTGCATTCATCACTCCTTTCATGTTTCATTGTTTCAATTCAAGGTTTAATTACAAAATTAGGGTTTGACCAAGGAGAACCCCCATGCACCAAAAACAAACAATTTTTCCCTCTTGTGCTTGTGTTTTGTAGATCTTAGATTGAAGAAGGATTGAAGATCTCTTAAAGTGCAAAATTAGAAAAGTTGTCAAAGTTGTCAATCCACAAAAGCTCACCTACATGATTTATTTTTGAATTTTCAATTGTGAAATCTAGAGAATTCAGGAGTGCAGACATAGTACTAGAGGACCCAAAAATTGTTTTCAGAAAGCCCTATAAAGACCCATTCGCCCTTGGGTGACTGAGTCCCAGATGACACTCATCAATAACATTTTTATGACAGGTGCAAAAATACTAAATTATTGAAATGAAAAAGAAAACTAAGAGGGGGGTGAATCAATTGTAGCAAATTAAACCTTCAAAACCCTCAACAGTAATCAGATCCACAAGCATTTATTAAACCCTTATTCTATTAGATTGATTAAACATAAAATGCAAATAATAGAAACTAAAATCACAACACCATACACATAACACCAAATTTATGTGGAAAACCCAATGAGGAAAAACCCATTGTGAGGATTAGATCACAATATAAGTAATAGAAAAATTGGTATGAAGGGGCTCACTGCTAGAATAGGACACACTATCCAAAAGGATCATAGCTAGGGCTCACTGCCATAGAAAAAATACAAGAAGATAGAAGAATAATGTTATACAAAGAAAACACTTCTCAATGCAACAAGGAGTCCACCAAAGTTTCTCACACACTTTTGCAGTCTCACATGAAAGATTTTGGATACCTTCATCCCAATGCCTTTAGGAACCCTAACATGAAGTTCACATTGTTCTACTCAATTTCACATCACACACATTACTCACTTCAATCTCGCATCTATATTGCTTCTTACTCTTTCACTCTCCTCTTGCATCAACACCATACATATTTATATCAAGTTCTACCTCAAAAACTTTCTCCAATGTCAGCCACTAGCCATTATACATTCAAATTCAAAATAGGTTGGTACCTAAACATTCCCACGATGGAAAGGAATGAAAGGAAACCTACATAAATCCTTAAGTAGGACCTAAATAGATCCCAACACACTTCAACACACTTACACAAGCCTCACATGTATTGTTAAACACAAGATTAGTCAAAACCTGTGCAAAACACCATAGACATTAAGTACACGCTTCCTTACCTCAAACCAACAGTTCTAGACAACATAATTCACTTGAACTTAATCTGAAATAATCCATGAACCACTTAAGATTCTTCAAACACTTCATCCAAGCTCACATCAAAAAATACTTTAACTTAGAACAATTGATAACCCTTAATTGCATACTAATAAATGAAGTTTTCACCAGGTATTGTTGTCACCTAGAAATGCACCCTATGCAAAGTTGTAAACTGAGCTTTCTAGTGAAACATTGGATCACTCCGAGGCTATGGGTCACCTGAGATTGGAGTGAACCTCCGGAGAAGGAAGGCTTCCTTTGGTGTCACCTAAAACTACTGGTTCTTGTGGGGAAAAAGGAAGAAGGAATGCATAAAATAAAGATTTAAACCTAAGGTGATGCACCGAAATGATGAGGAATTCTGAAAGGAAAAACAAAATGAAAATACACTGGGAAACCTAACTATAAATGTTTTATGTGCTCAACACAACTTCTTCTAGACTTATGCATCAATCTTAATAGGTTCGATCTACATACACATCTCAGGAAGGAAAGGTTAATCTCACAGCTCTAAGATACAAGTGTAGAATTTATGAAAAAACACAGTTAAAGACTTGCATAATCAAAAGAAAGATGCAGAAATGAGAACAGTACAAACATGAACACAAGCTTCCAAGGTAAACTCTGTGTTGCATTCAGGATTCCAGTTGAGTTACAGAAACATACATTAATTGAGAAAAAGGATTCATGAAAAATCACTTGCTCCCCTGAATGCATAATTCCAACTATTTACAAAAAAGGAAAAAATTGCCTTATATACAGACTGTGACGGCCCCCTTAGGGCTTACAAAATATCGAGCCCAGAAAGAGCAATCTTCAGATCTTTTTGATTGAAATTAATGTTGAAGCCTGCGTGTCTCCACTGTGTGTGTCGGTGAAGAGCTACCCTCATAGAATCCCTCTGATATTTTGGAGCTACCGCATTCATTGATCCATCGTGTCCTATTTAGCTACTTCAGCTGCATCTTGAATGCCCTGAGCTTGCAATAGATACACGTCGCTTGTTATCCTGTTGACGTTCTTTAGACTGTCACAATTTACCCTCAAATCTCTCTGATTGGTTGAGTAAATTCCATGCAGCCTCTTTGGTCGGTCAAAACTCCTTTGATCAGAATTGCATCTCGGTGAGACACTGGAAGTGTCTCACCGATGCGATTATTCCCTCCTGAAGCTATCGGTGTAACATGGAGCTATCGCTGAGAGCTTATGGTGAGCTCAATTCATTTACCCTGAGCTTTCTTTTCTCCTCCGGGCTCGAGCTCCTTCAGCAAGACACTGGAGTCGGGAAGACATCTTAGAGAGGCTTGTCATTTTGCTGATGCTCTTCTTTCGCTGAGACCTTGGCCTATCGGCTAGACTTCATACCGAGCGTCTTCTACCATATCGGCATCTCCCTTTGTCACCGAGACATACTCCATTCACTAAGACTCTATATCGAAGTCTCCCTGCTTTGCCGAAAGTTCACCTTGAGTTCGGAGAAAGCTTGCTTGGTCGACAAGACATCCTACTGACCTCACCCTCATTCTGTTTGAGCTCTTCTTTTCCTTCGCTGAGACTCCCACCGGTCGGGAAGAGGTCCTCCCGAACTCCAAATGTTATGCCGAAGGCCCCTCGTTTTGGGGAGACCTTATGCAATCGCTGAGACATCTTAGCAAGATCCCTTAGTCAAACTGAGGGCCCTCTTTTCTTTGTACCGAGGAGACATTTTTGTCGGCTAGACCTGTCCCGAAACATGCTTCCTTTTGATTATCGGGGAGACCTTGTGGCCTCGGCGAGACCTCCTAGTGAAGCCCGCTTTCTTTGTCAAGATCTCCTGACTTCGGCGAGACATCTTCGATCGGTGAGACCTCACATAGACCGCATTTGCTACACCGAAAGGTCTCAATGCATCTGAGTCATCGAGACAAGGCGATTGTTACGCCGAAAAGGATCCTTCATTATTTTCCCATTGGCGAGGCCAAAGGTCACTCGCCGAGAACTTATGGCGATCACCCCAACCTATACCGATGAGCACATCCTTCCGCCACCGATCAATGAGACAAAAGTGAACTCATGCCGATATGATGTACCCTGTTTCTCTAGTCGGCGAGACAAGAAATCCTCCCTGAGACATAATGCCGACATCGCCTAGCTCCGTCGATGAACCACCATATACATAGTCGGGGGAACATGTTGAGATCGGTAAGACACAACCTCGACAGCTAAGACATATGCCGATAGAAGCTTCTACAGTCGCCAAAACAATAGAACCGTCCTGCCGAATGAAGAATGCAAAAGACCTGTGATCGCCGTGACACGCCTGGGGTCTTGGCGACTCTGTCTTTAGAAGATTTTCATGCCAAACCAGAACAAGGCAGGCTTCTCACTGAGTTCCCCATGACCTAGCATTAGATTCATGACCTTTGCCCTAGGCCGAATACTTCATTTTGCCTTCTTGAACCTGTTAACATGATTTGCGTTGCCTGATTGAGCCAGAGGGTGAAAATTTAGGCAACAATTCTGGCGATCTCTACGGGATGTTTGCCTGCTAAACATGAGAACCAGTGACTGGTCTTGTCCATTGGGCATGGAGTCGTTAGAAGGTTCAGAAAAAAAAACAAAATATCTATCTTGCACATGGCCTCAACATCATGAGATCCACGGGTCATAACCGGTTTGCAAAAAAAATGAAACAAGGGAAAATGACAGAGAAAAATACCGCGTTAAAACAACATTTAGGGAACGGAGCAAAACAGCAAACAAACGAACCATAATGCAAAGCACTTATTGAAAACATAAAACCTAACTAAATATGTACAAAAGGGGAACCCCATCAGATTTGAAAGTAGGGCTTAAGGTGTATCCCATTGACTGGGATAGGAAGCACTTCCCCATCCGTTGTAGCTAGCTGATAAGCATTGTGCTCCTTACAATCTCTGACAAGGAATGGGCCCATCCACATGTTGTCAAACTTGGTGTGATGGCCTGGCCTGCTTTTCAGAACGTCCCATTTGAGCACGAGGTCTCCTACCTTGAAAACCTTTTCTGTAGCCTTCTTGTCAAAAGTTCTTTTCATTTGGAGCTGATGATACTCCAAAGCTTTCATTGCTCTGTCACTTGATTCTTCGAGTTCCATGAGCTCTGCATACCTCACAGACATGGGGTCCTGCTCCTCAAACATCTCCAACTGGCGAACAATATCAAGAGTCGGAAGCTCTACAGACAAAGGAAATCTTGCCTCTTTGCCATAGACCAACATATATGGTGAGTTACCAACAGACCTCTTAGGGGTCACTCTGTCTGCCCAAAGTGCATTCTTTAAACTGACGTGCCAGGTCCTTTGATTATCCTCTATGCTTCTTTTAATAATTTTGATGAGGTTCTTATTCGTGCTCTCAGCTAGGCCATTACCTTGAGGGTAATAATTTGAAGATGTGCTCAAATGAATGCCATGCTTAACGGCCCTATCAGTTACCCTTAGACCCGTGAATGCAAGGGCATTATCAGATATGATGGAGTCAGGCACTCCAAACCTGGTGACTATATCTTCATAGAAGTTCAACACTGAGATTCTTTTGCTTTCTTCAATGCAACCGCTTCTGTCCACCTTGTAAAATAGTCAGTAGTTGTAAGTACCCATTTGTGACTAGCACTGGAAGGTGGATTTATTGGTCCAATAAAATCAATGCCCCATCTCATGAAGGGCTGCTCTACTTGAATTGGATGCAGGGGCATAGCAGGCAACTTTTCCTTTCCTAAAAATAGAGCACATTTAATGCACTTTCTTGACCAGGCATACACATCCTTGAACAAGCCGAGCCAGTAGTAACCAGCTCTCATGACCTTACAGGCAGTAGTTCTGGGAGCAAAGTGACCTCCTACAGCTCCATCATGAAACTCATGAAGCACTTTTTCAATTTGGTCACTGTGAATGCATCTTAACAGGACACCATTCAAATCTTTTTTAAAAAGAACATTGCCCATCAGCACATATGGTATGGACTACAGTCTAAAGTATCTTCTTTTGGCTCTGTTCAGACCTAATGGACATTGACCAGTTTGTAGAAATTGGGTCATATCTTGAACCCAATTAGTTATCCCCGTGGGCACATCATCTTGGGCATTCTAAGGTTCATTTGTATTGGCAAGCACAACATCTTTTTCTAGTTCACTTTCACTACTCGACCCTGAAGCAAGTTGTTCACAAAGACCTTTACCTCTAACTAGCTTGGTGATCTTAATATCTACATTGTACTCCATGACCTTAGTGATCCACCCTGCTCTTTTTTCATTCAAATCCTTATTCAACATAAATTACTTCACACTTGAGTGTGCAACCAGAATATGAACCTTATTGTTTGAAAGAAAAGGTTTAAACTTCTTCAGACTTCTAATCACAGAGAGAACGTGCTTTTCAACAAATGTATACCTTTCTTTGTAATCAACAAGTATTTGGCTAAAGAAGGCTATGGGTTGCTCCAAATTGTCACTATTCTTCTGAACCAGCATAGCAGAGATTGAACTACTACTACCAAAAGCATATAAAAAGAAGTCTTTAGAGAAGTCTGGGTTTACCAATGTCGGAGCAGATGCTAATGCCTCCTTGATTTCTCCAAAATTGTGCTTTGCCTCCTTTGTCCAACTGAAGATTGCATTCTTCTTTAACATGATTGTTAAAGGTTGTAGCAAGTTCGCCACATCTGGGATGAATCTTCTCAGAAAGTTGATCTGTCCTAGAAAGCTCTGTAGACCCTTCTTGTGATTAGGCAACGGCAACTCAAGTATGGCTCTGACTCTTTCAGGGTCAATAGTGATTCCCTACTTTGACACTATGTGTCCTAATAGTTTCCCTTCGTGGACATCAAAGATACTCTTCTTTGGATTGAGGGAGATACTAAACTCTCTGCATTTTTCAAACACTTGCCTAAGATGTAACAGATGTTCATCAGCATTCTTGGAATAAACTGTAATGTCATGCAAATAAATCGGTATAATCTTGTTAATCAAGCCTTGAAATTCCATGTCCATGGCCCTCTGAAATGTGGCACCAGCATTGGACAAACCAAAAGGAATCCTTTTGTATGCCATGGTGCCCCACTTAGTTGTGAAAGCGGTTTTAAACTGGTCTTCCTCTTTAACCAGTACTTGATTATAGCCTGAAAAACCATCCAATAAGGAAAATATTTTTGAGCCAGCAACTTCTTGTAAGATTTGTTCCATGGAGGGCAGTGGGTAGTGGTCTTTTAGAGAGGATCGGTTAAGATCCCTATAGTCTACACAGAGCCTTATCTCACCACTTTTCTTTCTAACCGGTACAAGATTAGAAACCCATGAAGTGTGCTTGATAGGGAAGACAATACCCCCCTCAACTAGTTTAGTCAGCTCTTTAATCATTATGGGCTCGAGTTTAGGATTCAAGGGCCTTTGTTTCTGTCTTACTGGCTTAGCATCAGGTTCTAACTCAATTGTGTGTTGAGCAATGTGAGGATCAAACCCTTTCAAATCCGAATATTCCCAAGCAAAGACATCATGAAATTCTTTGCATAAAGCAACAAAAGCTTGTTTATCTTCAGGTGAACAAATTTTTCCTATCTTAAGGAGCTTACCTATGAAGATCTCCAGCTCTTCATAGTGTTCTTGTTTGATCTGCAAGCCGGCTTTACCCTTTTTGAGCTGATCATCAGTATTGAAAATTGACTCTAAGGTAACAAGGCCTTTGGGTAATTTATTTGTCTTTAGCTGTATGACTTGATCACCATACTGCTACTTAAGTTTTGTTTGATTCACCATGGAGAACTGATCTTCTTTGAGCAGAAAAGAGAGGATCTGTTCATCATTGTCAAATACTTGCCAGTGACTATTGTTGTCAGGAATTGATGGTCTGACTACGACCTTCACATACTGCTGCACCTTCTCTTTTCTAATATCTCCTGGAATATCAAACTGTGCTCCAATGGATGCAAGCTTGTCAGCATGCTTGTTCTAATTTCTTGGAATAGACATTAAGTTAAAGGCGTCAAAAACCTTGAGCATGTCCCACACTTTGTTTCTATAAGACTTTAATGTGTCATTTTTAGCAACATTCAGGCCCCTTACTTGATTAACAATTAATTTGCTGTCCCCATAGGCTTTCAAGCTGGTTATTCTTCTCTTCCTTGCCCACTCTAGACCTTGAACAAGGCCTTCATACTCAGTAGTGTTATTGGAGCATGCACAATCAAAATGAAATGCAGAGTAGTACCTATCACCTTGTGGAGATACAAGCATTGCACCTCCTCCTGCCCCATTCTTACTTCTGGAACCATCAAAGAGCATCTCCCAAAGTCCATTTAGTGGTTGCAACAACTGATCTGCATCTTTCTCCAAGTTTGGAATCTCTGTGTCAGGCTCAAGAATGAAATAGTTGCCCATACCAGCATCTTGAATAAGGTCCTCATGACTATCCAATACATTCTCAACTGCCCATTCATGCAGCAACACATCAGGAACAACTTCTGATTGGAGTTCTTGAGCAGCAGCAAGTTCATTGTCAGAAAGAATGACACAATTTGTGTCTGCAGCAGTAGGAACAACATTAAAGGGACTTGGGTTATATGGCTCAATGTGATCTTTAGCTAGTCTCTCACATTTAATGGTAACCTTGGTTCCATATCTTGTTCTAAATAACATATGTGACCAATTAGCTGATACATAACCACCTATCTTGGCTGTAAAGTCTCTAGATAAACACAAGGAAAAGAAGGGTGGAAGATCTATGACACATATGTCTTGAGGAACTAAAAAATTTGGACAAGCATGGAGGGTGAGACTTAAATCCTTGATAATAACCAAAGTATTAACCGAAGTACCATCTAATTGGATCACTCCCTTCTCTAAAGGCTGGTATTTTAGTCCAAGCTTGTCAGCAATCTGCTTTGGCATCATAGAGCTACTAGCTCCACTGTCTACCATACAGTTATGAACTAGCTTATCACCAATAATCACTGACACATAGAAGGGAGGTGGTTTGACTTCTTTTCCTGCCTCTTTACTGGACTGCTTATCGCTTTCTTGAGGATTATTTGTCAAAACAGTCCTATCTTGACCTAATGGGGATTCAGACTCAACTGATAACTTAAGATTTGACAAGGCTGAACATAGAATATCCTTTTGACCAGGGATGACCAAAGAATCCCACATAGACATCATCACATTTATCCTTTTCATACTATCAAGAATGTTAAAAGGTACAACTGGGTTTACTTTATTGTGTACCTTTACACCAGTGTGATCAGCTTGTAAGCGTGGCTGCTCTTTAACTGGGAGTTGTTGATTTCCTTGCAAAACACTAGTCACTCAATATGCAGATGGTTCCACAGCCGATGCCTTTCCTTTGTAGGTTGCAGGATCGAGCTCAAATGCTCTCTTCTTTGCTCTCGTATTAGCCGCAACAGGAGAACTGTCCACATTCAATCTACAAAACTCTTCACCCTGCCAGTTAAGTAGAGTAGCATCCTTTGCAAACTGATCTTGGTGTTGTGGAGATGACTCATTAGGTGAATGTTGTTGTGAGCTTGAGGCATTCTGCACCATAAGTGCCTGATTAATGAGTCCATTTGAGCAAGTGGCCTGATTGTGGGGCTAATTGCAAGGGTAGCACCATTCATAATCTGCTGCTAAATTATTTTGAGTAGGAACTAGGTCTTTGACTGCACTAACAGGTGCTAGAGCATAGGCTTGAAAAGGTCTTGTGTTCACGTTTTGTCTTGTGCCTTGATAATTGCCCTGATAAGCTTGTCTATTACCTTGGAACTGCTATTGTTGACCTTGAAAACGCTGGCTTGAGGCCTAATTTTGTTGTTGATAAGGCCTAGAATAGGTCTGTTGTTTTTCCAAGTTCACCAACTTGTTGCCAAATGTCTGTAAAAGACTTTTGATCTCTTGTAGCTCCTGTGATGAGCCTGAAGCAGCACTCTCTTATCTATCAATGGCTGGAACATCAGCTGGAAGCATTGGTACAACTGGTAGAGGTGTGAAGGGAGGTATTTGCAAAGGAATGTTTGCATGAATTTCTGGGAATATTGGCATTGGTGGCCTAGGAGCGAGTTTTCCTGCTTGTATCAAGTTGTTTTCAGCTCTGATAGCTATTTCAAAGGTGTCTGGTAGAGACAATCCTCCCATTGATTGTATCATGACAACTATGTCGCTGTTCAGAGCCCTTAAAAAATACAAAAATGCGTATTCTGGAGGTGGCATTACCGTTGCAGGGATTCTATCCCAAGTTCTCTAAAATCTAAAGTTGAAATCATTCATTTGCTCTTGTGGAGCCCTCTTGATTGTAGTCAATTGCTCTAGTAGAGACAAGTTGTCAGACCTGTCTTGGAATTGCTTATGCAACTTATCTCCAAATTCGTCCCATGTTGCAATTGAACTGACTGGTAGGCTCCTATACCACTGCATAGCTCTTCCTTTTAGTGAAGCAACCAGTAATCTCACTGCAACGTCCTCTTGGGTTATGTGGTGAACTCCACACAACGAAGTCACATCTCTCATGTGTTCAATTGGGGTAGTTTGGTCTTCCCCTGTAAAAATTGGCAGACTCTTCAAGGCTGCCATTGGGATATCATTGTGTTGAGCCAAGTTCAAAGGACTCCCTCCGTTGAAAGCGACAAAGGGTTGATTCCTTGGAGCACCCATTGGAGGTATCTAAATTGGATTTACTTGTATAGAAAAATGAGATCCCACTAGTGGAGGAGTAGACTGAGTTCCTCTAGAATAGATAACTGTTGTTCCTCTTTTTTTTGTTGCTCTGTCTTTCCTTCTTGGTGGTGACAGCTGCAAATATTCAAAGGGACCTGAGCTGCCTCTAGTCTAAACTTTTTTCATAAAAAGAAGAAGGCATTGATTTCTGGAGCTCTTTCCTCTTTATGGAGTCGCCAAGTATGCCAAAGGACTTCTATAAAGCCTGAAATTCACTGGTTGCATACTAAACCAACAATTTAAATTAATTTATGTCCCACCGGGCGTGCTAGAAACTGTTGTCACCTAGAAATGCACCCTATGCAAAGTTGTAAACTGAGCTTTCTAGTGAAACATTGGATCACTCCGAGGCTGTGGGTCACCTGAGATTGGAGTAAACCTCCAGAGAAGGCTGGCTTCCTTTGGTGTCACCTAAAACTACTAGTTCTTGTGGGGAAAAAGGAAGAAGGAATGCATAAAATAAAGATTTAAACCTAAGGTGATGCACTAAAATGATGAGGAATTCTGAAAGGAAAAACAGAATGAACATACACTGGGAAACCTAACTGTAAATGTTTTATGTGCTCAACACAACTTCTTCTAGACTTATGCATCAATCTTAACAGGTTCGATCTACATACACATCTCAGGAAGGAAAGGTTAATCTCATAGCTCTAAGATACAAGCGTAGAATTTATGAAAAAACACAGTTAAAGACTTGCATAATCAAAAGAAAGATGTAGAAATGAGAACAGTACAAACATGAACACAAGCTTCCAAGGTAAACTCTGTGTTGCATTCAAGATTACAGTTGAGTTACAGAAACATACATTAATTGAGAAAGAGGATTCATGAAAAATCACTAGCTCCCCTGAATGCATAATTCCAACTATTTACAAAAAAGGAAAAAATTGCCTTATATACAGACTATGATGGCCCCCTTAGGGCTTACAAAATATTGGGCCTAGAAAGATCAATCTTCAGATCTTTTTTATTGAAATTAATGTTGAAGCCTGCGTGTCTCCACTGTGTGTGTCGGTGAAGAGCTACCCTCATAGAAGCCCTCTGATATTTCACAGTTACCGCATTCATTGATCCATCATGTCCTGTTTAGCTACTTTGGCTACATCTTGAATGCCCTGAGCTTGCAATAGATACACGTCACTTGTTATCCTATTGATGTTCTTTAGACTGTCACAATTTACCCTCAGATCTCTCTGATTGGTTGAGTAAATTCCACGCAGCCTCTTTGGTCGGTCAAAACTCCTTTGATCAGAATCGCATCTTGGTGAGACACTGGAAGTGTCTCACCAATGCGATTATGCCCTCCTGAAGCTATAGGCGTAACATGGAGCTATCGCTGAGAGCTTATGACGAGATCAATTCATTTACCCGAGCTTGCTTTTCTCCTCCGGGCTTGAGCTCCTTCGGCAAGACACTGGAGTCGGGAAGACATCTTAGAGAGGCTTGTCATTTTGTTGATGCTCTTCTTTCACTGAGACCTTGGCTTGTTGGCCAGACTTCATACCGAGCGTCTTCTGCCATATCGACATCTCCCTTTGTCGCCAAGACATACTCCATTCGCTGAGACTCTATATTGAAGTCTCCCTACTTTGTCAAAATTTCACCTTGAGTTCAGAGAAAGCTTGCTTGGTCGGCAAGACATCCTGCCGACCCCACCCTCATTCTGTCCGAGCTCTTCTTTTCCTTCGCTGAGACTCTCGTCGGTCGAGAAGAGGTCCTCCCGAACTCCAAATGTTATGCTGAAGGCCCCTCGTTTCGGGGAGACCTTGTGCAATCGCTGAGACATCTCAGCAAGATCCCTTAGTCATACCGAGGGCCCTCTTTTCTTTGTACCGGGGAGACTTTGTTTTTGGCCAGACCTGTCCCAAAACATGCTTCCTTTTGATTATCGGGGAGACCCTGTGGCCTCGGCGAGACCTCCTAGCGAAGCCCGCTTGCTTTGTCGAGATCTCCTGACTTCGGCGAGACATCTTCAATCGGTGAGACCTCACATAGATTGCATTTGCTACACCAAAAGGTCTCAATGCATCTGAGTCACCGAGACAAGGTGATTGTTATGCCGACAAGGATCCTTCATTATTTTCCCATCGGCTAGGCCGAAGGTCACTCGCTGAGACCTTATGGCGATCGCCCCAACCTATACCGATGAGCACATCCTTCTGCAACCGATCGATGAGACAAAAGCGAACTCATGTCAATATGATGTACCCTGTTTCTCTAGTCGACGAGACAAGAAATCCTCACTGAGACATAATGCCAACATCGCCTAGCTCCGCCGATGAACCACCATATACATAGTCAGGGGAACATGTTGAGATCGGTAAGATGCAACCCCGACAACTAAGACATATGTCGATAGAAGCTTCTATAGTCGCCAAAACAATAGAACCGTCCTGCCGAATGAAGAATGCAAAAGACCTGTGATCGCCGTGACACGCCTGGGGTCTTGGCGACTCTGTCTTTAGAAGATTTTCATGCCGAACCAGAACAAGGCAGGCTTCTCACTGAGTTCCTATGACCTAGCATCAGATTCATGACCTTTTCCCTAGGTCAAATACTTCATTTGGCCTTCTCGAACCTGTTAACATGATTTTCTTTTCCTGATTGAGCCAGAGGGTGAATATTTAGGCAACAGGTACTACACCAAATCAAACAAAAAAATAAACACAGAAAGATAAAAGAATTATAAGCAACTTCCCAAATATGCACAACTTGAAGCCAAAAAGTGGAGAAATGTGGAGCAAATACATTTCTCCCAGACCACAGAAAACATCACTAAACAACTGGTTCACACACTAGTGAAAATATCTTGCACTGTATAATGATCTAGAAACCCAAATTTTGAATATAGCAACCTCTATCAACCTTGAATAACCTGTAATATCCACACAGGCATAGCATCAACACTAAAAGAATATGAAGCACAATATTGGAGCACACTATGAACATTTGCACAACATAATTTTTTTTGTTTATTAGATTTTCTCAAAAGGACTTGGAAACCAAGTACCAGAGACATCATCTCAGCTTATTACTTCATTCCAACTCATCTTCAGACTCTGCAACAAAAGAATAGCTCTATGTACTCACAACACTTCCTCAAGGTCTCAACTACACATGCACAACCTATTTTCCTCTTTACCACAAAGTTCTCAATATCCTCAACAACTTCATCCCATAGTTGACATCAATGACAACACCAGTCGGTGGACTTTCTATTGACATCAATGACAACACCTTCATACTTTCAACAATCTCCCCATTTGTCATTGATGGAAACACAAGATGTGAAAATCCACCAAATACCACACAATAGCTTTGAATACTCTCTCCTTTTTTTCATATTAGATAGCCTACACAATATTCCTGAAACCTCTCCCCTTTATAGGAGTCTTTTTCTTTGAAAAATTTCACATGATTCTCTCCCCCTGAGTAGATAAGTTATTTTTCACATGATTCTCTCTCTCACCCTTTGACATCAATGGAAAAGGATAAATTTTTTTGCATTGTTCTCCCTCTTTGAAACTGAACCAAAATTACTTGCTCTGAATACCCCCCTTAAGAGTATACCCAACTAAATCCACAATACAATGACAACATATGACACTACCTACTCCCCTTGAGAGGTAGCCACCAACATCAATCTAGAAAGGAGATAGATCCATAGATCCAATAGACTAATGCACCTCCATATACATCTAGTTCAAGAAAGGAGGGGAAATAACCCCCAAATTCTCCTGAAGATACTCAAAATTATCCTTAGGAAGAGCCTTAGTAAATATACCAGCAATCTGATCCTTTGTAGGAACATACTCAAGCTTCACTTCATTCTCCATAACCTTCTCTCTCAAAAAGTGATACCTAATAGATATAATCATTTTCCTTGAATGCATCACTAGATTCTTTGAAATGTTAATTGCGCTTGTATTATCATAGAAGATACATATAGGTTCGTCACATACAACTCTGATATCCTTCAATGTTTGCCTCATCCATAATACCTGTGTACAACATGATGTTGCTGCAATATACTTAGCCTCTGTAGTGGATAAAGAAATTGAATCATGTTTCTTACTTAGCCATGACACCAATCTACATCCAAGAAAGAATACACCACCACTTGTACTTTTCTTGTCATCAACACAACCAACCCAATCTACATCTGTATAAGTAATTAATGTGAAATTAGTGTCCTTAGGATACCATAAACCATAATATAGTGTGCCTCTTAAATATCTGAATATTATCTTCATAGCTACAACATGTGTTTCTTTAGGATCTTCTTGAAATCTAGCCATAAGACAAACTGCATGCATGATATCTGGTCTAATAGTAGTTAAATATAGCAGTCCACCAATCATAGATCTATACTTTCTTTGATCAGCCTTAGATGAATCGTCATCTTTTCTAAATTTACAACTAGTCACCATAGGAGTACATACCGGTTCAGAATCATCCATTCCAAACTTTTTCAACATCTCTTTGACATACTTAGACTATGAAATGAAAATCCCTTTATCAGTTTGATTGAACTATAGCTCAAGAAAGAAATTCATTTCCCCAAACATTGACATCTCAAATTCTTTCTGCATTTCTTCAACAAATTTCTTACACATAGCCTCATTTCCACCAAAGATAATATCATCCACATATATAACTACTATTAAGATTTTATCTTCCTCAATTTTAAATTAAAGATTACTATCTACGGAGCCCTTATTGAATCCTTGTTGTATCAAGTACCTATCCAATCTTGCATACCAAGCTCTGGGAGCTTGCTTCAACCGATATAGTACCTTCTTCAAATTACATACCATGTCTAGTTGATTTAGAGACTAAAAAGCTTCTAGTTGTTCCATGTAAACCTCTTCTTCCAATTCTCCATTCAAAAAATCAGACTTCACATCCATCTGATAGACCTTAAAATATTTATGTGCTGCAAATGCGAAAAACATTCTAATAGCTTCCATCCTAGCTAGAGGAGCAAAAGACTCCTCAAAATCTATACCTTCTACTTGTGAGTAACCCTTACACACAAGTCTTTCCTTGTTTCTTACTACTCCATTCTCATTCAACTTGTTCCTCAATACCCATTTAGTTCCAATTATGTTTTTGTTTTCTAGTCTAGGGACCAATTCCCAAGTCTGATTTTTCTCTATTTGCACAAGTTCTTCTTCTATTTCCTTCATCCAATTCTCATCCTTACATGCTTCACTCATTGATTTAGGTTCAACTTTAGAAAGTAAGCAAAAATTTACCTCAACTTCAGTAGTTTTGCTTCTTGTTAAAACACTTTTCCTCTTATCTCCAATGATCTGATCTTCGGAATGATTTTTTTACACATACTTAGGGGTTTTAGGGTTCTTCTTCAGAGCTTCTTCCTCTTCATTTTGCACTTCTTTTTCATCAACTATTTCTTCTACTTCTCTGCAATCAGGTTTATCTAACACATATCCATCCACTGCAATAGAATTCTACAAGTTTTCATCAACTTTAACAATTACACTTTCAACTATCTTTCTCAAGCTTTTGTTGTAACATCTATAAGCTTTGCTTCTAATAGAATATCCAAGGAAGATACATTCATTAGTCCTTGCATCAAATTTTTCTAAGTTTTCTTCTTCTCCTTTGATGTAACATTTTCTTCTAAACACTCTAACGTACTTCACAGTAGGAATCCTTCCATCCCATATCTCATAAGGAGTCTTTGTGCTATTAGCTTTAGTTTTAACTTTGTTAAGTATGTAAACAATAGTATGAATAGCTTCTCTCCAATAGATTTCTGGTAGATTTTCCTCTTTCATCATAGACCTTGCAACTTCTTGAATAGTTCTATTTTTCCTTTCAACAACTCCATTATGTTGAGGAGCTCTAGGGGTAGGAAAATGCCTCTTTATTCCATGTTCACAAAACATGTTAAAATAATTGGAGTTGAATTCACCATCTCTGTCAGACCTCAAGCATTTTATTTTCAAATCCATTTCATTCTCAACCATAGCTTTAAATGCCTTGGATTTATCTAATGCATTAGATTTCTCTCTAAGAAAAGTAACCCATGTCATTCTAGAATAATCATCAATCAAAAGCATAAAGTACCTGTCACCTTGTATACTTCTCACCCTTATAGGACCACAAAGATCTGTATGCACTAATTCCAGTAGTCTAGTAGCAGATTGTTCCTTTCCCTTAAAGCTACTCCTTGTTTGTTTTCCAAATTGACAACTCTCACAAACAACATTGATAAGTTTTGTGATTCTAGGTAAATCTCTCACAACATGAACCAAACTAATTCTTTCCAAATTATCAAAATTCATGTGACACATCCTCTGATGCCATAACCAACTATCATTAATCTATGGAAAAAAGCAATGACCATCAACACCCTTAAGCTGATAGACGTTTCAATTTTTTCTCTTACTAGCAACAATCATAGTTTCAGATCCTTTCCAAATCTCACATGCTTCATCCTTAAACACAAGATTATACCCTTTGCTACACATTTTTTTGACACTCAAGAGATTATGTCTCAAACCCTTCAAATAGTAAACATTTTCAATATTATGCTTGCCATAAAAAATGATTGAACCTATTCCACAAATCTTAGCTCTTGAATCATCTCCAAATTTAACTAGTCCTCCATCATACTTTTCAAGTTTAACAAACTTACTTTTTTCTCTGGTTATATGATTAGAGTAGCCACTATCAACAAACCAATAATTCTTATCCTCTTTGACATGAAAAGTAGATACCAAAGGACCTTCAACCTTATCCTTCATCTCCGGAATACTTTCCTTCAAACAACTTTCAGGGTTAGTAGAACCATATTCTTCTTTTATAGCCAAAAATAGATATTCATTAGCATCAAAATCTTCATAATTAGATTCCTCATAAAAAAATACCAGCATCTTCTTTCACATAGTAGGATTTATTAATCATCTTTCCTTTGTTTTCCTTGTACTTATTGTTTAGAGATCTTTTTGGACATCTAGAAGCATAACGACCTATCACACCACAACTAGAAAACTTGAAAGGTAATTTACCTTTGTACTTATCGGTGCCCTTTCTCATCCTCCTCACAAAGTTAGCTTCCAAATCATCAAGATCTTCATCAACTGAATCTTACACCTTTGATTTACCAACCTTGAAAGAAGTCTCTATTTTTATATTTTTCTTCAGTTTTCTCATTTCAAATACAGTTAGAGTACCAATCAACTGATCTCTGGAATAATTATCAAAATCAATTGTTTCCTCAACAGCATATACCTTTTCACTGTAAAAATACAGAAGAGATCTGATAACTTTCTTCACCACTTTAGATTATTTAACTGTTGCACCAAGGCCTCTCATATTACTTACCAATTCATCAACTCTCTATATGTAGCCTTTTATTGTTTCATCTTTAGACATATGCATCATTTCAAGTTGTTCCTTCAAGTTGTATAACTTTGCTTGTTTGACCTTCAGATCTCCTTCATAAATGCTTTCTAACTTATCCAAAACTTCTTTAACAATCTTCAAACTCATAACTTCAACTAATTTAGTATTTGAAAGACTATTCACAATAATGTACCTTGCCCTAGCATTGATCTCATGCCCCTTGATTTCTGCACTTGTACTCAAACCATTCAGAGGTGGAGTGTATGTATTCTGATAAGCCTTCTCAATCTCATATCTCTGAGCACACAAATATCCTTCCATCTTTTTCTTCTAGAATGCATAATCTGATCCATCAAATCTAGGATATTCCAAAGGTGTAACATGCCAATTATTCACGCAAGTAAATTTCCTAAGTTTTCACTTTCAAGTAAATTAACTATGTTTCTTAAAAATTTCTATAAAAAAATTATTTTCCAAATGAGAACAAATGAACATAGATGAAATAACAAATTCCAAATTTTGATTTCATTTCCAATATAATATTCCACATGTTACAATATTTCTAATGATTGTATACAAATTACATACATAGCTCAACCAAGTTTCAAAAAAATAGATATAGATGGTCCAAGAATCTCCTTACGAATCTTGGTCGCTAGCTAAGGAGGAGATGCATCACTCAAGCACTTTTTCACCAACCATGGACTCAAATGCAGACCCTCACACATCTAACATATAATAAATGGCCCCACCCTTCAATGAAGAGATTAGTGGAGTAACCTCATAATGACAACCACACTGAGCTTAGTGTTGTGCCCTACATAACTAAAACTTGTAGACACTACAATCCTAAACTAGCATGCATAAAAGGAAGATGGTGAATTGACAATAGAGCTAAAGGAAATCACACTACTTTGGCCAAAGTATTATCACTCAGTACTTTGAGTGACAGTCATCCTATTCGCATACACTACTCTAGCTCGATTTCTTTAGGCCACTATAATCTATGCATAGGTAGTTTCCTTCAATAGGTAGTCATTAACATAAGAAATAACCTATTCCCTATTCCAAAAAAATAATGGTATCTCTACCAATAAAGCATAAGCAAAAGCATAAGTTACCCCCCACTTCAATGGATATTCTAATCCCAAGTATAACATACAAGCTTTCTAACACAACAAATTACTTTGCATGAAATAACTTAACAAGCTATTCCCATTCCATCAATCCTAGCATGTAATAATATAGATGATAATAAATCACTCCTTAATATGGAGTAAGTACAAACACTTATAAGGAAAGCATATCAATAAAACTATTCCTTTCCTACAAGAAAATAAATTATCACCTATTTCAAGAAAACTAATGCAATTTCTAATTTAAACACACAAGGAAATCAATCTTTCAGATAAAAGATCAAACATGAAGAGAATAGAATCTCATCCCTATTAATCGCTTATTCCGATTGACTCACTAGATCTCAAGCTTGACCCCCTCTTAAAACCAACTTAGCAACAAATCCCTCTCAAATTCTCTCACTAAAGCTTCCTTTCAATAACTCTCAACAAAATAAGAATCTCTTAATGAAAATACAGTAGAATGGAGCAGTGTAATGATGCATAGAAGAATTGTCTCCAAATGAGGTGAGAATGCCTCATATTTATACCCAAAACCAACATCCTTAGGCTACAAACAAGGCTTATACTATGACGCTTCTCAGCCAAATACCATCAACTCAGCTCAATAATGAAAACGTGGTGGATTTCTATCTCAATAGTCACTCACACAGGACAACAAATTGACCCAATGCTTGCCAACAACATTTTGATTGGTTCATAAAGCACATGCTCCAATCTGGAAATCAACTTACAGGTTAAAAAGACTTCTAAAAGAAACATAGGATTTATAATATGGCACCAACTATTCATCACATTTCCTATTCATAAGCTTGCTATCTAAACCAGAGGAATAAGTCAGACTTTATCTAGCTACATTTGCACATAGTTGACTTGGTTGAAGCCAAAGCATATGACACATCTTAATGTGTCTACCTCCTACATTATAGCATTTTTAGTGTTTGACTCAATACGTTTCATTATTTAGTGCGTAGCACTTTATGATTGCATTCAATAAACTTTACACACCAAAAGAGGGTTCACTCGAACCTAGGTTCAAGCGAACCCATTAAATGCATTCCACCAAAAAAGAACATGCAAACCCCTTTTTGAAAGGGGGTTCGAATGAACCCTGGTTCACTCGAACCCCCTTTTCCCTGATCCCTACTCTCTACCACAAAAAAAATAGAAAATTTTCCCTTCGAAGCTTGGGTTGAGCATGAAAATGGATGATACTTCACAAACCCAACTGGAATCAAGTATTCCTCAGAATGAGCTATCCAACGATTATAATTTTAATATGTTTTGGTTTTATTATCTATTTGTTTTTTTAGTTTTATTAAACATAGGTTTTTCACCGAAAATGAAGCTCTTTGTTCTACACGTGGAAAAATAGAAGATTATCAAAAAAAAAAATGAAAAATATGAGTGCACCAGATATTGAAGTCTTTGATCCAACAAAAAAAACATTGAATTTTGATATATACAAAAAATTTTACGCGTTATATCCGCCTATGTCCTGAATTGTAATTGGTTTGACTTCAAAACTTGATTAAGGAAAAAAAATTCAATAAAACACTATCTAACCAAGTGGAAGCACTGGATATTAGAGTTACAAATCTAAATTTGAAAGAATTAGAATTTTATCCTTCATGGAAAAAAAGTTATGCGTTATACGGTGAGCGTCACTCCTTAAAAATGTTGTTTTTTGAAAAAAACTAGTTTTGGAAGGAGATGGAAAAAGAGGTGCAATCTAATTCCAAAAAAATTGAAAAAAATATATTTAGAATCTATAGACAAAATGTCATGAAACTCTAGTTTGCATCATCTTCAAATTCCTCACAGTTTAGCCACTATAGGTGCCCGAAAGTGAAGATTTAGTTAGAAAAAATTATTTCAATGTCCAGTTTGGCCAAAAATTGTAAACCACTATTGTGGGATCACCCATATATATATATATATTCTTTGACAAATAAGTTTGTCTAAATATTCCACTTGGTATTTGAATGAATGAGATCAAGTTAACATTTCATATATATATATATATATATATATATATATATATATATATATATATATATATATATATATATATATATATATATATATATATATATATATATATATATATCTTTATTCATGTATATGCACATATACATATATCGACATGTGTATACATATGTATATATGCATATATATCATATATATATACATTCAATTACACAATCACACATGTAAACAATTGATCTTATTGATAAGTATATATACATACATGTCTCATTGTCCTCTTGATATCACCATGCCCATGAGCAACTCGTCCATAAGCGTGTGTAGGTGCGTATACCTATGTACTCTCATGTTCGTGTTATCTCACATGTATTGGTTATCATAGACATGCATATGTATACATATATATACATTCTGTGTATATAAATCTCATCAATCAAGTATAGTAATACAAATAACTTGCATGCACCAAGCACAAAACACAATCCAAGAATGCTCCTAATAGAAATCAAGACCCTTCCTAATGAAAACACATCATACTTAAGGATGACTTACCAATTCCCAAAACTATGACTTGACTCAACCATTTTATAAGTGAGTGTGTGTGTAAGCTCAGTTAGGTTTCGTTATAGGTTAGTTCTTCTCCTGACTGAGACTTCCCCTCACTTCCAGAGGATTGATTTTGAACCTGCATCCAACTTAACACATTTTCATGGTAGTCAGTCGTTCATCAATAACACACATTTATACATTTCATAGTTAGAACATTAAATTCAATAACTATGCATTCTATATTTCCATTCCATTATATATCAAATGAAATAAACATTCATAATTTTCCAATTATTTAGATAAAAAAAGTGCAACCATATATTATATATATATTTTCCATTCAGAATTACAAATACTTTCACATATGCAATAATTTACCCTAACATAGTAATAGTAAATAGGTAAATGCACAATGGGGTTTAACATACTCCCCCCTTGTGAATCATCGTCCCCAATGATTTTATGTAATTAACATAAACTAAACAAAGCAAACAAAACATTGTTTTTCAAGCACTTTCAAAAGCACGTAAGACATGTGGGAACTTTTTCTCCATCTCAACATAGTCTTCCCAAGTGGTAGAATCTTTTACGTACTGGTCCCACTAGACTTTGCACTGCAGAACCTCTTTATTACACAAGAAAAGCTTACGTGTTCCAAGCACCTTGATAGGCTCGATTGTTACCACTCTGGGGGTCCTATACCTGTAAAGCATTCCAATCAATTACATCATTATCTCCTGGTATATACTTCTTTAGGTAAGAAATATGAAAGATGTTATGCATCTAGGCAAGAGCTTGTGGCAACGCAATTCGGTAAGCTACCGTATTTACTTCCTCAAGAATCTCAAAAGGACATACATAGCATGAAGTTAGTTTGGATGACTTTCCAAACTTGATGGAACTCTTGTGAGGTTTTACCCTTAACAACACCTTATCACCTACTGCAAAAGACCTAGGTACTCGCTTTGCATCTGTATACCTTTTTTGTCTATCATTGGCTTCAGCTAGCCTTTACTTAACAATTCTAACCTGTTCCTCCATTTCAGCCAACATCTCTGGCCAAAGACTCACCCTATCCTCAAGTTTATCCCAACTTATAGGGGTTTGACACTTTCAGCCATATAATGCTTCGAAAGGAGCAATCTTTATGGAAAAATAATAGGAATTTTTATAAGAAAATTTCACTAAAGGCAAGTAATCCTCCCACTTGTATTCATGATCCATGCAATACATTCTTAGTAGGTCTTCGATAATTTGGTTCACCCTTTCTGTTTGTCCATTCGTTTCCAGATGATATGCTAAACTTATATTTAGTTGAGTCCCAAGTGAAAAAATTAAGGTTTGCCAAAACCTTGAGGTCACACATGCATCCCAATTTGAGATAATCTTCTCAGGAATTCCATGCAATCTAAACACCTCTTGAATAAATTTTGAGCTATGATAGGAGCTCCATCAATTATATTTCTCGGTATGAAATGTGTTACCTTAGTAAGTTTGTCCACAACTACTAAAATGGCATTATGCTTATTCCTTGACATAGGTAATCCTTGCACAAAGTCCATACAAATGACTTTCCATTTACTCTCTAGAATATCATGTGGATATAGTAAGCCTACATGATGATGATGTTCAACTTTCACCGTTTGACATTCCAAGCATCTTGCCATAAATCTAGCAGCATCCCCTTTCATCCCTTTCCAAAAATATAATGGCTTCACATCAGCCAACATTTTTGTCACACCAGGATGTCTAGAGTATGGTGCTTCATGAACTTCTTTCCATACAAGATTTATTAACTCTTTAGAGTCAGGCACATACATTCTTCCCTTGTACCTAAGCAATCCATTAGGTTCAAAGTGAAATCCATTATACCTTGCATCTTGTGGATTACTAGCGATTTCTTGCTTAACTTGCATATAGTACTCATCCTCCTTGTATTTCTATAATACTTGGCCTTTAAAGTCAGTTTGGATTGTCACTATTAAGGCAATATGATGTCTATGACTTAAGGCATCGACAACCCGATTTTCTTTTCCCTTGATGTAGCTGATATTGAAGTCATAATTAGATATCAACTCCAACCATCATCTTTGTCGTGCATTGATTAGGCTAAGTAAATAGATATTTTGAACCGTGATGATCGATTTTCATCTCAAAGGGCTTTCCCAATAAGTAATGCCTCCACATCTGCAATGCATGTACCACTGCTGCTAACTCTAAATCATACGATGCATAATTTTGTTCATAGGGTTTCAGATTCCTTGATTCATACGAAATTACTTGCCCTTCTTGAATTAAGACTCCTCATAAGCCTTCCCCCGACACATCTATGATAACAGTGAAGTCACCATCAAGATCTGGTACTTTCAAAATTGTAGTAGTCAACTTCTCCTTGAGTAGATCGAATGTTGCTTGGAATTTTTCTATCCACTCAAACTTCTTCCCTTTCCTCTACAAAAAAGTAATTAGAAAGGCTATTTTGAAAAAGTTTTCCATAAAATTTCTATAATATCCCCCAAACCCATAAAACTTCTTACCTCAGAGGCATTTTTGGGCACTGACCATTCTAGCACTACTTTGATCTTGGATGGATTGACTAAGATACCATTGAATAAAATCACATGTCCAAGATATTGTACTTTCTTCTGAAAGAAGGTTCATTTAGATAGTTTCCCATACAACTTATGTTCTCTCGGTCATTGTAGAACTATCTCCAAATGCTTGCAATGATCCTCTTCATTCTTTCAATAAATTAGGATATCATCTAAGAAAACCAAGACAAATTTATCTAGGAAATCCATAAACACACTGTTCATTAGGTTCATAAATGCTACCGATGCATTTGTTAGTCCAAATGGTAAATCTATACTCATAATGCCCATATCTTGTTCTAAAGGAAGTGTTAAAAATATCATCTTTGATTCTTAACTGGTGGTATCTAGATTGTAGATCAATCTTAGAAAACACAGCAGCTCCCCACATTCGATCAAAAAGGTCATCAATGCATGGAAATGGATGCTTGTTCTTTATCGTAGCTTTGTTAAGCATCCAATAATCTATGCACAAGCACAATGTACCATCATTTTTCACAAATATTATTGGCGCTACCTAGGGTGATACACTGGGTCTTATCAATCCCTTAGATAAGAATTCATCTAGCTATTCCTTAAGTTCCATTAACTCAGTTGTTGTCATTCTTTAAGGCACTTTGGAAATAGTGTTGGAATCAAGGAACACTGAGAGGGGGGGTGAATCAGTGTTCTGCAAAATTTAACTTTATTAACTTGATCTTTAAACCATTTATAGCATTGAACCAAAAGAAAGATGCAAGAACACAAAGCAATCAACCACAACACAATAACACAAGGATTTTTTTACGTGGAAACCCTATTAGGGGAAAAACAATGGTGGAGGGTAATCCACAATATGAGTATACTCAAAATAAGTGTTTACAAATGGGGAATGCACATGCATTCAGGAACACTGCCTAGAGCTCACTGCTCAAATACAAAAGGCTTACTTCCCAAAAGAAGACTCATTGTCTTACAATCGCATTTACATAAAAAACTGGAGTGGATGAACTATGAGATAGCATCTGCTAATGCCTGATTATAGTTTTGGTTAAGCACATTGATCACATTCTTCACATTTTGTCTGATTCTTCTCTTGATGCTCTGTCTGCTTCAATTCAAATCACCAATATTTGTTTCAGCTCAAATGAAACTGCACAAAACCGATCTATATTCCTTCTGACTCTCACATCATATCGCATCACACTTCAAAATGATATGAATAATCGATTATATATATCTGCAACTAGAGATTAGAACAACTGCATGTCGGCTTTAACAAAATATGAAACATGTACAAACTGTCGGCCCAATCCATAAATAATTATCAATGCG
This sequence comes from Sequoia sempervirens, assembly GCA_007258455.2. Taxonomy (NCBI): domain Eukaryota; kingdom Viridiplantae; phylum Streptophyta; class Pinopsida; order Cupressales; family Cupressaceae; genus Sequoia; species Sequoia sempervirens. The sequence goes on from VDFB02270651.1 coordinate 43,163,734, forward strand.
AACAAGAGATTGTCAGCCAAAACATAGTAAGGACCCAAAACAAAATGTCTCGAACACGAAACACCTTAAGCAATTATGCCTCAAATATCTGCAACATGCTACACTCAACTAGTTGGCCTTTCTGCACTGTTAGACTAAAAATCAATAAACCAGATCTTCTAACTTGCACACCAATCAATACGAGGCCCTATGATTCAAATATAAGATAGTCCATACATCAAAAGACCTTCCCTGAGATCCACAACACAAAATGATAACATGAAACTATATATGAATCAATGTACACAACTCTATCGAATTCCCTATTTTAGCTTTGACAATTAACACATCTTCAATCTGACTTCCGGTATAAGCAAATACTGAAGTGCAGATGGGATGACTAACTAGGGTTTCCATCAATGACAACACTAGATGAATTGTGCAGTGTCTCTTTCCAAAAAATAGGTTATGATCCCGGTACTATATCTATGGAGAAATCAAATGTCCTTTTCGATGGTAGTCAAGGTAGTTCCTCTGGAAACACATCCGCAAACTTTCGTAAGATAGAATACCTTTCCATAGCTGTTTCTCCAGTTTCCATTATTTCTCCTTCTTCCACCTCTTGGTAAGTTTGTGGCCCATAGTTGTCAATACCATCTTGAGAAATAAATTCCTTATATTCCTCAAGCTTTTTCACCTTTACTGCAAAGAGCTTGCATCCTTTCTTCTTATCCCTAAGAAATTGCATGGAGAAGATTTGACGCAACTTGACTTCCCTAGGTATACCTTATACATCACTTGGTTACCTAAATCATCCAAGAATTCTACTATTTTGGCATGATAGTCTACCTTGGCTCTATGCTTCCAAAGCCAGTTCATTCCTAGGATAACATTATAGGATCCTAAGGGTGCTACATATAGGTTTACTTCTATAGAGAAACAAGGTAGTTCAATCCTAGCTTCAAACAAACATTGTTCCACCATTGCTCTTGTCTAGTCTGCATATTCTACAACCCATGACTTTTCCATATAACCAACTTTCCTAGATATTTGTTTTTCTATTCTAGGTGATCTGTATAGGATCTAGACTAAATTGCAGAAATGAATGCTTAATTTTTACAATGCTTTTACAATGATTATTTCAAGTTAATTAAATCAAAATTAACTTAAGGAAATAACAGAATGAAAGTAATAACAAGGTGATTTAACAAAAAGGAAGGAAATGAGAGACAGAAAGAGAGAGAAGAAGAGAAGTGCAAACAATGTTTGATAACGGAGTTCGTCACAAAAGTGACTACGTCTCCGGGTCCACTCCAATAGAGAGACCGATCCGATTAACTCCAAAAACAATTACAAAGCACCACAATCATTCTCCAAGCACTTCGACAGCATAACAGCGCTCTGACGTGCAAGAATGACTCAAAGAATCTCCACAAGACCTCTCTTTCTTGTCACCACAGCTTCAAGACTTCGTCACCTGAAAAAAAACTTAATACCAACTCTCACCTTACACCCTCCTTTTATACATAAAATTTGCTCAAATTGGTTACTAACCAATTGATTTGAAAATATTCCCCTTATCTCTCCAAATACATAAAAATCTTTAACAATCTCCCTTTTACAAATAAAAATCTTCAAAAATATCCCCTTTTACATAATAAATAAATTTAAGCCCTTCAATAATACTTCTTTTCGGGCTTTATAGTTTTGGGGGTTACATTTTAATCTTTAAAAAGATTATTGTTCGTTTAAATTAGGGAGTTTGTTAATTTTTACAAGGCATTCGTTTTGAACAATGCATCAAATAAAACCGACGCCTATAATATTTCAAACACTATCGTTGGCTTACCGGTGGCCATGCGTTTTGCTAGCCGGCCGGTTCGGGGTTCAAAACCCACCGGCTGGCTTTTTAATAGCAATATGCCCATTTTAAAATAACAAAACAAAACGACCACCCAATATAACTAAGGCTCGCGGAAATGGTGTAATGGCAAGGCGCTAAATTCGGAGGTGATGAGTTGGGGGTTCGAATCCCTCAACAACCTTTTAACAAACAAACAACTTTTTCAACCCACACCGACGATGGAGGAGCCACGCATGGCCACGTGTCACGCCAGGAGGGTGCCACGTGGCGGGTTCTCATTAACTGACGATGCTGACTGTCCGCTGACTAAGCTGACGATGTGTCCGCCACTGGGAGCCGACGTGTCTGATGACATGGCCTGCTGACTAGATGATGACGTGGCATGCTGACTCAGCTGATGACTGTGCAATGACGTGTCTGCCAACTCGGATGATGACGTGGCCTGCTGACTGGGCGTACGGACTGCCACGTGTCACTCTGCGATTGGTCTATACAAATGCCGCATGTCACACTCTGGTTTGTCCACATCAGATTCTGTACCATATGCTGACGTCAGCTGTACGGATGATGACGTCATCACTGTACCTTTAGGTCCACAAGTCAACCTGAAACTTTGACCAGTTGTATCTTGAGCATACGATGTTGGATTTCGACGAAACAAACGTTGCCGGAATCGTCTCGACGAGCTCTTCGCGATGACGCCGACTTCGACAACTTTTGACAACATCACTTTTTTTGCTTCCTGACGCCTTTGATTCCAGTTTGACCGAAGGTTTGACTGGCCATAACTTGCACAAACGAACTCCTTTTCGCTCCGTTCGAGTTGCGTTGGAATCAGGACACTGAGCTCTTTTTGATGGTGCTGATTCTGGAGAAAAATGAGACACTTCAATTTTCACTAAAAAAAATGTCCACCGGATCAGGCCTCCCCACTGAAGACCTTTTGGACCTCCAAAAGTGGCATTTAATCTGACATTAAGTGAGGACTTGGCCTCCCCACTTGTCCTGTATCCCCTGTACATCTGAATACCTGGCTCACAAGCACAATGAAGACTGCAACAAGATTGTTGAACATAAACATTATTCTGTCACTTCCATAAGCATCTACATCAATTGTCGTAGCCACTAACCAACAAAAATTGACTAGCATCAAGCTGAACAATAATGCAGAAATGAAAGAGAATAAGTTAACAACAATTCAATCCTTCACAACAGGAACATTATTACCCAAGGATCCATCAATGCTTTCAATAATCATTTTCTCATGCTGTACTGCAAGTGCATCTTGCAACATCTGACCCTGGTTAGCTACTCCAAGTTCAAGTGTAGAACCACCTGTACTGACAGACATAAGAGTTAACTCTTTACTTGCATTAATTACCCTCTTTAATTGTCCTGTGTTTGCAAAAGATTGATCAGTCTTAATCCTGTGAGAATGTACAATATACTGAATGCCATCTTTAAACAAGTGATAATGAACTTATCATTTTCCCCGTAGAAAATAGCTTTCTGAAATTAAATTCACTTGAGAACCACTATCTATGAGTGCATCAATTTTACTGTTCTTAGCAACAACCCTTAAATGAAATAGCTCATTCCTTTTCACATCTTCAGAGAAATCATTAACTGTAGATGAAGAAGCACAACTAGCAACAGAAACACCAGAAATAGGGGTTTTACCTTTTAGACCCATCGCTGTTATCTTAGTCTCATCATCTGAATCTGAACCAAGATCCATAACAACATTTGTGGATTTGTCCTTACCCTTCTGTTTCTGATTACGTCTTTGAGCCCACTTAGGCCTCAGTTCAGGATTTAACTTCCAGCAGTGATTTTCATCATGACCTTCCTTGTCACAATGAGTGCAAGAAAGTTTCTCATCCTTCTTAACTGTAGCTGCCTTCTTTCCTTTCCCTGTCTCTGCATTCTTAGAAGATTTCTTTACATCATTATCAATAAAAGATCCTTTACCCCTTGACTCTAAGTGTGTAGCTTGAACAGACACTTCATCTAGATTACAAGGGTTCAAAACCAAAATGGAATGCTTAAGGTACGAATGCAAACCTCCTATGTACTTCAACAAAGTGTCTTGGGTATACAAAGGAACATTCAAAGCAATAGCCTTCTTCCTAAATTCATGGGTGTACTCTTGGACAGTTTGACCCTTCCCTTGCCTAAACATTTGCCAATCCATCATTAACTGCTGCATATGTCCTAAGGGATAAAACTGCTTCTTAAGAGCATTAATAAATTCTGCCCAAGTTAAACTGACTCTACCATGTTGTGAAACTTCTGCCTTAGACTTACTCTCCCACCAGGTTAAGGCTGTACCTCCTAAACGAAGAGTAGCTAATTGGATCCTATCAACATCATCTATTAGGTTTTGGACTCTACAGTAGACCTCTATTTGTTGAATCCAATCATCCAATTTTTCAGCATTAAGTTCACCACAATATTTAGGCAAGTCAAATTTTACATCCAGTTTGATTTTAGGCTTATATCCACTCTTGAAAGGATTAGAAGAAATAGAATGAGGAGAAGATGGAGAAGAAGGAGAAGGAGAAGAGGGAGGAGAAGAAGAAAAGGGTGATTTGGTTGCTTGCCACCATCTCCATGTTGTTTCCCTTTCATGTCTTTGCGATCTTCTTGCTTCGACGAACCTTCTTCACGTTCCTTCCGTTCTTGTCTCTCCTGAAAAAGAATGTCCACCTTTGCCTTCATCTCGAGGAATGCTTTTCAAAATTCCTGCTCACTGATTTCTTCGGAACCTCCATTCCAGAAACTGACATCTTTGGAAATGTTCTACGCTTCCCGATCTCAGGATCAAAGTCTTCGAGCTTGCCTTCACCCTTCTGAATCCTGGATCTCGTTAGCATTCAAAAACAAATAACTGCAATAATAGTCACCCAAAAGCTCTGATACCAACTTGATCTGTATAGGATCTAGACTAATTGCATGAATGCTTAATTTTTACAATGCTTTTACAATGATTATTTCAAGTTAATTAAATCAAAATTAACTTAAGGAAATAACAGAATGAAAGTAATAACAAGGTGATTTAACAAAAAGGAAGGAAATGAGAGACAGAAAGAGAGAGAAGAAGAGAAGTGCAAACAACGTTTGATAACGGAGTTCGTCACGAAAGTGACTACGTCTCCGGGTCCACTCCAATAGAGAGACCGATCCGATTAACTCCAAAAACAATTACAAAGCACCACAATCATTCTCCAAGCACTTCGACAGCATAACAGCGCTCTGACGTGCAAGAATGACTCAAAGAATCTCCACAAGACCTCTCTTTCTTGTCACCACAGCTTCAAGACTTCGTCACCTGAAAAAAAACTTAATACCAACTCTCACCTTACACCCTCCTTTTATACATAAAATTTGCTCAAATTGGTTACTAACCAATTGATTTGAAAATATTCCCCTTATCTCTCCAAATACATAAAAATCTTTAACAATCTCCCTTTTACAAATAAAAATCTTCAAAAATATCCCCTTTTACATAATAAATAAATTTAAGCCCTTCAATAATACTTCTTTTCGGGCTTTATAGTTTTGGGGGTTACATTTTAATCTTTAAAAAGATTATTGTTCGTTTAAATTAGGGAGTTTGTTAATTTTTACAAGGCATTCGTTTTGAACAATGCATCAAATAAAACCGACGCCTATAATATTTCAAACACTATCGTTGGCTTACCGGTGGCCATGCGTTTTGCTAGCCGGCCGGTTCGGGGTTCAAAACCCACCGGCTGGCTTTTTAATAGCAATATGCCCATTTTAAAATAACAAAACAAAACGACCACCCAATATAACTAAGGCTCGCGGAAATGGTGTAATGGCAAGGCGCTAAATTCGGAGGTGATGAGTTGGGGGTTCGAATCCCTCAACAACCTTTTAACAAACAAACAACTTTTTCAACCCACACCGACGATGGAGGAGCCACGCATGGCCACGTGTCACGCCAGGAGGGTGCCACGTGGCGGGTTCTCATTAACTGACGATGCTGACTGTCCGCTGACTAAGCTGATGATGTGTCTGCCACTGGGAGCCGACGTGTCTGATGACATGGCCTGCTGACTAGACGATGACGTGGCATGCTGACTCAGCTGATGACTATGCAATGACGTGTCTGCCAACTCGGATGATGACGTGGCCTGCTGACTGGGCGTACGGACTGCCACGTGTCACTCTGCGATTGGTCCGTACAAATGCCGCATGTCACACTCTGGTTTGTCCACATCAGATTCCATACCATATGCTGACGTCATCTGTACGGATGATGACGTCATCACTGTACCTTTAGGTCCACAAGTCAACCTGAAACTTTGACCAGCTGTATCTTGAGCATACGATGTCGGATTTCGACGAAACAAACGTTGTCGGAATCGTCTCGACGATCTCTTTGTGATGACGCCAACTTCGACAACTTTTGACAACATCACTTTTTTTGCTTCCTAACGCCTCTGATTCCAGTTTGACCGAAGGTTTGACTGGCCATAACTTGCACAAACGGACTCCTTTTCGCTCCGTTCGAGTTGCGTTGGAATCAGGACACTAAGCTCTTTCTGATGGTGCTGATTCTGGAGAAAAATGAGACACTTCAATTTTCACTAAAAAAAATGTCCACCAGATCACTAGGTGAAACAAAATTTTCAGTAGCTCCAGTATCTGTAACTATGGAAATAGGAAAACCAAATAAAATACCTGGAGTCTCCAATAGAGTAACTTGATACTCCACTGGAGTAACTTGATACTCCACTTAACGATCGTCCAAGGTAGAATAAATCTTCTACTGGAATGTCGTTTGTTGAGAAGGAAATGGGTTTCCATAAGGTCGTGACCTAGAAGGCTTATTGGGACAATTTGAAGCATAGTGGTCTCCACCACATGTGAAACATCCCGTTGTTGGTCCTTTCTTCCTTGCAGGTTCACTAGGTCTATTGGAATTACCTCCAACATTGTTAGAATTACCATCATTAAAATTATTCCTTTTGCATTCCCTCCTTGATTCTCTTCCATTATTTTGAGATCCCTTATCCCCTTGCTTCTAGAAATCTTGCACTCCATCAAACTTCCTTGGAGTTGGTTCAATTTGAGCTCTTGGGTACTTCTTATGGTTCCTATTCTCTTGGAAAATGGAGATGGCTTTGAGCTTCTTCTCTTGCTTAACAACCTTCTCATAAACTAGATCCATAGTGGCTAGAACATGAACATCTACCTCACCACCAATCTGGCTATTAATCCCCATAGTGAATTTCCTTATGCAAAAACTTTCATCCTTCTGATACATTAGTACATAACACAACAATTGGGTGAAATTTTCCCAATACTCATTTACTGACATCTCTCCCTATATTAGGTTTTGCAAATCAGTGAGTCTTTGGTCGTAAAAGAGTTGGGGTAGCCATATTTTCTAGAATATTTCTACAAAATTGTTCCATGTAAGTTTCAAAGAACTAAGCTCGAGTTCCATTTTCTTGTTCACCCACCAGTTAGAGGCTTCTCCCACTAACTGATAGGGTCCCCATACTGCTTTCATGACCTTAGAATAGTTTCTGATCTTGAAATATTTTTCCATCTAGATCGACCATGCCTCAACTTCTTCCCCACTAGTACTACCTTCAAATTTTGGTGGGCTTATTTTCCTCATGCCCCTAGAAATTTCAATAGCCAAACGCTTCCTACTAGTTCCTTCAGATTAAGAGTGTGATTTCTCTTTCTCATGTTCATGGGTCTGAACATGATCGTGAGAATTATCTCCCTCATCTTCATTGATAGGGACTTCTTCATTAATCAAAACTTTTTGTTCTACCCTATCTCTTTCCCTTACTTCTTTCTCAATATTTCCCAACCTCGCATTGGTTTCATGGATAATAGCCAAAATTTGATCCAATTTAGTGGTACAGGGGCACCTGAGTCTTCATGATGTAAAGGGGGGTTAAATGTTTTTTTTTGTTTCTAATAAGGTCTATTGAGACCATGTTTGATGTGTGTCAGTTTTGGTCATGTGGGGTCAGTTTGGTAGTAAGACGTCACTTTTGCAAAAAGTTGCTCAAGCAACTTTTGCATTTTTTGTTTTTTGGGAAGTTGAACCATTGGAGTTCAAAAGGTAGTTGGCCAACAGTTGGTTTTGGCTTGTAGATGTTTAAATATTCCTTGTTGTGGTCGAGGAAAACTTTTGGTGATGTTTTTGGAGATCAAACAATAAAACATGCTCTGTTTTCTACGTTTTCCATTGTCTTGCTGCTACAAAGGGAAGTACGATTCCATACGGCCTGGAGATGAACTAAATTTCATTGGAACTGATGTGGGATTAAATATAATATCAATTATTTTGGTTTCATCTATTTTCACAAAGATTGGAGTGCGTTAGAGCCTTTTTGTTGCAAACAGCCAGGAAAACCTGGTTTGTGAGGGTTTCATTGAAGAAAAATGACTTTTGGACCATTCCATCAGAAAAAAGGCCTGATAATTGGTGGAATTGATGTAGGTAGGATGATTTTAATATTATTAGTGTTTGCAGGAGCAGGGGATGGAGTTGGGTGCAAGTTTGATGCATCCCTAGCCTAATATCATCATTTATTAGGCTTAGGAGATAGGTAGACTTAGGGTTTTGTGAAAGAATTGTTGGGAGAATGTTCCAGTTGTTGAAAGTTGTGTCTGCAAACCCCATGTGACATGTTGAATTCCTTGGAGTGAATAATTCAAGTTTAGAGATTGAATATCATATTGTTACCTTGTTGAACAAGCCTAATTAGGCCTAATTGGAATGGTAGCAGTAAAATTTTGAAGGTTTTGTTCCAAAGTAACCCTATCTGCAAAATTGATATGGTTTCAAATGGTGTAAAGGGTATCAGGAATGGTGTTCATATTTTGGGTTTTAGGTCTGCCCAGGAAATTATGTGGAAAAACCCTTGTTTCAAGTGTTACAAGGGGAATTGAAAAGTTGTAAAGAAAACCCATCAAATTAGGGTTCTAAGTTTGAAAAGTTTGATTTGTTGAGTTAGATTGAGATCATCCACCTTGTTCTACATCAAATTGGTATCGGAGCATAGGTTTTGATCTATAAGAGGAAAATGTTGAAATGAGAAAGAAGCAAAGATGCCTCCTAAAGGAAATCTAACTGCTAGAGAAATGAGAAAGATGAAGGAAAAGCATGCCAAGGAGTTGAGATAGGTAAAGAAATCTCAGGAAGTTGTCCTATCCAGACTTGCAACACTTGAATCAAACCAAAGGAGAGGTGTGGTCACCGGAGACCAGAGTGACCAAGAGGAAGAGGAAGAGGGTGAGAATGAAAACCCTCAAGAAGGATTCCAAGAGGAAGAGTTGGATCCTAATGAATTGAGAATGGAAAAATTGTTGAAGGATGTCAAGGGAGACACTCATAAAGTGAAGATGGAATTACCCATGTATGGTGGGAAGTTGGATAGTGAAGAGGTTCTAGATTGGTTTGGGGCACTTGATAACTATTTTGAGTATGAGGAGGTAGCAGAAGACCAAAGGGTGAAAATTTCCAAAACAAAATTGAAAGGCCCTGCCTTAACTTGGTGGAATTATGTGTAGGAAAAGAGGTTGAAGAAGGGCAAGTCAAAAATCAATTCTTGGGACAAAATGGTGGCTAAAATCAAGAGCCAATTTCTATTTGGTGATTATGCAATTCAAACATTTAGAAGGCTCCAAAACCTCAAACAAACGAAGATGGATGTAATGGCTTATACAGAGGAGTTTCAAAAGCTAAGTATAAGATAAGGTCATGTGGAGGATGAGGTGGAGAAAGTAGCAAGGTACATAAATGGGTTGAGGTTCAATCTACAAGATGAGTTAAGTCTTACCACCCCAAGAATGGTGGAAGAATGCTTTCAATTGGTAGTTACGGTAGAAGAAAAATTGAAGAGAAGGCAGGAGAAACAAGATAGAGGCAAAGGAAGAAACTTTAGGGGTAGAGGAACATTTGGAGGAAGAGGATAGTCCCAAAAACCACAAGGAGAGACAAGTAGTCATCAAGAACAGAGCTTGGAATCAAGAGGCAGTTTTAGAGGAAGGAGGTCAAATAGCAAGGGAAAATTTGTAAGTCAAGGAAGAGGATCAAATGCATTCACAGGAAGGTGTTATCAATGTAACAAGATTGACCATCAAGCATGGCAATGTTCGGAAAAGTAGCCCTCAACTTCACATGGAGGAGAAATGAGAAATCAATTGGTGCAAGAAGAAGACAATGAGAGTGTAAACTCTCCATCATAGCATGTTGCTTCAGAAATTGGAGAATCCCTTATGATGAGGAGAACGTTGATTAAAGTTCCTATGGTGAAGGAGCCTCCACAAAGAAAATCTCTCTTTAGAACCACATGTAAATCTCAAGGTAAGGTTTGCAAAGTTGTTGTTGATTCAGGTAGCACAGATAATTTAGTTTCTCTTGAGATAGTAGAAAAGTTGAAAATGAAAAGGATACCACATCCCACTCCTTACAAGGTCTCTTGGTTGAACAAGGGACAACAGGTCCTAGTAAATGAACAAACTTGGGTGGAATTTAACATAGGAGGGTATTAGGATAAAATTTTGTGTGACATCATCCCAATGGATGTTTGTCATCTACTTTTAGGGAGACCTTGGCAGTATGATAGGAAGGCTAAACATGATGGGAAAAAGAATACTTATGTGATAGAAAAGGATGGGATCTCATTCACTCTTACTCCATTGCAAGATGAAGGTCTAGATACACAAGTTGGGTCTAGTGTAATGCTAGTTGGGGAAAAGGAGTTTTTGAAAACTATGAAGGAAGAGGGAGGTGAAGGTTATGCCATTATGATCAGACCAAAGACTATGATGACTTCAGCAACAAAGGTTGATGATGTGCCTAGAGAGGTCCAAGGATTGTTGAACAAGTATAATGACATTGTGGTAGATGAAATCCCTAACTCTTTACCACCAATAAGAGATGTGAGCCACCATATAGATTTCATACCAGGGGAAAACCTACCTAACAAAGATGCATATAAAATGACTCCAAAATAGAATGAAGAGATTAGGAAACAAATCCAAGAGTTGCTTGAAAAGGGCCTAATAAGAGAGAGTCTTAGCCCATGTGTTGTTCCTACCGTTTTGGCACCAAAAAAGGGAGGAGATTGGAGAATGTGCATCGACTCAAGGGCCATTAACAAGATTACCATAAGGTATAGGTTCCCCATACGAAGAATGGAAAATTTGATGGATTGTTTAGGAGGGGCATGTTATTTTTCTAAGATAGACCTTAAGAGTGGCTACCACCAAATCAAAATTAGAGAGGGGGATGAATGGAAAACTACCTTCAAAACAAATAAGGGGTTATATGAATGGCTTGCCATGCCTTTTGGGCTTTCAAATGCACCAAGCACCTTTATGAGATTAATGAATGAAGTCCTCAAACCCTTCATAGGTAAGTTTTTGGTTGTCTATTTGGATGATATTCTTGTTTTTAGTAAGACTAAAGAGGAACACTTGCAGCATTTAGACTTCGTCTTGAAGAGATTAAATGAAGAAAAATTGATGATAAATTTGAAGTGTGAATTCATGAAGGAAGAATTGGTATATCTCAGCTTTGTGATCTCAAAAGGCTCTTTGAAGATGGATCCTAGTAAGGTGGAAGCAATTCTCAATTGGCCTACTCCAACATCAGTAGTGAGGTAAGAAGTTTCCATGGTCTAGTCGGATTTTACAAAAAAATTGTCAAGAATTTCAATCACATATATTCTCCCATCATTGACACAATAAAAGGGGATAAAAGAAAAAGGTTTGTATGGTTTGATGAGGCAGAAAAATTTTCCAATCTTTGAAGCAAAGGGTAGCACAACAACCTATCTTAACATTGTTTGAATTTAACAAAGTTTTCACAATTGAATGTGATGCAAGTGGGTATGCAATTGGGGCATTATTGAGCTAAGAGGGCAATCCTGTTGCTTTCTTCAGTGAGAAGCTCAATGAGGAAAAGAAAAAGTATTCATCTTATGATTTGGAGTTGTATGCTATGGTTCAATCATTGAAGAAGTGGAGACACTATCTCCTTCCTAAATAATTCATTATTTTTACTAACAATCATGCTTTGCAGTTCCTTAATAGCTAAGAAAAACTCAGCCACAGACATGTGAATTGGGTGGAGTACCTATAAAGTTTCACCTTGACCATCAAACATAAGAAGGGGCAGTCAAACAAGGTGGTGGATGCTTTGAGCAGGAGAATATTGTTGGTCCAAGAAGTTCAATTACAAAGTGTAGGGATTGATGCTTTGAAAGGTATGTATGTAGAGGATGATGATTTCAAAGAAATTTATGCTTCTTGTAGTCAATTCAATGGCACTTTTCATGAAGAGAATTCTGATTTCTTGATTCAAGAAGGTTTACTCTTTAAGGGGGCTCAACTTTTTATTCCCAAATATATGAAAGATAATTTGATTAAGGAGAACCATAGTGGTAGCCTTGCAGGTCACTTTGGTGTGGAAAAAACTTTGGAACATGTAAGAAGGCACTATTATTGGCCGAAGATGCAAAGTGATGTGAGAGAATTTGTAGAAAAGTGTGTTGTTTGTCAAAGGGCCAAGGGTTGTAGTGCAAATTCAAGTCTCTATCAACCATTTCCAATCCCAAATATACCACAGGAGTCCATCAGCATGGATTTTGTGATGGGGTTGCCTAGAACCCAAAGAGGCTTTGATTCAGTGTTTGTGGTGGTGGACCGGTTTAGCAAAATGAAACATTTTATTCCATGTAAAAGCACAAATGATGTCTCATACATTACAGGGTTGTTTTTCAAGGAGGTGGTCAGGATCCATGGATTACCATTAACCATTGTTTCAGACAGGGACAATAAATTTGTGGGTCACTTTTGGAGAACCCTTTGGAAGAAGCTAGGCACAAATTTGGCTTTTAGCTCTTCCTATCATCCCCAAACAGATGGGAAGACTAAAGTAGTAAATAAGAGCCTTGCAAATCTCCTTATATGCTTGACAAAAGAACACTCAACACAATGGGATTTGATCCTACCCCAATTTGAGTTTGCATACAATGATTTTGTGAACCGAATTGTTGGTAAAAGCCCTTTTGAGATTATGTATGGATTGCAGCCTAAAGGGGTGTTTGAACTGAGAGATGTGAGTGGAATGGAGAGCAGGAGTGCTAAAGGAGAAGAGTTTGCAGTGGCCATGAAATAAATACACTAGCAGGTCAGGGATAATCTCCAAAAGAGTGTGGAAAAATATGAGCATGATGTTGATAAGAAAATGAGAGAAGTTCACTTCAAAGTTGGAGATCTAGTCTTAGCTCATTTGAGAAAGGAAAGACTCCCTAAATGGAGGTATTCAAAGTTGCAGATGAAGAAGATAGGGCCATGTAGGGTGGTCCATAAATTTGGAGCAAATGCATATGAGATAGAACTCCCTCCTGGAGTTGCTATCTCTCCCATGTTTAATATTTCTGACCTATACCCTTATAAAGGGGTTGTGATTGTAGGTAAAGATGCAAGTACATCAGAAGTTCCAGAAGAAGATTGGATCAGAGATTTTCCACCAAGTCAACCATTAAAGCTAGAGTACATTTTGGATACCAAAGAAGCCAAAAAGACAAGACACACAATATAATATCAATACTTGGTGAAGTGGCAAGGCCTTCCTATGGAGGATGCCACCTGGATGATAAAGGAAGACATCAAAAAAATGGTGCAACAGTTGAAGATCTGCTCTCAAGTGGAACTTGAGATTTTGTTTTCCCTAAGAGTATGGTGTTGGGGCACCTGATTCTTCATGATGTAAAGGGGGTTAAATGTTAATTTTTGTTTGTAATAAGGTCTATTAAGACCATGTTTGATGTTGTGTGTCAGTTTTGGTCATGTGGGGTCAGTTTGGTAGTAAGATGTCACTTTTGCAAAAAGTTGCTCGAGCAACTTTTGCATTTGTGTTTTTTTGGGAAGTTGAACCATTGGAGTTCAAAAGGTAGTTGTCCAATGGTTGGTTTTGGCTTGTAGATGCTTAAATATTCCTTTTTGTGATCAAGGAAAAATTTTAGTGATTTTTTTAGAGATCAAACAATAAAATATACTATGTTTTTTATGTTTTTCATTATTTTCTTGCTACTACATAGGGTAGTAAGATTTCGTACGGCCTGGAGATGAACTAAATTTCATTGGAAATGATGTGAGATTGAATCTAATATTATTTCTTTTGGTTTCATTTTTTTTCATAAATATTGGAGTTAGAGCCTTTTTGCTACAAACAACCAGGAAACCCTAGTTTGTGAGGGTTTGATTGAAGAAAAATGACTTTTGGCCCATTCCACCAATGAAAAGGCCTGAGAATAGGTGGAATGGATGTAGGTAGGATGATTTTAATGTTCTTAGTGTTTTCAAGAGCAGGGGATGGAGTTGGGTGCAAGTTTGATGCAACCCTAACCTAATATCATCATGTATTAGGCTTAGGAGATAGGTAGACTTAGGGTTTTGTGAAAGAATTGTTGGGAGAATGTTCCATTTGTTGAAATTTATGTCTGTAGACCCCATGTGACATGTTGAATTCCTTGAAGTGAAGACTTCAAGTTTAGAGATTGAATATCATATTGTTTCCTTGTTGAACAAGCCTAATTAGGCCTAATTGGAACGGTAGCAGTCAAATTTTGAAGGTTTTGTTCCAAAGTAACCGTATCTAAAAAATTGATATGTTTTCAAATGGTGTAAAGGGTATAAGGAATGGTGTTCAAATTTTGGGTTTTAGGTTTGCTCAAGAAATTATGTGGAAAAAATCTTGTTTCAAGTGTTACAAGGGGAATTGAAGAGTTGTAAAGGAAACCCACCAAGTTAGGGTTCTAAGTTTGAAAAGTTTGATTTTTTGAGTTAGTTTGTGATCATCCACCCTGCTCTACATCATTTAGCTTCAATACCCTTTGGACCTTGTCCAACTTCTTGAATCCCTCCAAGGTTAGTCCTTGTTCTCATCATCCTTGCAAGGAAAGGCTTATACCTAAAGATTCATCTTTATTAGATTCAATAATGTTCTTTAGTATCTTATGGATAACATTTAAATGAGCATTCATTCACACATAAAAGAAATTTCACATAAGACTTGAGCACAAGATTTTGATAAACACATGATTTTTAATATTCATGAGGATCTCAATATCCTTTCAATTTATATAGAGTGACTATTTAAGTATTCAAGTGGAGAGTATCCCTCAGATTCACTCTCTGACACATAACTCAACAAGGTATACCCCTTTGATTTTTTTTCATCTCTCATTTTCTCATGTCTATCCCAAAATGGGCAGTAACCTTCAGATTTATCATCCGCTACATAGCTGCGGGGAACATAATCCTCTGATTCATTACTTGAGAAAATTATAATCACTTCTGACATAGGAAGGACTCTAGGGTCTCTAAATATGAATTTCGGACTGACACTCCCTTCTGAGGGCATATCCCTGGAAAGTGACAAGGAATCAAACTTTGTTGGTGAAACCAGAGGTAGATAATTGAAATTGGCCTCCTCCTTCCTTCTCTTTGCTTCACTAATCCAAGAAAGAGTGTGATTGAAAGTTTCAGTATTACTTAACCAAATAGCATTATCATAGTTGGTACCCTCAATCATACGAAAAATGGCCTCTTTTTCCTTCTTAGCTTTCAAGTAGCATTCATTCTCTTTTACTGACTTTCTTGCAGTTAACTTGAGACGCACCATCCTGGTACAAGAATTTCCAAACATTAGTCTCATTCAATGTTGGATGGAAAGTATGGTGAGCACATAGGTTCCAGAGCTAAACCTGGTAGCTTTGATACCATGTGTAACATGCCAATTGTTCACGCAAATAAATTTCGTAAGTTTTCACTTTCAAGTAAATTAACTATGTTTCTTAACCATTGCTATAAAAAATTATTTTCTAAAAGAGAACAAATGAACATAAATGACATAACAAATTCCAAATTTTTATTTCATTTTTAATATAATATGTTACAATATTTCCAACAATTGTATACATAGCTCAATCGAGCTTCAAAACAATAGATATAGATGGTCCAAGAATCTCCTTTTGAATCTTGGTCGCCAGATTAGGAGGAGAAGAATCACTCAAGTGCTTTTCCACAAACTATGGACTCAAATGTGGTCCCCCGCACATCTAACATTTGATAGATGACCCTACCCTTTGAGAAGAGATTGGTGGAGTAACCTCATAACGACAACCACACTGAGCTTAGTGTTGTGCCCTACATAACTAGAACTTGTAGACACTACAACCCTAAACTAGCATGCATAAAAGGAACACATTGAATTAACAACGGAGCCAAAGGAAATCACACTACTTTGGCCAAATTATTCTCACTCAGTACTTTGAGCGACATTCATCCTATTCACATATACTACTCTAGCTCAATTTGACTTTAGGCCACTATAATCTATGCATAGGTAGTTTCCTTTAATAGGTAGTCATTAACCTAAGAAATAACCTATTACCTATTCCCAAAACACAATGGTATCTCTACCAATAAAGCATAAGCAAAAGCATAAGTTACCCCCCCTTAAATGGATATTATAATCCCAAGTATAACATACGAGCTTTCTAAGAATACAAATTACTTTGCATGAAATAACATAGCAAGCTACTCCCATTTCTTCAATCCTAGTATGTAATACTATAGATGATAATCAATCACTCCTTAATATGGAGTAAGTAAAAACACTTATAAGGAAAACATATCAATAAGATAATTCCTTTCCTACGAGGAAATAGATTATTACTCTATTTCAAGAAAACTAATGCAATTTCTAATTTAAACACACAAGGAAATCAATCTTTCAGATAAAAGATAAAACATAAAGAGAAGAGAATCTCATGCATGTTAATCGCTTATTCCAATTGACTCACTGGATCTCAAGCTTGGCCCCCTCTTAAAATCAACTTAGCAACAAATCCCTCTCAAATTCTCTCACTAAAGCTTCCTTTCATAAGTCAACAAAATAAGAACCTCTCAATAAAAGTACAACAAAATGGAGCAACATAATGATGCATAAAAGAATTGTCTCCAAATAAGGTGAGAATGCCTCATATTTATACCCAAAAACCAACATCCTTAGGCTACAAATAAGGCTTATACTATGACACTTCTCAGCCAAATACCATCGACTAACTCAATAATGAAAAGGTTGAAAATTTCTATCTCAATAGTCACTCACACAGGACAACAGATCGACCCAATGCTTGCCAACAACATTTTGATTGGTTCATAAAGAACATGCTTCAATCTAGAAATTGACTTATAGGTTAAAAAGACTTCTAAAATAAACACATGATTCATAATATGGCACCAACGATTCATCATGTTTCCTATTCAAAAGCTTGTTGTTTCAAATAGAGGAATAAGTCAGACTTTATTTGGCTGCATTTGTACATAGTCAACTTGGTCCAATCCAAAGCATTTGACACATCTAATGCATCAACCTCCTACATTATAGTGTTGTTTAATGTTTTACTCAGTACGTTGCATTATTTAGTACACAACACTTTATCATTGCGTTCAATAAACTTTACACAACAAATTAATACTTATGTATTTCCATCACCCATTATTAGTAATGATAAATACTCTCTCTCTTTATCTGCTTATCATCCTGATGATGGATCATGGAGTATGATCCAAAATGTTGATGTAAAAATTTGCACAGAGTTTTTTCCAAAAATCTTGAATACTAACTTCATGGACTGTGAAAACAAAATGTTATTAATGATAAAAATGGTTTAGTACTTGGCATTGTGCTATTATATGTAGTGCTACATTCACATTATATTGACCATGGCATATATTTATGAATCACCCATTAGTATATATATAATATATGTAAATATATATATATATATATAATATTAATGAATAGCATTTAATGCTATTTATATATATGTATATATATTCAAATATATATATTTTTGACAAATAAGTTTGTCTAAATATTCCACTTGATATTCGAATGAATGAGATCAAGTTAACATTTCATATATATATATATATATATTATCGTTTGTATATATATTTCTTTATTCATGTATATGTACATGTACATATATTGACATACTCGCATGGACATTCCTATTTGTCAATACATAGGCATATATCGACATGTGCATACATATGTATATATACATATATCTCATATATATATATATATTTGTGTGTGTATATATATACATTCAATTACACAATCACACATGTAAACAATTGCTATCTTATTGATATGTATATATATGTGATGTATATGTATATATACATGTCTCATTGTCCTCTTGATATCACCATGCCCATGAGCAACCTGTCCATAAGTGTTCGTAGGTATGTCTACCTATGTACTCTCATGTATGTGTTATCTCACATGTATGGGTTATCGTTGACATGCATATGTATACATATATATACATTCTATGTATATATATCTCGTCAATCAAGTATAATAATACGAAGAACTCACATGCACCAAGCACAAAACACAATCCAAGAATGCTCCTAATAGAAATCAAGATCCTTCCTAATGCAAACACATCATACTTAATGATGATTTACCAATTCCCAAAACTATGACTTGACTCAACCATTCTATAAGTGAGTTTGTGTGTAAGCTCAGTTAGGTTTCGTTACAGGTTACCCAACCAAGTTCTTCTCTCCTGTGTGATACTTCCCCTCACTTTCAGAGGATTGATTTTGAATTTCCATCCAACTTAACACATTTTCATGGTAGTCAGTTGTTCATCAATAACAAGCATTTATACATTTCATAGTTAGAACATTAAGTTCAATAACTATTCATTCCAAATTTCCTTTCCATTATATAACATCAAATGAAATAAACATTCATTCATAATTTTTTAATGATTTAGATAAAAAAAAGTGCAACCATATATTTTCTTTCCATTCAGAATTCCAAATGCATTCATAAATGCAATAATTTACCCTAACATAGTAATAGTAAATAGGTAAACGCACAAAAGTGTGTAACAAAGGAATGTTGTTTGCCATCCCAGATCTACCTCAAGAGGTTAATCTCTTCTTCAAGGAATCAGGCTCTGATACCAATTGTTGAAATGAACAGGAAAACTAAGAGGGGGAGTGAATCAGTTGTAGCAAATTAAACCTTCAAAACCCTCAACAATAATCAAATCCACAAGCATTTATTAAACCCTTATTCTATTAGATTGATTAAACATGAAATGCAAATAACAAAAACTAAAATCACAACACCATACACATGAGAACACCAAATTTACGTGGAAAACCCAATATGGGAAAAACCACGATGAGGATTAGCTCACAATATTAGTAATAGAAAAAAGGATACAAAGGGGCTCACTGTCAAAATAGGACACATTGTCCAAAAGGCTCATAGCCAAGGCTCATTGTCATAGAAATAATACAAGAAGATAGAAGAAGAATGTTACACAGAGAAAACACTTCTCAATGCAACAAGGAGTCCACCACAATTGCTCACACACTTTTGTAGTCTCACATGAAAGATTTTAGATTCCTTTAGGAACCATAACATGAAGTTCACACTAATCTACTCAATTTCACATCACACACATTACTTGCTTCAATCTCACATCTATCTTGCTATTACTCTTTCGCTCTCCTCTTGCATCAACACCATACATATTTATATCAAGTTATACCTCAAAAAATTTCTCGAATGTCGACCACTAGCCATTATACATTCAAATTCGAAATTGGTCATCACCTAAACATTCCTACGATGGAAAGGAATGAAAGGAAACCTACATAAATCCTTAATTAGGACCCAAATAGATCCCAACACACTTCAAAATGCTTCCATAAGCCTTGCATGTAGTGTTAAACATCAACCAACACCCATGCAAAACACCATAGACATTAAGTACACGCTTCCTTAACTCAAGCCGATAGTTCTAGACAACATAATTCACTTCAAAATAAATGAAAAATAATTCATGAATGACTTAAGATTCATCAAACACTTCATCCAAGCTCGGATCAAAAAATATTTTAACTCAAAACAACTGATATCCCTTAATTGCATACTAATAAATGAAACTCTCACTGTACTACACCAAATCAAGCAAAAACTTGAACACAAAAAGATAAAAGCATTATATTCAAATACCCAAATATGTACAACTTGAAGCCAAATAGTGGAGAAACACAGAGAAAATACATTTCTCCCAAACCACAAAAAAATCACTAAACAAGGGTTCACACACTGGTGAAAATATCTCGCACTATACAACGATCCAAAAACCCAAATTCTAAATATAACAACCTCTATCAACCTTGAATAACCTATAAGATCCACATAGGCATAGCATCAACACTGAAAGAACGTGGAGCACAATACTAGAGAATACTATGAACATTTGCACAACACAATTTACCCTGTTTATTAGATTTTCTCACAAGCACTTGGAAACTGAGTACCAGAGACATCATCTTAGCTTATTACTTCATTCCAACTCATCTTCAGTCTCTGCAACAAAAGAATAGCTCCACGTAATCACAAAAATTCCTCAAGGTCTCAACTACACATGCACAACCTGTTTTACTCTTTACCACAATTTTCTCAATATCCTCAACACCTTCATCCCATAGTTGACATCAATGACAACACCAGTCGGTAGAATTTTTGTTGACATCAATGACAAAACCTTCATACTTACAACATAAACCATCTCATATCTATTTGAAAGTTGTAGGTTTTGATAGATTAAAGTTTAATCTTCTGATTTCATGTTTCACTTAGCATTTTTGGATTTATTTGCTATTTTTAATCTTTCTCCCAAAAGTGTTGTTTTAGCAGATCTACCCCATCCTAGATCATAAGGAAAACAACAATATTTCCTTCAAGGTTGACTGACCTAAGGGTTGAAAGTAAACCTTGGCTCAAGGGATCTCTTTTTCCTAATGAAATAGAGGAAAATAGGTGTATGATACCCCATTTTCCCCTTTTTATTTATAGTAAAATTGGTGAACCCCCACTCGACTTTAGCGCACACCTATATTTTTTTGAGGATACCAAGAGGTTAGGATATCAAGATCTCCCCCCCTTGCACATATCCTCCTCCTCCATCTTGACCTCAACAAATTTCCCAAACAAGTAAGAAATCTAAGCCATATAAGATCAAGGAATTTCCATTCTTACATGCTACAATAGAAACTAAATGAAAAATGGAACAACTCCTTCGTCTAGGATTGATTTACTTTCCACCTATCAAAGAAACCAAAAAAAGAAAGAGTACAAACATGAATTACTGTGCATTTCATAGAACTCTTGGGAATCTTACTGATAAGTGTCATCTTTTACAACAATTGATCTATGAAAATGATGTTATTGATGTAATTAACTAAAGTGTATGCGATTTTCTCCTTGCCATGTGATAGTTGTAACATCATAGCATACTCAATATTGTATGTTTTACATTTATTTCAAATAATTCCTATATTCCAAGGAGCTCATTCCCATCACCCATCTTGAATCATCCTTGTCTTGCACTTAGTGGGGGCAAGGATTTAGATAGCCTTGTCTTAGTCTAACACTTGTTGTCTCTATGGCTAGTTATCCACCTTCTATATATGATGAACAAGATTGGGATGTAGATGACCTACTATAGGTTGAATCGCATGTGTCATACTAGGCTTTGTCTTCATGTTCTTTTTTTATTGCATGTACATAATGTGATCCCCCCGTATTGTGCTGATTGGCATGCATTTATATGTTTGTGAGCCTACTTTGGATGAACCTTGTCACTCCATTGGAGCAAGGATACAAAGGAAGAAAATTCATTGTGACATTCCTCTATTTGTATCTACATTCTTATATATGTCGTAAACCTTTGTCTTGTGTTTTCCTTTTGAGGATGACACAAGGCATCAAGACATTCAGGTCTCTAACATGTTGACCCAAAAGCATCCATATGTTCTCTCTCTCTATGTGTCATTCTTCCTTAGTGCTTGTTGTTCCATGAGTCATTTGAGGAATGATGATGGTTCCAAGCTCGATTATATCACTGCAACAATGACAAACACTGACCCCAAATCCATGGATTCCCTTATATGTTATCCTAGGATTGCATATGGGGGGAAACATCCTTTACACGACATAGCTCTACTTGGAAACATATGTTTACATAAGGATTTATGAATAAATCTCTAATGTATTTTCATTTATTGTGTCCTACTTTAAAGTAATTTCTCACAACATGGTCTTTAGCAATTTCTTTAAAGTGGGGGCATGCATGTGCCCGCTCATTGTTTGCTTCAAAGCGTGGTATTCTTACTTCACGTGATGTGTCTTCTTGGTGGTGTCATTAGGTTTGATCTCCTTCAAGATTACGACCTTTCTGAGCATATGATATTCCTCTTAGTGGTGATGATATGGATTGCATTCCCTAAGTTGTGAATCTTTTATCCTTGACTAGTCCTCTCTTGGAGACATTAAGAACGATGTTCCCTAAGGTGAGACCTTTCATGAACTAAGAAAAAACCCTTTGAATATCCTATTGCATGTATCAAGGCCACCAGGCATAACAAAACTTGTTTTCTAGTGGAGTTTTTATGTTTTTTCAAGGCCACCAAGCATAACACAACTTACTTACCAGTGGAGCCTTTTTCATGAGTGCCTCGCATAACACAACTTGTTACACTTGTGACCATTTCCATGGTGCCTTATCAAAGTTATAATGAGACATAACT
This sequence comes from Sequoia sempervirens, assembly GCA_007258455.2. Lineage (NCBI taxonomy): Eukaryota > Viridiplantae > Streptophyta > Pinopsida > Cupressales > Cupressaceae > Sequoia > Sequoia sempervirens. The sequence goes on from VDFB02270651.1 coordinate 43,186,292, forward strand.
TTGGTATGGCTAGTACAATGGGAGCCTAGATAGAGGCATGACTTCCCATTAGCCACTTTTTGGGGATCACATAGTGGACAACAGATAAATTTCACTAGCCCGCGTGAGCACATTTTGGTTTGCATAGTGGACAGTGGGTTTCCACTTGTAAACATTTTTGCACAAATAGCTTAGGCTTGATCCATACCAAATGGACAAATAGTCAAGGCTTGATCCACCCCTTTTCTCTTCGCTAATTTTGGCATTTTATGCTTATGTATCTTGTCTTGTTGCTGCATATTTAACATAGGCATGTGTCTCTTTGTGCCCTTGTTGGTTTGCCATGAGATCTTAGATCTTGGGGGCTTGATCATCCTCCCTGACCTTTGTTGTCTTATCTTTCCAATGATTGTATAATTAGACCTCTCTTGATGCTTTTTTGACTATTTTAGTGTGAGTTTGAGTATGGGGCTCATCCTCTCACTAAAGTGGAGGCTAAGTGTCAAAAAATATACTTCTTACATTTTCACACTATGTTTGGGTCCCTTAATTAATTAAACTTTATTAAGCCTTTAATTGCCTAAATTTTGCATTTACAAGCCTAATTAATTACAATTTTCAAAAGGGGGTTGTGATCTAATTAATGCATTTATTATTTTTAACACCCCAAAATGAATAGGTCTCGATTATTTAGGCCAGGACCCATTCTCCCTAGGGAAATCACAAATTCAAATTTCAAACATGTTTTTGGTGACATCTTAAGGTCCTAAATTCAAGATTTTAATGTTGGCTTGCAATGTGTAATTTTTGGGAAATTAGAAATTAGAAAATTATCTATAAAAGCAAGGTTTTTTTATCAAATTCAAATCCTAAGAGATCTAGATTTCAAGTGCAAGTTTCACAAGAGCTAAGATTATTATCAAAGGTGTTTAAGAGCATATTTCTCAAGCATTTGTTGCAACATTCAATATCTCAAGCATCATGTCAAAGTTATCAAGTGTCATGCATGTTTTTGGAGCCAACATTGTGACATAGGTTTCAAGTTTCAAATCAAGATTCAAGCTATCAAATAAAGAACACATCAAACATCAAGCCATTTCATGCAAGATCTACTAAGTTGCAGTCCTTCAAGGGTTTCAATCAAGGGTTTGGTAAGTTACAACATAACACTTGTTCATTCATCATTCCTTTCATGTTTCATTGTTTCAATTCAAGGTTTAATTACCAAAACGAGGTTTGACCAAGGCAAACCCCCATTCACCAAAAAAACAAATTTTCCCTCTTGTGTTTGTGTTTTGTAGATCTTAGGTTGAAGAAGGATTGCATATCTCTTAAAGTGCAAAATTGGAGAAGTTGTCAAAGTTGTAAATGGTGTCAAAGTTGTCATCAATCCACAGAAACTCACCTACATGATTTATTTTTGACTTTTCAATTGTGAAATTCAAAGAATTCAGGAGTGCAGACATAGGAATAGAGAACCCAAAAATTGATTTCAAAAAGCCCTATAAAGACCCATTTTCCCTTGGACACTCAACAACAACATTTTGATGATAGGAGTATAAACACTAAACCATCTCATATATGTTCAAAAGTTGTAGGTTTTGATAGATTAAGGTTTAATCTTCTGATTTCATGTTTCACTTTGCATTTTTGAATTTATTTGCTATTTTTAATCTTTCTCCCAAAAGTGTTGTTTAAGTAGATTTTCCCTATCCTAGATCATAAGGAAAACAACAAGATTTCCCTCAAGGTTGACTCACCTAAGGGTTGAAAGTCAACCTTGGCTCAAGGGATCCATTTTTCCCTTTCTATTTATAGTAAAATTGGTGAACCCCCATTCCACTTTAGTGCACACCTATTTTCCTAAGTTTCATTAATAATTTTTTTGTTAGCCAATTACATTTTAGTATTTTAAGTTTTACTAGAAATGATTTTTTTTTTTTTGAAGCTAACATGCTGGTTTTTTAATTTTATAAATTTTTAAAAATATTTTTCATCAATGTGGTTGGCTGAAAAAATTTGAGTGTTATGGATGGATTTCTCGAAATCATAGCCCTTTTTTTTTGCAGTTTTTTTTTTTTTGGCATGTTTTGATAAGAATAGAAATCTTATTGCTTTATTTTAATACAAATGTATTTTTCTTTACGATAAGAATAGGGAGAGTAGATATTATTGTGAAAGCTCATGTATGCAACGGTAGAGATGACATACTATATCGATTATTGTGTTTATCATTAATGATGCTTTGTCCCTATGGTACTTGTATACATTCCGACCTCTTTAAAATTTACTAAGATGTTGTAGGCAAAGCTCCATAGTGCAGGAACTTGGTAATATTTTCAACCATTTGTTCACCTGGGCAAATGTTCATGATAAAAATGAACTCTAGACCAAGTGCTAGAAAAAAGCAATGGCCAAACAACTTATAGGTTTATGTAGAAACAACAAAGGTATGGCATTAATGCTCAAACCCCAAACTCACCCCTCAAATAATTGAATATTCCAAGGAATCACTAAAGTTGGTTGTCGCATCAACTCAATCAATGGGTCGACCCATTTTAGTAAGTGTTTGAAAGTGATGAGCAAGCCTTAAGGTGGTGTGAATCATTAAAGGTGACCAGGTGCTTTGCTCCTTGAAGGTGTTGAGTTGATCTTGTATGCTTTTTAATCTTTTTGATTAATTTTTTTTGTAACGTGAAGTAGTCGACAAGTAGAGCTCGAACAAAGTGAATTCTCTATGCTTGTTTAAGATGCCATCTATGTCATTTCTTGGTCTATTCGACCGTTACTTGTTGTCATGTCTAGCTAGTGAGAAACCAAAAACCACACGCTCCACCCCTTTATAGTTGTGGAGATTCAGGTTGAGACAAGTAGAAGCTTGATGACATTTTTTAGCTCATTGAAGCAAGGATTTTGTAACTAGTTCTATCCTGAATAAGAGCCTTGAAGGGGTCGAAACTTTGATATTTTTTTATGTATTTATTCCAACACTTTTTATAGGATGGTATTTTTATTTTGTGATCTGAATATGTTTATATACTTGTGCATTGAACTACATGTACTCATTTAATATCCTCATGCTTAGTACTGATCTTCCTTACTTGCATCAAATTAATTTTGTTTTCCCAAATTTATAAATGGTAAATCACTATCCCAGTGACTTGCATGATCTAATTCTAGATCTATAGATGCCTTCTCTTTACTCACAATCTACAAACATTGTTTTGGTTTTCACAACTTGGTTTGGTCACTATTTAACCTATATAAATATGTTAAGCTTATTTTTTATGTTTCTTTATTATATGTTGTGCAAATTTTCTTTCTATACAATCCACAAGATCTTTCTTTCATGTCACGCAACAATGAATGTCTCCTGGACTATCATGCTATCATATTTAGTGGTATTTGATATGAAGATGTAATAGAGGTGTTGGAAAGAGTAGTAGAGATAGTCATAATTGCATACCTATCAAGTCTTATATATTCTCCTTAATTAATAAGATAAGTTTTTGTACCCTAGCAAGGCTCCATTGAAGATTGGTTGGTGACAATGGTTTTCACCAGCAGAATTGTTCTAGTATGGTTTCCCACTAGTAATACATGTGTTGGTGGTTGTTGGAGGAAGGGTACTTTCATGGTCCTAAAACACTGCTATGTTGGATTGCAGATTCCAAATATATTTATTTTTGCTTCCCCTGGTATGAGAGCTAGGTCTAGCATGTTTATTGTTCTTTTCTTTTCCCTCATTGATATGCTCTTCCCTAAAGTTCTTCAACTTTTCGGTGAGGATGCAAATCCCCTCTACGCTATTCTGAATCGATAACGACTAAATTTACCCACCCTTCTAAGTCATTCTTTATGATTTAAATTTCCTACTCCATGGCAATGATTCTTTCTTCCATCTCTCATTTCTATTTGTCCATGTTCTTGACCTTGTCCATGTCATTTCTGATAACTCCCAAATCATTTTCTAGTTTATCCAATTTCTAGGATGGCCTCCCAACCTCTCATAATTTTTTCCTCCTTTAAGCTAGAAATCTTAGTTTGAACTCCCATCTTATCCTAAATTATTTCAATATTCATTTTGATACGGTTAATTTCAACAAAGAACCATTTTGTTTTTCTATGTTGGGAGTTAATAGCATCATGCACAAAATCCAAAAGCTCCTTGACATAATTGTCTTCACTTGCATTTGAGACTCATCTTTAACATTGTAAATCTAATTATCAGTTGGAAAATCGTCTGAGCATTAGTTTTTTTAATTTTCCCATCTCTCAAACATTGTAATAATTTCATTTTGATTTTTGGAAGTTGAATCCCTAGGCTCTTCAATGTGTACATAGGTCCACATTTGTGGCTTTGAGTCACTATTTTGTCCTTTATGTTGGACATTGATAGCAAGGTATGGTAAAGAGTAATGATCGTTTATATTATAATATATTTTTTAAAAAAAGTAAATATAAATATATAAATAAAATAAAATAGTTTGAGATTATATTTTTTAGTGTTTTTAGATAGATATATTTAATATATACATTCTAATAATGAAAATTAGTTTAAAATTTATAAATTAATGCGCTTTTTATGTAAGTACTCATGTTTTGATAAATTATTTCACATCGATTTTTTTATTATATTTGTTGTTGGTCATTTGATTTTTATGTGAAGAGGCATTTTACAATATTGATAACAAGTCTCATGTCATGATTGTGTACATAAAACACCTAAGTTAAATCTTATAATCATTTACACATCACATAATTAAAATTTAATAAAAAACATAATATTAGTGATGTATTGAATAAGAAAAATCAAATAAAATGTAGCAAAAATATAAGTCAGATATAATGTATTGATTTATGTCTCTTAGTATTTTCTAGATAGATGTATTTAAGAAGAGGGGCTTACATACTATGATGAAATGTTAGCTAAGGGTTGTAAGCCTAATAATACAACTTATAGTTTGTTGATTAGTTTTCTAATAAAGACTCATACAGTTGTTGAGTCCCTTGAAATTTTTAATCTTATTTTGGAAGGTGGCTTCATACACGAAGCTCGAACAATTAATTCCTTTATTGAACCTTTGTGCAAATTTGGTCCTCCTGATGCTGCCATTGAATTCTACAAATAAGACATTTCATAATTTATATTTATTCAATTCATAAAAAACTTAGAAAATGAGAAAATGCATGACTCAGGATTGAGTACCATTCATCTATTAGAAAAGAATTTGTTTGTTCCAAATATTTAAATTAATCATGAACACCCCCATAATTCCAAGTCCGAAAACAAAAAACCGAAAGGAATTAAACTAATGTTAAATTTGTAATAATAAATTAACATATGTTAAGGCTATTCAAATAAAAAGTAATGGAACAAAAGAAGAAATGATCAAAATTAAAATACTATAATTTTTTTTTAATAAAAAGATAAAAAATCATTCAATTAGAGAAAACCAAGAATACAATCAATAAGAATACACAAAGGCAAATCCAACCACCAAGAACCAAAGAGCAACGTGCCAACCAAACCCACTTAAGGGCCTCACAAATCCTCATATATCAACATTTTCAATTTATGAACATAGTCATTGCATTATGAATCAATGGGTCATTATTGCCTCTTGTATACAGTTCCACTTCCGCTAGCGATAATAATGGAAATAAGAGGGAAATCTTGGCTACGACATGCTCCTATGTTGGCGTCACTGGCCTCCACATCAGGTATGGTTGGCGATGGGTGGTGCTAGTACAGTGATTCCTAGCGGGCATGCACGCGATTGTACAACGTTATAAGTGTGCTTGCCTTGGAGGTGAAAGATCCATAAATATCGAAAGGTGGCACGGTATTGCCAAAGAGTTTGGCATTATTTCTCGACTTCAACCCTGCTGGAGATCATGGCGGAAAGATCAACGTTTGTAGTTGAAATGAATGTGGAGACGTTGGTGAGCTTGGGCCTTGATACCCCAATCCATTTGGATTGGAAAGCTCAGCAGACTGCTTTCAAAGCCATAACTGATCAACGGCTAAAGCGGATTATACTACAGATCGATCACCACACGGTGGTGGCGGTGAAAATGATGTTGGGTAAAGGGCATCTGGGGAACCTGGAGACATTTCGGGTTAACACCCATATTGTCTCTCGGTTCCTGGCATCAATGTTGGACGTCCGCACATCGAAGGCGAAGGCGAAGGCGATAATGGGAAAGCTCTTCAAGAAAGAACTTATGGGAGGATTAAACGAGATCCTGCAAGCAACATTCCAAGGACGCGGCACGCCTTGGCCTCACAACCTCCCACTGGTAAAGATTTCGGGTGAGGTGATAAAATTGTACCCCTTGTTGGAATTGAAAGGGATGGCCTTGGTTCGGCACAGGAAAATAGCAACTTATGGGGTAAGTTTTCTGAAAAAGATGCTTATGCTCTAACCAGTGAATGACTTCGACTGGGTTCCTACTTTTGACCAATTTGCAAAAATGAATGGCTTCTAGTTGGTGGTTTGGTGGTCTTTGGTTCGTAGTATGTAAATTTTTGTCTCAATGGTGGCGTTGTGAAGCCTACTGTTTGGCATAAATACTGTAATTTCATGTGGCTATGGTGGAGTCATTTTTTGGTTTTTTGGTAGGCTTAGTTATGTTGTAGGTGGTGGCTTGGGGTGGCTTTTTGTTCTCCTTCTGCTTAGCTGGTTGGGGTTTTGGTTTGAAGATATTTCTGGTATTGGTTGGGTTTGAAATTTCGTTTTGGAAATTATCCACGGTACCTGCATTTGCAAACGCTTGTAATTCCCTTTTTTGGCTAATAGAACTCTTATTACATATAAAAAAAAATGGTCCATATAATCTAGGTTCCATACAAGTTGAGATATATATAAAATATATTTTAACCTTTTTTTTTTTCTAAACTACCAATGCTAGACTATGAAATAATTATCATCCAAAATTAGACAATATGGCATCTTACAATTATGTTGTGACCATTGGAACCAATATTCTTCCACTTGCATTAGTGTAATAAAATCAAGTCATATACTCAGGCATTGTTAAGAAATTAAATAAAATGACTACGTTAACGTAGAGCAAATACCAATTGAAATTTTATTAAAGTAATAACTTAAGACAACCATTAATATCAATTATACACTTGTGAATAAAAAAATATAATTGCTACTTGTATAATTGATTCAATAAAGAACTAGTGATCCTTAAATGGTGTACTTATTTACCATCTAGTGGTCCACTTACCAAGTGTTATCTAAAATTCAACTATAGAACAATAAATATGTACTATGCAATTCCAAAGAATCATTAAATAGAGTAATGATTAAATACAAACTTGATATGTAAAATGGTATTGATTACGCAAGTTATAGACACTTCACTTTGCAAGTGAATATTAACTAACAAAATAAGATCATCTCCTACACAATACTTTTAAATCCAATTTTAGCTACTAATCAAATATTTTTTAGATTATGGTTTAGGAATTATAAATCATGTGAATAAGTACCACATTATTGATATTAAATTTAAACAACCATCAAATACAGCTTGCTAAGGTATAGTTAGCATTGTTGAGAGATACCCCTTTTTCAATGATATGCTTCCCACTAAATAAAGTAGATATAGAGAACCTTTTGTTTTTAATTAAGTAAAAATATAATGCATTACTTTAACAATAAAGGATTTTTTTTTTGCTTTTATTTAAATAAAGTAGAAATATAATTCATCATTAATATAACAAATATTTTTAAATAAATAATATAAATTTATTGTGAAACTCTTTATTTTCTCCTTTAGCTTTTAATTTTCTTTTATACAAGTAATTAATTTAGACACAAATTTATCCTATATCAATTCATTCAATACTCTCCTCTTACATTAAAATATTTAAGAAATCTTATATATATATAACATTCCCTTACCAATAATTGAGACAATGATGTTTATGTATTTGACACTTCTAATATCTAGGATGTGGAGGCTTAATCCATTAAGCAACATCAAGTACCTCCTCTTAGGAATTATAATATCTTAAGAGTTACTTCAAAAAGAAACCATTAATCATATCTTTATTTGCTCGCAGTTCTCGTTTAATACCCAATAAAGTCAATCTTGGTTTTCGTTTTCCTTGCGATGGGCCTAGTAGAGGAGGAACATGTCAAGTATCTGCCTGGGATCATGTCTTCCTAGGGTTATTCTGGATGTACAATGCAATTTCGGTAGTAATATTCCATTTTAGCTGGAAAATGTAGTCCGATGTTTGGGGTAGTATAAGTGATCAGGGAGTGGTAACTCATATTACAGGAGGAAACTTTGCACAGAGTTCCATTACAATTAACGGGTGGCTCCGTGACTTTCTATGGGCACAAGCTTCTCAAGTAATCCAATCTTACGGTTCTTCATTATCTGCATATGGTCTTTTATTCTTAGGTGCTCATTTCGTTTGGGCATTTAGTTTAATGTTCCTATTTAGTGGCCGTGGATATTGGCAAGAACTTATTGAATCTATTGTTTGGGCCCATAATAAATTGAAAGTTGCTCCTGCTATCCAGCCCAGAGCCTTGAGTATTGTCCAAGGACGTGCTGTAGGAGTAGCTCATTACCTTCTGGGTGGAATCGCCACAACATGGGCGTTCTTCCTAGCAAGAATTATTGCAGTAGGATAATGGCTAGGAGGATTTGAAAAGCATTATGGCATCAAGATTTCCAAAGTTCAGCCAAGGCTTGGCCCAGGACCCAACTACTCGTCGTATTTGGTTTGGTATTGCTACTGCACATGATATTTCCTACCAAAGCTTTAGCCTCTTCCCAAAATATTTCCTTTCGATTAAGGCACACAAAGAATATAAAGGAAAATGGCATGGACATGCAATTTTCTGTATTATAGATTAAGTATTAAAGAGAATGATAAAGAAACCCTTTACCAAATACTTAGAATAATAAATTAATCATGTCAATTGATATCATAATTAACCTAAATAAACTATTTGAGGGTAGACAAGTGTTGAAATCAATGTATAACTATTGTCAGGTTTTAATGCCAAATTCCATAACATTGCCAGCGTGCCTGCCTAAGCCAAAATGGGAGCTTTAGAACAGGGTAGAGAGATCCATCAAATTATAAAAGGGTAATGGAATTTTGCCAGATGTTGTAGTTGCAAGTGCCCTGGCAGACATGTATACAATATGCAGAAGCATAAACAAGGCGCATGAGCTGTTTGACAGAATGCCTCAAAGGATTGCGGTCTCATGGGGTGCGATAATTGCAGAATATATTCAAAATGGATTCGTAGAAAAGACCTTGCAAACTTTTAAGCAAATGCAACCGGCGGGTATCACACTGAACTCCACAGTATTAATAAGTATGCAAAATGCGGTGTATAGATAAGGCACGTGAACTGTTTGACAAAATGCCTCAAAGAAATGCGGTCTCATGAAAAGCTGAATACAGGGTATGGGCAAAAAGGATTTGTTAAAAAGGCTTTAGAAACTTTCAAACAAATACAATTGGCAGGTGTAAATCAAACTCCACAGCTTTTCCAGCGTCCAGCCTGCCTATGCCAAGATGGGAGCTTTGGAATACGATATGGACATCCATCATAGCATATAGGATGGACGCATTTACCAGATGTGTAGTTACAATGGCCCTGGTAGACATGTATGCAAAATGCACAAGCATAGACGGGGAATGTGAGCTGTTTGGTTCTCCATGCATGCCGAACCAAAATCTATAAGCTTGATTTCTATTGGATGCAGACTTGTTGTCAAAAGAATATTTTCTGGTTTCAAATCACAATGAGTCACACTTGCATCTCGCAAGACAAGCAAGAATCTAATATCTACAACACAAATAGTAAATACAAATAATGGCAATACTACACGGGCTATTATGATCATAGGTAGCAATATTTTAATTTCATTGGAAAGTACAACCAACAAATACAATGCGAGACTAAAATTCCAATCAACTGCATTGGGTAGAAGTTAGAGACTCCAATCTAGAATGCCTGTTTTGCAAAGGTCAACAAAGTCGCTAATATTCCCCTGAATTGATTCGTTTTAATCAGTTCATGCCTGTACAACTTCATAATCTGTTAATGGTAGGGAACAAAAGAAGATCTTGAACACAACAATTAAAGCATATTCATGTATGGGAAGCAACCTGAAAATTATGAATCGATATAAATTAAGTACATTTGCTTGCCCTCCAAATTTAAACGCATATGATCACTACTAAATCAGCCAGTGCATTATTGAAGAAGGCAAAACTAAGAACTTCACCCTCATAAGCTAAAACGTCTTGTAAGTTTCGAGGTAAGGTATTAAGCCAAAGAATCAATGTTTATTAAAAGCAATATGGGAGGTTCATAAAATGTGAAATGCATCCAAGCCAAGAACAAAGACCAGGCAGAATGAGAAGCATACAATTCTTTTATATAACAGATAAAGCATAATTGTTTTATAATAGAGTGAAACACAGCAACCAACTGATCCGCGTACAGCTTCCAAAACAAAACAAAACAAAAACACAAAAACCTTGACCAGCAACTTACCTCAAGATTTCGCACAGAATTGTGTCTTGCTATCCACATGACCATGGATGAATGGGCAAAGTTTTTAGCAGGAAGAAATACCTCGAAGACTCCTGGAGGCTGGGGCCTATCCGGTCCCTGAATTTTTTTATTATCTCTGTTTTTTTTATCCTCCATTTCTAAAATCCCCCCCTTGTCTACAAACTCAGATATCTAATAATTGCTTCAGCCAAGTGCTTAGATACAACATTTACTGAATAGTCTCACAGGGGGCTTGGGTTCCTATTTTCACAGGAGCAGGTGGTCTTGTGGAAAAAGAAAAACATTCTGTTACAGAATTAATTGGAATCTTTTCTAACTCAAACTGCTTTGGGCTGAAGATTTCAGCGGATCAAAAAGGGGTGGGGTTAGAAATTGCCCCACCTGCTTATGAGTACTTTCCTACCACTTGTCACAAATCTAAAAATTTAGATTCCCGCTAGGGAAAAAATTGGAGGGAAATGATATTTATTTATTAATTTTTTATTCACAGCACCACCATTCCACCACCAACTTGCTTAAATCTTGGAGCTTAAATTTTTAAGCTAAATTGCCATGGGACCACGAGCTTCAAAATATTCTGCTAAAAATTTGAGCAGATTCTGCTCCGTAATTTTAAGAAGCCCCCTCCATTTGACCGTGCCCTACCCAACTCCTGCCACTTGCATTCTATACTAGTAACACTTATCATGCCTTCCCCCTGAACACGTCATCAGATATTCATTATAGAGATATGAATCAATGGCTAGTATCCCGAGGTCTTAATGACCACGATGTGGTAAGGCAGCTTTGGCAAGGATATTAAATGCATGAATAATGCCTCAACAAGTTCGAGATGGGTCTCAGCACAATTTTAAACAAGTGCCATGTAGTGGCGAGTACTTGGCTTTGTGGTATTGTAATTAGAGATTTGTAGAGTTGGAATAAAAATAAATGTAAGTTTAATTAATAGGAATAAAATAATTTTTTTATTTTTTATTGTTGTATTTTAATTTTGACTTTTGTATTTTGTGTTTTGTTTGATTAATAGGTTGATTTTTTTATATGTTTTGGTTATAAATATATTGTTTGATTTTAAAATATTTTAAAATAAAATAAATTGGAATAAATGTTTATTGTTTGGTGTTACTTCTTTTTCAAAAAAAAAAAAGTTGAATACATTTGAATATTTATATAATGAACCCATTGATTGAGAGAAGGAAGTAGTTTACGAATTATTTGTACAAGACATAACTATAACTAATAAAGTTGAAATTGAGTTTGTTCTTTAGAATACATATTTGCTAAACATTAAGTAATCAAATGATTTATTATTAAAAAAATTCTTAAATTGATTCTAATTGATTTTGAATTTGATAATGAAATTTTCATATTATAGTTGAAGTTAAATATACTATCAATATAATAAATATATTATATTCTAATTTAATATTACTCATTTATAAATTATATTATATAAACTAAGTAAATAGGTAATATTATAATATTAATATATTTTAAAATATTGTTATAATTATTAATATAGTGATTTACTATTATATTAATTATATTAATAGTAATAATATAATAATATTAATATTATAATTAACATATTAGTCAATTAAGATAGTTTATTAATATATATAAATATATATGAAAGGAGAACCTACAAAATAAAATAACCTATATTATATTGTATAAAAATATGTAATATAAATTAATATTACATATAATATAATTAATATAAACTATTATATAATATAAATTAATATATTACCTACATAATATAGCTTAACTTATTTACCTACAAATTATTATTGTAATAATATAAGATATAAATAGAAATAGTATATATATATAATCTTATATACCTATATATATTCAAAAAAAAAAAATCTATAATATATATAGGTATATAAGATTATATATATATATATATATTAACATAAAAATTATACATGATGAAAAAATCTTATTAATGAAAAGAAGAAGCACATATATAATCAAATTATACCATCAAATATTAAAAACATAGATAAATATATTAGTTTAATGGAAAAAATAATATAATATAATTTTTTTTAATTTTAATAGTGTGAATCCAAATCTCTATAAAATAGTTAATTGATTTTTGTAAGATTTTCTTTAATAAAAAAATAACAATTACATACATAAAAAAATTATTCTTAAAAAAATGTGAAAATAAATAAAATTTATTTATTTTAGAAAGATTTAATGACATGATTTTATAAAGAAAAAACTGAAAAATCATTCCTTAAAAAATGTTTAATTTGCTTTATCCGCAAATAACACAACTTTTTTAACCAATCATATGCACAAAAAATAATTTTTATAATTTATAAAGTTAAATATTTTACAAGTTGACTTTACAAAATTGAATTTATTTTAATTTTTGTTTAAATATTGTTTTTGATTGGTTGAAAACTAAATTATTAATAACTAGTTAACTAAAAAAAGCCAAACTCATTACAATAGTACTATTCCTAAGGCAAGTACTAATAAAGCTTATAAGCCTGGGTATAGGTAAAACAATATGATATAAGCGCATATTATTTCTATGTTTAGTTTGTCCTTTCTATTTATACTTTACAATAAAATCTCTTTGGGTATCCTTGTGATACTTTTGTCTAGGGTTCTTTGTAGTGACATTTAGCTATTTTCCTTTTCACATACTTTTTGATAATTCATCTTCATGACCCTTCTTTATTTATTTATTTATTTTTCTTGGTTGATATGTATGCATATAAATTTCTAATTTTAACATTATTTTTATAACATACAATCTTTTTTTTGATACATATTAAATAATCATTCAAAGGTAATTTCTCTCATATGTCCACTAAAAAAATACATGATTCCTTGCATATTTGGAAGTGGTCAATAAACTGGTCAACCCTAATGTCATGTCTAAAACCTTGATGTACTCAAAGCGACATCTAACTATTATCTTGTGTACATCCTTATTCTACAATTGGATCTTATGGTAGCTTGATCTTAGATCACTCTTTGAATAGTAAACTACCCCTTGAAACTCAACAAAGGACTCATGGATCCTAGGACTAGGTACACTCTAATCTTATAGTGAAATTCTTGGTAGTTGATACCCATCCCCACGATACCATATTCATAATTCTCATGGATCCTTAATGAATCAAATGTACTAGAGCTTATGTGGCCCTTAATAAAAACTCATTTATAACCTTCTCCAATTCCTATTTATGCATTCTTAGGTAAGGAATGATCAAGACATGCTTAGATCCTAGTTCCAACTCTATGATACATCACAACTCTCTATTAAAATTCTAGAGGAAATCTCACACATTCACATCAAGTTAGAACATGATGATAATTACTCTAACATTTCATCCAAGATTGGATTATATTTTAGAAAGCTATAAATAGCAAGGCTTAGAGTAGGTATGATTAATGATAAGGAGTTTCCTATCTATTGAATCATGCCTATATATATAGGAACATATAAATTAGAAAAGTGGGTTCATTTCAATAACCAACATTGTTATATCGAGGCAATTATGTTAATGGTTTACATGTGGGAATAATTACTACCTTGTGTCAAAACATGTAAGGATGTATATGTAGCAACTAAATAAATGATCAAGCACAATACCCTCAAGAATATAGTATGTCTTTAAAGATGTTTGAAAAATATAGATAATCAATTAAGATGTTCTAGGTCAAATCATGAAAACATAAGTAAAAGATAATGAAAATACTTATTTTTGCACATGTATATGATCCCATTAATATTAATGCTCATATAAAGATTGTTTCCCTTTTAGTGCTCCTTTTAAAATGTAAAATACGACATGTAAATATGTAATTCCTATCTACAGATGGGACCTCACAGTTTCATCAATTTAGCATCCACATAATATTTTTCTTTTCTTTGAGTAATTATATGTTGCTTACAAAATTTTAAAAAAATGAATAAAAATTAAAAAATGCAACAAATTATAGCAATGAAAACCTTCAAGCGTTGTTGGATAACTAAAATTTTAAAACCAATTTCTAGTAGATTGTCATTGAATAAATTCTTAGTGGTGGAAATAATTTTCGTGGAACCACTAAATAAAGGTGATTGAAAACTAGCTTAGCAACAAGCACTTGTCATTATCAATTTTATTTTTTTTGCAAAAAAAGATAGCAAGAGAAAAGTAAAAAATATAATTGTTATTTATTGTTTCTATGAGCTAATATATTTTAGGTACACTTAGTTGCTTGAGGATAATCAACACTTTATTAAGAAACATTAATAAAGTTAAAAGAAAAAATAATGAACACATATCCCCTCCTTGTTTCTTGAGGATAATCAACACTTTAAGTTGGAAGACATACACCATGCAATGTATTTATTTCTGTTGTCATTACTTTATTTTTTCACTATCCTTAATTATCCCCTCATAGTTTTCATTATCATTTGAAATTGTCCATCATTCATAATTTTTCCTATTGCTTATATTTTCATCCATTTTTCTCAGCTCATGTGTGGAGATAAAATTTATAAACCTTGAGTTTCTTCTAAGCATTGTGCTGACTTGTTCCAAAATCATTTAGCTAAACGCATAGGTGTTGCTCTACTAAAATTGACATTTGTCGTACCTCCTATATATAATTTTTTAAATGATTAAAAAGAAAAAGAAAAATTGGAAAAGGTATGAATATTCAAAAAATATAAAAACTATAAATTAGAAAATAAAGAGAAATATTGAAGGGTTGATAGAGAAATGGTGAAATGAAATTCAGTGAGAATATAGAAGGCATGCATTATAAATCCCAAACCTACAAGTTTAAACTAAAACCTTTTAGTGAAAAATATTTCATGACAACATGTGAGGGAATGATGAGAGGCATGTTTATATTTTATTTATCTCATATTTTATCTATTTTACTATATTTTAATCCCCAACTTTGTGTTCCATTTTCATATTATATCATGTATTTAAACCATTTTTTGGTACATATGATTAAATCAAAATAAGAGATGTTTAATTTAGTTTTTAGGTAAAATAAGATAAAATAAATATTATTGTATTTACTAATGAATGTCGTCATTTTAGCTTGAGAAAATAAATTTTACAACACATTGAAGAGGATGGAAAGTGGAGACAAAAATTTTTTATAGTCCTTGGGTGAACTTTCCAACAAATTTTAGTTTGCTTGGTACTAATAAATGTCATCATTTTAGTTTGCTTGAGTTATACTCTCTTAAATTATAACTTTTTAATCATATTCAATAAGTATTACAGTACAAGACAAAAACTTAACTAATGATATTTCTTTTTTTTGTGAGTTAACAAACAAACATGTATATTTTAAGTAGATTTGTTAGTTGCGGAAAAATATATAACTCCTATATTTGTGGCTAGTTTTTCTCTAAACCGTAAGCTATATAAAAGTTGTTAATAACCTTATTTCTTATAAATGTATAAGAATGGCATGAGAAAAGGAATAGGTAGAGAATAACATATGAAATAGAGGTACATAACATGGGAAAATGTAATATAGAATATGTAGTCTTTTTTAAAATAAATTATAGTATATGCAATTTACATTTTGAAGGGAGTTTTGTAGGAATATTTTAATCGTCATGTGAATTGAGAGGAAGGGCCCACTCTCAAGAAACACTAGTAATGTTTTTTTTTTATTAAGTAAGCAAGGAAAGGGCCCTGACCCTTACAGATTAGTACAACATAGTAAAGAATAGCAACCATTCAAAACAACATCAGGAGGAAGCAGACTTGAAAGACACTTCCCCTACCCAATAATCAAAAACTTAACCAATAACCTCTCGATCCAACATTATAGCCCTATCAGACATAGCAAAAATATACAACCAATTTTTCTTGAAATCCCACCAGTAGAATAGGTTATAATCGAATAACCTTAAAGTGGTGTCCATATAAAAACTAAAACTATTAATAGAAATATATCTTAACATATGATAGTCTAGGCACCACTGGTCAATAACAGTCTTAAAACCATCAGGAGTAGCACTTAAAACCGTAACAAGAAGAGACAAAAAATTAAAACAATAACAAGAAGAGACAAAAAATTAAAACAAAGACCAAGGACTAAGCATCCTCGATCAAAATCCAAGCTTTCAGCAAGTCTTCGACCTTCTCCTTAGGCTCCATCTTTCCTAATAAATCCTCTTCACCCTTCGTTGCCTTTTACCTTTGTTTCTTCTTGATTTTTCCTTGACCTGAAATTGTAGCCATAACCACTTTTTTCATAACATCCACCACGGTGCACAAACTCTTCATAGCCTTTTCTAGGGCCTAGAATCTACTATCCTTATCATCCACTTGCATCATTTTCTCCATCAATTCCAACCTCTCCTCCACCTTTCTCATTCTGTCAGTGTCAAAACCCATGAAATTATCTTCACTAGGGTTTTTGATTTCCATCACCTCTAGGTCCTTGGTTGTATTTTCATGATCCACAACCCTATCATTAACTTCATCAGCCTCTTGACTCTCTTCTTGTTGTGAATCACCTTCCATTTCCTCATTGTTGGAATCCTCCTCCTCAACAGACTCACCACCAAGGCGATTCAGGATTTCCTCCGAAGAGGAATCAAAATCTTCCTTGATTGCCTTCTTCCTCTTACTATCTTGAGATCTAGAGACACATTTTTCTCTTGAAATTTTTGAATTTTTACTACTACTTGACCCCTTTGATGCCACCAAAGCAAGCCTGGTAGAACTTCGTCCCATCAGAGTAGAACATTATGGGTTGTCATTGTCATCTGGGATAGTGATAATGTTTGGGTCAGCTCCCAATTCCCGAATAATCATTTTCCTTTTTTTATTTGCATCAGGGCCAATAGAAACAACACTCCATTTTTCAGGAGTGGCTTTAAGAAGATCTTATCACAAAGGGTCCTTAGGGTTAGGAGAATTCTTAGCAGGTTTTTTAGATGGGTATGATGGTGACTCTCAATGAGTTCAATTTTCACAGAGCTCTTAGGGGTAGGGTTTTCAATCAACTTGAGGGAAAGATTACTCTATGGGGACGTGGCCAACACATATTTACAAATAGCATGAATTAGGCCCTAGTGTAAAGGTGGATTTGCACCATTGGTTAAGCTCTAACTCAAAGAAGAGAAGAGAAAGAAAGGCAGGTTAATCTTCTCAAGGTGTCGGATATGGTTAAGAATTGGGAAGTGGTAGCCATGAACCGATTGGAAGTGAACTTCAAGCATGAAATATTTCATCACAAAATAATAGACATTGTGGTATGGGGGAGGAAGTAAAACCATAGAATAACCATTCTGGAATCTCTCAGCCTTCTCTTTATCCTCAAAAAATTTCTCAATATAATCTTGGTATTTACTGTTACTTACCTTTTCTACCTTTTTTCCTTCATAGGCTAGTCCTGTCGCCTTAGCTATAAGCTTCGCATCCAATTTGAAATGGAGATCACCCATCTGCACCTCACTGTCCTTCTAGGAATTGGAAAAATTATAACTCAACTATTCATTATACCCATTTGTGGCAGCAAAGTACGGGGTAAACCTAGCTCTTTCAAAAATCCCCCATAGCTCTGAGTTTTTTCATAGAGAATCATACTTACACGGCTCTGTTCTCTTCCTTGGACCTCCCATTGCATTCTCTTTGCAATGATAATTTTTTGGAAGGAGAAGAAACTCGTTTCTTTTCCCATCGTCATTCTCGACAATGGCAACTGAGAGCTCAAATAACTTAGTTTGAATGGAAACCTTGTGATTTTTCATTTGAGAAAATAATGGCTAAAAACATTTGGTAGGTTGTTTGAAAATGAAACAAAGTTGGATATCACCTTTTCAAGCCCCATCATAATTAAGTCTGAAAACTCTGCCACCCTTCTTAGTCATGATTATACTTAATTTAGTACTTGTCTTTTTGTCTACCTTAGCACATGTCAATATGTCATTTCCAAGATCATAATCTATATTTTTTGTGGTGCATATTGCTTTCATTATTCCCTCATTTAAGCCTTCCATTCTGAAGTACGAGGCAATCCAAATACATTTTCCTTTCCATTTCGTTCCTCTCATGTCTTTGGGATTTGGTGTACCTTTTCCCTCATGCCACCCAATCCATCTTGTCAACTTGCTAAGATGCCACCAAGGATTCCTCATGACAGTAAGACTCCTAAATCCACCAATCATTTTAATTATTACTACTCTGTCCATAATTAATTCGAGCTCCCAATCCATCAGTCACTCCCAATCTATCCTTAGCAAATATTTCTTTTAATTGATTAGATAGATTAGAGAAATCCCAATATTTTAAAACTTCTTTTCTTAGGCCAAATTTTTCCATTGTATCCGCGACCATATTACCCTCCCTAAAAGTATGGTGGATTTTGTAATGTTGGAAAGACTATAACATGATTTTACAGTCATCCATAAGGTCTTTCGTTTCCCAAGGTGCTTCAACTATATTGTTAAGATAGTCAATAATAATCTTAGAATTTCCCTCAACAATAACCTTCATGTACCCATTGTCTATGAGATAACCAATTCCAACCCAAACAACGTAGGCTTCAACAAAGTTATTTGTTGTTGTTCTCAGTCCTTTGTTGTATCCTGCAAGATAGATTCCTCTTTCATCCCTAACCACTCCTCCCGCTCCTGCCAGCCTAGGATTTCCTTTTAAGCATCCATGAAAATTACATTTCACCCATCCTAGATTAGGGGGAATGCAAACAATACTTTTTCTTAAGATTTTTTTAGTCCAATTCACATTGTTGAGGTCATGGGAAATCTCCCATTGCTGCTTTATTATTAACTCTTGATAGGTAGGCCCTTGCTTAGACTGGGGGTACTTACAACTTTCAATATTTTCTTGAATCTATCTCCTTATAACCATGCATAACTCCTTACTACTCTTAGCAGCAT
This sequence comes from Sequoia sempervirens, assembly GCA_007258455.2. Lineage (NCBI taxonomy): Eukaryota > Viridiplantae > Streptophyta > Pinopsida > Cupressales > Cupressaceae > Sequoia > Sequoia sempervirens. Next base: position 43,205,747 of record VDFB02270651.1, read on the forward strand.
CCCTAAAGACCCTATTATTTCTTTCTTTCCACAAACCCCAAGTAAGAAATGGGGGGACTTGTCCCCATAAATCAAGAATAATATTATGAGAGTAAGGGATCAAGCACCACCCTTCAACAAACATTTTAACCGAGGTAGGGAAAACCCATTCAACCTTAAGCATCTCTAGGAAGAAATCCCAGACTTCTTGAGCATAAGAGCACTGAAAGAACAAATGCATAATAGTTTCTTCTTCTCTATTGCAGAGGTAACATTTATTAACTAAGTACCAACCTCTTTTCTTAAGGTTATCAATTGTTAGAATCTTACCATGTATCACATCCCACCAAAAACAATTAATTTTAGGGATTAGATTCTTTTTCCACACCTTATTCCAATTAAAGACTCCCATTGTAATAGGTTGCAGATCCATGGCCTCATAGGCTGACTTAACAAAGAACCGCCCGATAGCATTTTTTGTCCAAATCCATTCATCCACTCTGTTTCTTGAAAAGAGGTCAAGATTCCCAATTAAACTAAACAACAAGTCCAAAGCAACATCACAATTTGATTGTCTACCACCCCTTAGAATAACATTATTCAAAAAAATTTTAAAGTCAATCCATTTTGGTCTCGAACCATCCCAATCTAAATAGTTAGAGACTAGCTTATCAATGCTTCTTTTTAATCTTATTTTGATTTGTTGGAGGCCATCTCTAGCAGATAAGAGAGCACATGTGGACCAAGCATCTTCCCAAAAGTCAATTCTAAGCCCATTGTCGATCCTAACTTTTGCTCCTTTAGTTAGGATTCCTCTAATTTTTAGCAGATTGTTCCAAAAGATAGAGCCATAAGGTAGCTCATTTTTCTTGAGAAAAAAACAAGCCACCTTATTATTTAAATACTTATCACTTAGGATCTATACCCAGTCTTTTGCACCTTCCAAAAGAAACCAGCCCATTTTTTCCACTAGAGCTTTGTTGAACATTTTTATTCTTCTAATTCCCAAGCCTCCTTCTCTCTTTGGTTTGCAAACAACTTCCCACTTAATGAGTGCCATTCTTTTCCTTTCTTCCACACCTGACCATAGGAATCTCCTTTGAATCATTTCAATTTTCTCTACAACATAAGCAAGGATATTTAACAAAGAGAGGTAATAAACAAGAATATTTTGTAGGGAAGCTTTTAGAAGTTGAATCTTCCCAACAAAGCTCAACAGTTTTCTTTTCCATCCATCCAGTTTCTTCTGTATCCTCTCCACAATGTCATTCCAGTAGTTGTTGTTGGGATTTTTAGAGATTAGAGGTAGACCCAAGTAGCAGGAAAGTTCTCTTCCTGAAACCCTAAGATATTTATAACATTGTCTTTAACAACCTGAATGGTATTAAAGAAGTAGATTTTACTTTTATGGTAGTTAATAAATTGGCCAAATAACTTAGCATATTGATCAAGAGTAATTTTCCATTGTTTTGCTTCAACAATAGATGTCTCCCCCATAATAATAATATCATCTACAAACTGTTGATGTGAGGCAGGGAGTAAAGAGGAAGCAACACAAAAACCTTTTAAGGTTTTGTTTGCAATCTTCTTTTGTATATTGCGGCCAGGAGCTTCAACAACAATAACAAACAAATAGGGTGATAATGGGTCTCCCTGTCTTAGTCCACGACTTGGAGAGAAAAAACCATTAGGAACCCCATTAACTAGGAAAAAGTACCTCAAAGTAGTGACACAAGACCTGATTAACTTGAGGAATTTACCATTTAAGCCAAAAAATTTGAGAACAACAAATAGAAAATTCCAAGAGACCTGATCATATGCTTTTGAGATGTCCAACTTTAGAACCATACCCTATTTTTTGTTGTAATCCAGGGAGTGTAGCACCTCATGGGTATAAATGGCAGCATCCAATATTTTCCTTCCTTGCACAAATCCTCTTTGATTCACAACAATTATTTTATTTAAAACTACTTTCAACCTGTTGACCATAATTTTGGAGCAAATCTTATATGTGATGTTACACAAGCTGATAGGTCTATAATCATTCATAGAAACAATATCACTATTCTTAGGGATCGGAGCTATAAAGGTGGTATTCATTTGATTCAAAAGCTTTCCCGGTCTGAAGAAGTCCACCACATTAAATAAATCTGGAGAGACTATGTCCCAATAGACTTGGAAGAAACTTGGGGGAAATCCATCCAGTCCTGGCACTTTAAAAGCACCAAATGAGAAAATAACCTCCTTAACCTCCTTCAAAGAAACAACCTTGGATAATTCTTTGAGGTCCTAGTCTATAATAACATTGGGGATGACCTCCAAGAAGTCATTCAATTCAAAACTATCAACCATTGACGGATTAGGAAATTTTGAAAAGAAGGAAACAACCTCTTGAGCTATGTCCTCTTCACTATCAAGTCTAGTCCCATTAGAAGTAGTTAGGAATCTGATCCTATTTCTTGCTTTGTGCTTCAAAGCGGATTGATGGAAAAACTTAGTATTTCTATCCCCTTCTCTTAACCATTAGATTCTTGATTTTTGTTTCCAAAAAAACCTTCCTTTTTGTTTATTTTATACCATTGAGATCTCAACTCCCTTTCTTTATTGCAAATCTCATCATCCATAATTCCTAGTTCCATTAAATCTTGGATATCCTTAATTCTCAAGTTTAAGTATTTCTTAGTGATAAAAATGTTCCCAAATGAATACTTGTTCCACCCCTTAACCTTTTCTTTGATCCTTTTCAACTTCCGAGTTTATCGAAACATGGGAGTTCCATCACAAGGTAAATTCCACCATTCTTCAACCAAAGATTTGAAGTCCAGGTGGAGTGACCACATTATCTCATATCTAAAAGGGAAAGGCCTTTTAGTCATTTTATCATCCCATTCCAAAATGAGAGCACTATGATCTGATCCTATTCTTGGGAATGCAGTCAGAGAGAGATTTTGCAAGATCTTCCAATTAGAGGAAACAAGAAACCTATCCAATTCGACTTGAATTAGGTGACTTCCCTGTCTCCTATTAGACCAATTAAAAAGAGGTCATGTCAGTGGAATATCCGTTAGTCCTATAGAGTTAAGGAAACCTAAAAGGTCCATCATGTTGTCAGAAAAATTAGTTAGGCCTCCACTTTTCTCTGATGGGTATAACGATCAGTTGAAATCTCCTCCCAGCATCCACATCTCATCTTTTCTATTGGAAATGATTCCATCCAACATATTACATAAATCAAGCCTGTCCATTCTCAAATTAGGACCATAAATGTTGACCATATTCCAATTGGCTAAGGTAACATTTTCTTCTAAACTGACTAAGAGACTATTTTTATTATTTAAATCCAACCTTCCAACAAGCCTTAAGGAGTTCCAACAAGTTGCAATCCCTCCCGAGGTGCCCTCAGCATCACTAACTTCAAAACCAGCACTAGGCTAAAGCAATTTTATAACTTTATCAAAGCTTTCTCTTTTCATTTTAGTTTCCTAAATCATTAAGATATCTGGTGTCACATCAGCCAAGCAAGCCTTCAACAGATGTTGTTTATAGGGGCTATTAAGTCCCCTAACATTCCAAGTTAGTATACGCATTGAAAAAAGACAGAAAAAGTAGTATCAACTACTACTACTCTAAATGGGAGAATAAACTCCCTTCTTTTTTTATTTATACCCTACCAAAGAGTCAAGAGTTCGCTACTTGCCCGCAGCCACATCTCTTTTTGTTTCTTTAATCCTTGATTCTTTTAGTTGAGGACTTCCCAGTTTGTTATTTCCTCCTACATCTAGTTTTTTCTTTTTCTGAGATTTGGTATTTATCCATTCTTCATCTACCACACCATATTTTTAAGGAGAAAATGATTTTATGCTACTTTTCCTGGTTCTATGTTGACTGTCCTTCTCATTATTACCCTCTGGCATGTAGCCACCCCCCAAATTTAGCTCTTTTATAGGGGGCTCAGGGGAAGGAGTCTGAGGTTTATCCATTTGGCTGAAAATCTCTTCTTCCTTAGGAAGCTCACTAGGTTGTTCTCCCCCCACTAAATCTTGAGATAAGATGTTATCCCCCATTCCAATACCTAATTCAAGAAGTTTCTCCCTAGAGGGTGGGGAGAAAATCCAATTTTCCACTTCCTCCAAAGAAATTCCACCCACACTCTTCATAAGAGCATCTTCATTCGAGGCTATTCCCTTTGTATCTTTCCCTTCTTGAAGATGAGGCTTTTCCATATCAGAGAGCATCAAACCCTTGTTAGGAGTTGGACAATCGGGCTCCTTTATCAGGTTCATAAGAGAAACATTCTTCAAAGGAGATCTTTGTTGTGTTTCAATTTTGGCTAGTCTAGATTCCAGAGGGACTTGGTTGCAAGCATCCTGCAAATGCCCAAATTTATTACACCCTTGGCAGAAGACCATAGCTTTTTCTTACTCCAATGGTTGAACCCATCTTCCAAATTTAGATTTTAAGGTCATAGAGGTGGGAAGAATTGTGTTAACTACCACATTCACACACATCCTAGCATACACCAAACAATTCTTAAGGAGGGTCACTTTATCCACCATTACCAAAGTTCCAAAAGAATTAGCAATCCCCTTAAAAACATTCTAGTGCCAAATTTCCAGTGGCAGGCCAGGGAGCCTGACCCAAGTGGGGGAAACTTTCCCCAAGTCAACAAAGGCATCAAACCCTAGTTTCCAATTACACAGGGACATGATATTCTTGAAACTTCTATCAAAGGCCCATGGCCCCCCCATGAGCACCTTAATCATATCCTCAGGGATAACAAAGGTAAACAAAAAAAGAACTTTAGGCGTAGCACTTATAGAAACACTACCCTTGAGATTCCAAGTGTTAGTAGCCCACTTGCATACTTGGTCAATATTAGGATGACCAACAAAAAAATTCCCAACCAAGGACAGCTTCAGACCTCCAAGGAATCATTCATGATTACATCTAGGACGTCCACTTCATCCCTCATAACAGTACAAAAGGGAGATAAGGAGTCTTGAGGTGTCTTAGACAACTCCTTACTCCAACAATATTTTCCATACAAGAGGTAGAGGTTTATGCAATTAATAGAATGTCCTTACCCCCAAGAGAAGAAACAAATTTTTTCAAACCCCCAAGAGAAGAAACAGATTTGTTCAAACCCCCGAGCGAGGAAGCATGTGAATTAGCAAGCGTACTTTTAGTTCCCCTCAAAGGAGACGACATGCCATTCATGGAGAAATAAAAGTTCATAGGTGGGGGAGCCCTGATGGGGCCCCCGCCAAGCCGATTCATCAAGCTATAGAATGGAAATTTGAGAAGAAAGGAGTGCACGCGTACTTAGAGCTTCATGATCCCAAAATCTAAATAAAGTGATGTTGAAAAGTTCAGTAATGTTTGTTAAATTATTTCACATGTTTGTGTTTATTTTGCAGCTAATAAAGCATTATAATTCTTGGTTTATTTTTTATTTAAATGAAATACTTTGAATTAATCATTTACCTTATGTAAATTATGTCATATGTACTTAGTTTAGATTGTTAAGAAATAAGTAGAAAGTTTACAAATTATTGTTTTATTACATCAATAGTTCCTATCACTTGCATACAATCTCTATAGTAGATTATAGTTCTTGCAACCTACACAACCCATGTAGTAGCCTTCATAGTCCCTGTAGTAGTATTGCACATAGTCCCTATATAAGTGTTTAAAAAAATTAGAAAATTTTAAAAAGAATGACATTGTTTGAAATAGTTACATTTCATTCACACTCACCTCACTACCCACAACCCTTGAACATATAGCCAAAATTTATTTGGTAAGTTTACACCCCTATATTGACACAAGGATTAAACTAAATTCTATTTCTTAAATATTAAACTTGTTTCATATTCTACCTCAGTTTTAACCTATCATAGTGGTATATGTACTAATTTTTCATTGTCAAAGAATGATATTTATTCCTTGCAAGAGTCTTTTTTCCTATTACAATTCATGAACTATTCTAAGTTTAATAGAATGTTGAAGGTATCAAAAGGTTCATTCATCTCTATTACTTCAAAATCTACTTTTTTATTAATTCTTATTAAGTTTTCTTTCACATTTCTTAGTGTCCCAATCATACTAATAGTGGTACCATCTGCAAGGGCAATGTTGTAATGAGAGTCATAGAGTGTTGGTTTTTTGAATTCTCCCCAAAAAAATAGATATGATACTAACATCATCTCCAAGATCAACCAATAAATTTTTAAAATGTTTGTTGTTTACTCAAAGTTGTGTTAGTTTAGACATGTAAATTGACCTAACACCTATCACACACCCTAAACAACATCTTGCAACATCTCGCAACATCCCAAAATATAATGCAACATTGCACAACACCAAACAACATCCAAAACCCTAATTTCCTCTATTAATTAAATAATACAAAATTTATTTGATTAATTCACTTTTTCATCATTTTTGACAAATTAAATAAGTTTCATTTATTTAATAAAGTCCTGAAAACCATAATTTTTCAATTAATTGAATAAAACAACATTATTTAATTAATTCACATTCTATCATTTCGACCAATTAAATAAATTACATTTATTTAATGAACTCCTAATCCCACTGTATTTGAACTAATTATAGAGTATCAGAATGATGGCTCGCGCGCGCTCTGCAACTCGAGCTAGGGAATCCGCGCCCTAGCTCTGTCCGTTTTTCCCTGTGCATGCGAAGAGAAGTAGTTGGGGTTAGTTTTTTTCACTGTGATTTTGGCCTGGCTGCGGCTCCTTTGTGCCGTTTTGGTTCGCGCGTGGGTTTAAGCCCGTTTTTCCTGTGCACTCCTCCTTTTTGCCTGGCGTGGGAAGCTCTCCTCGTAGGGTTTCCTATCGGTTTTGCCTCAGATCGGTGGTGGTTGCTACGCGGGGCTTTTGATCCCTGCATTTTGGCTGTTTAGTTTGGGGCTTTGTTTGCCCGTTGCCGTCATCTCGTCTCTCTACTGCGCTGGTCGGGAGGATTGTTGGTGTGGGATTTTGACGTTGGGTGGCGATAAGAGGACGGGTGTGGGGAGGATTCCCTCACCCAATTTTGGGGTTTCGTAGTTTTTCCTTTGGCATGATGGCTGCCTCAATGTCTTTGGGGGAGGCCTCGCAGGACCCTTCTGGCATGGACTTCCGTTCCGCGATTGGCTCAAAGTCGCCAGTGCAAGCAACAAAAGTTATTGACAATAGCCTTTTCTCTCATGACTCGATAGATGGCGGTGTTCGCATGTTGGGGGGGTCCCGCATCACTAAAGTTAATGGATGCCTCGAGCGGTGTAAAGAGAGACCTACGCTGGTAATTCCACCTGAGATGATAGCTGAAGATATTGATTATTATTCCAGACACTCCTTATACTGCAAATTTTTGGGGATGAGGGTTTCTCCTCAATTTTTGGTGTCTTGGGCCTGACGGACCTGGTCACCGGAAGGTGAAATGGACATTATGTTGTTGGCTAACAATTACTTTATGGTTACTTTTGACTGCATGGTGGATCGGAATAGGGTCTTTGAGGGTGGTCCCTATTTTTATAACCAAGTGGGGTTGTTTATCAAACCCTGGCATGCGGGTTTCAACCCTTCGGTGGAGCTTCCGAATCGGGTTCCGGTTTGGGTCAGACTTCCTCGACTTCTAGTGGAATGTTGTCATGATGATATTCTGCAACTGATAGCAGCTTTGCTTGGAAAACCTGTTGGCTCCTCTCAGCAAACTCTGGATAGAAAGGTAATGACTTATGCCCGCATCTGTGTCAAAATTGATTTGGGTAAACCCTTGCCAGACTCTATAGATATGTGTGTAGGCTCTTACTCTTGGGTGCAGTATTTGGATTATGAGACTCTTCCATTCCGTTGTCGTCTGTGTCATGAATATGGTCACTTGCTGCGTCGGTGTCCAAAGGCTAGGCCTGTGGAGCCACCTTCTCCTCAGGTTCCTCGCAACCCTCCTATGACTGACAGGGGGAAGGATCATATCCCTGGTGATGGGGAAGCTGCAGATGGTTTTGTACCTGTCAAGGGGCGCAACAGGAATAGGGGTCAAAAGAGGACCTTGAAAGAGAGACAGGAGGAGGACACTTTTAACAGATTTGAAGTGTTAGATGATCTTAGCCAGCAAGAAGTGAATCCGGGATTGGTAAACCTTGATCATGGAACTCTGAGTACAGGACAGAATGGTCTAGTCTCTGAGGCAGCTCAGGGTGCAATGGATGGTGATGGCTCTCAGATGGTCACGGATCTTCATTTGGGTGTCCTAGCGGAGTCAGTTCCTATGGCTGAGTTGAAGAAGGTTGGTGGGGATGAGCCTCCTCCGGGGTCAAGTGACGGTGTTGTTATCGGGAGGAGTGTCAAGTCTCCATCTCCTTTGGGTATTCACCAAAAGGACCTAAAAAAAGGGGGGGGAGAGAAATCTTCCAAGCTTGGTCGTAAGAAGGATTTGGAAAAGATTAAATTAACAGGGGAAAACTTGGTGGAGTCGGGGTCGGTCAAGACTCTGGATTCTCATTTCTTGAACTCCCTGAAATGATTGTTTTATCATGGAATGTGAGGGGCTTGAACAGTGGCCCTCGACAAAAAGTTGTTCGCGAATTGATTAGAAGTAATGTTCCTGATGTTCTTTTCCTGCAGGAGACTAAGTTATCGATTGAGGATATGATAGGTATGATGCCCAAGTTATGGGGGAGTGGTGAGTGCCAGTGCGTTGGTGCTCTTGGTTCTGCTGGGGGTGTGGCCTGTCTATGGAACCCTCGGAAGGTTCGCCCTATCTGGTGGATGTCCTTTAAGTCTTCCATTTCTATGGTGGCTTCTTGGTTTGAAATGGGAGAGTCTGTTCTTTTCTCTAATATTTATGCACCGGTTGATCTTCTTGGCAAACAGTTGCTATGGTCCCATATTGCGTATGTGCGTAGCATGGCTCCTCTTCATCCGTGGATTTTGGCTGGTGACTTCAATGCCATTGCTGAGTTGGCTGAGAAGCATGGAGGTAATGCAAGGTTGGACCCCTCGGCATTTCTTCTGCAAGAAAACATCTCTGCTTTGAATTTGGTTGACATCAAGCCCAGTAATGGTCGGTTCACTTGGAACAACCAGAGGACAGGGGATAACAGCATTTCAGAAAGGTTGGATCGCTTCCCGGTCTCCTGCTATTGGATTGGTGGCTTGTGGTCCTCTTGCTCTGAAATCTTGGATTGGAGGGGTTCGGATCACTAGCCCATTAAGCTTGCCATTTCTTCTGCTCGTGTGCCTCGTTCTCCTTCCTTCAAGTTTCAGCTCATGTGGTTGTGGGACCCTTCTTTACATGCCCATGTGGCGGACTGGTGGAAGGTTGGTAGACCTTCATATGGTACGGCGATGTATACTTTTGCTAAATTACTTCAATTTACCAAATCTCAGCTCAAACAGTGGAATAGACAATGCTTCAAAAATATTTTCCATGATAAGGCTCGTGCTCAAGCTGATGTGGATGGCATCACAAGGGTGATCAGGGAAGAGGGAGTGACGGTTGGCTTGCTCCAGGATGAAGCCAGGGCTCTTAAGGTGCTGGAGGAGTGTGAGTTGAGAGAGGAGATATTTTTGAAGCAGAAGGCCAGAATTGAGTGGCTTCAAGAAGGTGATAAAAATATTGCTTTCTTCTTTAACTCGGTAAAAGCCAGGAGGCAAGGTAATTCCATTTCAGTTCTGGTTAATGAAAGAGGGGAGCAGCTCTCTTCTTCTCAGGAAATCTCAAATGAAGCCGTGTAGTATTTTGAATCTTTATTTAAGGAGGATGGGCATGGTGGATCTATTGAGGTGGTTCAGGTTCTTTCCTGTATTCCCTCTTTGGTCACAAGGGAAATGAATGAGCATCTCATGGGTGATGTTTCTTTGGAGGAGGTGGAGGCGACTGTGTTCCGAATGAAGAAAGGGAAGGCTCTTGGCCCTGATGGCTTCCCGATTGAATTCTTTCAAGAATTCTGGGATATTATTAAGTTGGACTTATTGGCTGTTGTTCAGGAGTCCCAGAAGAACAAGCAGATGTTACGGGCTTTGAATGCTACTTTTCTCGCTCTCTTACCTAAATGTGATGAGGTGGATAGGTTAAGTCAATTTAGACCTATCTCCTTGTGCAATGTGATTTACAAAATTATTTCCAAACTGATTGCTAAGAGATTAAAAAGGTGGTTGAAAATGTTGATCTCAGAGGAACAGAGTGGTTTTGTGGAAGGCAGGAAAATTTTGGATGGGGTTGTTATCGCTTCGAAAACCATTCACTCAATGGCTAGCTCCAATGATAAGGCGATGTTCATCAAGTTAGATATGGCTAAGGCCTATGACCGAGTCCGGTGGTCTTTCCTCCAGCGGGTGCTTGGAGCTTTTGGGTTTGGAAATGAATGGATTCAGTGGGTTATGAGTTGTGTTACCTCAGTTTCCCTCTCTGTGTTAACTAATGGGGAGCATTCTAAACTATTTGGTGCTTCTTGGGGGTTGCGTCAGGGAGATCCCCTTTCTCTGTATTTATTTATTTTTCTTGTGGAAGGTTTGGGGCGTCTGATAAGAAGGAATGTCGACTTGGGTGTTATTCAGGGGTGGCGGTGGGGAGGCGATTTGCCTCCGCAATCCCATTTACAGTTTGTGGATGACACGGCTCTGATGGGTATGGCTACTATTAGGGAAGCTTCCACTTTGCGCAAGGTGTTGGATGGGTATCTTGCTGCCTCGGGTCAACGGATTAATGAGGATAAGTCCTCCATCTTCTTCTTTAACACCCCTGGGCCCATTCAGCGGAGGATTGCCCATATCTTGAGATTTCAAATTGGAGGGCTTCCTTTGATCTATCTTGGTGTGCCTATCTCTGCTGGTAGGCTGCCTAAGGATTCTTGGTAGAATATTCTGGATAAATTTCGGGTGAAAGTTAATCACTAGACTCATAGGTGGCTATCCTTTGCTGGCCGTGTTCAGTTGCTCAAGTCGGTGGTACAGGCTCTTCCCACATACAGATGTATGCTTCAGGTGGCCCCGATGGGATTTCTTAAGGATTTAGACGCTTTAGCCAAGAAGTTTCTTTGGGCTGGTAGCTTGTTGTCTTCGAAGTGGAGCCTTGTTAGCTGGGATACTGTTTGTAGCCCGCGTCAGTTTGGTGGTCTCGGGTTAAGGCAGTCGTCCTTGACCGGGGAGGCACTGGCTGCCAAATTGTATTGGAGATGGTGTGTGGAGCAGGATCAAATTTGGGCTAGGATCTTATCTCATAAATACTTCCCTGGGGTTGCTTGGCAGGATATTCCCAGATTTCCCTTAGAGGGGAGAGGCTCGATGATTTGGAGTACGCTTAAGAGAGGTGTTGCACTTGTTAAGGATGGCCTTTTCTGGATATGTAGGGGGGGGTCGTCGGCTCACTTTTGGTCTGATTCTTGGGATGGATTTCCTCCCATTACTTCTCAGTTCCCTAATTTGTTGTTGTTGTGCCAGAGGTTTCTTGCGGCTGGTTGGTCTAGGGTGAGTGATTTTATGGCCTTCTCTGATAATAACCAACGGGTGTTGGCGAGATGGAAGCGACCTGATGAATGGCCGGACGTTGGATTGAATGAAGAATGCACTGAGCTTCATAATATCCTGGCTAGAAGGCGATGCAGCTCCCTCCGGGATGGGGATGTCCTCTCTTGGTCTCCTAATCCTAAGGGGGTCTATTCTGTTGCTTCTGGGTATCAGGTTTTGTTAGCTCGTAAGATGGAAGGGGTGGAGGCTCCCTGGTGGAGGAGAGTGTGGAATAACTTTTCTTAGCCAAAGTGTAATTGTTTTGTTTGGACCTTAGCCTGGAACAGATGTTTGACGTGGGACAACATTCAGAAGCGAGGATTTCAGGGCCCCTCTATTTGTGTTCTCTGTGGGGGAGGGGAAGAAGAGTCTGCTCATTTGTTCTTTCGTTGCTCCTTTGCTACGCAGCTGTGGCATTTCTGGTGGGGAGTGTGGAACAGTCCCTGTGTTCATGCCTCCTCTTTGGTTGACTTTTGGAGCAGTTTGGGTAGGCCTCCTTCGGTGGCCTCTTTTTTGCAGGAGGTGTGGTATGTGGGGCCTACTTTCATCCTGTGGAAAATTTGGCTTGAGAGAAATCGTAGAATTTTCCGTGGTGAGAAAATGGTTGTGCAGCAAGTTTGGCAAAGAATTTTGGGTATGATTCAGGAAACGGTGGCGGCTAAATGTGATGTTGGATTTCCCCTGGCGAAAGGGGATGCTACAGTGGTGGATAGATTGGGGATTCAAGGGTCGGCTTTGGCATTTGCTAGTCTTAGGCGAGGTCGGAGCCAGCGGCAAAAGGTTCTTAGGATGGGTAGATGGGTGCCCCCTCTGACTGGCGTCTTGAAGATCAACACAGATGGCTCTTCTCGGGGTAATCCTGGGCCTGCTGGGGTTGGGGGGATTGGCAGAGACTTTAGGGGGTCAACGATCTTCTTCTTTTCTGTTCATGAGGGGGTGCAACCCATTAATTTGATGGAAGGTTTGGCAATCTTATACGCCTTTGAGCGGGCGTTTGCCTTGGGATGGCGCAAGGTTATCTGTGAGTCTGATTCGCAAGTCTTGATAAATTTGCTAAAGGAAAGGAAGTCTTCTGGTGTTCACTGGCAGTTGGCTAGGTTGGTTCAACAGATTTTGCAGATTAGTTCCATGATGGAGATGGTGTCCTTTGCTCACATTCCGAGGGAATGGAACCAAGCGGCAGATTGTTTGGCTCGGTGGGCTTCTGAGCACGCTGAGGGTTGGAATGTTGATGAGCTGGGACAAGTTTCTCGGGAGCTCCGCCACGACTTGGAGGGGATTCTTTCTGAAGATGGTAATACTAGGGATGCTGAGTGATGTGGATTTTAGGTTCTTGGTTGGTTTTGGTGGTTCTCGGGCTTTGGCCTGTTGATGTGTTGTAATGTTGTTCTCTGATTATTAATAAAGTTTTTACCCCTTTTTTGCAAAAAAAAAAAAATCCCACTGTATTTCATCCTAGTTGATTAAATAACACCAATTATTTAATTATGTCACTAAATCACCTTATTCCCCTAAGTTAGTTAAATTATTAAATCATAATAATTTAATTACGACACTTTCCCTCTAAAATTTGAATAATTAAATCAAACTATCCAAATCATTCATCAAAAATCAAATCAAACTAATGCAACTTTGTTTGCAAAAGTCAAAATTGATTTGCACGTTCAACTCCAAAATGAATTAATTAATTAAATCAATTATTTAATAATCTTTTCCAACCACTTTCTTGATTGATTAAATTATGATCCCTTGATTTCTCTATCTAATCATAACCTATCAATCTATTTTTTATTGAGAAAATTACAATTGCCTGACAAAGCAATCTAATTCTTGACTAACTAATCTATTTCTCAATCACGCTAATTATTCAATCTATTTCTCAATCACACAAATTGTGCAATCAACTTTGCATAATCTATTCGTGTCTAAATCCTCTCAACACCTTTCGACCGTCGATCTTGATTTAACATTGTTTAATCATGATTGTCTGCTTTGAATCTCATTTTCTATATAACAAACCTCTTTCCTCACAAAAAAAGATTGAAGATTCATCATCATTTGCACAACAAAGTACTTCGGACATTCACAACCACCATTAGAGTGTCAACATTTCTTTGATCAACCAATATCAACATCGTTCTTCAAGCTTTGCACACGAACTATGGAGGCTTCACAGTGATATGAGCAATCCAACATCAGGTGAACACACTCTGATACAGGATGGTAACATTTTTCTTTTGTTTTGAATTCAATTTGGTAATTGTAGGATTTCCTAATATGTTCTCAATAACTTAGTTTCATTTCGTAAGTGTAGGATTAAATCTAGATTAGTGTTCTTGATATTAGTTTAGATTCTGATTTCAAGCATGTTTATCTTGTTTGCATCTAGGGTTTTCCCCCTCACACATTTTGGCATGCCCAATAGGACACTTTTCCCCTACACTAACATTTGTATGAGCCATTTTTGAAGTTGCAAGTTCTAGAATCACATTTGAAGAAGTTTTTCATGCACTACCCCAAAAAATCTCGTAATTGCCTGTCAAGAAAACCGCACACTTGACTCTGAAAACTATGCATCTGACACTAAGAACTACACATTTGACAATTTTCAGAGCATTTGATTCTGATAGGGGCGTATTTTACTATGATTCCTGAGCATTTGCTCTGATAGACTTGTGCACGGGATCTGCACTTTTGTAATTGATTTTTTTTCTAACGTATGCCTATTTTTGAATGTGTAACAAGTGCTAATTTGTTTTTATGCAAGGTTTGAAATACATTAATTTTTTTTTTGTAGGGAAGACAAATGGTCAAAGCATTCAAAATCTACCAATTTTTCATAAGTTAGGAATATTTGTTTTGGTGCATAAAAAGAACAAACAAACTTTGTTTTAGTGCTCTTAAAATGAACTATTTCAAGATTTCTTAAGGTAGGAATCATCATTTGGTGCTTTAAAAAGAACAAGACCAATGCACACTTCAATTTGGTGTTATTAAAAATTGAACCATATCCATGCTTTCTTAAATTAGGAACCTTTATTGTGTGCTTTAAAAAGAACAACACAAATGAATTTTTCGTTTTGGTGCTCTTAAAACTGAACCATTTCAAGTTTTCTTAAGTTAGGAATTGTCATTTGGTACTTTAAAAAGAACAAAACATTTCAATTAAGGTTCTCTAAAAATGAATTTTTTCCAAGTTTTCATAATTAGGAACTTTCATTTTAGTGCATAAAAAGAATGCAAAATAATTTCTTTTTGTTGATGCATGTTCGTTTTCACTTTTTTTGACCAAGTTAAAAACCCGAATTGATTTCTTAGAGACACTTAGATTTGGGTTTAAAAATGAACAAGTTATTCTTTCTATCTTGCACCATTGCTATCTTAAGTGAATGATATTCTGAATACTTCATATTGGTGCAATTAAAAAGAACAAATTGTTTCATTTTATTCACATATTTTTGGGGATAGCATCACTCGAGGTGCTTAAAAAGAATCAAACTGCTATGAATTGTTTGTTGTGCATTCAATGTTTGGCAAGCTAGATGGTTGTCTTCTCCCCTCGCACATTTTGGCGATCTTGGGTGAGCGAAAACATCTTGAGCTTCGCACCTTTCTTTTCAAGCATACCTTTTTAGAGGGCCTGGGCCTATTGAGAAACATCACGCGCTGGAGAAATCATAAGCGACCCAAGCGGTACTTTCACTCTAGACTGCTATATAAATAAATTGTGGGTGTGAGGGAAATTCATCATCCCACCGATTGTTGTTGGCCTATTCCAACGTATTCTCCCTCAGTATCCTTGTGATACGTAAAAACCCATAAGGGCTGGGAGGTTCTTAATTGAGAAAAATGTTGCATGTATAGGGGTCAAAAATAATATCCCCAAAACATTACTAAGATCCAAATTGTTTTAGAAGCTACCCCTTTATCCAAAAAAATTCTTTGAAAGTGGTGCATCAAAATTTACTTCTGAGAAGTTACTTTCCATGTCCAACTATAGGCCTGCACCATAAGTTTCATGTAAAATCACCCCTTCGAGGCATGAGGCAGGCCTACCTAAAAGAATGGTTTCTATCCACTAGGGTTGTAAATGCTTGTTTATGTTAAAACTTTCCAAATACATTCAAAACAATTTGACATCAAACTTTGTGCTTGATTTAAAAAGAACACATCCAAACAAACATTGGACATGATGGTTGAATCGTAAACCCTTTGACTTAGTGTATACTTGTGAAAGAAACCCTATGTTTTCTTTCCTTGAAAAGGTTTATGAATATTCAAGCTTTTATTTCAGGTTGCATTGATCAAAGTAAACATTTGGGAACTATGGCTTGCGTGTCGTGATTTTACAACTTGAGCTATAGACATGAAGGTCACACAATTCCATGCTTTTTGATTTAGTATAAGTGTTGTTGTATCACTTGCCATACTCCAAACATAGAGAAATTGAGAGAAAAACCAACTTTAAACTTGCAAAAATCTAGAGAAAGATTGCTCAAAAAAATCAATTGTATTTGCTCTCACATTTTCTGGAGCACTTGCCCAAAAATTAATCGCATTTGCACAAAATTCTAGTGTATTTGTCACATTTTCTAAGTAGTTTCCAAAAATTCATTGCATTTGCTCTCTGTCCCAAAAAAGCCATTGATGAAAATCAATTTCATTTGATAGAAACTAAGCAATTTCTATGGGACCCATGCACTTGCTTTTATTTCCTTACATTTTCTTCTAAGAAACTAGTGCACTTGACACTGAGATGCTTGCATTTTCCAAAGAAACTCGCTTTTGCTTGAGTAGTCATAGCATTTGACAGAAACACATAGAAGTTGCACTTGTCATTCCAACTCACACTTGCTTCTCTGAAACCCAAGCACTTGACACATTTTTGGCTGCACTTGATAAATCTGGCCACTTTTTCTCACAATCTTCTTCATTTGCTCAGAAACCAGTGCTATTGCTTTATCCTACTGACAATTGGGAAAAAAAATGAAGTTGTTTACAAGATCATTGTTAGACCAAAACGATCAGAAAACTAGATAAGTCACATAGTCCCTCATCCATTATTTCCATCCTACTTGTTAGAAGTCAAAATCAAACAAACCACTGGGATCATTCTTTCACTCAAATGTCTATGATATCAACAGTTACTTGGAACTCACGGATAGTTCAAGTAAGCTTTTCCGCAACATATCCTCTAGACAAGGAAGTGAAATATCGACCCTAGTCCTTCAACATTTTTGTTTCTGAAAAGTAGCACCATTCCAAAAATAGAACTCAAACCTTAGGGTCTTGAGCTTCATAGCAACCATCTCAAACACCATTACACTTTATGACCATCTGGTGACCAACTGCTCTAGTTCAACAACTGAACCTTGTAGCACCAATCCTCCAACCTAGTCTCACACACAAAGAAGGTGAACAAACTGATATCATTAGCAGTTTAAGAACCTTCATATTTGAGAAAAAATGAAACACCCAACTAGTGGAGAAACACAACACAAATCTTCAATCAAGAAGAAGAGAAAGCAGAAATAGTAGCTGAAAGACTTGTGTTACCACCACTTGTGTGGCAATAGATATACATCCCTCATGCTTTTTGGCAAGCAAAAGATCCTTAGGTTTGGCAAAAGAAAAATCCTTAAACGAAAATCCATACTCCACCTTCTAAAGAACTGCCCAATAAAAATTTTTGCTAAAGGGTTCATCTAGAGAATATATCACACCCGCCAAAGTAGACTAGAATTTTTCTATCTACGCTTTGCACCAATAGGACAAATCTTTTCAAGAGACTAGGAGTTACGAAAACAGTCACAAGAGCTTGGTAGTTGTTTATGACAACTACAAGATCACAAAACAAGAAAAACATGGAAGCAAGCAAGAACAATGCCAACATCCCACCATCCAACATTACGAACAACGGAGATGGCACATGGGTCTATAGGCTAAGAGACCTTGAAAAAACACAAAATAGACCCATGTATAGAAACACATTCAATGAGGAAGAACTAAACCGCAAAGAAAAGGAGGTGATAGAACAAAACAACCAGGACCCAAACAAAGTGGTTGTAGAGGAGGTAGATATTGTAGTGGAGATAAATGATGAGGAACTATTTGAGCATTCCAACAACCCAAAAGTGCTCAAGCTAATGGAATTTTTTTTGAGAAAGGACCCAAATTCATATTTTTTCAAGTTAGCACGGAGTGGTGCTAAATTTCCCATGGAATTCAACGTGGAGCTCTCAAAGATCCCAATCTTATTCCCTTAGTGGATAACTCGGTTGTGAGACAAATAACTGAACCCCTAGAGATGCCAAACATGCCACCCATTTTCTCACAAAATGGTGGCCAACCCAACGAAAACCCCTTGTTCAGAAAACCAACTCAGATCGAACAAGCAGTAGTGGCACAACTATATCAAGGAGGTCCATCCCATTCTGAACCACAAATCAACAATCCCCATCCAGAACCATACATAACGCAAAACAACAATCCTCCTCCTAAATAGTATATACCTCAGAACACTTCAAATACTGATCCTTCCCAAAACAATCAGTATCATCAACAAGGTGAACCATAGGGTCCTCTTCCAAACTAGCAGTACTACCAACAAAGTGGACCACAAGGTCCCCTTCCAAAAAATCAGTACCATCAACAAAGTGGACCATAGGGTCCTCTTCTGAACCAGCAGTACCACCAACAAGGTGGACCACAAGGTCCCTCTCTAAACCAACAGTACCACCAACAAGGTGGACCACAAGGTCCCCTTCTGAATCAGTAGTACCACCAACAAAGTGGACCACAAGGTCCCCTTCCATATCCATCCCCTCAACAAGGTAACCCACCAATGCATCATCAGGGAAACCTTCAATATAGTCCTTCTCAGCACCAAGGTGTGCCACATAGTACCCTTCTTCAGTCATCCCATCAACAAGGTAAGCCACTAATGCATCATCAGGGAAACCTTCAGTATAGTCCTTCCCAATAGCAAGGTGTGCCACAGAGCACCCTTCTTAAGTCATCCCATCAACAAGGTAACCTACCAACGCATCATCAAGGAAACCTTTAGTATAGTCCTTCCCAACAACAAGGTGTGCCACAGGGCATCCTCCTTTAGTCATCCCATCAACAAGGTAACCAGCCAATGCACCATCAGGGAAACCTTCAGCACAACTCATATCAACAACTAGGTGTGCCACAAGGCACTCCTCCCAATTTGTCCTACCAACAAGGTAACCCGCTAGCACATCAATAGGGTCAGTATGCTTCATCCCATCAACAAGGAGCTAACCCTCCTTATACACAACAAGGACCTAACCCACCCTATGTTCAAAACAACTACCAAGGTTCACTACCCCCATTCTATCTGACTTATAACCAAACAAACGTTGTGGGAAAACAAGGCTATTACACGCAAGGCTTACAAAAAAATGTGTCAAAAACAAAGATGAAACTAAAACTAAAGGTTGTCACCCAAGAAGTAGAAAACATGCAAGTAGGAAAACAAAAGAAGACCTACACCCTTCAAGAAATTTTTCCATTCCCATTTGATCGTTCTATCACAACATTACCTTTTCCAAAGAATTTTAAAATTCCTAGGTTTGACAACAAATATAGAGGAAGAGGAGATCCAGTAGAGCATGTATGAGACTTCTCAATATCATGTATGGAGGTACAAAACAATGACGCTTATCTCATGAGACTCTTTCCATGTAGCCTTACAAGTCATGCTATGGAGTGGTTCACCCATTTGCAACTAGGAATTAGAACCTTTGATGAACTATTTAACAAGTTCATAAGCACTTCTCATTTAACATAGAGCAAGATGTCACCATCATGAGTTTGTCCACAATCAAATAGAATCAAGGAGATTCCTTTACCTCCTACCTACAAAGATGGAGACACAAAGTGATTTGATGCAAATGGCCCATTCCAGTCAAGGAGTTGGTAGATATCTTCATCACAAATTCCTGCCTGAAATAAACTACCAAATCACTATGTTATGTCTTGTAGACTTTGGAGAAACAATCAAAAATGGGTTAAATATTGAGAAATCCCTCATTGCAAGGAGAGTCCTTAAATTGAATATCTCAATAGACAATCCCTCTAGTTCAAACAAGAAACCTAAAGTCTGGGCCAAAAACAAGAATTTCACAAACGATGGAGTAGTTAATGCTAGAGAACTATGGAATGCATAGAACATGCCTCAAAACAAACCGCAGGTGGCACAAATGAGCTAAGTACCAAACAACACACAAAACAACCAAATTACTTATCCCAAGAACAATCAGGTTGTAAACCAACAAATGAATCAGGGAGGGCAACAGAGGCAATATGATCAACCGAGGAGGCAATTCACAATACTAGGTGAGTCACTTGAAACAATCATGCACAAGCTAGTACAAAAAAACCTCCTCAAAACTAATGATCGTCCAAACTATGAGGAACTTAGCTTCAAGACACTATGGTATAATGAGAAAGAATTGTGTGAATTCCATAAAATCAAACAACACACAACCAAAAATTGAATGCGACTCAAACATCTTATCCAAGACTTAATAGACAAAGGGGAAGTAGACGTTGAACATCATCCCAGAAACAAGGACCTACAAATATACTCAAACCAAATCCCGAACCATGCCAAAATAAATGACAAAGGAAAAGAACAAGAGTACCACAATGCTAATTACATGTATGGTGACATGGTTCTACGAACCCTCTCACAAGTTGATGACAATAGGGAAAACGTAGTGACTATATGAGGTGGAGACAATAATTGTAATGTAACCACTTGTCGAGGAAGAGTTAAAATTCAAGGAGTCCCACCCAAACCCACAATAAAGTCACCAAATGACTACAACATTGTGAAACTGTTGAAGAAAACACTTGCCCTAATCTCAATCCTAGAGTTGTTAAAACTATCACCTACACAGGGAAATATTGGAAAAAGAATTGGAAACAACGATCCCTAACGACCTTGATCTTGGTCAGTTCCAAGCCATGGTTGGCAAGATCACAACATGTAATCATTTAATCTTTTCTGAGAAATATCTACCATAAAGAACATTCCACAACCAAGCCCACTACATAGAGGTTGGTGTTCACAAAACCATGGTCAGGTGATTATTGATAGATAATGGTGCGGGCTTAAACATATGTACCCTAAAATTCATCAAACAATTGGGGTATTTTGATGACGTGATAGAAAAGGTAAGATTATCACCATAAGGGCCTATGAAGACCTTGAAAGGAATTCTAAAGGAACAGTCAGGTTGCCAGTGCAGATTGGATCGGCCATCACAAAAACTACTTGTCAAGAACTGGACCTTGAGTTGTTGTATAACCTCCTCCTGGGACGCCCTTGGATCCATGCATTAAAAGCAGTCCCTTCCACTTTTCACCAATGCCTAAAGTTTCCCCATGAAGGAAAATAAGTAACACTATATGTTGATCCTAAGCCTTTTCATTTCTATGCAAAGTTGGAGAAGTACAATAAAATCCAACGTGTTCCTAGCAACGACATAGCCTTCCACTCCTTTTCTTATGTTGACCCTTCCATGCTTCTAGCAACCTCAACCAAGAACACGTCAAGTGAGCAACCGAAAATGGAAGCCAAGGTTGAAGTACTTGACAAGGGTAATGGGAATTACCATTTCAACCAAGCATTTTGCATCGGCATGCTTCCACCAATGCCTAGAGTATATGGAGGTCCAAAAGAGATCAAGATAGTGCACATGATAGCCAAGCCCACGATCTTCACTAGATGGGGGGACATGAAAGACAAAGAAATATTTGAGGACTTCTCATCCATGATCTACAAGCAGGACCAAGAAGAACCAGAAAATCCACAACCCATTTTAATTGATCCTAACACTAGAGGTTATCAATTAGCTAAACAAATGAGGTATAAAGGAACAGGTGGCCTTGGGCTACACAAACAAGGTCGATCATAGCCTATAATAGTGGAACAAAGGAAGAAAAATATGGGGCTAGGTTATAAGCCAAAAGATGTGGTTAT